>SMDT01002626.1:0-600000 GCA_005392925.1 Aquilaria sinensis | reverse complement strand
AATATTGCTCCAAAATATAATTAAATATTGTAGTTATTTCATTAATAGATAATTTAAACATGCCATCACAAGAATATTTTTTTCCCACAAATGTACCATTCTTAAAGAATATAACCTTATCAACCTCTAACATCACTTTGAAACCCTTCTTACACAAAAAAAAAAAAAAAGTAGATACAAGATTCTTTCTAATATCAGGAACATGAAACACATTGAGCAAGGCCAATTTCTATCCAGAAATGAACTTTAACTTAATGCTTCTCTTCCCCAGGACATTTGCAGCAACATGATTTCTCATAAAATCTCATATGGTTGCTTCAATTTTTCATAAGATTTGAACAATATCTTATTTGTTATGAACATGAATAGTTGTTCCAGAATTTAGCCAGTAGCTAGATGATTTAGCCATAGAAGCTATGTAATATTTTGTGATCATATCGATTTCCATCTCAGAAACCATTGCTACAAGTTCCTTAACTTGATCTTCAATTTGATTGACCTAGTTCACTTGACTTTTGTTTTTAGTGCTAAAACCAAATTTCTTCTTTGTAGTTTTGTACTTGCACTCCTTAATATGATGACCTTTCTTGTTACAAAAGAGATATGGTATGTTTTCTTATTTGGAAAAATTACTTTTCTTCTTAAAGCCTTTATTTTTTTACTTTAAGGTTATTCAGAGTCATCCTAAATCCTCTAGCAGAAACATTAAGAATTTTGTTTCCTAAGAATATTTCATCTCGAGTACGACTTTGAGCCTCAATTTGCAAGTGACTAATAAATTGCTTAATAATTTGAGTCTCAGATGAATATAATATCTTCTTCCTATACTCATTCCACGTAGAAGGAAGTTTTGGTAAAATTGCTCCTATTTGAATGACATCAGGAACAATTATTTGCAATTCATTTAATTGTGAAACAAGAATTTCAATCTCACATACTTGGTCCACAGTAGGCATGTTGTCAATAAACTTAAACTCAAAGTATTTTAATGCTAAAAACTTATCAATACCTTTTTTTCATGTTTATACTTGGTTTTTAGTGCTGTCTAGACTTTCTTTGGTGTTTTCAAATTGTGGTATATGTCATAAGGTTGACTTGTCAGTAAATTAAGTATGTAACCTTTACATACCCTTTCATCAATCTCACGCTTAGTATTCTCAGCAGCCAGATGATACTTTACTTCATTTGAATCATCAGGTTTAGGATCAAGAATTGGTTCAAGTGTAGGCTCGAGAACATAGTAAACATTAAGAGTTGTCAGTAACCACATCATTCTATCTTGCCACATGGTGTCGTCGGTACCATCGAAGCAATCTAACTTGATGGCCTCCTAGTCTTGAATCTGTACTTTAACACTCAGTTCAACCTCCATTAGATATTGTTTTTAGATTGTAAGAACAATTAGATTAATTTGCTTTAAGGTGTGAATTATTATCATTATCTTAAAGACAATATTTCTCGATAAGGAATTTTGTCTTAGAGCTAAAGGATACAACAAAGTTCTTAACTCTACTGCAAAAAAATTCAAAAGTGCTTGTTTTATCAACCAATGTGTTGTTTAGAATAGACATACCCATTCACTTGAATAATCATAATGCTTCTAATTAAAAAACACAACTATACCAACCATTGTATTATTTAGAATGAACATATCTATTTATTTAAATAGACAAAATGATTCTAAACAAACATAATGGTTCAAAATTAAAATTAAATTAAATATTAAATTCAAAATCCCCAAGTTTCATAATTAATATGAAATTTGTTTCCAAACTAAATGAAAACTCTAACAACAAAGCTACAGAAAAGAAGCAATAAGAAGTGTTACAGCTCTTTTAGACTTAAACCAGGATTAGTGAGGTAAGTGTGATTTTTAAGCTTAAAAACTTTATTTGCACACAAAGTTATGATTTTATCACAGTAATGTAGCATGGAATAAGTAATATGACCGTTTGAGCAAAGTCAATAAAAAAGGTGCAAAATTGTATTTTAACGAGAAAACTCCAAATTTTCCACCATAAATGGAATTAAACTAAGGGATTAAAGATTTTAAAGTACTTTTAAGATTCCTATTTCAATCATGTGTATGGAAAGTAGGAAAAAAAATAAACAAGTGTGTGACATTAGGACCAAGTTAGCACAAGTTTTTAAGGGCTTACTGTGTCTTTTTGAGGTTTGGGTAAAAATGAGCTTGGAATGGATGACTTATTCCTTGTTTGTGCATGGTGGATTTGTGGCTTTGTGATCTTGGATTAGGTAAGGTATTATTGTGCTCTCAGGTGTTGAATGGATGTTTTTGTGTGTTATTTATCAAGTATAAGTGATTAGAAGTGATTTGAAAATGATTTAGGGCAAGAAAAAGGAAAAAATGATCAAGAAATGAGCAAGAAAGGCAGTTGTAAGCCATTACTAGGTGAGGCCCTGGCGCCTAGGCACCAAATAGCACTATAGCTCAAGAGGCCAACCTTAGACAGACTAGTTTTGCCTACGGCACTGCGGCCCTTAAGGCCTGTCATTCGGAACATCTTTTGGACATTTCAATGCTTTGGTTAGCTTTCTTGGACCTTCCTAAGATGTGTAGGACTTTTGAATGAGTATTATAATCACTTTTAAAGGCAATATTTAAGCATCTATTAGATGAGTTAATGGATGGCTAAAAAAGTACTTTAAGGCCTAAGAAAGGAAAAAGGGTTTTAAGCAAGATTAAAAGTGTTACATAAGGAAAAAAAACTCTAAAATTTTTAGCACATTGACTAAGCTATTTTATCTTAGTAAGTTGAACTACCAAGTTAAGTAAACTTCTGTACAATGTGATTAAGGATAAGAAAAAATAAGTTAAGTTTAAGGAAAAATTTTAATCTTGTAGTTAAGACTAAATTGGGGTAGGTTTCGCACAACAGAATTCTTTCTAGTGGCCATTAGATAATACATCAGAATGTTTAAGCTTGCATTAAGTTGTGTGTGTGTGTGTTGATTATAAGTTGTTGTCTATACATGGTAATCATGTGTGCCTAAGAATGCCTCTAATATGACTACGAAATGAAGACTCACTAGTGTCGTAACACACTATAAATACTTTTTTATGCACAAAGGTTAAGAGTTGATGTACATGAGGTTAATACTTGAAGCTTAAGCTGCATGTTTTATGACTTTGGTGTGTTGTTTTGAAATGGTTTATAAATGCCATGACAAATTTTATTATATTTTGTTCTTGATTTATTTGTTTACATACTGAAGTAAAATTGTACATATCATCATATCCTATGTTAAACCACTAGAAGCAGGAAAAGTTTTAACAAATTACAAGTATTAACTTAGCCAATTGTATTTAAGTATGGGATTACTAAATCCAAATTAATTAAAGATCCTGGGAATACTTATACTGGGTAAAGTAAGAGGTCCCTTATAAGAAGATTCATCAAGATGAGAACAAACAAGGAAGGGAACTAAAACATATATAAACAACAACAACAATGTAGTAGAATAAGACTTGAACATATATAGAGAGCAATAAGAAACTAGAAAGGAACATGAACATAGATATTTGGGAACAATAAAGATATGTCTGTGAATAGGAATGATAAAAAAGCAATAAGGAACAAAAAGACGTATCTTATACACAAGCTTGGGAAAAAGAACAAACAAAAAATGGAACTATACATAAAGAATAATAAGAAAGAAAAAAGAAAGCTCAAACATGAAGATAAATATCGTGGAATAATAGAAATACGCTTCTGAAAAAAAAAACAATAACAAAGTAGTAGTGAACATGAATCATATGTACTAGTGAGAGGAAGACATATTACATACACCATATGTAGGATATACAAATAATAATAATAAACTATAAAGGCACTTGAAGATGTATATCAAGAAACAATTACAATCAATATTAGACAAATAATAAGGCAAAGAACAAACAGAACCAATGTAGTAATGAGTTACAGTACAGTGACATTATCATAATTTATATAAATTTGTGATACAATATACCATATGGAGGACCCTCAAGAACACACCCTAGGGGTCTTCCTAAGACCTTTGTTCATGTCTTTGTACATAAGTTACCAAAGCTAGCCAATGATACATCAAGGGTCTCCATCACCCAACTTAAAACCTTAATGTAGTTTGACTATCACAAAACAACTTGGATTAATGAGTGATCAAATAAATATTAGTTGGATTTTTTATTTTCATTAGCTTTAGACAACACCCTTGAAATTTTATTAAGGAATGACAATTTCCTTCACTGAGAGTAGGTTTGTTATAGCCTCGATCTACAAATATATATTGCATAACCCATGTCAATGTAAATTTACAACTGTTTTTGAGTGCCTTGAGTTGAGATATGATCAGGCTTCTTTAAGAAAGGTTATGTGTGCTAAAAATAAGTAAAAATCTTTTAATCTCTTTATATAAAAATTTGAATCTGCATAAATCCTGAACAATTTTTTTATCCTTAAATTTTAATATATTGTAATACTTTATGTAAACATATTATTGTAATTTAACTATTTTATGACAATGACTAAATTCTTCAAAAAAAATGTATACCTTTTAATTCTTTTTCATTTAAGACCTCATATTTTAATCTATTGCATTTTTCAATGTGAGATCATTGGAAAAGTTTGTCCACACTATTCAAGGCCACCCAATGCATTTGGAATTTCTTTTTTACATATTAGATACTAGCATTTTTTTAGGTTAAATTTTTTTCATTGAACTAATAAATTAGATTTTTATTCTCCATTGAGGTGTTAAATTTAATTTTACAATAAAATTCTCCTTTATTTCATATTATTATTAAAGACAACCTTAAGCACAATATTTTATCAATTTCATTATCTTTTAACTTCATAGATATATTTTTACTAACACTTTAAAGTGCATTCATGGATAAATATTTTATTTGTCTATTTAATTAATGCATACATTCAAGATGAAACCAAAAAGAAAATTAGATGTAAGGTGGTCCTATGAAAATTACCCTAAATATAATCTTCAAATTGTTTGCATTTTAATTTAGATAAAATATACTATTAAAATAAATAATCAAATTACTGAAAACAATTAATAATCAAATTACTAAAAAAAATTAATCTCCTTTAATGTCTATGATTTATCTAAGTTAAATTTCATACTAAACTTTTGTCTATTATTTTTTTATTTTAAAATAATTAAAAACATTTTAATTTGTTTCTGCAGGTTCAATTTGTTAACTCAACCAAAAGTTGTTATGTAATAAATGCATATATTGTATACAATAACTATTTTATATATGAAAACAATTGATAATGCAAGAGGTTTTTTAATTGTAAAAAATTATTTCCCAATTCAAATCTCTAAGAGAGAAATTATTAGAAGGTTTAAAATAATTTTGAAAAATTGATATTGTATAAACATAGTTACTCTAAATTAATAGATTTAATCCAATCAGGGACTAATAAGAAATATTTTTAAAAAGTTTAGAATCAAAAGAGAATATTAATAGGTTAAGAATGAAAAGAAAACATAAATTAAAGGTTATGGACTATCTACAAAATTTACTCTATTCTCTATGTTAGCAATTTTTTTTTAACTTGGATAAAATATAGTACTATATATTTTATTTCAAATAAAAACCTATCTTATTTTTTTGATAAATTTATTAATTTTTTTGAAATACATTATTAAATACTATTTATTTAATTAGTAAAAATTTTTAATATACTTTTAATATATATATATATATATATATCGTTATTTTTCACCACACAAGGGCGGTTTCATTTTTTGGTGTAAAAGAAGATCTTTCTGGTAAAACGATGTGGAGAAAATGCCGAAAGAAAAGATATTTTGTGGAAAGCAATAGGTCAGGGTCAGTTGGAAAGGCCGTATGGTACTAGGGCTGTGGCAATGATGGAGAAGGCGAAAATTACATGGAGCTGGAGGCCTTTTAGCACATGCAATGTAATCTCATCACTTCACATTACATGAACCTCTGATTCTGAGGCTGTCCGACCCATGAGGCATTTGGCGACTACAGTTTCGCGGCCGTGGCCGAACACGTAAGGATTCAATACTCTAGAATGAATCTGATTTAAGGTTTTATCAAAATCAGAATTTCAAATGAATTCCCTCTTTTTAGTTTTCGGTAAGTTGTAATGGTAAAATTATATTAAAATTTATAATCATAATAATATAATCTAATTGAATTATTTTTTTTTATATCATAAATTACAAAAGGTCCGATTTTTAACATGGCATAATAGTTTCCTTCGCTGTTCACATTCATATGATCACCCTTGAACAAAGGCGATGGATGGCCTCTTCTTGATAGAAATTAAAAAGGAGGGCTGAATGCATGGTGATGTTAGTGGAGAGTTGTGGACGAACAATTCCGCCCACCTCTCCTCTTGTAAATATTCGCATGCATCTCGTTAATTCGAGTCAACATCATCAGACCCATCTTTATTCCCATCTTTCATTTTTATACAAATTTATCTTAAGGTTTCACTTCCTTTGTAGAGGTGGTCGGTGGGCCTAACCGGCCTGGCTCGGACATCACAAGTGTAAACCGAGTTGGGCTTAGGTGGGGCATGTTTGTTTGTGGGCCTAAGTCGGGCTTTTTATTTTTTATTTTTTAAAAATTTATATATTTTTTTAAAAAAAATTATAGAATTTTAAAATGATTAATTATTTTTATTTAAAATTTTTACAATGCTATGAAAAGAAAAAAAAATACCATCACCAATATAAATTTTATTAATAACAAAGTCAAGCGGCACTTACAAACAAGTTAGAATGGGCCTTATATGTGAAATAGCAAAACATTCCAGAAAAAGTGGACCGAAATGAAAACCTCTGATCTGTGCTGTACAACATAATCAAATCAAATACATTTTAAGAATGGAAAAGGAAAATCTATAATGTGAAAGTGTCGTCATCATCTTGTATCTCATCTTTTGAACTTTGTTTGTTTTGTTTTCTTAAAGCAGCAAGCCCTAGTCATGGTTGCATACGCAGACCTCCACTGTTTCGGGCGTCAACCTGGCCCATTTTTTTGAAATGGCTCGTTTGCCGGCATTGCAAGTGGACTCTGATGCAACAGTTGAAATCGGAACCACAAGAACTTCCTTCACGAGGATAGACAAAATCTGAAATCTTCCATTTTTTACTTTCCACCACTTTAAAATGTCATCCTCACTTGTTTCAAATGAGGTGTGAAGGCAATAATCTACTTCCGGTAGGCCAGATGATGTGGGCCAAGGACACTTGAGCAATTGTTTCATAGGGTTGAATGGTGCTGATGAGGAAGAGGAGGATAAGGCGCATGCGGTGGAGAAAAATGTTGGTCTTACCTTATCTTTGTAGCGGGATAAATATTCCTTGTACAGCTCCCACATGTGCTTATCTATTTCAACCGACATAGCTAAATAATTAATATGATTCATATCCAAGAAACTATAGTATCCCTTAAGCAAAGACAATGTCCCGGTAATTTTTATGGTCGGGTTAAGTGAAGATGCAAGTAAAAAGATGGAGGGGATTTGTGTAAAATAGGAAACTCACTTTTCCTTCATTGCTTTGATGTTGTCGTTTAGAAATGGATTCGTCTTGTATTGATTCAAAACATAAACAATGTTTACCAAATACATCAAAACTTTATGAGCGATGGGATAATAAACACCAGAGAAAAAAACAGTTGCTTCATAAAAATAGCGTAATAAGTGACAAAGTTTGTAACACTTGTCCTACATTTCAACCGTTAGAAGTTTAAAGTTTGATTTCAAGTTTAGGAAAACAATCAACAAAGCTGCATATGGATATGTATGCATTAATTCTCATATGTAGAGTTCCAACAGGTGGGACAATTAAGTTTAAAACGTTTCCATGAAATGGTTTGTTGTTTTGAAGGCAGTAGTACTCTTTGAATTCCAAACTTATTTTGGGCTATGTCTCCAAATATAGTAATGCATCATGGATTTGATGGATTTCTGTCTACAAAATCTCAAGCCTTTTTTGCACACACAAGTTCAAAATATGACACATGCATCTAATATAGAAAAAAACACTATTCTGATGGGGTTTCAATGCAGTACAAAGTTCTCGGGCGGTAAAATTGTTATTAAAGGCATTGTTAAAACTAAATGCAGAAAACTTTGTCAACACAGAAATATTCACAAAGTATATCTAAAATGCATTGATAAATATTATATTTAGTGTTGTTAGATTCCATACATTTGAAAACAATAATTCTTTTTTGAATGACCCAATTCTCATTAATTTAGTGTATGGCAACACAAAAAGAATTCTGCCCTATAGAAGATGTCCACATGTCACTAGTAAAAGTAATGTAATGATCAATTTGTAGAAAAAAGTGCTCGTAGATTAGATTTACTTAATTTATACATTTTAAATGTTTTTCTTCGTGCAGTTGTCCTAGATGTCTTTTTAAAGGTAGGGTTTAAATTAGACCTAATCCAATTTTCTAAATGGACATCTTTGGCTTGCCTAAAAGGTTTTTCCGTGAGTATCATCCAATTAACCATGCTTTCTCTATATTCTTACTGATTAAATTTAAAGATACCTGAACCATTGGTTGATCTGAGTTATGTCTATCTACCAGAACTTACTTCGGCTCCCAGATAGTGCATTGGGTGTTTGCTCCTTATATGTCATTGAAGCGTCCTGGTCTTAGAACTCACCTTGCATGCCAACTTCTTCTTGCAGTGATTACACTTGGCTAATTGGTTGTCCTACTCCCAAAGTGTCTCAAAATGCTTCTACACGAAGAATTTGAGGCAAAATTTTCCCTTACCTCTATTAGGAACTTGATTTTGGGGTGTCAGTTGTTCACCATCCTTTCCTTGTGTATCAACATTTTGAGCGGGGATCTCTTGGATTTCAACGTCATCATTGGACGCTTGCTCGTCAAATTGCAAATCGATATTCGCCATATCGATGTTGCCAGGTTTAGGCTCATCTTGGATATGAATTCCCTTTTGTGCAAAATTCTTGTGACGAAAGAACTACCCTAAGCCGATGCAGGAGGCGGAGCTCTTAGTGGGGGCAGAGCTAATATTCTTCCTTTAAGCCATTGAGTTGAAAAAAATTGATGGAAGATTAATGAAGGATTAAAAAGATATTAAGAATAAATTAGTAGGAGATTAAGAAAATTGTTGGAAAAATATAAGACTTGAGGAGAAAAGTAGAGAAATTAGTAGATGTAGAGAAGAGAGTGTAGGAAGTTGTGTGAGGAAGTGAGGGAATGAGGGTAGGTATTTATAGGAGTGGCAGAAATTTGGTTGGATGAAAATATCCTTAGAAACTAGCTTTTTTTAATGTTAGATGAGAGCAAAAAAGGTTTTGGACTTAAATAACCGTAAGTCAACAGCTGGAGGTCCTTACTGTTTAATTTTGCCATTTTTTTTTAAGCAGGTGACTGTTGGGTTTTTTTTTTTTTTAATATGGTAGGCCCGGATCAGACTGGACCGATCTTGGGGAGGGGGGTCTTGGGTCAGTCCTCGTTTTCTTCTTCCTAGGCCCATATTTGGCCCTGTTTTCTCCCAACTGTGTCGTGTCATGCCTTGACCATGCTTGGGGCGAGTTTGACCTGGGCCGGTTCCAAGTTAAGCCAGGTCGACCTGGCCCATTGTTCATCACAATTCCTTTGTTGTTTTTTATTTACTTCATTTGATCTAGCATGAAGTTTAAGACAATTACAAGATATCATTTTTTTTTCAATTTTGCCCATGATCTAACTTACTCTTTCGCCCTTGATCTTCAACATTATAGCCTTTGTATTCTCCCTCTTCGACATCACCAAAAAACACCATTGTGTTCTTTGCTTCCGTAATCATTGCATTGAAAGCTCAGTTGTCTCGACCAAAGGGCTCGACAACTGGCCACTCAGGCAAATAACTTAATCTAGGCACCAAGTTTCCCTATACCACCGATTGGATGACTCGGTAATCTGGAACGCGAACGGGGTTGACCTGGGTAGGTGAATTAGCTTGATCCTACATGTTCCAGAGCTTGTCCACACCCCGGATTTTCTAAGTAAAAAACCAAATTAAACCTCCCTAGTTGCCAATTAAACGACGTTGGAGGAAAAATAGGAGAAATAAGATCGTTGTCAGTTAGGATGAGACCAAAGTGATAGTGGGAAGATAAGAAGAAATAATGGTCAATTTGGTTCATAAAATTTACTAAAAGAAAAAATGATACAAAAAATTTTAGGCAATTAAAAAATAACAAATGGTGCAAATAATATAAAACGAATGGAGCGACATCCAGTAATACTATTTAAGTTCTATGTATTAGTGTATGATTCAATATAAAAAAGTCAACAAATTATTCATGTTTTCCTAATGATCAACTAAACCATGACACATTTAATAGAATTTTTACAAAAAAAGTATTAATACATCTGATTTATGCTACAAACAATATCTACGTCATATGCCCTATCCGGATACCAATGCACGAGGGGCACCCAAAACCTATCCAATAATCTTCACACCTATTGTAAACAACAATATCTGTTAGTATTATTAGTATATGTTTGTTAACACCTAATTTTTTCTGAGTACTAATTTTTATTTAGGTTAGAAAAAAATAGTTTATGAGACATTTTTGTTTTTAGGGGCAATTTGGTAATTTTCTTGGGAAATGTAAGTCAACTTGTTAATTTTAGAAATGAGGAAGTTGATGGGATCCTATGCATTTAGACTATGCTTTTATTTCATATTTTTTAGGAATTTAGAATAATCATTTATGGTCAAAATAAGAATTAATTTAGCTTAGGTACTAATTTGGGGTTCTAAAGGTTTTTAGGGTCAACTTAGGCAAAATTGAATACTTTATATGTGAATTGGAGGTTTTTTTATTTTTTAAGAAAATTGTAGGCAAAATTGAAAACTTTGGTATAAATCTGTTAACTCTCAAGAGTTTGAGCTAAATATGGTGATTTTGTGAAATTCTGGGCAAAATCTGACTATCTAATAAAGTTATGGGCTAATTTGATAAATTCTAAAATAATTGGGCTAAATTAAAAATTTGCATAAGACTCTAGACTAAAACACTAGCCTAAGAGTTTTGTTGCACTAAAACTGATATTTTGGCCAAACAATATCTTAAGAGATTAGGAGCAAATTCATTTTAACTTAAATCAACTTAATAAAAAATGTCTCATTATTACTTTTTATATATTTTTAATTTAAAACTAATTTTATTTCAAAATTAAAATTATATATGTGTAATAATCCATTGAAAAATAATTTTCATAATCTTATGAACTTTTTATGTATTTTTTTGTTTTTTTTATGCTTAAAATAAAAAATTCATAAAAATTTAATAACATTATAAAAATTCAGTTTTAAATGGATTATTATATCTATTTAATATTGAATTTAAAATGAAATTGGTTCTTAATAAAAAAATATGTAAAAATAAAAATAAGTTAACTTAAGTTAAAACAAATTGGTTCTAAATTTCTTCAAATTTGATTTGGATGAGATTTAATCTCACCAAATTCTCTTTAATCTCGCCTATAGCTCCCGCATTATCAATATGGGTCACCACTTTGGTGAACGAGAAGAGAAAAAGCTAAAAGATTGTAAAAAACCTAAGAGTGCGTTTGGATGTAGAAAAGAATTTCATTTTCATTTTATTTATTTATTTTAATTTTCTATGTACAATTTCCAAAGTGTTTTTCAAAAAATATGTTTAGTTGTTTCAGAACAATTAAAGATGATTATATATATACACACTACATTGAAAAAGTTTAGTGCCTTAGTTGAATGTCCAAAGAAAATTTGTGAACTATAATTGTAGATTTTCACTCATCTATCAACTTCAAAAGTGAAAATAGAAAATTCCAAAGCCTGCCCCCTCTTTTCCATCCCTTACATCAGCGCCACCATTTTTGTTATTCCTAAACGTGTGACACCCACAGCCAATTCCGTTATTCAATAGCTTTGATGTTGCTGTTGTTGCTTCAGAAGGATTTTTTCATGCTCTAAGGTCAGCTTAGTTGCCTTAATCAAATAGGAGATGAGGGGATTTAGGAATCTGTCAAACAAAAAAAGCCAAAAGAGACAGGTTGGTTGATGGCAGAGAAGTTCCACAACGCTGGTCGCTAGAAAAAAATCGATTAGAGAAAGAGATCGATCGAAAGGAAAAAAGATTGTGCCAATTTCATTGAGGTCGCTAGCTTAAAGAGAAGTGATTGAAGTCGATGGTTGATTGTGAGTCATTATTAAGATAGAGTGTGATGATGTTTTTTGAAAATAGAAAAGTGATGAACTGGTGTTTTCCAATTGCATATAAGTTGGAAAATTGTTTTCTAATAAAACTAAAAATGAAAGTTAACTCACTAAATATGTTTTCCTTTCATTTTCTAATTTTTCTTATTTTTTTTTAAATAGAGATTTTTCTAGAACTAAACATGGTTTAAGTTTTTTGAGAAAAGGGGAAACTGCAACCTTAGCCACTTGTCTCACTGCCCTCATCCTTAGAAACCCTGAACTTTTCCCTAAATTGCCACCACTCTTGGAGCCTTGCCCTTTTTTGCCCAACACTGTCCCGTCACCAATTTGCCACTGTTAGCCCTCTCAGCTCACCGCCTTTGCTCCACCCCACATCACACTGTCACTCTTCCTAAGTGTCCTTAACCATTGGTAACGCTAAAATTGATAGGAGTAGAGATCGAACTCCAGGCTACCACATCTTCTTTTTCGAACAGCCACCACTGGTCGTCCCTAGGTGCTATTCGCCCCTCCCAGAGGTTTTCACATCATTGCCCAGTAGATCCACTCTATCACCATTTTTCCTGTCCCATTGATCGTGCGAATTGAAGCCAAACCCGCTTCCTAACCCGCCTTTTTATTTTATTCATCCAAGTTGCTAGCATATATTTTTTGTGCAGATTAGTCACTAATAGCAAGCTTTTTGTTACTCTTTTTATTTGTTCTTTGTTTACAAGTTTGTATGGTCATGCATTAACCTAACTATAAAACTTGCAAGTGGATATAAGTAGGATGTTTGTTTCTTTGTTTTTTTTTGTTATAAATCTCATAATGCATCTAAAAATGTAATACATAAAATTATTTGTTAGGCTAGTGGTTGAATTGTAAAATTGGAAAGAAATTAAATTAAGGTAATTGTAAAATACTTAATAAATCTTCAAAGATCTGTTTATTGTGAATTTGATAAAGTCCCAAGGCAGGTTATTTGTTCAAAACTGATTGGTCTAGTTAGACTCACAGTTTGAACAAAGATATTCCTTTTAAATTTTTGGTAGATTTGGTAAAGTCCCTAGATTTCAAGGACATCTAAAAATCCATGTTCGCTTGGTCTAATAAGATTTACAGTTTGGAATTAAAAGAAATAAAAAAAATTAAACAAAATTCATCAATGATTAGGTAAAGAAACAAAGCTTTAGAAAAAATAAAACTGAACCCCCACAATACCAACTTTTTAGTGATAAAATTAGATTATTTTAGCGTAACTGACTTACGATCTTAGAATCTCTCACAGACCATAACAGATATTTAATCAACCTAGGCAAAACTGATTGGTGGCGATTTCTAAAACACGTTGCTACAAATGGTGTTTTGCATGAATATTGGCCTAAAACCTCTTTTACCCCATCAATTTTGACTTGAGATTACTTGCTTCTCAAAGTTTATAAATTGGTTCCTTTTTACCCATCAACTAACTTAAAAGACTTCTTAGTTATATATAGGCTGAAACAAATATGAAAGATGAAAGCTAATTAACCATTAACCCCACATAAAACTCTAGTTCTACTATTCTAAACAAAAAATAGAAGTCATCATACAATTACAACAATTTTGTTAACCTTAGGTCTATAGCCTAAAAAAAATTAAGTCATCCTACCCCTAAAGAAAATATCAATTTAGCTTATAGGGTTGTCTTTTTCTTGTTTGTTTCACATATTGCTTTCGGTTACATCAAACCTTGAGAAACCCATTTAATTGGTGCTTATCGTGAATGACTTTTTTTTCTTTTATGACAATGGTTGGGGTTTAGAAGATTACGGTTGCTTTGTTTGAAATGAGAAAACTTTTTATTTTTTGTTCAAAACGGAAAAATTAAAACTTTATGTGGGACAATGGGTAGTGAGCTGTTCATCTTTTCTTTTATCTTCATTTCTATTCTCAGCATTCCTATTCTCATATACTTCAAAAAGTCATTTCTATTTTATTTAAGTAAATCAATGGGGTAAATAGTACCAATTCACAAAATTTAAGATATGAGTGAATTCAAATCGAAATTTAAAGATAAAAATTCCTAGTTGACAATATCAAAGACAAAAGAGGCTTTAGGCCGACGGATAATGTACAAATAATCAAGAGCTTGCAATTGAATGAAAACCTTAAATTTGGTATTTGACATGCTTTGAGAAAGAATAGGATTCTTTGGCTCTGTGATATCAAATTCAATGTGTTACTAGTTTCACAATCAGTCAATTACCAGTAAAATAATATTTTCTGTAAATATTAGTCTGATTATTTTATCTTAGATCCTAGGAAATATTTTTATTCTGCCTAAACTTAAAAGGTGGTCCAAATATTAAGCATCACAGAAAATTCTTTCTACTTTCCACAAATTGGCATTTACTTTTAATACACTCAACGGTCAACACAGAAAAAGAAAAGATGGCACCAATCTACGAGACGAAGGATCAATTAGCAACCTCGCACGTGCGTTACCACCTGTCCAAAAACGAAAAGCCAAAACCAAAGTTTTGGCAAATGTCTCGTTTGAAAACAGATTTTTATGGTTAGTATTAAAGTTTTAAATAATTTATTTAATAGTGAAAATGAAAATATTAAAATTAAAAATTAAAAATTATCATTAAATTATTTTTTTTAATTTTAACACTAATCACTAATATTAATATTAAATTGTGCCAAAGACCTATTTGTAAAAATTTCATCAAAATTTGGTTAGAATTACACTATGTTCTCTTCAGTTTTAGAAACATATAGTTAGCCCCTTCAAATAAATGGTAAGACTATTTTACACTTAGATAGATGGAAAATTAATAATTTAAAATTTTAATTAACTTTAAAATTATTATTAAATAGTTTGAGTATGCTGGAAGACTATTACTTTACAATTTAAATTATGATTCTGAAAATTGATAGTAAACACTATAAAAAAACTCACACTTAGGAGGGTTTCTGTAATTAGCCTTTAATAAATTAGGCAAATGCTTTTATGAAAATAAAATTCTATAAATTGATGACGAAGGCAACAGGTAAAAAGAGTTTGGATGCCTTATTACCGAAAAAAAGAGAAGAGTTGGAACTTAGTTCTTCCATCCAAAATGTTGGGTGAAATTGCTGGTGTCATCACAACATGGCAACATGCCGCGTTGGGGGCCGATTTGTAAGCTCATTCGGGAGCGTTCTACGAACTTGCGACTCGCGAGGACTCCACTGACTCAGATACGGTTGGGCCCGATTAGGGGTGGGGTCGAACTTTTTTATTAGGCATGATTAAGAATTAAGATTGATGGGAAAACAATAATTGTTGTCCGAACAAGTAAGTAGGAGGATAAAATTCAAATATGATACCTTATTTTACTTGTAGTACCAAAATTAATCTCTTATCTTAAAAAATGTTTATTAAAAACTCCTACCTCTTTTAGTGTGTCTCATTTATGTCAATTTCATCACTTGGATCATTATTTTAAATAAAACTTACTTATATGATACTAATATCACACTATCATGTAGCCTTCTCTTACATAACATTAATGACTATATTGAAAGAATAAAAAATTTCAAACTAAAATTGACATAAATATATAATCTTAATCACTTAAAATGCAGATTTCATCTTTTTCCCTAAATCTTCTCTAAACGCACTTCCTTCTTCTCACATCCGTTTATTGTTCTCGAGAAGAAATAGTACAGAGAATGGCGATTCAGCTCACCCACCAAATGCCGTCTTGGGTGCCTCACCCACCTCTTCTCCACCATTGAGAAGTCTCTCACCTCTAACCTTTTCATCTCCCCTCCATTCCACTCCTTCACTATCTTCCTCCTTAAGGCCTCCGAGTAGTGGTGGATCTAGGAATTCAAGCTTGGGGGGGCAAGGTCAAAACAAATTCTTAAATTGTATAATACAAAACAAACCAAATAATGCAATTTATATAAGTCCATGGCATTTAAAGAGTACATAGACATGATTAAGTCTAAATTATAAAAGTTCAAATTCATAATGTAACACGATGCTCTTTCATGTCTCTGAAATCATCAAGAATAGAATTTAAACTAAAAGTCTCTGCAAGATCCTTCTTAATGTACAAAACCAAAGTATCAGCAAGGAAGTCATTATCCATCTTGTTTCGCAATCTAGTTTTGACAATTTTCATCACTGAAAAAACGCGTTCTATAGTTACAGTAGACACAGAAGAGTTAATATTAGTTGGATTAATCGATCAACAAGATAGTAATAACTTGACTTTCCAGTTGATGCCAACAATTGACATAATTCAACAATTGATGATAGTTGTACAAACTCTGGTAAATCCCTAACATCAGCATAAAAATGGCGCAACTGAAATGGCAGCAACTCAAGTTCATGCATTGAGAAATCTAGTGGATAGTATTTCTATGCAAGATTACAAATAGATTCAATGTCAAAAGATTCAAACCTATCCTTTGGGTTCAAACATGAGCTTAGTGTCAAAAGCTCAATAATGCGCTCACTGAACCTTGAAGATATCTCCTGTAACTGAAAATTTATTGCCTCATTGAACACATTAAAGTGAAAATAATGCTCCACAAAAACACTAACTTGTCGATGACCACTACATCCTAGAAAATGTCGAGCATTAAAATCAGGAACAACAATATCATGCTTTGAGCAGAATGGAGTGACCTTGTCAATAAAAGAATTCCATCAATCTCTCTTGAAATCCTGAAGTAATATTGAAGTAGTTTCCACTAAATTCAATGCCTTGACAATATCTTGACCTGTTTGTTGTAATGTTTGACATAGAACTTCCGTAATACCAAATATATCATACATTAAAAGAACAATGAAGATAAACTCAAACGATGATACCCTTTTCAAAGCAACTGCAACATTTCCTCTTTATTTATAATTAGCACCATTTTCTCTAACATTATCAAGAACTTTACATATTGCATCAAACATATCAAGGAGACTACTAATTAACTTAAAATGAGAACTCCAACGGGTATTACAATGTCTCTTTAAGATGCCAATTGGTTAACACCAGTGCCAGTTTCAATCCCATCAATGGCAATCAAGTGTGCAATGTTCTCAGCATGAGCAGTTTGCAACTCATTATGTCGTTTACAAGAGGCAGTAACAGCATTGACAATAAAAAGATAAATTGAGAAAAAACTCATGCATAACATGCAACTCTTTTGCCGCAATAACTAGTGCCAACTGCAAATGATGAGCTAAGCAATGAACATAATATGCTTGTGGATATTGACTGAGAAATAATGTTTGTAACCCTTTCCATTCACCACGCATATTGCTAGCACCATCATACCCTTGACCTCGAATATTTTGAGCATTCAGCCATAATGAGATAAAATACAACATATCTATGAATATAAAGTGGCTGATGATGTATCTTTGACATGTGAAATATGAAAAAATCTCTATTGCATTAAGCTTTTCCTGTTAACAAATCGAAGAACAAGAGCCATTTGCTCCTTTTTACTTTCATCACCTACTTCATCAACTATTATGCAAAACATCGAATCATCAATATCCTCACAAATTTTATTCCTAAGCTTGTTTGCAATTACACATAAGATTTCTTTTTGGATCGTAGGTGATGTATATCTTGCATTTTGAGAAGCATTTTGTAAGACTACACCAGCGACTTCATCATTATAAGATGCTAAAAAATTGAGCAATTTAAGAAAATTCCCTCAATTTCTAGAATCAGTGGACTCATCATGGCCTCTAAATACAAGTCCTTGAAAAGATAACCACTGAGCAACATTAATGGATGTTTTAATCTGAAGTCTATTCCTTACAACCTCTTTTTTTAATTGTTTCTCCATTGCCTTATCAATATGACTAGACTAATTTAACAATGTAGTACAACTATTCACCGAATTATTGTGAGGAGAGTAAGGGTTTGAACCCATATGCTTAAGAAAAGCACAATTTTGACCATCTATAACCTTCTTCCAGTTTTGGAAACCCTTCACAGTAAAATCACCCCACCCATTTTGAGCTTTTGGTTTGTCAGTAAATAAATAATATGGCAAACAAAATGCATCATCTTTTGTTGGGGAATACTCAAGCCAAGGAAAACCAGAAAACCATAAATATTTAAACCTACTTTTCTTTTTCTCTGGATAAGCAAACTTCATTTGATAAGGTTCTACATTCAAATAAGCTCTTCTTACCTCATCACATTCATTGATGGGATATGTCCACATAGGCTGCCGTAACCCTAGATCATGCACTATGGAAAAGTTTTTAGAAGTTGTAGGTGCTTCACTTTGTTGCGTACTTTCAGCATTTGAAGAATTCGTGAATCCTATAGACTCTGAAACTTCTTCAGCCACCATTGAATTATCAGCCACCTTTGAATTTTGACTGCTTTTGGGTTGACAGTCAGTTTCCGGTGGTAGAGCCATTTTTTGAAAAAAAATAAGATAATGTCTTTTATTTAGTAGACATAGATAAAAAGAAAAATAAAACAACAATGTAAGCACATTCTCTGATATTTCTTTTTTCAAATGAGAGTTAGTTTAATCATTAAAGTGACACAAAGTAAACTAAACTTGTCAACTTGATTTCAAAGTTTAATCCAGTATAGACATTCTCACATTTACAACAATTTACAATTCCATCATTCAATTTTAAATTCAAAAGGCAAAAATTTAGCAAATTTAAAGCTATTCTAGGAAGAAAA
The DNA here is from genome assembly GCA_005392925.1 of Aquilaria sinensis. NCBI lineage: Eukaryota > Viridiplantae > Streptophyta > Magnoliopsida > Malvales > Thymelaeaceae > Aquilaria > Aquilaria sinensis. The sequence continues at coordinate 581,066 of SMDT01002626.1, read as the reverse complement.
ATGTAAATAAATGATTTTTATGAATCTCCTACATGAAAATTAGATGCCAGTAGTTTGTATAGGAATTAGGAAACAACAAAATGCAGTCACAAGACTCACAACCCATAAGAATAAAAATTGAATTTATAGCATTAGTGCCGCTGCCACTAGTTATCAATTATCAGCCAAAAAAGGCTTTTGACTGTAACTTATAAGGTACAAAATGAAAATGCTATCCAATTAATTAATCAAAGCAAGCAAATTAACAATTTTCAATTTCCGCCATTACCTCTCGGTCTTCTCCGGAGTCCGACTCTGATGCTACGATGCAATGGCGTAATTGGCGTTGGCTGGGAGTTTGGCCTTCTGGGACCAAGCAAATAAGCAAATGTGATGCTAATGTTGCCGCCACACTGGAGGACGGGAGTCGGAGACTGGACTGGAATGGAGCAAAGCTGCAGAGGTCTCGTAATGGTAATGGTAGGGAAACTGATGACGACGAATCGATGATGCGATGTCAATGCGAGTTGAGCCGCTTGAGCGAGAGCCGAGAGGACTGGCCTAGCTACAACGAGCACAGAGCAATTGGAGCACAGAGCACTGGAGAGTGGAGACTGGACTGGAGTGGAGCAAAGCTGCAGAGGTTTCGTAATGGTAATGGTAGGGAAATTGATGACGACGAATCGATGATGCGATGCCGATGCGAGTTGAGCCGCTTGAGCGAGAGCCGAGAGGACTGGCCCAGCGACAACGAGCATGGAGCAGTCGGAGCACAGAGCACTGGACAGTGGAGACTGGACTGGAGCAGAGCTGTAGAGGTCTTGTAATTGTAATGGTAGGGATTCGGGGGAATTGGGAATTTGGGGGTCGAATAGTATAACTGAAGGACTGAAACGGTGTCGTGCGTTTTGAATAAGAGTAAGGGAGAAATACACACTCAGTTCCCATTCTTTTGGATATGTGCCTCACTGCCCCCCATCTTTATATTTTTCCATAATATTTGGGGGGCAAAATGCACACTCTGTCCTTAACTTTTGACAAAATCATCAAATTACTACCTTTTCCCACCACCCGCCATCGTTCTACTTCGCTCCGCTGGAAAAGACTATGAACAAAATAGCACCACGACATCCAAGCTTCCCCCTCTTTACTCCCCCACCACTTCACGTTTTGCCCAAATCCAACTGCAAGAACCTACAAACCCCACCTAATTCTCGAAATCCTTCGAGACACAGATCAGGAAAGCTTCGGTTTCTCTGCTCTGCCCCCGGGGTTTCTAGGTAGAAACCCATACGATTCACGACGATCCTTGTGATCCCAGTAATCGTCTTGGTTGAGGATGGCCATTTATAGGTTTCTCTGCTCCACGTCTTTGGTTCTGATCGATTTCCAATCCCATGGAAATTCTGTTTCAATTCTTCTCGTGTTAATTTTTGTTTTCTTATAGGTGTTGATTGCTGGGATTCACATCAAACTTATTGTTCTATGTGATTATAATTGTCCCTCTTCATCTTTAAAATTTTGATTGGAATAAAACAGAAATTCTGATTGCTGGGATTCACACCAGACTTATGGCTCGTATTATCTGATCGGAATAAACGTAAAGGATGTTGCATCTTTTAGGCCATGTTTTTTGCCGGTTTCAATCAATCTCTATTCAAAATTTAAAAATAAAAATAAAAATAAAAAACTCCTATAAAGATTGGTAGTTGGAAAACAGAGTTGATGGGTGAGAAGGGGAAAGAAAGTCATGGTGCTTGCTATTGGAAATATCGACTTGTCACAATCACGAACCACCAGTGACCCGAGGCGTGTATATACTTTCCTCAAGGATTATAATTCGCGACTCTCCAAAACGTGCAGGAGAACAGGTCTATGAAAATCCCCCAGGATACAACGGGTCTTCCGGGAAGTGTTCACTCACACCCGGGATACTCTAGGAATCAGCAGAAACAGAAGAACCAGCGAGGATCAGAGTAGGAGAGGGAAAGAAGAGAGAGCTCGAAAGCGGGATGATTTGAGAGTGGAGTGGGAGTGGGTATTTATAGGTAACAGGGGTCCGAATTTTGAACGTTGGGGCAATAATGTGCAATAATGTTGGGAGTTACAAAAATTAATCTTGGTTTTATGATTTTGTCCGTTTTGATTTCTAAACACGTGAAAAACAAGTTTTCCGGGTAAGGATAAAAAAGCAAATTCAAGAAAATATAAAAACTGACTTGGACTGGGCCTCGTGATACTTTGCGCGCAGGGGGGAAAATCGGGCTATTTTCACTATTTTGGCCCATCTTGTGCGCGCGAGCCCATTACCATTTTCTTTCTTATCTAGCCCACTTAGGTATGGTAACTTATAAAGTCTAGAAACTCTCATTGTCCAAGCCATGTGGGATTTGCCTTTTTGGAATACTTGACAACAATCCTCCACATATTTCAAAAGGCATTACTTCAAGGTTTCTTTGTTGGCTTCAAGCTCAAGAGTGCAATGCATTGTGGCTGGTGTCTATTAGACTATGAACCAGTCCTAGAGCCAATGAAACTTAACTTACAGAGTACTTGGTGAAGCATTTAGTTTCTATGAACCAACTACCTTTTTGTAATTTAAGTGATTCATTGATCACATTACACCCCCACAATTTCTGCTGTTCATCGCAGTGTTGCACTTATCGGCCATGCGCATGTCCTGGTTTTCATGAGTGCTTTAGAGATTCTGCCACAAATCTCATAGGAGTGGATTCACTCTTACACTCATATAGGTGATTCCATTAAGTGTATACTGCATAAATACACTACCTATCATGGCTTATGTAAATCATTAAGAGCTTTTTGCTCATCCTCTAGTAAATGTAGTATTTGCATTATCTACACCATATGAGGGACTTTTTAAGGAAAAGTTTCGATAATGCTTCCAGGTCTAACAGTGACTTGTTGTTACCCATATGAACCTAATTCATGGGATCTCCAATCACATAGGTTGGGTTACCATCACTATTGACTCAGGTTGGCAATAGTCTCATTCCCCTCGATGTTTCATATATCATTTTCCTTCCCAGAGGTTTAGTCAGAGGATCGGCCAAATTCACTTCTGACTTTACATAATCGATCGATATAACACCATCATTAAGCAGCTGCTTTACAACATCATGTCTTAATCGAATGTGTCTATTTTTGCCATTGTAAGTTTTATTTTTTGCAATTGCTATTGTCGCTTGGCAATCACAATGCATAGACACAGAAGGCATTGGCTTTATACCCAACGGTATATCTGCTAAGAAGTTTTTCAACCACTCAGCTTCACTTCCAGCCATTTCTAAGGCTATAAATTCTGACTCCATAGTGGATCTGGCAATGATGGTTTGCTTTGAAGATTTCCAAGACACAGCTCCACCACCAAGATTAAAAATGTACCCACTAGTAGATTTGGTTTCATCAAAGTCAGAAATCCAATTAGCATCACTGTACCCTTCTAGTACAGCGGGGAAACCACTATACATGATACCACATTTCATGGTACCTTTTAGATATTTCATAATTCTTACCAAAGCATTCCAATGTTCTTCATTCGGATTTTGAGTATATCTACTCAATCTACACATAGCATAAGCTATGTCAGGTCGAGTGAAGTTCATTAGGTGCATCAGACTTCCAATAATTTGTGCATACTCTTGTTGAGCAATACTTTCACATTTATTTTTCTTTAATTGTGTGTTTGCATCATAAGGAGTGCTCACAGGTGTCACCTCAAAATAGTTAAACTTCATTAGAAGTTTTTCAACATAGTGCTCCTGTGACAACATTAAGCAACTTTCTTTCCTTATGATTTTAACACCCAAAATTACACTAGCTTCCCCTAGATCTTTCATGTCAAACTGTGAAGATAGGAAGCTTTTGGTGTGTTCAACTATTTCAAGAATAGTTCCAAAAATGAGCATATCATCCACATAGAGGCTAATTATTACACATTCACCACCCTCAAGTTTTGTGTAAACACATTTATCAACTCCAGTAGTTGAAAAGTTATTACCTAACAAGACTTGATCAAATTTCTCATGCCATTGTTTAGGTGCTTGTTTTAATCCATATAAGGATTTTCGCAACTTGCACACCTTTGTTTCTTGTCCAGAAACAACATAGCCTTCTGCCTAGACCATATATATTTCCTCTTGTAGATCCCCATTTAAGAAAGCAGTTTTAACATCCATTTGATGTATAATAAGTTTATGTACAGAAGCCAAGGAAAATAAAACTCTTATTGAAGAAATCCTAGAAACTGGTGCAAAAGTGTCAAAATAATCAACATTTTCTTTTTGAGTAAATCCTTTTGCTACCAATCTTGCTTTATATTTGTCAACCGAGCCATCAGGCTTAAGTTTTCTTTTGAAAATCCATTTACAACCAATGGGTTTAGCACCAGGTGGTAAATCTACCAAATCCCATGTTTGATTTTGTAAAATAGAATCTATTTCATTTTGAATGGCTTCTTTCCAGAAAACAGATTCTTTCGAATAAATCACCTGGTTAAAAGTTATGGGATCATCTACAAGGTAGGTGTAAAAGTCATGTCCAAAGGAACTTTATTTCCTTTTCCTTTTACTCCTTCTCAAATCTTCCACTTGATGTTCAGGGATATTTTCATCAGTGGGGGCACGAGAAATCTTTTCCTTCTTCAAAGGAAAGATATGCTCAAAAAACTCAGCATTTTTTGTTTCGATTATGGTGTTGCAGTCCAACACATCACTTCTCAACACTAAAAATTTACACTAAAAATTTATATGCAGCATTATGATCTGCATATCCAATAAACATGCAATCGGATGTCTTTGATCCAATTTTACGCTTTTTTGGTTCAGGAAGCATAACCTTTGCAAGACATCCCCAAACTTTTAAGTACTTTAAGTTTGGGGGATAACCCTTCCATATTTCATATGGAGTTATACCAGTCTTTTTATAAGGAATTCGATTTTGCAAATGACAAGCAGATAAGATAGCTTCTCCCCAAAGATTATCAGGAGCAGAAGAACTAACAAGCATGGCATTCATCATTTCTTTCAAAGTTCTATTTTTCCTTTCAGCTACACCATTTGATTCAGGAGAGTATAGTGGAGTTAATTCATGAATTATCCCTTCTTTTTCACAGAAATCATTAAACGATAAAAACTCACCTCCTCTATCTGATCTAACTCTTTTAATCCTTTTGTTCAATTGATTTTCCACTTCAGACTTATACAACAAAAACATATCAAAAGCCTCATCTTTGTTTCTTAACAAATAAACTTTGGTGAATCTAGAGAAATCATCTATGAAAGTCACATAATACCTTTTTCCTCCTTCTAGTCATAGTATGTTTCAAATCACCAAGATCAGTGTGAATTAAACTTAATAATTCTGATTCTCTTTCAATTGAAGTACAAGTTTTCTTTGTTGACTTAGTTTCAACACATATTTCACATTTATCAAAACTTGTGTTACTAGGGGGTGTGATTAAACCTAATGATTGCATCTTTTTCAAATAAGATATACTCACATGTCCTAATCTAGCATGCCATAAATCAAGAGACTCAACCAAATAAGCAGAAGACGATGCATTATTATTATTGATAATATTAGAAACACTCAATACAAAGAGACCCTGGTTACAATAACCCTTGCCCACATAATTATTGTTTCTAGTCATGACTATCTTGTCACAATCAAATGTAACCTTGATGCTAGCCTTCATCAGCAAAGACACGGAAACCAAGTTGGCTCTTATGGTGGGTACATGCAATACATCACTTAGAGCCAGTGACTTTCCAGAGGTCAATTTCAGAAGTACCTTGCCATTGCCTAGAACTGGTGTACCTCGGGAATCACCAAAATACACTATTTCAACGCCTTCTCCTAGTGGAGTATAGGAGGAAAATCCATTTCTGTTGCCACAAATATGCTTGGTGGCACCAGAATCTATTACCCACTCTTTTGAATTTGCAACAAGATATGCTTGTGAAACTACTGCAGCAATGATGTCATCATCATCATCATCCCCATGAGCCAGATTTGCCCTTGGCTTAGGAGGTTTATCAAAGTGCTTTCTTTTCCAGCACTGTCGAGCAAAGTGCCCATTTTTTCCACAGACGAAGCAAGGTGGCACTTCTTTGTCCTCATTATTTGCTGGCATTGGTCTTGGCTTGAAGTTATTGTTGGGTTTCGGTTTTGGAATGTATGGTTTTGGATTGTACCTCTTGGAGTTGATGAGATTTGCACTGGAAGTCAATTGCTTCCCTTTGGCTATGCGTTGCTCTTTCCTATTGGTGTCCTCGATGATGATATGAGTGATTAGGCCAAAGACAGCTGCTTATGCTTGTGCTTTCGTTGTTGCTTGTATTCTCTCCATGATGGTGGCAGTTTTTCAATCAACAAGCCAGCTACAAACTCTTCTTGCAGTGTGATTTTTTCTCCTTTCAAGTCCTCTAGAAGCTTGTGGTATTCATTGATTTGTGCTTTTACATCCTTCTCATCTTCCATTTCCTATCGATAGAATTTCCCGATCACGAACTTTTGCTTGCCCGCATCCTCCGCTGTGTATTTGAGCAGCATGGACTCCCATATTTCCTTTGCTTCCTTGTACTTAATGTAGACATCGAACAACTCATTAGATAAAGTTGAAATTATTGTGTGACGGCATACTTTATCAGTATAAGTCCCAGACTCTTGTAGCTTGGGGTCATTTGGTTTGGACTCATTTAGTGCGAAAGCAACTCCATGCACATCTAAAAGCATGTAAATGCGTTCCTGCCACCTATTGTAGTTTTCTCCACTAAACACTTCTATCTTTGAAATGTCAGGAAATGGCTTTGCTAATGTCGATGGAGGGGTTGGAGGAACCGGTATCCTGGCATTGGATGCAGCTTTCATGTAGAAGCGAGCATCAGCGAGCGCTCTATTGCAAGCAACAGTAAGGTCAGGATCCTTCTCTCGATCGATTTGTGCAATTGCAGTTGCAAGAGCTTGCTCACAGTTGGCAGCTGCAGTTTCGATATCAGCAGGCTCTTCCCGGACAATGTCCAAAGGATCGATGATTGGAGCACTATTGTTGTGGTTCGGATTCATGTTATAATCCTTGAGATTGTTGGAAATATCGACTTGTTTCAATCACGAACCACTAGTGACCCGAGGCTTGTGATTGTTGGAAATATCGACTTGTCACAATCACGAACCACTAGTGACCCGAGGCGTGTATACACTGTCCTCAAGGATTATAATTCGCGACTCTCCAAAACGTGCAGGAGAACAAGTCTACGAAAATCCCCCAGGATGCAACGGGTCTTCCGGGAAGTGTGCACTCACACCCGGGATACTCTAGGAATCAGCAGAAACAGAAGAACCAGCGAGGATCAGAGCAGGATAGGGAAAGAAAAGAGAGCTCGAAAGCGGGATGATTTGAGAGTGGAGTGGGAGTGGGTATTTATAGGTAACAGGGGTCCGAATTTTGAACGTTGGGGCAATAATGTGCAATAATGTTGGGAGTTACAAAAATTAATCTTGGTTTTATGATTTTGTCCGTTTTGATTTCCAAACACGTGAAAAACAAGTTTTCCGGGTAAGGATAAAAAAGTAAATTCAAGAAAATATAAAAACTGACTTGGACCGGGCCTCGTGATACTTTGCGCGCAGGGGGGGCAAATCGGGCTATTTCCATTGTTTTGTCCCATCTTGTGCGCGCGAGCCCATTACCATTTTCTTTCTTATTTAGCCCACTTAGGTATGGTAACTTATAAAGTCTAGAAACTCTCATTGTCCAAGCCATGTGAGATTTGCCTTTTTGGAATACTTGACAACACTTGCTTGGGGTGGGAAAGTAGACGAGCTCATTGGTGTCGAAGGAGCGAGCGAGGAGGCGGTGTTTGTGTCAATTTGGGGTGAGAAGAAGAAGGAAAGAAATGGTGCTATTTGGTTCTCTAGTAAGAACCGGCGAAGAAGATGAAGTTTGGATTATCTGTGTTTTAAGTCCTCATTATTTTGTGTTCATATCAATTTGGGCCTAAATTTTTATTTTTGTATAATATAGTCATCTATTTTAGTTAAAGGGGAAGCCATGTTGCTGTGTGGGCCTCATATAAGTAAGTTTCATATAAAAAAATGGCTCAACTGACAGAATGGACAAATATAGGCCATGCAAAGAGGGGTAGTAGACCTTAATAGACAATTTTTTGAGATCACTTTAAAATGACCTTTAAAGTAAAGAGACTATATTTAAATTTTATGCCTATTTAAAATTAATTCAAAATATTATTTTTCATTTGAAAAATGGTGCAACATATACTAGTTTTTAGGTCATCTTAAAATTATTGTAAGATTTCTAAATTTGAAAAAGGATTTTACAATTAATTTATTATACTATCATGATATCAGCTCTCTTTTTAAAAATATAATTTAGCCCCTAAATTTTTTGAAAAATTAAAATCTTGTCCTTATGTTTTTTAGAAAGTTCACAAGTAGCCCAAAAATTTTATAAAATTTTACATAAGTCGCTAGAATTTGAAAAGTGATAATATAGTCATTGGCATTAAATAGGGGAAAAATGGAAGGACGGCAAAAGATTCTGTGTCCTTTAATCCTTGCATCTCACCAAATGTATCCAATAAAATGGGATGGAGGAGGAACAAACATGTATAGTTTTTTTTTTAATTTTAAAAAAATTGTTACATTTTCTGATACAGTAGCCATTTGTGAGGGAGCTCATGAGTACACATAATGTTTTATTAAAAACACCATATCTTTTTAGTAGAATATGAATTATGAGGAATGTCTACAACTATCTCATTAACAATTATTGTCTGTGGTAGCTAGAACAAAAACACACTAAGAAACTAGAGAATGAAGAGTTGATGTAAGTGTAGAGTGAGTTGCGGCCACATTCTCCTTATGAACAGTAAGAATTGCAACTCGATCACAACTTTGGATAATCTAGAGGATGCGAAATATTATTTGGCAATGCTAAAGAGGAACCTACGAATTGGAATCTAACAATAGGACTGCTTGCAAAGAGTCAAATAAAGCCATGTTTGAATTGAGGTAAGGAATTGGTTTAGGCATGGAATTTAAATTGCTACCAAGATCACATTGGGTTCCACGTCGAGGGCTAATTGACATTTGCCTGAGGGTACCTCCTTTGGCAACAGATGATAGAATCATAATTTCATATTCTAAACCAAGCACATGGCATGTGCCTTTATAGGCTTGTTGGATTCCAGCCACCATCCACCTGGAAAATCACTTTGAGTGAAGTATTTGCTGCATTGGCCCAAACTCAAAAGGTGGAATTAGAAACGCCCAGGGAAGAAGCATCAAATGAGATATAATTAGTCTCAGCTTGGCTGTGGCAATATGAACAACCAGGAGATGTAATGCCCCCACGAATTGCAGGATTAACCATCGTGGGAAGAACATCAACTTAATCATTTATCTATGTACATAGATAAATGATTAAGTTGATGTTCTTCCCACGATGGATATGTTTTCATTCATATGTATAAAATGTTTTATTTTAATACTCGAGTTTAGAGTTTTATACAATGAATACATTAGGCATAGATAAAATTGGTTTAGTTCAAATTCTATTTATCTCATGTTCTTTTAATAGCATTTTGAAAAACAACTTTCAGTTTTTTGTTTCATTTTACGTATAGGGAAATTTAAGTTTAATAAATATCTTATTTTAATTTTCAACTAAATATCTTGGTTCAACCCTTTTGATGAGAGTTTAAATTAAGAGCTATCGTAAATCCAACGATGGGCAAACCAACAGAACAAACCAAACCATTTGAGTTAAAGTATAGTTATTAATTAATGAATAACATACCGCAGTATAATACACAATGTAAGAGTAAAACAATGTTAATAAAAATGCGACTAGCGGCAAGTATGATGAGTGGTTCAAGGTAAGAGACGCTTGGTGCTGTATATAGTTTGAGACCCAAAATATGGAGTAGTTTAAGGGGCCTAAAGCCATTTTTAACCCTTGAACTCGCTAGACCTGGATACTTAGCCTCTTTAACTTGGACTTGGTCTAAATAATTCATGAATTTGCAAATAGAAGACACTTTAGCTCTTTTGGCCTCATGTGCACATCACTTGCTTAACTCTATTTGCTCCGTCAAAACCTCTCGGCTTGCTCATTCAAATATTTCAACAAACACTTTCTATGCCTAATCTTTATCACTTTTAACTTTAAAATTTAGGAAATTTCTAGTCTCAATCTCTGTACATAGCAAACAAGAACATAGTTGTGCATGAACTAGAAGATTTGAAGCAGTAATTACAATTACACGAACACATTATCAGAAAGAATATAATCAAGAAACTAACCACTGTTTCTCACAAACTAGCTGAAGTCGAGCTCATTAGAAGGACACGGTATGTTTCATTCGAGAAGACAAGATCAACTCTTTGTTTTGAAAAATTGTTGCCCATTGAAGCAAGGAGAAAAATGAGATGAGAAGATATCAAAATCGAAATTTGCGCTTGACTTATTATATTGTACAAAAGCCCTAACAATTTTACTGTGATTTTGACCATAGATGCCGACAATCAATGGAGATTCTCAGGTGTTCAAGGAGGTTGATCTGATTAGCCAGTGCCGGTCACTATAATGAGCTCTTGGGAAGTGGCGTTGTGTAATAGAAGCAAAGACAAAGGGGGATCGAAGCGTTTATAGGATGTGGGTGAGGAGAAAGTGGAGGATGAGGTAGAGTAGATGGAAAGGGAGAAGAGGAATGAGAGAACTGATCGGAGTTGACAAGGGAAGAGTGGTCATCGTCAAAGGGTGGAGGGTGGAGAGGGAGAGATGGAGGACTAATGCTGAGAACAGGGTGAGTGTAGGGCAAGTTGAGAGATTTAAGATGGAAATAACGGCTTTAAGTCACGTAATGCCTACATGGGGCTAAAAGAGCTAAAATGTCTAATGTTTGCAAGTTTAAGGGGTGAGTTTAACCGAGTTCAAATTAGGGGAGTAAAGTGTCCGAGTCTGGCGAGTTCGAGATTTAAAAATGGCTTTAAGCCTAGTTTAAGGAGATCATTTTGGGCCACAACTAAAAGGCTTTAAGGTCCAACTTCCTTGATGGGAATGGATCAAGATCAACAGCTTAGTAAACTATTTTAGAGCATGTTTGGGTACAGTTAATTGAAACTTTTTTTCATTTGTTTTACAATAGTTAGGTGGGTTGGACTAGTGGGGCCTACATGTTACTTCCGGTTTTGCACCTGAATATGGTTGCAATTATCCCAGGGTTGGTAATGTTAAAAATTTCCATGTTCGTAGTTGGGTTTATCTTTTCCCCACCCTACCAACTAGTCTCAGCTGCAACTAGGTTTGTTCACATCTTCTAAGCTCGTTGACCAAGCATAGGCAGGATCAACACGGTGCACAGGCAGAAGTTTTCAGATCTTTTTCACCGGAGTTGGCGTGCGACACTACGCTTGGTTAAGTGAGAATATTTTAAGGGTATTTACAGAACCCCTACCCTATTACCTTGTCCGAATATGTCGAAGGTAATGGTGTTCAAATCCTATTTTTTTGTTCACATTATTGTGATTGAAGTTTTTGTCTGGGGAGGCATGTGGGAGCTTGATTTTTGGATAGATGTTGTTTTAGTTAGGAAATTATGGTTTCATAATGGTCCCATTTTGTACACAATTCATAGGCTGTTCATATTTCATCCAATTGTTTTTTGACATTTCTTGGAATTGCATAGAAGACATTGTGATTTATATATTTTATACTTGGTTTAAATAAGAATATGGTTTTTATGGTTTCCTAGATCATGATCTGTTGTTAGTTTCCTCGTTAATGCTCTATTGTTAGTTTCATATGTTGTTAGTTTCCTTGTACCGATTATAGTTGCATGGAAAAAGCTGTAATGGTTTTCAAGTTCATGGAACCGATTAATGCCTGACAAGTCTTTATCCATGATTCTTCATGCATGAAAGACATAAGTGCGTTTACCCGAGTTGATTTTAATTATACATTTCCTTGTACAACCATTGAATTCTAGTGATGATGGAGAATGAAGTCGTGCCTTTGTTTGATCCTAATTAGGATGAGAAGGCAGAATCGTACATCATGCGTTTGACCCCCTCTAGGAGGAAAAAGATTGACTTATTCCTTCAGTATGCGATGGGTGCATATACACAAGGAGAATTTAATGGTCAATGTTTAACTAGTGCTAGATGGAAAACTGTACGTTATCAAATGGATGACACTAGTGACTACCCATGGACCATTGTGCATTTAAAGAATCTATGGAACAAACTAAGTTAGCAATACAAACCATTCTTTCTTACCATAGGTCCAACGTTGAACTGGAGTTGGGACCCAAGAAGTAGCAAAGTCATTGCCTCGGATGCCTAGTGGTCCGTCTCCTTGAGGTAATATCTTCGTTGGTTTTTGCGTGCCTTTTCAATATAATGTGTGTTGTAGGGTTTAGGGGCCTTGAGCACGTGCTATTGTGATGAACATCCATTGTTTGCTCCAAGAAAATGTGTTAAGTTTAATCATGGAAATGTATGTATACCATTTGCATTGCTTGTGCTTATTCAAGTTTTACTATGGTGATGAATGGACATGTCACTTTGAACTTCAATGTGTATTGTTGTTGGGTTATTTTTCATTTGGTTCTTCATCAGTAAAGTTGACGCCATAATTTTCCCATTTACCTTCATAGTCACACCCAGAGTTGGCGGCTCTTCGTGGTACTGTTATGCCTAACATGGAAGCATGTGCTGCACTTTTCTTGGGACCTAGAAATGATACACTTGCAGCTGTGAATAGGCGGCTACTTGGGTTTGTTCTCCGGGCTGACACAGATGTTATTGATGTTCCATTTGATAGTTTGATCGAACCCACTATAATATGGCCTCCTACCTTTGTACCTCCAACAGGGTGGCCTCCACGTAGGTCCTGTTGCCCTGTGTCACCTTCGCCCTTTATATCGTCACAAGGCTCTGTCAATATCCAATCGGCGACTCCACTGGCCATGCGATGATGCATGGAGATTGTGTGTTGAGGGTGACACATTTTGGGTGAATACCACTTCATTCCTCACTCATTCTTGTGTGGCTCGGGATATGCTGTTGAATGGAATTGATAATGATGCGGCCCGGTTCACGTAGCTTCAACTAGAGCTTGATTAGTACTAAATTCCATAGTGGCCTATCTTGCTTCCATACACTGGTGGTAGATAACCTTGAATGGTCGTGCTCCCCTTTTGTTCTTATGTATGTTTTGCATATGACTTTGCTAATTTGCTGTGGTAGTTATACACTCGAGCAATAGGTGCTAAACCCGCAGGATGGCTAAAAAAACTTTAGGTTACTATTGGACCCTTCCTATTTTGTTAGTCAAGTTTAGCATCAATTATGTGTTATTAATGAAGATAGAAAGTATGGCTTTAGGTTGTAATGTAAAAGATGTAATGAGAGTCAACCATGTATGGAAGTTATGATATTATTTTGCCTAGTTATAAAAAAAGAAAAAGATCATCGGTATGCATGAGAATCTGATGTGAAAAAAAAATGTTCATCAATATACACGAGAATCTGACGTGAAAAAAAAAAAAAGATGCATCAGTAAGCTTGTGTATTTGTTTTTTATTTTAATTTTTATAAATAATATTATAACTTAGGGATGCAAATCATTGTTGGTTAGGATAGGAGACGGGAGACAGAAGTATGAGGGTGAGTAAATGCAGTGATAAGATACGTAAACCAAGTGAAGAGTGAAGATTTTGGGTTTCAGGCGGTAAGATAGTTTAAGGATCACTACAATTAACATAAGCATATTGCGGGCGGCTAGGCGGCCTTTTGGATTGTCAGCCAACTCCATCACTCATCAGACACCAGTTTTTCTGAACCATCTCCGTGCCCTGCCTTTACTGATTACCACACCAGACCTCACATTGAATTAACTCGCCTGATCAATCACAACTACACTTTCCATATTGAAAAGCCTCAACCTCAAAATGAGTCTTTGTTCAGCGGCGTGGTAAAAAAACTTTGGTTAGAGTGAAATATTGCAAATTTTATAGAATATTGTATATCCAAAACATGATTTTACTAAATTTAGTAGGGGCAACAAAGAACGTGGCTCCACTCCACCACTGGCACTACCTATATTGTAGTAGAAATCAAAGGAGGTAGGTACTAGTCAATCAGTACAAGAATTTGAAAGTTTATTTGAATTTACTCTGTTTAATGGCCATTTAACCCATCAACTTCTCAACTTTCAAGAGACAAAAAAGATTTATTCATCAAGGAATTAAGGGGGAAAAGCTTTTGCACTCAACCAACTTGGCAAAAGAAGAAACTTTCTGGGCATCGATACAAACAATTGTCTACCAAACTGACGTCAGCCGAACCCGGTTTCAGGCCCATCAGAGGGCCCGGAATCGGCCCGAACAAATAATTCCCGCCCAACAGCAGCCTCTCAAACGACGACGTATTCTGCGCGTGAACGGCGGCCGCCTTCGGGGCGTAATCTGCCGGAATCATCCCTGTAAAATGATTGTGTTCCAACGACAGCGCCGACAGCCCTGGCATCATCGCCATAAACTCCGGTAGAAAGCCTCCGATATTGTTGTAGCTCAAATCGACCGCCACCAATTTACTCCTCAGACCCGTAGATGCAGGAGTTTGCAAGATCGTGAAATTGTTGTACGAGAGAGTGAGTTGTTCCAGAGATGGGTGCTCGAAAAGGGCCGAGACTATTTCGCCCGATAATTTATTCTGGCTGAGATCGAGCACCTGCAGAAATACGATACGCCCAAAATTGTCCGGGAGGCTTCCCCTTAAGTTATTGTTTCGAACGGCTAGTTCGACTAGAGAAGCTGGCAAGTACTCCGCCGGAACATGACCGGTGATATTGTTGTCGCTGGCGTCCAGGAAATACAGGTTTCTGAGCGAACGCAAGTTGGGAAACTAGCCGGAGATGTCGTTTTGCTGGACTTGCAGTCTTCTAAGTTTGTTCAGGTTGTTGAAAGTCAGAGGAATGGGTCCGGTGAGTCGGTTGCTGTCGAGGAAAAGCTCTTCGAGAAGAGGGAGGGAGCCGAGAGACGAAGGGACGGGACCCGAGAGCGAGTTCTTGGAGAGAGTGAGTCGACGGAGGCAAGTCAAGCGGGAGAGGGAGTCAGGGATGGGGCCAGAGAAGGAGTTATCGGAGATGTCGAACGTCTGCAAGTAAGAGATGGTGTGGTGGTTGGAGGGGAAGGAGGGAAGTGAACCGGAATAGCCAACAGGGTCGAGAGTGATGTCAGTGACGCGGGAGGTGCCGGCGACAAGGAGGTCGCAGCGGAAGCCACAGGTGAAGTGGAGGGTGGAGATATGGTCACAGGGGTCGGGGGAGAAGTCCCAGGAGCTGAGGCAGGAGGTAGGGGGTACGGAAGTGGCATCCAGGGCGTGTTTGAGGTGTTGGAGAGCTTGGATATCAGCTGGGTGGGTTCTTGCACCGGCTGGGAAGAAGTGAGATGTGAGAAGCAGAGTGGGAGTGAAGAAATTGGATCGTGTGTTTTGCATGATTAATTTTCTGGATTGGAAGCCAGGATCCGATCCGAGGTAAGCAGCTGTCTGCCTCTAGATCCAGAAAGTAGCAGTAATATACAGAACAAACCAACGTTTCGCAGTTGGATGGTTTTTGTAGGGGATTGATAAAGGTTGACTATATTTAATCACGCACGCACTTCCAAGTCTGGCCGTTACCGTCAGATCTATCGTTCATAATAACCTCCATAACCCCCGCCAAAAAAAAATAAATAAACAATAGTCCTTTTTTATGTGACATAAGAAGATTTTAATTATAAATCATTGTTCCATCAAAGAATATTTTGAAAGCAGCACGAAAAAATGTATTATCTATATAATCCATTAAAGGAGGAGAGGGGAAGGGGATGGTGCCACATATCATCTTGATGGGAGTAAATGATGATGCTGGTCTTCGGCGTCTGGAACCGGTGGTGTAGGAGGAGGTGTTGTGCTCTTTGTTGTTACAAGTGAGTATATGCCACGTGTTCACCTCATTGTGGTTTAACTCAGTTGTAATCACAGTGGTTATTTTGTGTCATCAGTTATGCCTTTTTTACTTTCCATGTGTTTCAGTCACACCCCGTTCAAGCCCATCTATTTCATCCACTTTTTTCCTATTTTTCTTACCTCCGGACTTTGGGTCCGGTTGTTTGTTGGGGGGTGGGGGAGCTGTCGTTAGTTGTTTGTATTAGATGTTTTGTTGGGTTGCTATGCCACGACCGCAACATTTAAATGATGTTGAAGATGGCTTAGATTAATTGAATAAATATGGTTTTGAAATAAGGGATAGGGTATAGCCTCAAGTATACGGAAAACAGGGGTGGCAACTTTTGTAGTTCGGTCTCTGTGTATAAATGGCTGCTTTAAACTCACTGACGTAGCGGTACTCGGTAAAGACATCGAAGCAGCCGTCCCCGAGAGTATTGACAACTGTGAGAAAACGAAAAGGGAGGCAACACTAGCGATTGGGGAGATCGGCGTGGACGACTCGGGTGATTTAGTCATCGTAGGACATGTTCTTCACCGAATCACCAAGTATTCACCATCATGGAAGTTTTTCTGGGCAGCCGACAGGGGGAGGTCGGGAACCAGAAAGGTAGCGGAACATTCTTCTGCGCTTTTTATTGCCTCAATAGAAATAAGAGAAACAAAGAACAACAGAGCAAGTGATCATGGTCTTGAGCTTCTCATCATGCCTTTGTTTTCTTTATTTTTGGTTTTAACCTCTGAAATTGGAAAGAACGTAATGATTTGGGATCTCCCAGTAAGTGTTGCTCTTGCAATCTAAGTAGCAACCAGAGATATAAATTGGTGATGTTATGCTTTGTTTGACAATTCTACTATGTTATAAATGAATTAACCACCGATGGAATTGGATACTGTAAATTTTCAACTTATTACTGTAGCTTTATGGGTGCCATCTACTGCTTCCAGATTGTTTTGATTGTGTTTTCTGATTTGTTATTTTATTGTTCTTGGAAAAGGCTGTCTTTTCTCTGGGTGAAGCCACTGTTGCAAATTATCGGGGTATTTTTTAAATTTTGTAGGTAAATTCAATTCCGATAAGTTTATTTAAAAGAAAAAAGGTTTACTGCCTAAAGAAATTCAATTGTAAGGATGGTGTGTTAATTATGAGTGTAGAATTTGAAAAAGGAAAAGGGCAATTTTATCATTGAAGTATAACATAGAAAGTAATTTTACTATTAAAGTGAAAATTTGTCACTAATATTTTGAAAATCGACATATTTGTTATCAAGGTTTTGGAATATGAGGATATTTACCACTATAGCAATTAAAGTTGAGAATATTATGCTATTACAAACAATATTTTGTCAGGGTAGGGGTAAGTTGGATATTCCGCTGACCACGTCAGATAATATGTTGCATATTTGTTGGCCATGTCAGTCAATATGTGACATATTTGCCATCAATGTTTTTGAAACAGACATATTTATTATCAATGTTTTCAAAGCAATCACATTTGCTATCAAGTTTTGACACCGGTGACGATGACGACATCTAAGAGGGGCGAACGAAGTAAGGGTTGTCCAATCTCTAATGACAGTAGATCGCGTACAATACACAACAAACAATAATTACCTAACAATTACGGTCGGCTAATAACAATTGCCTAGTAATTATCGCTACTAGAGTTGAAAAAAATCCATGGATTTGGGTTGCTGCTATTGAGGCTATGGCTGGGGTTGAGATTGCCGGCGGTTGTGTGAACAAGTTGAAGAGAAATCGTGATGAAAAAATTCATTGGTGCACTTTTCTGACTTTCCATTCCACGGGTTAAGGAAGACAAGTTGGAGATGGTGGTTTTGATGTTAGAAATGAAAGATTAAGATGAAAAATAGAAAAAAAAAATACAACTTGATTGAGTATATTATAATTTTTTCTTTGTACCATTTCCACATTTACTTCTACGTTAGCTCTATGTCGATCAAATATTATCACATCATTGCTTTGTCAACATATTTTGATATGTCACTAACGGTGGCAACAAATATGCTTATTTAAAAACATTAGTAGCTAAATTACTCTCCCCCTTGTCCTTTAATGGCAAAATTACCCCTTTGCCATTTGAAAAATAAAAAATTACCTGTTACTTTCTTTAATTCCTCCACTGCTTCCCGCAATACAAATACCATTACTTGACTACTTTTTGGTTGTTTTGGTGTGACGAGACGGTGACATTGATGTTTATTTTGCCTATGTTGTCAAATCTTGACCAAGTTGAATGCATGTGTCCTCTGAGCTAGAAATTTTAGGGATCAGGTTATCCTTCAATTCTCAGATAATTGACCACGATTTGGTCCGAGTCTGATGTTTTTTGGCCCTTATTGTGCTCTGTTACTCTTGGCTCTTCTGGTGGGAAGCATTTTGACAATTCTTTGATCTTTTCTGCTGGTTTATGGAGGTCATTGAATTTAATAATATGGACCACCACTACTAGATGACTGAAATGACCGTGCTCCCCGATATCTTCTTGCAAAAGGTAATTTACCCTCCTTTTTTTTTTTAAATAGCATAATAACACGGAATGACATAATTTCTCATCATTTATTTTGGTTGTAATGCTTTGCTTAATTGTGCACTATAGTTGATGAAAATGCTATTGTCTGATGATACACAAGGAGAAGACATTTTTTACATAAGTTGCAGGACATGGGAACAATAATTGACCATTAACGAAACGTTTTTGCTTATGTCTTTTCTCCAATAAAATAAATCAATTTCGCTATGTAACTCATGTACCGATTAGTCAACTGACTTCTGTAAACAAGTTGTGAATTTTTTATTTTTTTTTGCCATTGTAATGTTGCCTACAGATTTCCTCCTCTTTTTTAAATTATCTACTTGGCTCAATTTTGTATATGTCATGGTATGCACTCTTCTATTTTCTGTTTGATGTATTTATATGGACCTATTATTTCTTTATTTTTCTTAGTATTTCAATTTTATATGAATACAATTTCATCATCAAGAATTTTGATGACTAAACCACCAAATGAAAAAACACCAAAAGCAGCATCGTGCGGTCCAATTATCTAGTTTCCTAGATAGTGAGAAGGGAAACGTATGGTACAGTTTTTTTGAAAAAAAAAAAAAGATACAAGCTTATGTAGCAATTCATTGTTACACAATTTAAATTTAAGTAAACTTTTAAAAAAATTTACATCTTTTAATATGCTATCCCATGAATTTGTAAATTTGCTTTAGTAGAAAAACCTTGTACCCTCAGGATTTTCCAACTTAGAATCTTACAGCGTACCAGAATTTTGAATCAAAATTGATGCTTCCAAAAACAACAGGGTATAAAAACTATGTGCAATTTATTTAGCATTACGTAAAATTAATCCAAAATTACTTATTTTTATTTTTACATTTTTTTTATCTATAACTATTTTCATTTGACAGATAATACTATATAATTATAATAATCCATTGAACAACAATTTTTTTTTATAATGCAATTAAATTTTTATTAATTTTTTAAAGTTGAGTAGGTAAAAAATTCATTAAAAATTAGTTACATTATAAAAAAAATATAGTATTCAATGAATTATTATACTAATATAGTTTTGGTTTTGGTTTTCAAATGATTTTGGTTCAGAACAAAAAAAATCATGAAAATGAAACAAACGGATAACATATATTAGAACATAGAGAGAATAGGCTATGAGCAGCCATCTGACCTTCTAATATAGAAGGGCAATTTGCTCAACTTGTTCAAGTCCAATCCATCGATTTCAATGCCACGGCCAATGATCGAAATCTATAAAGTTTGGTTCCAACCAGGCATGGGCTAAGCTTCAAGATGCAGGGATTCTACAGGCGCTGGTCAGCTACAGTTTGGGCAGAGTTTCAGAGATTGATTCGAGACTCGCGGACATAAGCTAGTGCAGTGAAATCCAGGTTGAAAGCATAAACCCCCACCAACATGCATCAAGAAAAACCAAGCCCCAAACCATAGAGGCTCAAGCCTAGCATGCGGTGTAAAGACACAACCACGAGCCTTAAGGCATCCGAAACGCCTCCTTCCCTCCTAGTGAATTTTATGAAAGGAAACATCTTGCTGTGTTTCACCTAAAACACGAACCGCCGTAGGCAGCACATATCTACAGTATTACCAGGCAGTTTTACATTTGCACAATGCAAATATAAAGCTGTGAAAGAAAAAAGAAAAACAGCACCTTTTGATGGCATTTTGGCTCATGACATCAATCCAATCTACCTGATCGGATGACTCCCTTGATTTTGGCCTTTCCTGTCCAAGTATTCCTTTACACAAGTTTGGTTCATCTCGAAGATGAATGGAATCCCCCTAATCTGCAAAATCATCAGTTGGAATTAGTCCACACAAATCTGATTACAGGAGCAGAACAAGAACACAGAAAAGAAAGGTTCCAGAAATTTCAAAACAATCTCAGGTTAACATCGAAGTGTATATGGACCATTCCAACCAGAGCCACCACATAGAAACTCTTGAAAAGAAGAGCAGACTAAGAACACAGGATCTCTGATAGAATTGGCTAGCAGAACATATTATGTCATCAGTTTATTGCACCTTATAGCTGAATAACACAAACAGACTCATACAAAAATAACCCTTCAATAAGATAACAGCCATGACAACTTTTAAAACCTTAAAATGTTAAAATAGAAACTTCGTGTCATGCATCATCTAGGAAGGTGGTCCTCTCCACTGGAACGTGGTATTAGCAAGTATACCTAAATATGTCCCAAGTACTCAAGTTAGTAACTCATTATAGATGGACTTCCAGGACCAAACAGGATGCAGATAATAATGGTGCTAAGCCTTCAGCTATACTTTTTCCAGGGATTTCTTTTTTTCGAATTTTCCCAAAAGTAAATGTTAGTGCATATCATCATAATCAGTACATTGCACCTTAATCCCAACTACATTGGGATTGGTGGTAAAGCTCATACTGTTAATTAATTATTTAAAGTTTATTACACCTACAAGTTCTAGAAAAATTTAAGTGGCAAAATTTCACACTTGATACCCTTCCTAATGCAACCTCTTATGAGGAAATAATGAGATGAAATTTCAAAAAACATCATCATAGATTTTTCCACTTGCATGGAGAAATGTCTTGAGATGGCAGTGTCAGTGCATATCAGAGATTTTACAAAATTAAAGACAAACATTTCTTTTTTTTTTTTTCACTATATAAAAATAATCTCTTTCTACAATTTCCGCTTTTTATGTTCTACTCCCATTTATTTACTGATTCCCATCCATGTTACCAACAAACATTTCTTTCCTGCACATCAGTTAGATCAGTTGTGTCAAACTGATTCTTATCAAACTCTTTTGATTTTCACATATCTTGTCAGTTAACCCTGTCATACAAACAAAAGAAAAAAGCCATGAGAAGGAGACCGAAAGCAAGGAAAGGTGTGGCTCTACAGACCAAGAGTTGCAACCCCTAGAGTTTTTTATAAGGCAAACATCTATGGGAGGCAAAGCTTAACTATGTTTTATGTTCAGTAGTTAGAAAATTTGAAGATTTCCAGGGTTTCTGAGCCCAAATCCTTCATCAGACAGCAACTAGGATAAGAAAGGAAGTGCCTTATGAAACTACAACAAATAGAATGGGTTACCAGTCTGCAGAGAAGTATGAACCAAACCTCAATCAAACAATTGGGCTTAATACTTGAGCTCTGTCCAGGGGCAACTTCCTTCCCATTTACTGAGAATGAAAACTTGCCAAGATTCTTGAGACGGAAAGATCCATCTTTGTCCATGTTGATAATTGCCTGCACCAAAAAAAGGAATATCTTAAAGAGGAATGAACAACAAATAGCAAATGAATCTGTAAGAGCGAAGCGAAGCTAGACACCAACATTTTAGAATAAGAATCACTGTCAAAATCTTAAAGGCAATATAACCTGACACTGTTTGGTGCAATCAATCACAGAAGTAAGACACTGTCTTTTTTTCCCTCATCCAAAAATAATAATAATAATAGTAATAAACAAAAGACACTGGAAGTGCAGAGTCATTTTAAATGAAAAACTCAAAAGTATAAGGTAATGTATGGTTCCACCAAAAGTTGCTTTTTCGGGAGTTGCACTCCTAATTCCTAAAACTGAAAATAGATCAAGTTTTTTGAGGTCTATAATTCTTATAACAACCACCTAACCATGGCAAATATGCTGGAATTTTTTTTTTTTTTAAAAAAAGAAACAGAAAAGAGAATGCACCAGAAAAATATGCGCTTAATCTCCAGTAGACCATTTTTTCCACATTAAGCGGCCATCTACCAATATAACATAAATCATCAAATTCAGACATGACATTCATGTGATAATCTTGTTCGTGAGCTTCTGTTGGGTGCTCAACGGTACATTTTTTTATTAGATAATTCAATTTTCCAGAGCTGAAGTTCACATATATAGCTTTCAGTTTAAACAAAAACAAATTAAGCCAATCTCACCTGCCGCCGAGATATTTTGTTAGTAAGTCCTTCAGTTCCCAGGTCAATGTCAACTGAAAAATCTTCAGTTGCTCTACCAAGTAATACCTAGAGTAAAATTAATAAATCACTTCATCAGCTTGGAGCCTCCACTTCAGTTTGTTTGTTAGTAGCAATCATCTTACCATTACAAATCAAATGTCAAAGGGAAAAGAGAAACGGGGACTTTATTAAGTTCTCAAAGAAGCCAAACATCATCAAAGCTTACTGTTAATTGCACATGAAGTGTTTAGTGCAATTAAGGAGGAAGAAGATTGATAGTTGCTTCGGTCATGCACTTCAGAAAATAGCTTACAAGTTACAATCAACAATATCATGTTTTCATGTCTAACAGATAGGTCTCTCTGAAATAACTTAACAAGGGGGCCTACTGTCACCTAAAATGGCAAACTTATAATCATCACACTAAGATATATAGTTAAATGCAGTAATTTTAAGCAAAAGGTGTGAAATTGTTTTATTCGTAAAGACCTTTATTTTATTCAACGTCTTAGAATGAAATCTCCACTTAATGTCAAACAAGAGAGAAACACAGGCTGGAAGACAGGGAAGCTAAAATGATTTTCCTTAAAAGTCAAAACAAGTAAAGCCTATGTAGTATTGGAAATTACCTCAGGTTTTTTTATATAATGCTTGGAATGGCGGCCATACAAAACTGCGAATGCTCCATGGGCAGCAATGGCCCTTTGCATGTAAGAGCAACCAACCTGCTCCAGCCTTATTATCATTCTTTTCGCTTCGTTGTCCTGATATCTTCCTGCTGCACAAAAACATAAAGGTAAAAAAAATCTCCCTATCGAGAAGGATGTTATGCACATATTATCCGGACATAGACGTGTTCAAGCATATCATACATGGATAGAGCTTTGAAGTTTGAAAAGTTATAAAGTTGGATGACCAGACGGGGAGAAAAATGCCTGTAATGAAATATTGTTTATGGCGAGGAAGTAACAGAAACATTATCTCATCTTCGTATACTCATGCATCAGATCAACAGTGATGTCAGAAAAGACGAGAAAATTCTCATAGCAATGGAGCATATATGGTATCATCCAAACCATATATCATAAAACAAGAGCATAGAAGTGGTAACTTGTGAGAGATGTAGAAGATTATGAGAGTGATTGGCATCCTGACTTTGTGGTTGAATAAATTGAGAGATTCTAGTGATTGCCAGTGACTGGTGGCAGAATTTTAGTGGTTTCATTGCCACTCGTCTATAAACATGATTTATACCAAGTTAAATAAATAATCAAGGAATACAAATATGTGATCCATAATAATCTATTAGTCCCTTGTTCTCTTTCCCTTTCTCTTGTTCCCTGACATAAATTACAAGAAAAACAAGTTAAGACTTTGGTGAATTGAGAGTAAAGAATATTACCTCCCCAGTCACATAAATCTTGGTCATCAGGACCCAAATCCATATCAAGTACCTGCTTCACGGTGAGGCTATAACTGAATAATATAAAATTTCAAACAGGTATACATTGTTTAAATGTAAGATACTTGTATATTACCATCGCTTCAACGTCTGAAAAATAAGGTATATCATCATCACTTTCAACAGGAAACTCTTCCAAATTTAACGTCAAAGGTTCAGTTGACTTCTCTTCAGAAATGAAATCCATAGATTGGACTTCACCATTCAGCACTTGATGATTTTGGATGATTTTTGGAGCATCTACATTCTCCTTAAAGCGAGTAAAGCTTCTGTGAGTATAACAGTTATTGCTGCAAGAGGACAGAAGTGGTTTGCGTACAGATAAAAAAACAGTTTGCAACTGACATTTTTACCTGAGTCAGCTCCCTATTCTCTTCCATCAATATCTGATGTGCAAGACCATCCATGCCAACATTCATGGGATTAAACAGATCTAAATGGGATGATCCCTCAAGTTCTACCTTGCAATCACCAACTGCAAGGAGCTGACCCTTTTCTAGTGGCATCACGGTAGAATGTCTAGACTGGGAAGGTGTATTGGATTGTCCAGTTTCTTTTCTGACATTTTCAGTCAGGTCTCTATCTCCTTCACCACTTGGATTTGCAGAGGAACCCCATCCTTTTGGCTTCTGGTTATAGTCCAGGACAACCTCATCATTACACGGAATGTCTGGATACTCAGTATTTAGAATGCAGCAAATTCTTCCATTTATAAGTTCAGGGAACTGACTACTTGACGCACATTCAGAGGAAATCGGTACATCATCTGACTCACGAAATATATGGTTGTTTGCAGCATGAGTCTGTTCACTGAGAACCAAATTCCCAGGACATGCATCAGACATAGTTCCAAGATTCTCTTCTTCACTCACAGATGTCTTTTGTTCTGTTATATGAGGCACTTTATCTTCATTAGCTTCATTTGGTGAATTTAACAAAAGTGAGCTAAGACCATCATAGAAAGATTTGTCAATCACATGTTTTGCATCTTCATCAATGAAAAAAGGCTCATCATTCAAAAGGCTGTAGGTAATCTCCACCAGATAACCTTCTGTACTTACAGTTGGGCTTTTTAATCCATCACCTGGCATTTGTGATGTGAACTCGGAGACTCTTCCACAAACATCATTCTCTGGCACATGGCCAATCTCATTATCACCATCATGAGTTAGGCCACTAGTTTTATCATCGTTTAGATTGTTCCCTCCAGAAGTATCATTGATATTAGATGTTGCCAGGCCTTCATCAATTCTCCAGACTGATGTCCCTGGATGTGGAGATGAGAACTCCAAATTGGGAAACAATGCAGTATATTCAGTGATCTGCGAATTGAAGACCTGGTTTGCTTCAAACTCCGGACATGTGCTTTTAGGATCATCATTAATTTGATCAACTGAGGACAATGAATTTCCCATCACATGATTTGGTACTAATGGACCTTGCTCAGCTAATCCCCCATCTTTACCAACTTCCTCAATGGCAGTGTCATTTCCAACAATAAACTCATTCCCTCCATGCATATTGAGGATTTCATCACAGCTATCAATTGCATGAGCAAAATTGTCTGCATCCTGGTGATCAATTGTTGCATGAAAACCATGCTCATTAACATTATTTGCAGGAGCGGCATCTATATCACCCAATAATTCTTCAAAATTATTATGTTTAGGATCAAGATTTGATTCTTGAAATTCAAAATTATCTGAAATTGGACCCTCCGACATGCATTTTCCAGGTAGAAGATCATCTTCGAGGAAACTAAGATCTTTAGAAATGGAGGGTTCATGGCGAATTTTCTTGCACAGAGCATAGTAACAAGTACGAACACTCTCTGATCTTCTCTTTTCAAGCAATGCTTTTTTTTCTCTAAAATCTCCAGCTCTATTAAATTTTGATGTAAGGGTTATAACAGAATGCTCAAAATCAATCATGCGACATGAAGCCTCTTCAGAAATGACTGGATCATAAAGGAGAGATTTCCACCGCTCCTGCAATTCTTGAATGCTGAATTTTCTGGAGAATTGCACAGCACCCTTAGCAAGGGATTCTAGTGAAGCACCAGCCTGCAAAAAGGAAATCAACAGTATAGACCTATACCTAGCAGTGACCTACACAGGCTCTATGGAACAGAGGCTATAATAAAGTTTATCGTACACCCTGACAAGTACTCACTTTTTATTATACCCATGAGTAGATGTTGCAAGATATACCAATTACACTGCAAATTAGGCTTATGCTTCTTTAGCAACTCTATTATCAAGCTCTTTAAATTTCTCTGGGCAACCAATTATACAACAACATAGATTCTTCATTTTGACAAGTTAAAGGGATATGAAGTTAATTACGCTGGCATGCGATGTCCAGCACTGTTAATGTTCGAACTACAACAAACAAGATAAAGTTTTCCTTCCATGAATCATAGTAACAAACTGCATTATATGTTAATCTAAGGTGGACAAGCCAAATACAACAAAGGCATGTGTGTGTTTGTGTGTGCATGTGGAGAGTTAGAATGAACAAACAAGAACTTATATTCCAGCTTCTACATTCTCAAACAGCCTAAACCAAGTTCATAGATGAAAAAAAAAATGATTTTGTTATGCCAGCCATAGAACTTCTGAAATTCCAAATTTTATATTCTCAAACACTCTAAACCAAGTTAATGAATAGCAAACTGATTTTATTAATCTGCTATAGAAGCTGAATTAGCTCAGAAAAAAATACTTTGAAACTCTTTACCCGATTCTGAGTTCCATGGCAAGACTTTTATGCGTCATACAACCATCAGAAGCATTGCCCGAATGAGAATCATCAAGAAACTTCACAATCCATAAAACAATGAGCAAAGCGCTACTGTGGCTCTCTTGTAGAACTCTGCTCAGTACGGAAGAGGAGACATTCTTCACCAAACTTGTTAGCTAAGCTATGCCAATAGTAAAGAACCCCACTAAGACTCCCAATTTGTTAACAAACTTATCTATACTGCTATACCACCTTTATCCAGGCAGAGAAGCAGAGATAAACTCTACAAACAAACCCCCCAGAAAATGAGTATAAGAAAGAAAGGAAGATAAACAATTTCAAATTTAGAAACAAAACCCAATTCTGAAGTCCAGGAACTACCTCAATGGCGTTCTTTAAGAGCACGTCATCTTCTGGAATCCAGGCGGAGACTGCAGCTAGAGCTCCCATTTTTCAAACTCGGCAAAACACTCTCCTCTCGTCTCTTTTCCACTATCTAATACTTCTCCGAATTCGATTTCCAGAACGACCTTTAAGCTGCCTAGAGGAAGGAACCATGGAAATTGAAGAAAGCACTAAAGAGAGTCACCAATCACAAGGTGGTGACGGAGGGCTCCTGTTGGCGGTTCGGCTTTTGCTGCTTGGAGGACGAACGAGAAACCTAGTGGGCAGAGAATTTCCTTGGCAGTTCTGCTCAGCCGCTTTGGTGAGACAAGGTTCTGTGGAGTTCCCGTGGAATCGGCAAAATGTTGGGGCACGTGGAGACGAGTGAGTAACTTTTGACCTATTTCTCTTCTTGACGGCGTCGGTAGCATGACTTCTCAGGTGACGGCGAGCTGGAAGCCTCGTCGCAGTTGTCACTCTTCGCCGTTGCGACGGGTGGACCGTTGACCGGGTTCCTCTTCTTCTTCTTCTGTTTTTGGGTCGAAATGGGACAGCATCAGAAAAACAAGACAAGAGGTAGCTTAGCCGTTGTTAACATTTGTTTTGACTTTCGCGCATGTGTCTTTAGCTAAATTTTAGGTGAAAAGTTAGTTAATTGGTGTTCAGGGGTACTTTTATAATTTTGAGCCTAAAAAATCATTGTGTCATATCCTGAAATTTGTTTTGGGTCTTCTACATTTGCTTAAGTATTAATTAGGTTATTTTTATTTGTTAATATTAAATTTGAGTTGTTTGGGTAATTTGGGTAAAATTTGTGCTTTGACGTGAAGTTTGGGATGTAATTGTATAAGATTGGGCTTTAATTGAGATTTCTATGAAGTTTTAAGCTTTATTGAACAAATTTACTTTCTTATAATGGATGACATGTTGGACCAGTTGCATAGATCAATGGTGCTTTCCAAGATTAATCTCAGGAATGCATATCATATTAGAATTCAACCTAGTGACAAGTTGAAAATAACATTTAAGACCAAGGATGAGTTGTATGAGTGGCTGGCTATGGCATTATGTCTCATCATCGCACCAAGCCCATTTATAAGGGTGATGAACCAGGTAGTGAAACCATTTATTTGGAGTTTTGTTGTTGTGTATTTTAATGATATTTTAATTTATAGTCATTTAGAGGAAGAGCATATTCCATACCTGTGCCAAGTGCTCATAATCTTGCAGGAAAATAAGCTAGATATGAATCTGAAGAAGTGTAGATTCATGACCAGCAAGATATTATTCTTGGGCTATATTGTCAACGTATAAGGGATTTAAGTGGATGAGATTTGGGTTATCAAAGAGTGGCATACACAAAGACCATTTCTGAAGTTTAGAGTTTTCATGGGTTGGCCATTTTCTACAAAATATTTGAAGTATGGGAAGTTTTACCAGGGTAAGGAGGTAGAGGCGAGTTTTGCCTTGCTAAAGGAAAAGTTGTGTACCACTCCAATTCTTGCCTTGCTAGACATTGAGGCTCCTTTTAAAGTAGAGTGTAATGCTAGCAAGGTGGGAATTAGTGCTGTCCTTTCCTAACGACGCAGACTGGTAGCTTACTATAATGAGAAAATTTTGATGCAAGGAAAAAGTGGACCACTTATGACACCAAGTTTTATTCTGTTATGTGTGCTCTGAAGGTATGAGAACATTATTTGATTGGTTATGAATTTATTATTTATTCTGACCACAATGCTTTGAAGTACCTGAATAATAAAAAAAGAATTAGTAAGGATATGCATGCGGGGTGATCTTAGTTTTTATAGAAATTCTCTTTCAAGCCTAAGCACAAGGTAGGAGTTTAGAACAAGGTCACAAATGCCTTGAGTCGGCTCACAGATTTATTGGTGACATTAAGATAGCAAATTGTTGGCTTTGATGACTTGAAGAAAGTGTATGCTATTGATGAGGGTTTTTCTGGTATTTGGGAAAAATGCCGCAAACAATAACTTGCCAATAACTTCCATATTCATAATGGTTTTCTCTTTTGAAGTAATCAACTTTGCATTCTTAAGACTTTGTTAAAAGAAAAGGTAATTTGGGGATTTCATGGTTGAGGTCTAGCTGGTCATATAGGGAGAAATAAGACTTTTGCAGCAGTAGATGAGAGTTATTATTCGTCACATATGTATACGGATGTCTCCAGATTTGTGCAAAAGTGTTATATGTGCCAAACTATGAATGGACAATCTCAAAATGTGTGTTGGCATATGCTTTACCTATTCCTAATAATTTTTTGGAAGATTTTGCCATGGATTTTATTCTTAGATTATCCCGAATGGCTTATTTCATTGCTTGCAAGAAGACATCATATGTAAGTGGGAATGCTAAGTTGTTTTTCAAGGAAGTTGTTCGCTTGGATGAAGTGCCCAAAACAATAACACTAGATCAAGATAGTAAGTTTCTAGGCCATTTTTGGAGGATTTTGTTGAGGATATTCGATTCTTCCTTGAATTATAGTGCCACTACCCATCCATAGACAGATGGATAGATGAAGGTGATGAATCAAACATTGGAAAATTAGATACGCAACATTTGTGAAAATAGACCTAAGCAGTGGGATCTTGCATATAACAATGTTGTTCATAGTGCCACAGGAAAGTCCCCCTTTTCAGTGGTTTACACCAAACTACCCCAGCATACTTTTGATTTAGTGAAGGCTATAATTGGAGTAAGTGAGACTGCAGAAAATATAGCAGAGCAATGGCAGAGTATTCAAGCTAAAGTTAAGTAAAAATTGGAGCAGGCAAATAGGAGGTATAAGCAGGCTGTTGATCAACACCGCTGTGAGCAGATTTTTGATGAGGGTGATCAAGTGATGGTGTTTTTGTGAAATGAGAGGTTCCCTATAGATACGTATGGCAAAGCTACGACCCAAGAAATATGGTCCATATAAGGTTTTGAATAAGATTAACAATATTATTTATGTGATTGATCTACTAAATAATATGAGAATTTCCAAAACATTTAATATGGCAGATATTTTCCCTTACTACTCATTTGACGAGCCCTTGTAGCAAGACCTTCCAGTTAACTCAAGGTCGAGTTATTCTCAACTAAAGGGGACTGATGTGAGGCGTTTAATGAATGAGTTCATGGAGCGGGTTGACCGTGCGAAACCAAAGAAAAAAACCTAAAAACTGGCCCTAGGTAAATCCCAACTTTTGGAAGCCATAACTTTTGCTATATTTATCAAAATAATTATTGTAATGTATCATTTTAAAGGAAATTTTGCACTTTACATGTGTCATTAAGGCGTCTCCCCCTATAACCGTGTTATTTGTGTAAAAAATCCATTATTTTGAAGGGTATCTAATCCCCTAAAGTTTGTGTTAGTTTTCTTTTCTTGTTGTTTTCGGTTTCTTTATTTATTTTGGATCAGGGTTTCTTTGTAAGCTTATAAATTATAAATAGGCCTTCTTACATTATTATTAGATAGTCGATCAATAATATTGAAGTATTTTTAGAGCTTTTTACTATCTTTACGAGTGATTATCTTTTTTCTCGTTAGTTAAATATGTTGCTTGACCAATTTTCCTTTTTTGTTGTGTCATTTTCAAAGCTCAAACTCGATAAGGCTTAACTTAATAAGTCTTAAATCGAGCTCAAGCTCGAGCTATTCGATAAAGGTCCGACCCCGTTTACACCCTTACTTTTGATCTTCTTTGACTATCCTTGCCACTCAACTTTTTTACATGCTGTTGACTTGGCCTTAACCAACCATCGGGAGTGGATAATGCTATATTGAAGGAAGAAGATCTTGGATTCATGAGCTTATTCTCATCCGCATTCTTCGATAGTCCTGTCATCCAATGTTCCACTGCCATCATAATTGACTCTTTACTTTAGCCGCCTATTTTTATGGTCAACCCGACGAAGGCAGCAAGTCATGTGACATAGGTGAGTTCATACCATATTTTATCTTTCATCTGTTGGCTTTTTTGGTACCTAAGAAGAATGCTAATAGGAAAAACTTCCACCATCAATTACAAACAATTATGAGGCAATATTGATTGCTTTCATTAATTTCAACATTGTAAGCAATGGGATGTAACTCCTGTTGTTGCAGCCACTTCATCGGGCATTTAAGTATGTATCTTAATTGGTCACTTAAGCCTATCATTCACAGAGGAATGAATTACGTAGACTTTAATCCTAATTCAAACTCGGGTACTTATGTAGCTTGGGATTTAAACCCAAGTCCGAACCTCCTAATTAAAAGCAATCATTTCTCTCTTATTTGATATTTAACACATACATGTGCTCTTTTTTACTACTAACAATTGGTTTTTGCTTGTTTTGGTCTTGTTTCGGAAAAATTGGGTGTCTAACATCTTCTTAATATGTACCTAATCCTGAAGTCCAAAATCTCAAGTTTTTGGGTAAAATTTACCTTTTCATAGATTTGGAGTGAAATTGGATTTTTTTTCTTGGTTTTTACCCATTATCAAACTAAAGGGCAACTCTATATTTTCTATGTACCCTAATGTGATGATCAATATGAGGCTATGCTAATAATTACATCTATACCCGAAGGCCGCTGTGGTTGAGGCCACTCACAACTAGAAATGCCCAATTTCTTTATATCTTCTCTTTGGCAAATTTTATAGGAATAGCTATATCCTAAGACTTTGTAATGTTAGTTCCCTTTCTCCTTCTATTATTTAGACTAACTAGTTGCCTGTTTAGTTTGTGTGGTTTGTACTTGACTAGACTGAATTTTAGGGTATTATCTTGCACTTAAATTCTAAAATACTATTCCTCAATCCTTATCTGTGACATTTTTCAAATGTATAAATTTTAAGAAATTTCTTTATCTTGTAGTGTTTTTATCAAAGAATAAATCTTATGCACACCAATGTATCACTACACCTGGACACGCATTGTTTCAAACAAGGAGTGAAGTTTGGCAGAATGGTTAGTGCATCACATGTTGATTGTGTCTATTTAGTTGTTTCTTTTTTAATTTATGTGCTTTTTTATTTAGTTGTATTTCATTTTTTTTTATGTTATTCTTATTTTTTTAAAGTTTTCTATTTCTCTCTTCATTTTTTAAATTTGTCAACTAATAAAAAAAAACAACTAATTGAGCCAAAAGGACAAAAAAGTAAAAGTAAAAGAATATACAAGGAACATAAAAGAAGATGGACAAAAATATATAGGAACTGGAAATAAACAGATTTATAAAAAACAAGCAACAATATATAAAATATATATATATATAAATTGAAAAAGAACATAAATAAAAGAGCATGAGAACTAGTAATGTAAAAGCAAACAAAACATTGAATATGTTTTTTTGTATTAAGTGTATGTTCTTTTAAACTATACAAATGCTTTTTTACAGGTGAATGTATGTTCGAAAAATAGTAAGTAATAATTAATATAGAACAAAAAACAAATATTGTTCAATAATAAAAAAAAAGATATTATTTAATAGTAGAACAACAAAAATATGAGAACAGACTAAGTATCAAGAGAACACGTGGGAACTAAAAAAGAGCAAACAACAATCCATAAAAGAACAGATAGTATTTACAATAAAGGACATATACCAATACATAAAATAAAGGACATATACCAACTGATAAAAGAACATACAAGTTTTCACATAAGACTTACTCATTGTAAAAATTATACTTAAAAAGCTTTTACACAAGTTTCAATAAGTAGAAAAGTGAATTTAAGATTAGAAAGATATCTCACTTTTTGAAATGCAGTATTCTTTGGAGACATCCTAAACAAATGTTACAAACAAAATGAGATAGATGGAGTACTTCATCGAGTACTTCATTATTCCAAGTTGATTGAGAATTTCAAATTTTTTTTCACTCTTGTATATTTAAACAAATCCTCTAAGCTTTTGCTTTACCAAACTCATATACCCAATTTTTTTTGTTGAAACTGTATGATTTAGTTAAGGGTAATCATCAAAACAATACATATATTATATTTACGTAACATCAAATCCTTAACCTTTATGAAAAAAACAAAGGTATCGACTAGCTTGAGATTGAGGGAATAATTCTCAGATAAATCGTGTCTCCAAAACCACCATGCATCAATTTACACTTAATTATGCTGTTGACATAAAAAATCATAAAAAATTGGTCGTAAGGAAAAATTATGGTTTTCACTCGTAACTCTAAATAGACATTTATAATGGTAAGCTATACTTATATTGATCAAAGAAAAAAACTTGTGTAGGCCGGGCTTATGCGTAAGCCCTGACAAAAGTGATTTGACATTCTCTGATGCATTTCTTCTTCTTTATTTCTTTTACTAATGTGTTCCTTTGTCTTTTTCTTTTTTTTTTTTTTCAATTTCACATTCTCTTCTTTTCCTGTTTTTCTTTCTTGCTTCATTTCTTTTTCATTTCTCTTGTTTCTTTTTACTCTTGTTTATTTTTTTGACCTTTTCCGTTACTTTTTGTTTCTTTTATTTTTCAAATTTTGTTGCTGGCTTTTTTATTTTTGTTTTTCCCCAAATTATATTTTTGTTGCTGTTTTTTTCCCTCCCTGAATCAGACTTCTCATGTTACTTTATTTTTTGTCCTTTTTTTTTTTGCTTTTTTTTTCCTGAATTTTTATTTCCTTTTTCATTTTAGTTATTTTTATTTCCTTTTTTTTTCCCATTTTTTCATTTCTAAACTTTTTTTTAACCTTTTTAGACTTGCCTTCACACTTTTTGGTTTCTTCTATTTTCGTCCACCTTTTTTTTTTTGTTTCATTTGGCCAAATTTTTTTCCCCGTTTCATTTCTCTCTCTCTCTGCTTTTTTTTTTGTCATTCCTTCCTTTTTTTTTTCTTTTGTTTTCCAATTTGTTTTTGCTTCTATTCTTTCCTTTTTTCCTTTTCTCTTCTATGTTGTTTTTTGGAATTGTTTCTAGTTTCTTTTTATTCTTTTATCTATTCTTGTATCTCCTTTTATCTGTTCTTTTTTAATTATAAGTTTTACCTGTTCTTTTAGAAGCTTCAAAAAACAAATAAGAGCTGGTAAATGAACAAATAACTAATTTATCTAAATAACAAGTGAGAATTGATAAAAAGAACAAATAGTTGCTAATAAAAAGAACAAATAACTTCTAATAAAAGAACAGATTACTAGTTTAAGTAGGAATTGATAAAATAAATAAATAATTATTGATAAATAAATACTAATAAAAGAACAGACAACTAATTTATCAAAAGAACAAGTATAGTTTGATAAAAGAATAAACAACTACTAATAAAAGAAAAAATAAATACTAATAAAATAACAAACAACTAGTTTATCTAAAGAAAAGGCAAGACTTTATAAAATAATAAACAACTATTGGTAAAAGAACAAACGACTACTGCTAAAAAAATAAATAACTAGTAATAAAAAAATAGACAACTAGTTTATCTAAAGAACAAGCAATAATTGATAAAAGAACAAGCAACTATTCATAAAAGAACAAACAAATACTGATAATAGAACAAATAACTACTAATAAAAGAACAAATAACTAGTTTATCTAAACAATAAGCATAAATGGATAAAATAACAAACAACTTTCAATAAAAAAATAAATAATTGCTAACAAATGAACATATAACTAGTTTATCTAAATAACAAGTAGAAATTGATGAAAGTACAAATAATTGTTTGTAAAAAAATAAAAAACCACCAATAAAAGAAAACTAACTATTAATAAAAGAACAAATAGGAACTAATAAAAGACCAAATAAGGTCTCAAATTTTTTAGTATTGGTTGCTCAATTTCTTCTTTTTTTCACAGTTTGTTTCAATGTTTTTTTAAAAAAAACAAGGCGGCAGAAAACAAGGGGAAAATGAAAAGACAAAAATAAAATGAAAAAAAAAAGAAACATTGGTAGAAAAAACAAAATTGGAAAGAGAAAATAGGAAAAAAGAAGAAGTGGAAAGAAAACAAGGGAAATTTTCCTTTAAAAAAAAAAGGTAGGGGAAAACAAAGGGGAAAATTAAAAAGACAAAAAAAACAAAAAAAAAAACAAGAAAATTCAGATCAAGGCGTTGTGGGCTATTGATCCCATGACCCACCATCCCACCGATCCTCCAATTTGATCTACTCTATCTACTGCAGAACTTTGTTCGAAATTATGCATGGAAGATATATGTAGAATCTTAAGCACCGGATCAAAACGTAAATTCCTAATTTTTTCAGGGATGTTGTATGGAATAAGACAGACCTATGTAATGCATACTCGAGCAATACTATAAACAAAAAATAGAAAAATTATGCAATAACATATTAATATAAACACTTACAAAAACCATTGTGTTATAATATAAACTGCCACCGAGATAAGCTGGCAACCGATCCGGCAATTACCCGAGCATTGGCCAGGTTTAAGTGTTTAACACTACTCTGCACTTTCTCCAATGCAAGGTTTGAAGTCCCCTAAGTTTCAAAGAAATAAACAGCTTACCTCTCTTCGTTCATATATAAGCACTATAATACCCTTACTTGTCAAAATACTTCTTGTATGGAAAAAAGGAAGCACTATTTTCAATTTTTTTTATTTATATGTAATGATTATTTATTTAAATTGAACACCAATTAAAACCATAAAGGTATAATTATAATCTGCCTCTTGAAATTCAAGTGAAATTATACTTTGTCCCGTTTTGTTTAAAAAAAGTATGGGGCAAAGTATATATTTTTAAAATAGAATGGATAAAGTGTAATTTTACCTAAATCTCAAGAGATAAATTGTAATTAACCCAACTATAAATTTTAAAAATATTAACAAGCACTTTAAAAACGTACATTTTTTTTTGGTAAAAAGAAATGTTTTTATTAATTTTTCTTGTTTTAGGCTAGTTGATGCAGGGAAAATCCTAAAAATTTAGTTATTTTCTTCAAAATAATTATTTAAGTGATTGTTATATAAATAGAGTGTTGGCTTTCAAATAGTATTGATTCTGAATAAAGAAAAAAAAAAAGTAAAAATATAAATAATAAATTATTTATGATGGAAGGTGAGCATAACCTTAGTTTTGATAATTACATTACTTCTTCATTTTGAAAGTTTTTACGGTAGTTCAAGACAATGAAGAAGGAGAACCTTTAAAGTTTGGGTGAAATTCCATTTGTCCCTTCTGTTTCAGAGCCCACATTTACTGCCAATAACATTAGAAAGAAACAAAAAACAAAAGGAGAGTTACTTTTCTTAGTTCTATTTTTTTCCAGAATTACTATATACAGCTAGCTCTTCATTGTAGAAATCATCAGAAGAAGCCATCACTTTGATCATAAAAAAATAACTAGGTTAAGATCATAAATCAGGATAAGTGGGGGAGACTTATTTGTTGTAAGTGGGAGAAATATGGAGGCAACAAATTAAAGTTAAGTCGATAGACAGGCAACACACAGTCAATACATATAAAGGCAAGTGTGTAGGAGCAGAAAACAGGAATAATCGCCCACAAATCAAACAACACATTGTGAAGAAAAATAAAAATAAAAAACAGGCCTACGTACACATATATATGTGACCTACATGCACGTATTAGTACTGATAATTGGGAAATAATTAAATATCTTGTTAAGATAGCGAGAATATATAATTAGAATTTAGAAGTGGTTGAAGGTAGCTAGTCGAGCAAAGGATAGGTGGTGAGGTGGGAGGGTGGAGGTCCGGTGCGAAGAGGTGCAGGCTGGTGGGGCTACAGACGCAGCGCGAATATGCGAGGACCACCGCTGAGATATCCAGTCTCCACCACTCCATACTGTGGATCGTCTTCTCGTACCTCCTTCAACACATTAAAAAAAATCCATCCACTTTATTATTAGTTTAGTGTGTGTGTGTGTATAAATACGTCTAATTGCTATGCTAACAATTAATAATAAATTGCACTCCGACGAATTAATTAATTATAAAGAATTTGTTTAACTCTGTTTTAGAAAAACTAACACTTTTACTATTCACAACAATTAATTTATGATGTCCATAAGATTAATTAATTAATTATAGATGCTTAAAAATCCAAAAAATTAAAAGAATTTTCGCATGATGTCCATAATTAAGATATAATGGTTACATCTATTACAATAATTGTAATAAACTAAGAAAAAATGTAAGCGCATAAAAATCCTTCTATCACTTAGATTCAAAAGTGCCGATCGATGAGTAACCTTCAATATATACATGCGCATTTAAGATAACTTACAAATTCATTCAACAGATTTCTCTGGACTTCTTCCATGTTCCTTACCTGCAATTAATTAGCAATTTGGACACCAAACTTAAACAATAACTTATGAATAAAATTTTAATTCACTATGTATGTGGTTCGAATTAAATATTGATTGGAAGAGAAACAGGCTCCTAAGTCCTAACACAGGATTAGGGGGAAATCTGCAGGTTGATCGATTCAGTTTCTCCCTTGTTATATTTTCTCCTTGCATAGATCTCAAAGAATTAAGATATTAAGACTTGAATATTATTATTATTATTATTTTAAGAAAAAAGGAATTGATAAGTATCTGTTGAATTAATTTTTGGTCAAAGGGAAAAGATGTAGTCAATTACGGAGAAAACCAAATAAGCTGCCCACCTTCTTCTTGGTGGTATCGATCTGATTGCCAAGTACTTTGAACTGAAAATCATTGGAAACAAGACCTTGTATATTAGCTTTGCCAAAAAAGAGAGAGCGAGGTTAAAAAAAAAACCACGGCAAACTCTTAGCTGTGCAAATATTTCTCATAAACAGTATCCAGGGACTGCCGTTGCACTGTTTATTTCTAATAAACAGTATCCAGGAACTGCTGTTGTGGTCAGTCGAAAAGAACTGCGTACAAGAGTGAAACGTGCAACTGTGTGGAAAATTAACTATCTCTGCTTCACATCTATATATATATATACACTATAGACGACCTTCCATGCATGTATATGTGCGTGTGCATGCATGATGACATGACATGCAGAGACTGATGCGCTGAAAAATAGAGTAATAACTAAAAGACATGCAAGAGTAATAATTAAGATGACTAACTAGGTATGCTAGCTAGGTACTACTGCTTGAAAACCATGTGCATGCATGCATCTCCATAGATCAGAAGGCTACTCCAGCAAGCAGCTAGCTAGCTACTAGTAGAAATAAACGGGACAATGCGTAAGACCCAGCACCCGTATGTCCATCGGCCAACTGGCCAAGCCTTTTATATGGAGTACCACACCACATTTCGGAAATCAATGTTTCTGGTCTCAACCTAATTAAGCCTTAGCTGTAATTGGTTTTAATTAGTAATCTAGCAGCTACTCATGATAAACTACCCTACAGTTTAAGGGTATTCTAAATTTTGATATATAGTTATGTTTCACTGTAAACTTAATAATGTTTCATGTTAATTGTTTTTATTTTCATTTTTCTCAAAATAAAGTAGGAAAACAATTTTGGTAAACTATTGCTGAAAACGGGAACTGTGATTTTAATTTGAAGGGAAAAATAACAAGAAGTATGTTGATCTTGTTTTTTGACATTTTTCAGAAACAAGTTTCAACAATAAGGAACATATTGCTTTTAGTGAATTTTCACTTTTTTTTCTTCCAAAAAAAAAAAACAAAAAAAAGGCAGCGTTACCCCGGCAAACCCTTACTTATTGTTGCTTGATTTGTACTGCATGCCATAGTGTTTCATGGATGGTTACTAGCTAGCTCTGCTACAGATATATATATATACCTTCCTTTCGCGAATGACCCTCAAAGAGTTTTCCATCTCCTCCTCAAGAGAATGAAGATCGTCCAAGTTCACATCGTTCAAGCTATCTCCCATCCTCTGCCTACGCATATACGTAATATATACGTTCATTAATTAATCAACACAAGTACCTATAACTTAATATTCTATGTATCCAATTTTGGGGATGCATGGACATAATTAATTAATTTCTCCTCTTTAATTTGTGCCCATTATATATAGCTTAGTAATAAATTAGTGTCCCTTCTAATTAACTTTTCTCCTATTTATTTCAAAAAAACTTTTCTCCTATATTTAAGTTTGGCATTATACTTATATTTGATCATGTACACAAACTATAATACGCCAAATAGCCAATACAACTTTGTACTTAATCTCCCAATATTATTAACAAGCTAGTTCATAACATCACTTAATATAATTAATAAAATCTGAGTCAGAATTAAGATTAGAACCTAAGGAAATTAATGACCGTGCCAATTTTAACTTTTTTTTTTTTTTTTTATGAAGGATCGAGGAGGAATCAATGAAAGGAGTAACAGATCGCAAGCCCATGATTAATATACTCCTACTAGAGTTTGTCGACCAAATTGATCACCTACCTAATCTGCCGCCTGAGATTCTTGTTCACCTCCCTTAATCTCTTAAGCTGCTCCTGCATTTTCTGCAGCCAGCCGAAAGGACATATATATATATAGACACGCATCTCATTAATTTGTACAAGAAATTAAAACAGGAACTAATTTTTATTGTCTAATTAATTTCAATTTCTTCATCAATCTGTCACAAAGAATTACTAGTAGTACTTACTATATATACACGCACCTCATAGTGTATGCTCCAAATATCGATCCCCAAAGTCGTCTGATATTGATCGATAAACTGCTTCGTTCTATACAATTAGCAACAGATCGAAAACAAATAAGTAATTAACTCTGAACAGTATAATCTAATTAATTACTCTGCTTTCTAATTAACAAAAAAAGAAAGAAAAATAAACAGAAACAGGCTAGGGTTCT
Organism: Aquilaria sinensis; assembly: GCA_005392925.1. Lineage (NCBI taxonomy): Eukaryota > Viridiplantae > Streptophyta > Magnoliopsida > Malvales > Thymelaeaceae > Aquilaria > Aquilaria sinensis. Next base: position 541,192 of record SMDT01002626.1, on the reverse strand, counting down.
GAGAGGGTTAGGTTTACAGGAGGGAAATAAAGAACGAATGAATTAAGAAGAAATTAAGATAAGATGGTACGAAATTCCGGGGCTGATGAACTCATGGAGCTTGCCGGTGCTGGAGATCATGATAATGGAAACTTTGGCGTCGCAGAGAACGGTGAGCTCGCTGGCCTTCTTGAACAGTCCATTTCGTCTCTTGGAGTAGGTCACCTGCCTGTTCGTGCTGTTCTCGATCCTCTTTATCTGGATCTTCCCTCGAGCCATCCTCGCCTCAACCGATTTGAATTGCTCCTGTTCCTGCTCCTACTAGCTAACACGATATATTGCATCTATCTCTGACTCAGATCGGAATGAAGAGACTTTGATCGGATTGTGAACAGTATAAAAAAGAGTTGCGAGAGTGAAAAGGAGGGTGGGCCACGGGGGAAGGTGAAAGCAAGGTGTTGCTACAATTAGTAGGCCGTTGCCAATTCCATGAAAAGTTTTCAAACGCCCCAAAAAATGGCGCTACTGCCTTCCCTCTTTTATTCCAGGCCCACTTTCGATGGGCAACAGAGTACAGGGACCATTTTATTATTTTCACTTTACTCTATGCCCTTGCTCTGCAAACCTATTAACCTACCACGTACTGTTGCCTGCTTCTCTACTCTACCCTCGGCCCTTGGTTTCAAATTCCAACACTGATTGAAACTCTTCTAAGTTTTTTTATTTCTTTTTCATTTTTTAAAAATTTGTATTATTCTCATGTTTTCTTTTCCTTTTTTCTCTTTTTTTATACCCAATTCGTTTTTATTTTAGTCAATTGACTACAAAATGACTTATTTATATTTTTACATCCTTTTTACTTGAAACTAATTTTAATTAAAAGCCAATATTATATGGCTACAATAATCAATTGAAAATACAATTTTTATAATCTTACTAAATTTTTATGAATTTTTCTAATTTCAAGCATTAAAAAAAAAAATTTCATAAAAATTTAACAATATCCTAAAAATTTACTTTCAAATTGATTATTGCATCTACGTAACATTTGCTTTCAAATGAAATTAGTTTCAGGTAAAAAAAATGTAAAAATAAAAAAAAGTTAGTTAATTTTAGACAAAACAAATTGGCGCTTAGTCTTTTTCCTCTGTTTGCATTTGTCTAACAATCACCCGTAGCCTTATACAATCTTTTCTGGCATAATCACAAAAGTCCCCCAAGGTATTTTACTGCTTACAGTTACCTCCCTTCTCTTTTGGAAATCTACAATTTACCCCTTGAAACATCTACTCTGTCAACCTATCTGTCAATAGTTTTTTGGGTAGCAAAATATGCACCATATCCATTATGCCTATGTGTGTGTGTTTGTGCATATATTCCAAACATATTAAATCTAGCTTCCAGCAAAAATTAGAGATATGTACAGACTAAATGACAAATATATATGAAATTGATATACAAAGAATGTGACAAATATATATTCAAATCATATAAGCTTATGTATAAATGAAACCACATAACTATTAATAATATATTCAGTTGTATGTACGAGTTCAATCCTTTATCTTAAAATAAGTGTAAACGCATCAACGTATTCTTCCCGCCAAAGTCAGAGATATGTATAAATCGAATGACATATATATATAAATCCCATATATTGAGAAATTGAGATATACCATAAAAAACATAGTGAGGCATATGTGCAAATCTTAGGAGACCTATGCATAAATAAAATCATAAAAATTATTGTTGATATACTCAAGTATATGTGTGATTTCAATCACTAAAACAAAAGCTTGTTTTGGCGATAGGCTTGGATGACCACCTAAGTGGTCATTAGGCCACCAGTTGTCAAGTCAGTCGCCAAAAAGAAGGTGCAATTTTTTAGGGAAAAACAGTAACCAACTAACGATTGGGAAATTTTGGTCACTAGGATTGGTGGCCTTCAAAAAAATTCTTCAAATTGGTGATTCGCGAGAAATAATACTGACTAATCAGCTTTAGTGCCTCTACCTTCCAATAGAGATAAAGCCATTAATAGTATTGGTAAGAGGAAGAAGAACAAACCTATACTTCTATAAAAAGAAGAAGAAGGCATGTAAATTGAAAGCTGACAAAGTCGATCTCTCCAACTTTTGATGACGCCAGTTTTGTAAATTTTTCCCATTACTTGCTTCAAAATCTTTATACACCAGTTGTAAATCTCAACAATTATAGTGGTGATATAATTCAATTTGACAAGCAAATCAAGGAGATGATAAAGTATAAATATGGGAAGGGTGAAGAAGCATTTTATCGAACAGGTGAAGTGCATTGTGTAGTTGTGGTCATTCTTAGAAAGAAACTAAAGTTACTCTAAGATGATGAGAATTGCTTAGATGGACATAAAAAGGACATCAGAGCCAACCAAAAAGTACATCAAACAAGTCACTAATTTCCACGTTAATTCACTTATTTACTCCACCATTTACTTGGCTTTTTGTTTGTTTCGCTCTTTTCTTTTCATCATCCGTCTCCTTCCTTCTATTTTGTTTTCCTTTTTTCTATTTTGTTTTCCTTTTTTCTTTAGACCTTTTTTTTTTCTCTCAACACTTTCATCACCTGAACCAACATCTAATAATGTTGGAGCTACATTTTATTGTCTACTGCTCCTACATTGTCGTTATTCTTCATTTCTAAAGAACATAAGCTGTCATTGAAACTAGGAAAATAAAGAGAATAATACATATATGAATAAAATTCTATATTACATCCAAATATTGCTATTCTAAATTAAGAAATTTTATGCATAAGAAACATTATTTTTTGACATGAAATTGCCATGTATGGCTAAAGGATTGCGATATCTAGATAAGAGATCACTGTTGACATTCGACTACGGATAAACAAGTCTTAATCATATCCAAAGCTCATCTTTTACTCTTTTGATTAGATTAAATAGATAAATATGAACAATTTGTGATAAAAGATCATAACTAATTCTTCAATTGAGAGTAATTAACATGAATTAACATAACTAGATCATTAATTTATTTTCAAACTCTAAACACTCTTCTTCACTAAAAAGCTTTATAATCCTTTTTTTTTCGTGGACTTTGGATAAAAAAAGTTCGAACAAAGATCAAACAAGTGTTTGAAGATTATCTTATTCATGAAAAATTAAGAAATTTTATGCATAAGAAACATTATTTTTTGACATGAAATTGCCATGTATGGCTAAAGGATTGCGATATCTAGATAAGAGATCAATGTTGACATTCGACTACGGATAAACAAGTCTTAATCATATCCAAAAGCTCATCTTTCACTCTTTTGATTAGATTAAATAGATAAATATGAACAATTTGTGATAAAAGATCATAACTAATTCTCAATTGAGAGTAATTAACATGAATTAGCATAACCAGATCATTAATTTATTTTAAAACTCTAAACACTCTTTTTCACTAAAAAGCTTTATAATCCCTTTTTTTTTCATGGACTTTGGATAAAAAAAGTTCGAACAAAGATCAAACAAGTGTTTGAAGATTGTCTTATTCATGAAAAATGTTGACAGTTTACCTATGTTTTCTTCTTTCTTATTTGTTTTTTTTTTCCTTTTCACTAACAATTATTATGTTTTTTTTCTTATTTTCTTATTTTACCTTCTAACCAAGTCACATTTTTTTTAATCTAATGACCAAAATTAATATCGTCAAATCCAATAGTTATAATTATTTTTTTACCCATGGAAAAGGAAATATGATTCTTTACCATAGAATGACAGTATCACAAAACATGCGAGCCTTAAATATAGATGGCAATGGGGCGGATCGGGTATGGATTCGCCATATCTATTGCGTGCTCACTAAGGCTGACGGGCGGAAAATTACACTCATGCCCGCCAGCCCACAAAAACACACACCATTATTCTTCAAATGTCATCTAGAAATCCACCCACCTTTGAAAGTCGCTGAAGTTCGCAAGTCAATGAATCAAAGATGTTTATTGACTCTTTCAAAATTGAGACACCAATTGACTAAGAAAAGTAAAGTTGAGAAGGTTCATCTCTAGATGGTCTTGTGGCGGAGAGGGAGAGATTGGTAGTGACCTTGGCTAGTGATTAGGTGGTGGGCTACAGGAGGATGGGCGAGTGGGTGGAAAAGAGAGACATAACAGAACGAGATGGAGGATGAAGAAGCAAAGCAAGAGAATAGTGGTGATAGAGGAAGAGGGAATGAAGATGGAGGAAGACATCATGAAGAAGAAATAAGTCTAGCGGCTGTGTGGTAAAAATTAGGTTTTGAGTTGTATTATTTGTTAATTTTGGGTTAATTGTTTTCTCAGCCCTCTAATTTTATTAGCTTTTACAAAATAAAAAAAAGGCAAATTAGATTGAAATTTAACAAGTACATCATTTTTTAATAACAAGAAATCTCATTGGTCACAGGTTCATGGGTGAGGATGGCTCTAAATTAGTGCCCATCCGTACCCACTAAGCGGGTGGATTTTCAGCTAAATATCCTCGACCTACGGACGGGTATTTGCAGTTTGTGGGTTTTACTGATCCACTGCCATCCCTAACCTGAAAGTTTCTTTCACCAATATTGAGGGGCTCTTTTGTCCTTTCATATTAAACTAACAGGATGAGGATTTTGATGACATCTGGAGGGATACAATATACATTTTCCAAATAGAAGAGAGAGAAAGAAGGGGGGGGGGGAGTGTAATTAGAAGAACACCTCAGGCGGACTTTTTTTTAATTTTCCCAGATATTTGTTCATAATGTAAGTTTCCGAATCCAAAAAAGAAAACAAAATGAAATACACTTATTTAAAATCAGAAGTGGATTTAGGGTTCTCTGAGTATAAGTTTTTTTCAATAAATTAAGGTGTAGGGTTTTAATTAGTATATAATTTAAATAAATAGTCACTATATAGAAATTAAAAATTTTAATAACTTTTAAAAAATTCCACCCAGTCATGTTTAATATTTTCTCAATAGTTCTCAATAATAACAATTTTGCTTTCTTGCAACAAAAGAAAAAGGAAAGAAACTTTTGTAAGCCTTTTTAGTTTTGCCTTGCCGGAGACCATTTTCATAAAATAAAATAAGTGTAGCTGTTAATGTATGTCAAATTAACAGTTGACATGGGTGAACACATACGGTTTTTTTTTTTTTCTAATACTCAGAAGTATAGTAATTTAATAACAATATTGTAAGCGAGAAAAGGGCTTGAATCTAGTTGTGGGGATGGAAGAGTCGTGTGGAATCAGCTGGACAAACTGATTCTAACAGATGAAAGCTTTAATTAAAAGTCAAAAGTAGAAATGTTAAAGCACGGTTTACAGGTTAGTCAGAGATGAATGATAAAATGACCCTAGGTCATTATGATGAACTTGCTATAATGTTCGATAATACCCTCTCCTTTCTATCAATATTGCTCCATTTCTTTTTGCACAGTCCTAAATCATTGTAAAATTTACATATTTAGAAGTGAAATTTACAATTATTTCCTTTAAGTATGCCATAACTTACAATTTATCCCTCTATTTTTTAAAATTTATATTTTATCTCTTATATTTTTTACACTATCTGACAACAACTTTTGAAATTGTATTTAAATTGTATAATAGTTATTTTTCAGTAATTTTAATCTCTAAAATATTTTTTATAAATAATAGATATTTTAAATTATTAATTTTTTTCTGTAAATACATTTTTTTTTCCTATAAATGCATATCAGTATATTTTAAAAGTCAGTTAACTATGAAAAAAATATTAAAAATCTTAAAATTATTGAACACATAACTATCAAACAGTTTGAATTAGAGTTTCAAAAGTTGTCAGACACTATAAAAGAAACAAATGGTAAAGTGTAGGTTTTATAAAATAAAAGGGTCAAAGTGTAAATTAGACCAAGCAATAAGAGGTTTTTGTAATTTTTTCTATTTAGAAACTTAATTTACCTAATTATCGTTTAAACTATCACTTTAATATCCTTTTTTTCAATTTTATTGATTTACATATAAAAAAATTAGGACAAATGTGAAAATAACACAAAATTTTCACCTTTTTAATCTCCAGCGAGAGAGCAGTACGTATTTTTTTTTTTTCCACTTAACGTGAGACGTCCTAAAACTGAAGACCAACGCCAACTTTTTTTTGCCAAGACCAACGCGAACGAACTTCGAGGCTTGAAGAAATTAAGGTAGTCTAGTTTTTGATGTAATGTTCCATTGCATCCAAAGGGATATATATATATATATATATTTGTGCCGAAACGACACGATGAGTGTATGTTTCCATTAATCCAAATCAGCCAACGGTATTTACAGCCATAAGATTCACGACCTAGGCCTGAACGAAAATTATCTGTGTCTTGTAGCAAATATTTGGGCCAACATATCAACAGTGTAAGCCTGGCCCAAGATGTCTGGGCCCAAGAAATGGTAAAATAATGAAATAGGGTCTTTAGATATTGTGTCTTACTTTTATGGTTCTCAAACTTTTTTTTTTCTAACAATTGGCCCCTCAATTTAAAAATCTATGTCCTCTTGAACTAAATTTTGCTTCCTCACGATCCACCCATAGAACAACAAATTAAAGGAATCAAGTGCCGGCGGGCCCTACACTAAACTCTTAATTGGATACAAGTTGATGAACTGAATTATGTTTTAATCCAAACATGAACAACATCTAGAGCATGATACATATCTAGTGACTTTTTTTTTTTTCATTTTCCCTAATAATACTAATAATAAGAAGAAGAAGAAGAAGAAGAAGAAGTTAATAGCAGTGAACTGAAATGACAGGTGGTAGCTTTTGGTATACATAAAATAATTAAAGTGCATGCATTTTTGTTAGGTTTTATGTAGGTCAATGGAAGAGAGTTGAATATAGAGAATGTTTGAAATCGATCAATTCGTCCAGGCCATCAATTTTCTTTTGATGCCACTTTCTTTTCTCACGGACGGAAAGGTGGCTTCCTTAAAGCCGAAACTGAGACGACAGACACCATAAACAGCATCCTCATGCCCAACCAGATCACAGGAGTACTAATATTTTAATTAGCTTATTCAAAACACTAATTATCCCCATTGATTACCATAATGGGTTTAAGCCTTTATTAATCTTTGTTTGATTTTTCTCCAATATGCTATTGACTCTTGATTGATGGTTTGACACGATTGACTATCTGACCATTTACATAATGGTAAGCTTCTCCGTCCATTATTCTTTCATTTGCTCTAATTGCGAAATTTTTTTATAAATTATGTGATCAACAAAAAATCTCAAATTTTCTGCTCGAGCCACGAGCCAAATCTGTGTTTAAAGTCCCCCCCCTAAAATCCTAGTAACGATTTAGAACAGACTCAATTTGGCTACTAATATTTTAAGATGATATAATTTGACCACTGATCGTTAAAAAGTTAATAAAAAATGAGAAAAATAGTATGTATTAACATCCTAAAATGAAATATAACTTTTAACAAACTTTAAGAATTTTATGTAATTTATCAATGTTTATGTGCCAAGTGAATAAAAAAATAAACTATGAAATTTTGGAAAAAAGAAACTGATAAGATAAAATAATAAACATAAAGTAATTGCCTTTTTTTTATTAAGTATATTAGTCAAAGAAATCTTCCACGCATTTAACTTTTAAAATTCTTTTTGGTAAATTCTTTTCTTTTATTTTTTCAAAATTCTTTCTGAAATTCATATTTATTTTTTTTCAATTGGTCTACAAGAAAAATTAAAAGATAAATGACAAAAAATTTTTAAATTTTGTTAAAACTTACGTTATCATCATAAGATTTCAAAAACTATTACTTTTCTCTTTTTCCAAAAATTTGTTAGTTTTTTAATATTAGTGGAAAATTTAGCTCATTAAAAAAGTATTAACAGGAAATTTAAACTAGAAAAAGCTTTAATGAAAGATTTGTCCAGCTCAAACCATTAGCGAAATCTGTCAACTCTTAATTTTTCACATAAACAATTGAATAGAGTGAATAATGGTAGGAAGCGGTGGAAGGAAGAGCTGAAGTTGAATATGTTAGTAGAGGAGTAGCAGCAACAGTAATAGTAGTAGTAATTATTTGTCGGTAAAGTTTGTGTTGTAGGAGCTAGAATGGACCGGATGATCAAACTGGTTTAATTGCAAACCATTGAAATGTCTAGGTACAGGCTCAACTAAGAAATGGTCAAGAACCAATTAGATCTATTCAAAACTGTCAAATTGTTAACCATCGAACTCTTAAGAAATTACTCTGGACATTGACAACCTTGCAAAAGTTTTTGCTTTCGGGAGGAGGTTAGGGATAATTAGGGCTGAGCATTTGGTTTATTCTATTTAAACTAAACTGAATTAGTCAGTTTATTCAATTTTCAATTTTAGATGGCAAGAAACTGAGTAGACTGAATTAGTCTCTAAAACTAAATTTGAACTGAACCTAAATATTTTAATTCGGTTTAGTTCCAAACCAAAATAATTGAAAAAAATATTAAAGAAGAATCTACCTGCCGGGCAAACTTAACCTCTGGTATATCTAGAAGTCTCCTTTTGTTTTGTTTGTACACAATACTTGGATTCACACTACTAAAAAAACCCTTATTTCCAATTGCCATTTCCAATTGCTAGCCGTTGGAAATTTTATGCTTCCAACGGCTGGCAGTTGGAAATGAGGCAGTTGAAAATCCATGCGTTGGAAATTTTACTTCCAACGGCCCAGGTTTTAGCAGTTGGAATTTTCAACTGTCAACCGTTGGAAAATAAGCAGTTGGAGAATTTCCAACGACTGTAGTTTTTTTTTTTTTTGTGTTCCAACTGCTGAGCAGTTGGAAATGAGGCTGGGCAGTTGGAAAAATAAATTGAAAATTACGCCATATTTACTTTCCGTTTCGAATTATTTTTTCATTGATTGCACTGGTCATTCGAATTGATTGTTTGCTTTAAACGTTAACCTATGAACCTTCTAGATAATTATATCAATTGTAGTCAAATTTTTTTACTACAATTACATAACAATATATATTAAACAACATAAAAACATACACAATTCAAATTACTACATCATTATATAAATGTACTTATAAATCCACACATAAGCATTTATAGTAGAAATTACTTGATCGTAGTCTCCAACTAAATGTTTGTTTGCTAATAAACACACTTAGTAGCATGATATACCTGATATATTCTTAATCCAATCCCGAGTCATCATCATCATCATCATCTGCAGAAGGCGCGGGTGGTGGAATGCCAATTGACTTACATATGTACTTGAGCTCAATCCGTTGTCTCCTCTTCAGACGCTCTAGCTTTCGCTCATAATGTGATGCTTGTTGTGCAGTTTGCTCCGCTATGACTCGCTGTACTTGTTGAGTGAACTCCGGAGTCTGTGTGACATCAACATGTGCTGCATGCGTAAGTGCTGGTCGTCGTCGTCCAGGCACAAGATGTTGTTCTGATCCAAGTCCAAATACATGGCCTTTTTTCCTCCCCCCCCCCCCACCGCAGCTGCACTCATAATCGCAACCTCATCTATGTCAGGTGCGCCACCATCGTCACCCAGCTGCTGCGTTACTTCCTCAATCTCAGCATTTATTATTGCCTACATAAAGAGTAACGATAAGTTATTAGTATTAAGATCATAAATTAAGGCTATAATTTTATAGCATGATACTTACCGCAACTTCTTCAGTGCGCTTGTTAACGTATTCCCCGCTTTTTTTCTTGAAAGTTTGCTGCATCACCTTGAACAAGCCAGGGTCCCTTTTTTCCGGATCTTTTTCACGCTACATTGGTAACGTACTAACATTAATCTTTTCACAAAGTAAATAAGTTGAATTTGAATTAACAGTTTATCATAATTTTACCATTCGTTCTCGGTGTTCAGTTATTGAAACCGAACCTCCTGCATAAGTAGCACTTGCTGATCCTATTGAGTTAGATGACTGTGATGATGAAGCTCGCATTGTGCACTTCGCTCGTTAAACTCCGCTGCCCACCATTCCTCAAATTCTGCATACTGTGCGTCGGTCATAAAAGATGCCCTTGCTCGTCATTTTTCCCGATTTTTCTCCCGCCGGATGTCACCCAGTGTGAATTGATAATGACTCGCCGCCATCATATGCCAAACGCGATAGACCTCATTATGGTCAGCCGGATCCCATTCACATAATCCCTACACGTTATAAAAAAATATTTCTCACATCGCATTGTTGACAACATGGTGAATAAAGTTCAAATAGTGCGAAGACAGTGCAAACCTCAAATACGCGCCACCACGCTTGAATATCTGCCATGCTTGCGTTAGTCAAGTCATGATGTCCCTTGAAGTGTGTGGTGAAGTATCTAGTTACCAACAGTGTTGCTCTTGATGGAAGGAAGCTACATGAAGTGCATGTTTTGAGACAATACATATTATTATTTTACTGCGACTTCACATACTCGATGTTAATTTAACATTTATGGTTCAAAAGGCTACAATACTTACGTGTTTCCGTGAGGTTTTATCCGTAAGCGCGCCTGAATCTGGCCTTGGGATACCGTTGACTGACCAATGGAATTCCCACTATCGGATGAAACAACAGGGGCCGGAGTATATTGAGTAGCACTACGGCCGACAGAAGCACCGCGGATATTCCCGCTGCCAGGGTGAGTATCTGGAACATTTGTTGGTTCTGCTGAGGGCTGTGCATCTGAATGATAGGAATGCGATTGGCCTGCCTTTTCATGTCGAGCAATTGGTTCTGCTAATACTTTTTTCATCTGCTGAAATAGGCCTTTCCCTGGCCGACGTGTATATGTCGCATCTCCTTTACGTGACATCTGCATTATTTTAAAAACCCATACAGCAGCTTACAAAACTAACATACATAAATGAAAAAAAATTTTGCTAATTAATATTGCCCACACCACTTTAAAGTTCGACTTAGTATTTACATATATATATAATAATTCCACGTTCTCACTATTATATAGGCATCATATTCACAATTAATAATTATTATTATAATTATTATAACTATTAATGGATATATTATTAGTATTATATTAGTAAAAATTATTATTTTTACTATTACAATTACTACTACTACAACATCTTTATGAGTAATATTAATTTTATTATTATAATTCATTATTTTGAATTATTATTACTCTATTGGATTTATTATAAGTATAATTATAATAATAATTATTATTATTATTACTCTTAACTGACTACTACTCATAGTATAATAATTAGTATTTCAATTATTAAATATTAATAATAATAATATTATAATTATGAATATAATTATTCTTATTATTATTAGTAAGAACAACATAATTATCTTGAAGGTCAAACTTATTCAAACAAGCTTATTTAAATACAAATATTTTGTACGTTTATATTAATTCCAATTCTTAAAACATTGTAACAAAAACTCCATTTACACATTGTTAATTAAAAATAATATATTACCTAAAGAATTGACAATAGACTAAAGATTTCATATTTTTAAACATACTACCTAAAAAATTCACTTAAAACACATAATTTCCTATTTGTAACTATATATATTAACCAATTTGACACATAAATATATAACCTCACCAATTTCCTTAAAACTAATTATTTCATATTTGTAAATATAAGATGTTATTTCACACATAAATATACTACCTAAAAAATTTAGTTAAAACTAATTATTTACTATATTTTTAAATATACTAACTAATTTCACACATAAATTCTACTACCTAAACAATTGACTTACACCTAAAGATTTCCTATTTTTAAATATACTAACTAATTTCAAACGTAAAATATACTACCTAAACAATGTACTTTAAACTATTTATTTAATATTTTAAATTATTCCAACTAATTTGAGAGATAATTATACTACCTAAACACTTTATTAAAATCAAAATTATTAATTATTTTGAAATATAATAACTAATTTCATACATAACTTTAGTACCTAAACAATTTACGTATAAATAATAATTTACTAATTTTAATTATACTAACTAAGTTCACACATAAATATACTACCTAAACAATTCACTTAAAACTAATAATTTCATATTTTATAATTCATCAAAAAAATAAAAAAAATTGTAAGAAAATACACATAAATTTGCAATTGTAATGGGTAACCTAAAAACTTCACATCCAACCATCAACAACACAAAATCATAAATATTGCACATATTTCAAACCAAATAAACATGTAATAATCCGGATTATGCGTATTTATTGGGGAAAAAATTTAAAAAATATAAAATAAACAAACTGACCTCAAATCACGCTCTAGCTTCCTTCAAATGGCCGCAAATAACTGCAATCCTGCAATAAAACTCAAAATCTTCAATCCATTATCAACCAAGACAGTGAAATGAGGCAAAAAATCAAAAAACAAAATTCAAAGAAACTCGAAAAATAACGAAACTAACCTTCAGATCGCCTCAAACGACACCAGATCCACGTACAACTGACCTAGACGAAGCTTTTTTAGGGCGTAATCAAAGAAGAAACGTGAATGTGTGTGCTGTGCGACGAAGAGAAGACAGGAAATAGAGACACGAAGTCCGCCCGCTGGAGAAGACGATTGGTGCTTGGGGGGGTTTAATTTAAAAAAAATTTTTCCAACGGCCCTAGCCGTTGGAAACCCTAAACTAAAACTCACCGTTTCATTAAGCATACAGGAAAAGTACCTTTTGTTTTTCCAACGGTCTCAGCCGTTGGAAAATTTCCAAACTAAAACTGCATATATTTTTTCCAACTGTTATAGCCGTTGGAAGCTACATCTATGAACCATTTTCTTTTCCAACGGCTTAAGCCATTGGAAACTTTGCAAATTAATAATAACATATGTTTTTATCCAACGGTTCTAGTGGTTGGACATTTTCATACACAATTTCGCATATAAGTTTTTAAAATTTCCAACGGCTAAAGCCGTTGGAACTCTAATAAATACAAATTGGGCTAAAAAACCCATTAATTTACCCATTTTCCAACGGTTCAAGCCGTTGGAAGTATTATATATATAAAATGTCCACAATTTCCAACGGCTAAAGCCGTTGGAATTATTATACACTATTATCTAAATTACCTCTTTCAAAATTTTCTTCATTCCAACGGTTTTGGCAGTTGAAAATTTCCAACTGCTTAACCGTTGGAAATAAGGCAGTTGGGAAAACAGGTTTTTTTAGTAGTGTCATGGTATAGTGATGAGCAAAAAGATCTGTAACATTATCCTTTGCTCCATAGTAATATTGTGTCTGTGACGTTGTGAGCAATGACCCTGAGGCCAAGGGACAAATGTTTGGTTGTTGGTACAGCAATGACATGTGAGTTCATTTATGGTTGCTGTGTACTGCAACGACATCATGTGAGTCCATTAGACATTGAGAGATGAGTGTGGTTAGGCTGCGAGAGAGTGAGCCAAGTCACTGAACCCAACGAAGCAAATAAGCCCAATTGTGTAGTGTGTGAGTAAGAGGGAGTAACCTAATTCAACTAAAGCCCAACTATGATGAAAAGATAATTCAATTATTTCGGTTACCAAAATAACCAAGTGACGCAACCAAAACCGAAATTAACCTTATTTAGTTTTAGCCAAAACTAAACCGAAATACTGAAATAATCAAACCGAGTTTTTGTCTTTTATTTTTAGTTTAAACTAAATAGTGATCACCCCAAGGGATGGTAGTACAACCAGTTAAACCATGACAAAATGGCTTGGCCGGTTTCCTATATGGTTCAGCTATGACAACATTGGGTAAAGTAAGGATGATATGCAGTGGTTAATCCAGAATTTTTTTGGTAAATTGCAAAAATTTGTAGTTTAAAATTTTACAGACGGGTAAAATCCACCAATGGTATCTTAGCTTATTTTTTTGTCCTAATTGTGTACCCTACTTTCAAGCTATCTTAGCAAGATACCTTATCTCTTATCGCATGTTCTATCTAAGTATTTTTTTGTTAATTTCAAAGTTATGCCTGACGGAAAATGCTAATGTAGCATAAAAAAAATATTAAAATAAATAATAAAATAACACTTGTGATCTTTATATTTTTTTAAAAAATTACAAAAACCCCCAAAACTACTAAAATGCTTTTAAATCCTGTTGCTCCTCCATCGCCCCATTTTTCGCCATCTATCTCATCAAATCTGGACAAATCAGATCAAATTTGTCGGCGGCGCATCTCCCTTGGGCACGATTCTATTTGTCTTCCTTAACCCTTCGATCGAGGTTCGAGTAAACTCGGGATCATTGGATTTACGAGCGAAAATCATCCTAGCCGGCGAAGATCGACTGAATCATTGACGATTGTTTGAATCTTTTGAACATCTGACAAATAGAACTCATGTAAGAAGAAAAAATTGAAATTGTCTGGATTTTATGGCAAAGCTTCGAGGAGACAAGACCGAGGAGGGATCTGAGGAAAGAAAGGAAGATAGATTCAGAGAGGCATCCGATTCAAGGGGAGATGACTCGATCAATGCGAAAGAGAAGCGAGTTAGTCTTGGCAACAAGAGAATTGAAATGCTTGGAGAAGGAAATGGCAGTCGATGAGGGTCTTGATGTCAAAGATTCGATGAGATTGATACCAGAAAATGGGGCGTCCGGGGGGGGGGGGGGGGGGGGGGGGGGCCAACGGGATATTGGGCCATGATCTTCTCCTTCGATATTTTAGGAGTTTTTTTTAATTTTTTCAAAAATATAAGGACCACAAGTGTTATTTATTTTAATGTTTTTTTATGTCATATCAGCATTTTTCATCAGACATAACTCTGAAATTAATGTAAAGTACTTAGCTAGGACAAACGATGAAAGATAAGGTACCTTGCTAGAATAACTTGAAGGTAGAGTACCCAATTAAGACAATAAAATAAGCTAAGGTACCCCTGGTGGGTTTTACCCTTTTACAAACATTGATTGAAAACCATGTCTTATTGGAGTAGTTTAAAATTTTTTTTATCTGTCTAGTCTTTGTAGATGACTTTAATACGGTTTAAGGAATTAGGACTTGCAGGGATAGGTAGGAATAGATATGCATATTGTTTGTATAGACTTATGAAAGGCAAAATGTCTTTTTTAGTCCACTTACCTTGTGTTCCCCCCCTAACTTTTTCTTGTGCCCAGCTCACCTTTAAACTTTTCCATATGTTTGAGGAGAGATGAGACTGGCAAGAAAACCATGTTCTAGTTAGGAAGAAATATGAAGTTTACCTACAAAAAATAAGGTTTTCACCAATAAAAAGAATGTTTAAAGAGAAAAGAGAGTGACAAACTTTTTATCTCCCTTTGAGGTAGAAGGAATTCACTTTTTTTTTGTTCCAATGTATGTCATGAAGAATATAGGATCCATTGAAAAATTAAATGAGAATCCAACTATTAAATCATTCATTTCTTATTACCATTTTTTTTCCAAAAAAAAAAGTCCATAGATTCCATATTTTACAAGTGGGTCCGCCATTGATGATATGGTGCCGCTGAGAGGCAGCCAAGCTAGCACGTCCAAAATGTAGAGAAAAATTGAGGGGTAAAGGAGTGGATTTTGCACATCCCACTGCAATTTGAAAAGGCGATAGGGTCGGTCGGCGTTGGACCAAGTCTGAGAGACGGCAAGAAAGCAGAGATATGCTGGTGAAGCAGAAAGCAGTTACCAAGCGCAGGGCTCGAGATCATCAGCCAGATCCGACTATACAGTACCTACAGTTCCCTCATTCTGTACATTCATATATATAAATTATCAGACGTAATGGTTAGTGCTAGAATTTTAAGAAATTATTCTTTTCTATATTAGCTTTTAGTTTTAAGAGTTCACAAACTTTAGTTTCGCTATTAAATTCAAAGCTTATTAAAAAATCTCTTCTTAAACAAGGTCATGATTATGAGGAGGGACCGTAACTTCTGATAAATCCTAGCTACTCAGTACTCATGTAAATGGACAACTAAAACTTGGAGGTGCCCACTTATGATAAATGATGATGATTAATTTTCAAATTAAATTGTGGGTATTTCATCACATAATTTCTAAATTATTTAAGCCCGTTATCGATAGCTTTTTATTCTATGAGACAAGCAAATATATTACTTTGCACTTCCAATATTATTGAATTATAAGGTAAATAAATGTTGAATAAACTAAAGATAGTATAGTTGCAAGCCTGTTCTGTGAGATGAGATTCTTCATCTCTCAATCAACTTTTTTCCGTCGGTTGTTCTCGGCCTTCTTTTCGGTGAATCTTTAAACCCTCGGTGCTTTTGCAGGCCCCGATACGATATTCAACTACTCGGTCACTTATTTTAGCAATTAAAACAAGCTGGGTACTTTAATTAATTTCTATCTCTTTTTTTAATAGATGGATATTTTATTGTAATTATCAGTGAGTCAAATGACATCTTATAAAGAAATAACATAAAATATTAAAAAATAATGGGAATATATAAACTAACCAATAAAAGAGTATATATTCCTGCGACACCAAATAAAGAGAAGAGAATCAGATCAAATTGAAACCTTTTAGGTAAATTAGAATAATCTTAGAGAAATAATTCATAAATAACTAAAAAAAACCAAATAAATGACAAGATAAATAAAAAAAATAACATATGATTATCTCAATCTATTATTTGTAAATGTTTTATCATTTAAGTTTCAACAGCTTTCTGCACCCTACCTTATCTTTTTATAGCTATCAATTTTGAAAATAGATCACATAATCAGATGAACTAGATGATATTTCAATTGCTGGTAGTAAAGGACTTTTGTAGAAGAAAAAGAATAGTAAAAGTGATTAAGAATAATAAGGTAGAATAATGGTAAAAAATCAATTGGCCATATATTGATTTGAATCCAAGTCTGACTGAATACACAGAAAACAAAAGAGAAAAAACAATGGGAGAAGAGAAAGTATGCTGCTAAGGGTTGGTTTTTTATATAAGTGGAACTCCTATCTCTTTGGTCACTCCTATATTTGTGCAAAATAAATTCCCACGGGTCTGTGTAGTTTTATATAATATATGCATGGGCTTCGAAATTCAGCCGCGCTTTATGAATGAAAAAGTTTTGTCGTGGATGCGTCTTTTGACATCTTAATTTCAGACAACTACCATCCCTTAATTAATTGAAGTTATCAAATGAAAGAGACAAAAACTTTCGTTTATACTATATATCTTAACCTCATAATTTAAATTAGTACATACATCTGCATCAATGTAATCGATTAGTTGACGGGACCAACTTCTTTTGTATGAGGCCTCAATCACAGGAGTTCTTTCTTTAAGCCTTGGTAAGATTGCTAATATGACTAGTATAAGCTTTTCAAGGCTCGAGGCGGCTAAATTGCTTTAAACCTTTATTGCTCATTTGCATTAGAATTGACGAGAGACATGGAGGGGACGATTAAAATGCAGCAAACAAAAAGAACAGGAACAATCAAGCAGCCACTTGTAAGTTTGGGACGGTTTAATTTGGAATCGGCGGCAGAATTTACCCGCTCGAGGCCATAATAAATTTGTTCCCTAGGAATGTGAATGTCTAAAACCCAGTGGATATTTAAGGGAAACCTTCGAGTAAGTATCACAAAAAAGGTTATTGCAATTCACAAATTTTATTATACCTCATTGACTCGTTTACATGATTGATCTGTGTTTCCATATAATCTGATCAAAAGGAAAGGAAATTAACTAAGTTAGGCAATATATGTATATATGGGTGGCTCAGAAATTGTGGGCAGCGCCATAAAATTGAGCAGAAGCACATAAAATGAGCACGTAAACCTTGTCTTTTCCTTGACTGACAATTAGAGATCTACGAAATGAATGGAAGCCGCGCGTTGCAACGGTTCATATGATTATTGCATAAATTTGTGAAAAAATATAGAGACTTCATATAACAAAAAAATATACTTTTAAGTTTCAGATATTACAATTTTAAAGTAAAATAATGTTCACACCTTACTAGGTGGAGGCTGAAATAAAAAATCCTACTACAAGAAACATAAGAGAAATAAATCATGTTTAGCAATATTTTACTTTAGAAGACAATAAAAAAATGACAAAAAAATTATAGATCAAGAGAACAAATGGAAAGATTTGGTGGCTCCCACATTATAGTGAATATTTTTTTACAATAAATTTTAATAATAATAATGCGATACAAAACAGATTACATGCTTCTAAATAATGTACATTTGGTTTGTTAATTAAAAACAATCCAATAAAAATTTTCAACTCCTATTAACACAAAATCTAATTTTTAATATCGATGAAAAATTTATCGAAAAAAATTTACTCTCAAATTTAACAATTATGGACCAAATTGCTTTATTAAACTATAGAGCTTGAAATAATTAATTGATGCAACAAATCTTAATAATCAATAATGAAGGAATAATGATATAAATAATGATTAAAGCTTCATTTTAGAAAACAACAATAAAGAAAATCAATAAAAAATTTTGGAATAAGACAAAAAAATGGAAAAGCTTTAGGCATTAAGGATTTAAAAATTGACTTAATGAGGATAAAAAATGGTTTAACTAAAAAATAAACAAATTATAGTCACTAGTGTCTTACTTTAGAAAATAATACATAAAAAACAATAAAAAGAAAAACTTGGGAGTCAAAAGAACAAATAGAAGATTTAATTAAATAGTTATAAAATTCAGGGACTAAAATGTAAGACAGATGTAACTCAGGTCCAAAAAATAAAAAATTAGAAAGTTTGGGAATAAAATTGCGTTTTAACAAAAAAAAAAGTGAGACAGACAAAAACCTTGAAAATTGCAACCTAGGCTTTCATAAAGACAAGCGTCTTATGAAATGAGATAAAACTAAAAAAAGAGCAAATCATATCCTTAAAAAAGCAACAAAAAAAATTCAAAAAAAAAAAAAACCTACTGACCCATGGCCCAAAACCAACTGGGCTTAACCAGCCCAAAACTGAATTACTATTCATTTAACAGTACCAATGTTGATATTTAGAAGTATAGTGTAATAGCAATACAACTTGCTTTCCTAGCTGAAACCCACGTGGTGCTTTGTATCCTGGGGCGACTTTTGAATTCGATCCTTATCAGTACCTTTTTATGTTGATGGTGCGTAAAATCCCTTGTCTAAGTTAGGGGCAGTGGGATGGATGGCCAAAGTCTTGCCTTCCGAATCTATGGTTTTGCATGGAAGATTTATGGGAAGTTGTGTTTTCTCCTCTAGCTGCATATAGTTTGGCCAATTTTGGAGGCCAATATAATGGCAGGTTCCTAAAATCTAACAAGCACCACAATTATGTTGGATAGTGCACAATGAATAGCCCAAAGTTCAAGACATTCTCCATTGCTCCCATAATTGGCTAATGCTGTCCAACATATTTACTCTCTAGCAAGATTCTTCGATACTTCAATTTTCTAGCAGTAAAGAGAAAAATATTTAATTGTGCTCATATGTTAGCCACTCAAACTCTTAGGACTCATTCGAACCATAGTTACCAAATACAAAGGTTATATCTTCGAACTTTGTTTTTGATGTGGTGTACCAAATTACAATACATTTTCATACAAATTTAGTGAAATCAGTGAATTGTTTGTTTCAGTCAATCGCTCGTAAATGATGTCATAGACTGGGAGAGCATTGCTGGCAATCCCTCTGCCAATGATGGAAAACTTGTCGACAGCACCTATATAAGAAAACATGTTAAGGATTGGCTTTGAAGAACAAAAAACAAAGGAATTGGTAGTGCCGAAATCGGAGATCAGAAGATCAAATGTATCGCGATCTACTATGCCCGACTGCTGCTTTTAATTTTGACACTAAATTGGCTTAACTCCCAAAAAATACCTCCATTTTTACCCCCATTTCACTTAAGTCCCAACGTTGTTATTTTGATAACTAGATAACTGAAATTCCTTGTTATTTTCCTTAGTTGTTTCCATGCTTTTTTTAATCATTTATGGTTAAAATATCATACAGATTTTCATCTTATTTTGCATTTTTATGCGTAAATATTAAACATGAACTGTCATGGAGTGGGTTCCCAGTGCCCTGAATTACTTAACTTGTAGGCCTTTTAGAACTGTGATCCAACTTAGTTATTATTGACTAACTCTTACTTATAGATAAATTAAAACAATTTACATGCAAATAATTTTTTAACCTACCTTGCAAGAAAATATGCATGCGTTTATCTTGGTGATATAAAATAAATAAGTAAATCATTTAAGAAAATATCACTCAAGCGTTCCATTTAAAACATACTTAAAACGTGTTAAAACAATAAAATACCAATTACTTAAACTTCAAGTAGTAGTTTGTGCACACATTAAGACTAGCATGCACCCAAAAGTAACTCAATGGTTTAACACCACAATGTATATTAATAGAGGCAATATCTTAGTACACAATATACTATATGAATACAAGCAAAATTTTTAATCAAAATCCATCACTTGAGCCCCACCTTTAAGCTATCAAGCTCCAAGTGTAAGCTCTTTCTTATCCTTCTGCACCACTTAGCCTCTAAACTGTAAAGGCAAAATACGTAGTTAGTACAAAGCTTAACTCTCAAGTAACCTTATAATCTCAATGATTCAAGTAAATAAATACCTGCAAAAAGGGAAACTTAGCCTGTTACTATCCACTTAGTTGTTAAGCCCGACATTAGAACCTGCACAACAAACTTACGTGAGTGAGTAGATAAATATACTTAGTAAGGGTCTCTTAGGGTATCTGCAAAGAAAATAGCAAGCAAGCATGTAAATATAGCATACAACCAAACAACCAACCAACCAACAATCATCACGAACAAATAACATAAAAGATATGTGATGCATGAATGTATGATATGCAACATGCACATTCCTTGGGACTTTTTACACCTTAGGTGTCTTATACTTGCCATGGGCTCAAACGGCAGAGGCACTTGAAACACTGGCCCTCATATCCCGAATCCTTTACCTCCCTTAAGTCCCACTTATGGGTCCTGGAGTAAGGCATTACCTCATCTCAAATCTTACCCATCTTTCCCTTAACTTATTGTGCAAGGTAGCCATCTTATGCGATTTAACTTGCCAAACTCTTAAAGCTTAGCTTAGAACTTCTTAGTGGCTTATTTACCAAACCACAAGTTTTTGTTAGGATCATCTTACGTTTCCTTTTCATCTCCCTAAGGTTTAGACATATCTCTTGAGCCAATGAAGACTCTGAAACTTGTCTTAATTCCTTTAGCGCTACCTTAATAAATTGAGCACTTTTACCCCTTAACCACTCTACTTAGCCCTACCATAACCACACCACTTAGCTATCACTTAAATAATGCACAATTCTCAACTTAAGAATTAGTTTAAGGCTCAACCGAAGCTACGGAACATATTAGAATAGCTTAGGAATGTTAACCGAGAGATTAAGACATTCTTAAGGTACCCCAAGCTTAAGGAACTTGGGCCTTGCTGCTGCCATTGGAGACGCGTCACCAAGAGCATCAGTTTTCGGGTTTCCTGAGAAGTTGTTGGTGACGTGTCGCTGTACCCTTATAGCATTGCGCCACCGCGTGCTATCTTACTCGAAATTTGGTCAATCTTTCAATCCCTAAAGCCGATTCACATGGGTCTTGTTTCTACTTCATTTCCATATGTAATACTACATTTTTATGCATTATTTGAGCTAAATTAACTTAAACCCTTACCTCAAATTTAGCCACAAAGCAAAAACAAAACACAAGCACAACAAGTACATTTGAGCTCAACTTAGGTCTCTTGAGTTCCAGACCTAAAACCAACGTGATATGGCACCAATAACTTTAAAGCAAGACCATTTCTAGCTACTCAAACATCTTAGAACCAGTTCAAACAAACCAAGAAGCTTACCTTAGGTTTTATACCCAAAACAAGCAACAAATAGCTAAAGTGAAGCAAATGCACTAAGAATAAGTTGGGGGCCTCTTGAATTCACTTTGAGACCTTTAAATTTGCTGGAAATTTATGGAATTAGGGAGGTTTGTAGCAGACAAGTTGCTGGAGAGGGAGAGCTATGAAAATTAGGAATAAAATGATGAGAATGGAAGTCAACACTTGTAAGAAATATCTTACCAACTCCACTAAGGCATTTTGTTTAATTTCTTGCCCTTGGTCGTCAAGTTCTCTTTTATTTCAAGATGGCCACTAAACACACGCCCACAACTATCTCTCCTTGGTCCTAAAGAATGTTTTCATGCCTCCCACATTTAGTCTCTTGATTACTTAAGCCACTTAAGACATAAATGGCTCATTTGAACACTTAGTACAATTTTTACACTTTTCCTTCAAATGATGGTTCTAATAGCTAGATTAACTTATAGTCTTAACTTAATTAATTAAAAATCCTTGCGTGACCCTAATTTCATCAAAATTATAGTCATGCCACTCACTTGCATCAAAAGTACAATTTTGCCATTTTGACTCTTAGGTGTTAAATCACACTTAGGAACTCATTTTTACTTTACTTAGCTTGTCTTTCTTGCTTAATAAAATGCTAACTTGAGGTACTTAGGTGAAAACACTTAAATAAAATCCACTTACCCGGTCAAAGCTAATCGTTGATTAGGAGAGTTGTCACATGAACAATACATACCTTTCTAATGTATTACGTACCGAAACACACTACTCTTTCGTACCACATATTATAGAAATTAATGTACTGCATACCTGTCACCATGTCACAAACTCTACCGTACCCTGTATCAGGTAACTATGATCTGAACTATAGTTTTCAATTTCCTTTTCGTTTATAAAAGATAAAAACTTTCTTTCCTCCTCGTACCCCAAAAAAGGATTTTTCCCTGCTCTGCAGAAGTTAACTTCAGCTACTTGCTTCTTCTGCTGATCATCTGAAACCCATGTTAATTTCAGAATAAAAAATGATTAGGTTTAGGGCCTAAAAAGTTAACGTTGCAAGTATGATACTCCATACCACATTACCACTAGTGTTAAATGTATCAAATATCTTGTATTAAAATTTCAGGAAATTCTACGTGCAGCACAATTTAATTGGTTTTCAAATATCTTGTATATACGGGCACACAATCTAATTGGTTTTCAAATGTCCTGTATATACGGGTTTTCGGAAAAATAAATAGGCTCGATATAGATTTTGTAAACTTATCTTAGTATGTTTAAATTTTTTTCTTATAATTTAAAATTGCTGCACATCTATTAAACGACACATCAAAAGTCTTCTCTCTCCCGTGGCTTATGCATCGCACCTAACAGTCACGGACACAAAGGCGTTTGGTACCTCTTTTTTTTGTTTGTTTTTCTTGGTACAGAGGGGCATCAGGCTCCTTTCACCTCTCCCAGGGCAACAATCCCCGTCACCCAACCCCACATTATTGTTAAAGATTTTTTCAAAACGTTTTATAATAAAGTTTTTAAAATAATTATTTTCGAAATTTTTTCTACAAACAGTTTTGAAGCTCGTGGTTGTTTCGATCGGCAAACCAAGAAATAGAAAGGGATTGACAGTGGCCTCTCGAATTTTGGTTAATCTTGCAATTATACCTCTGAGGAATAATTTTTTTTTATTTTTTATAGTGTCTAATAGCAATTTTTGAAATCAAAATTTAAACTATTTAGTAATTATATTTAAATAGTTATGAGTTTTTGGTATTTCTTACAGCTAATTGATATTCAAAAAATATTGTTTTACATTTACATAGTGTGGCAACGTGCGGGTCGTTTTCGGGAGTCGCTATCAATCCGTTTACCTAGGTCGATTGGTCACCTTAAAATTGGTCTGCGAGAGTTCGGAGATCGGGAGTACGGTTACGCTAAAACAACTTTGTTATAGCGCCCAAAATTGGCACCTTAGTTGATTTTAATTTTGTTTTGCTTTGCTTTTAAATAATTTTCAGTTAATTTTCAAAATTAGAACTTTTAACTGAATTATTTAGTCGGATGTGGATTTTTTGGATTAATAGGAAAGAATCAGTTATTATGGGCAACTGAGAGAACCGACTTGAGAGTCACGGAGTACCGTATCCGCCACTTAACCGAAAAAGTGGATCCTACTTTGTTTTGATGTCATAGATATTTCTTATCTTTGATATACCATTGGGCTGACGTCGATCCAGTCCTCGATTATTGGATCCATTGTCCGCTTTTGACAAATTTTCAACGACAATATTTCTTGACGTCTGCCTTATCTTTGACCATAGTCATCTCTTATCTTGGATACTGCTAAGCTGGCATCAATCCTGTCCTTCCAGGTGTAGCCTCGATTATTAAATTGATTACCAGGCTTTTGACAATATTGTCTACTTTATCCTTGAATTGCTAATAGGGTTAGGTCCAGCGTATTAACTGTGCATTCGGTGATAGATTGGTAAGACATAGAGGAAAGATTGATCATTTAAAATATCTATTAACTTTAAAAAATGGTGGATGGACTGAAATTACTAATAAATAGTTATTAGATAATTTAAATTAGAATTTCAGTAGTTTTTTGTTAAACTATATCAAAACTAAGAGAAAAAGTGTGGATTTTCAAAATTAAGGTGTAATTAAAATATCTACATAAATAGGTAACTTTAAATTACCTTAAACGAAGGTAAAATCCATATATGGTCCTTAACTATAACGGTCATCCTAATGTGGTATTTTATTTCAACTAGCAATCTTAAAGTCCTTGTTAAGTGCATAAATCAACGGTCAAAGCATTGACTTTTCGGCAACTTTGACCGCTAATTACTTGTATGTCTTCCCTTTTATCTTAGTTTTTCTTGTTTCATTGGCTTTCTGTAGGTTGGGTGGTGTTGAGGACATCGCGGTTTGGAGCAAGATTGAGCGAGACGGAGTTTGGACAAAGGAAGCGGTTGAAGCTGGAAATGAAGGTTGGCGACACGTCGCCAACATTAGCAACGTTCTGTGGAGTTTTCATCATCTGGCGACGCATCACCAGAATTTTGACCTAGTTGGCGACGCATCGCCAACATCTGCTCTGTTTCACCGAATCTCACAATTTTGATGGCCTCCCACACTTCCTACCTACATGACTTGTCCAAAGAAGAGAGATTTTGATCTTTTTAGGGTTTTGGAAAAGAGGAATACAAAAAAAAATGACCTAGGATATAAATAGGAGAAGGAAATAAGAGCCCACACACCTATCTTTGCATCTTTCTCTTCTCATCACTTCTTGGGTTTTCGACCATTGGAAGAGTCTTGAAGCTTGGAGAAGGTGACATCAGTCAAGGAGGCTTAGTCTTCTAAGGGCTAAATAGGGTTTCTTCTTTGCCTTTTCTCTTTTAGTTGAATTTTTATGGATAGATTGTTTATGGGTTTGTTGTTGAACCACATGATGATTTGTGAATAGTTTGTTATATCTCTCTAGGATAACACTTCTTTTCCTTGCTATTCAATGAATTTCTGTTTATGTTTAATGGATGTGGATCACTTATGTTGCCTCTACTTGTGCTTAATGTTATGTGTTGATAGGCCACCATACACAACTCACTAATTCCTTTTGATTCTTGAGAAATGACCAAAAGGAGATGGAAGAAAAGTAAGGGGCTTAATGGGTTTCTTAGATTAGAGGTAATCTAGGAAGTTATTAGGTGTTTAAAGGAGGTTTAAGGTTTAATCCACCTTAGATTAAACTTGTGCTTGAGTATTGCCTAGTTTAATTAAGGGTGAGCAAGAACTTATCTTAAGAAAGAGGTTTTTGAATTTAGAACCTCATCACCACATAAGGGGAGACTACATTATGCCTTCATCTAGCTTGGGTAGCAAGGAAGGGGGGTGGAATCCTAGGGAGATGTTTACCCATTTTTAGCCCATTTCACAAGTCTATTTTAGTACTTAGTGCATCTTTAGAGCCTTTCATCTTCTAGTGCTTAGTAATTAGGAACTTCAGTCTCTTTATTTCAATACTTATCCTTGGTTAATTAGGTAGCTCGAGTAATTAAATTTCAATTCTTGGTAAAAATCTCATTATCCCTTGGGACGATACCCATATTTGCCTTGTAGTACATGACGACTCCGTACACTTACATGTAAATGATGGTTATAAATGAAAAGCTCTTGGTTTTACAACAGTCTTTTAACTCAAATATCATGTTTTATGTCAGTTTCTTTCATCAATTTCTCCATTACATGGGCTAAGATTGCCTCTGTGGCACCTCATATCCATATGGTGAGTTCACATTGCCATGTGACCTCCTATTTCATAAAAATAAATAACTGTATGAGAAGAACAAAAAAATTAAGGCTAAAATTCACGTGAACACATAATTTTAGGGATTTAAAACCTAGAGTAACCCAACTTTATCTTCTTTTCCAAATCAAAACTTGGACTTTATGCCTTTGCAACTAATTTTGTTTTCATAATTTTCTTAAAACTTTCATCAAATATTTTGACATCGTATTATATTCATGCTCCAGTAGTCGCCCTGTACATACACTCACATAAAAACGAACAACCCTAATTCACTTTCAGAGACCTAGCTATCAAGATCTTCCCTTTCAATCAAATTAACCCAGTTTCTGATTCTTTCAATTCTATTTCAAATGGATATGTCACGCGAAAACTCCGATCCTATCGTCGTCCATTCCTATTATATTGCCTTCATGTAAGAGAGATTCAGACAACTTCGGTGATTTAATGAAATAAGGCAAGTGCTTGAGCTTCTCTAAAAATTGTCCATATTCCAAAGCCTTGTGAGATTTGTCTAAACACAATGAAAATGACATAGCACAATCATGAGCCTATATCATCTAGCGCCCTCTTCTTCCAATTCCTCTTGACCAAGACTACACCAACGATGACTGTAACAATAGCAACTATAAGAATGATGACCACAAACTCCCACATTTTGTTACTAAAAGTGACCAATGGTCAAACTCAGCCTAGCTCGGTCAAACCTTGGCTTGGCCCAACATGGAGATAACTCGATAGGAGGTGGCCCAAATATGGGCTTGGAAAAAAATGGATGCCCAAATAGAATCAGCCTGACCTAGTCTTAGAACCAGGCTAGCTCAGTCCAAGCCTGGGCTAGATTGGCCATTTAGCTGGTGACAATTGCGGATTCAAAGTATAAGAAAAATTTGTTTATTACACCCAAGCCCCCCATAAATTGCTCCAAACTTTAAAATAATTGCCAAACTTTTTTACCTCTCTTAAACTTCTATAAATGACTAGTATTTTAGGGCTTTTTAGGAAAATCAAATTTATGCCTCCCATATAAATAGAGAGCCTCATTTTCATACTTCCTCACACCAGGCTCTCTTCTCTATCTACAACATTTTCTTATTTTTCCTACTAGCTCGTATCCATTTTTCTTAAATTCCCATTAATATTTTCTTAATCTCCTCATAATCTCCCATTAATTTATAATTATTTTCTCTTACTATTGGCTTCACGAATAAAAAAATACCGAAAAGAGTGCTGCGAGCACCTCTTCCCACACCGAAATTGGGTCATTTTTCTAATATTGCTTTTTCTGCAAAAGCTGATGAATCCACATCCAAAAGGTAGTCGACGATGATGATAATATCGATATGACAAATTATGATGTAGGCCTTAATGATCAACTCTTTGATGATGGCGTTGAAGAGGTCCCCTTAACCCAAGCTCTAACTAATGCCAAATGTTCACAACCGACATTGCAAAACAAGCAACCTAAGGCCACACAAGGGCAAATCTGAGAAATTTAAAGCTTTAGTATAGGCACATTTCAAGCAAGTATAGGAAGGCAATGTGAGGTTTGTAAAATGCAAACACCATAGCAACACGTTTGTGCACAAGCTCAAATCCAAAACTAGAACAATTACTCGACATTTGAGCAAAATACACAGAAACCTTGTCGGTATTTTTAGTGGACAAACCTAGCCAACGGGGAGTGGGGAGCTCCGATAGTCCAGATATTTTTTGCTACAAAAAAAAAACTATGAGACAAGAATAACTAATTGGATGATACTTACAGAAAATCCATTTAAACAAGCTGAGGATGAGCATTTATAAATATTTATTGTTAAAAATTTGAACTCGTCTTATAAAAAACGTCTAGGCAAACTGCTAGAAGAGACAATTTTAAGCTAGAAGATGTGATTTGCAAACATATTTATCTACACTTGATCATTGTATTTTATGCACATCTGATTTGTGGACATTACTCATAGGATAGAATTATTATTGTGTGACTAAACATTAGATTAATGATGACTGGGTTATGCAAAAATGTAGCATTGCATTTACATACATAGAATTTGATCATATAGGTTAAAATATCATGATGTGCATCTTAGAAACTGTTGAGGAATTTTTTTATGCTGATAAGGTTTTATCAATTTCTTTTAACAATGCTTCAAACAATGATGTTATGGTTATGGAATTGATTAAAAAGATAAAATCACCTTTTGAAGGAATTTTTTTTCCACATTCACATTTTAAATTTATGTATTCAAAAATGGTTTACAACTTTTACAGAATGAAATTAGCCCAATTTAGAATGCACTTCTTTTTTTCTGAAGGCAATAAGCAAGTTGGCTCGTGAATTCAAAATGTTTTATATTGAAAATATGGTTAATTTTTCTTAGAAAATATTTAAATTAAATTATCCCGTTTGGTGAAACTCAACTTTTGAAATGTTAAATGATGTACACCCATGGGCAGATATTTTGACTTGTTTTATAAAATTTAGAGTAAACTCATAAGTGTTCACTGATGACATGTGAGAAAATATTTCAAATTGGTTAAATTGTTAAGGTAATATTATGAAGTAATAAACTTTTTCTCTGGAGTTTACTATCCACTGTGCTCTAAGTTTTGTTGTATTTTGTAAACATCATTTATGTTTTCAACAAGTATAAGGATGATGAATTTTTAAAAGTCACCGCTGAAATAATGCAAAAGAGATGACTTGGCTATTTTTAAGATATTTGTCTCATCTATCTAGTTACATGTGCATTAGACACAAATGTCAAAATTGCGGGTTGCCTTTAATTACTTGAAGCATATTATCATAAATACTTAGGCGATAATCAAGTTTCTACATTTGCTATTTTTGCATAAACAAGCCAAAATTTGAGAGAGTTATATAAACTTTACTTTGAGCATCATTCTAATAAGGTTAGAGCCATTAAGCCTACATTGGCCTGTCATTCCACCTCATTCTTATCACCATAGTTCAATCCAGCCACAAATATCTTGAAATGGCCGAGGCTCACAAACCTGGGACTAATTGAATGAAATGATTGCCTCAGGACATCTTTTGAGTACAATGAGGGCACTACAAAAGAAAGGCCATTTTCCAACGGTCTTGCATTGGAAAGCATTGGCAAATTGGATTTTTCAATGCGAGGCTGTTGAAAATCGGTGCGTTGGCAAGTCACGTGTTGGAAAAAAAAAATTCTAATGGCCCAATGATTGGCTATTGGTATTACTAATGGCTTAGACATTGAAAAATGGGCTGTTGAAAATTTCTAACAGTTAAACCTTTTGGAAATTTTTTGAACAATTAAGCGTTTTCCAACCACCAAGGCCATTGGAAAGTTGCCAACAGCTCAAGGGAAGGGAAGTTTCCAAAAAATTTCTTATAAAAATAAAATTATATATTTTAAAATATTAAATATTAAATATTTTATAATATAAAATATTTAATAAAATTATATTTTACATTATTACAAAAATTTAAAATTATTATAACTAAAATTATTTGGTAAAATTATATTTTACATTATTACAAAAAAAAAATTTTTAAACTCACAAAAATACCAAATCAGAATAGATCTATCAAAATCCAAAACCCAAACAAAATCCAAAATATGAACAATATCCGAAACAGATATAAAATCAAAATAAAATCCTAACAAATCTAAAACACTATCTGAACAAATCTAATCCAAAATAAAAAGATATCCGAACAACATCCAAACAGATCTAAATAAGATTAAAAATCCAAAAAGATCTAAACAAAATTAAACATTCAAACAAAATACAAACTCGAAACAAAATAAAAAATTTAAAATACAAAATAAAAGTTCCATTAGATCTGAACGCTCGTGGAGTAAAGCCGCAGAGGCGTACGAGGAGGCCATGGAGAAAGAAGAAAGGAGAATGAACGAGAAAGTTGTAGAGGTGAGGAGGACATGGAAGTTGTGGAGGTGATGGATGACGAAAAGGCTGAGGATGGCGAAAGAGCTAAGGACGGGCTGTGAAGGCTAAATGAGGCGAAGAAGCACGGTGGATGGGCTGTGAAGGCTAAGCGAGGTGAAGAAGCACAACGGACGGGCAAAGGCCGAGGAGCATGATAGCTATGGCAGGTGGAAAGAGAATAGATGAGAGGGATGAGAGTGAGAAAAGGTGGATGAGGGTGAGAGATGAGGGATGAGAGTGAGAAAAGGTGGATGAAGGTGAAAGATGAGGGATGAGAGTGAAAAAGGTGAGACATGAAGGTATATATAGATAGGGTTTAGTTGGATTTGAGTTAACTTTGGGCCTTTGGCCAAATGGACACTTAGGGTGGGTTATACGATATTATTATTATTATTATTATTATTATTATTATTATTATTATTATTATTATTATTATCATATTAAATTTTGTGTGTGTTTCTAATATGATACATTATAATATATTATTATTATTATTATTTTTATTATTATTAGTAAAAAAATTTAAAAATACTGCTTTACTTTCTAAAATTTTAAAATTTATTGTATGAATAGCACCATTTTCCAACGGCCTTGATGTTGGAAGTTGAAATTTTAAAATTTCCAACAGCTTAGCATGTTTGAAATTTCCAATAGATAGTCCGTTGGAAACTGAAGTATTCAAAATTTCCAACATGAAAACCGTTAGAAAATTATCTCATCTTTTTTCCAATAGCCCTTTGCATTGGAAATTTCTATTTGCCAAGCTGCTGGAAATTGTCTTTTTTTTTTTTTAGTTGTGAGAGGACATTCTGGAATAGTGGAAAAACAATAAGGGAAGATTTCCAAACTTTTCCATCATGATGCAAGAGATTTTGGTAGTAGCGGCTTGTACCGTCACCTCCGGAACAGCTTTTAGTGTAAGAAAAATAATTATCCTAGAGAAATGGGCATGACTCACACCTGAGTCCGTTAAGATTTGTGTCTACAACCTGGATTGGGCCTTTGCTACTTTATAGAAGTAAGATAAAAAAATTTCCAATGATAAGGTCCCATCCGATAAGGAGGCACAAAAGTATATCCTAGGTTTTTAATTTTGATTTTATAGGTTGCACTCGATTTGATTATGCTGTGATACACAAATCTTAGGTTTTCTTTTCGGTTATTTTCTAGAACATTTTGTCATTTTCAATTATAAGACATGTTCCAGTAGTTGTAATTACTGTTTGGTTTTTTAATTAATAAAATTTACACTGATGCTAGTGTTTTCCTCATATAAAAACATATTTATTCAAATTACACTTGAATTATGTTTCTAACTATTTTTTCCATTTTAAAAACAAGGGTCGGCTCGGATCCACTCTGGCCCAAGCCCAGCCTATCTATGAGTGAGCTGTGCCCGGGATTGATTTCTTCAACCCATGCTCGACTGGGCTAGCAAGCTGGGTTTGGTCTGGGTTTGCCCACCTACCATTTCTATTTGTCACACACAGTTTAGATTTTGATGAATCTTTGCGGACATGAGTTGCTTGAACTAGGCCCTTGGTATCATTAAGGATGAATCTGGTAGCGACATTAGTGGTCAAGCTATGTTTCAAAGTGATGCTAGAATGAAAAGGAAAGGAACCAAATGGCATAGGTCAGGTGAACAGTGATGGTGTCAACATGGTTGTCAGGAGGGAAGTGGAGGGAGGCTAAGGAGTTAGCAAGGGTGGAGGAGAGGGAAGAGGGTCAAACTAGATGAGAGTGCTGGCCAATGGACGATGGCGCTGACAATAGTATATATGAGGAAGAAGATAAGGTTTGAGATTAATCTATATTTTAAGTCACTAAGATTATGTTTTGTGTTAATTTTGGCTTGAAGTTTATTATTCTTCCATTATAATCATTTATTGTTATGAAAGAGAAGGTAAATGACACTATAAGACTCACTGTGAAGGTAGAAAATGTCACATCAGAACCTTTTATCCAAAATAATAAAGAAACTGATGAAAGTAACTCATATTGAACATAATATATAAGTTAGGATGCTTTAAGATGCACTAGTTGATATAAAAAATCACATTAAAATTACCAATATAATTAGGGGATGATATACTGATTTAGCCCTTAAAAAAATGGAGATAGCGTAAAGTCAACAGTAACGATAAAATGACTGGTACGTACTACAATAGTACTAGTAAAGATATAAGATCTAAGTCGTGCCTCGGGCCCCTAATCACAAAGGGTACTATCGGAGTTTGGAGCTTAATTATTGGATTGCCAGTGAAAAAATAATTAATAGCTGGGGCAATGCCAACGTTTTCGTAGTTTGACTGTTATGGAGAACATGGCAAGATCCGTAACTCGTCAAAATCCTACACTACTATTATTATTGAAATTGGTAAAATCTATCGGCAGTACCGTAGCTTATTTTTTTATTTTAATTGGGTACTTTATTTTCAAGTAATCTTAATAAGGTATCTTACCTCTTATCGCATGTCCTATCTAAGTCCTTTCCATTAATTTCGGAGTTATATTAGACATAAAATGATGATGTGGTATAAAAAATATTAAAATAAATAATAAAATAACACTTGTGGTCCTTATATTTTTGAAAAATAAAAAACCCCCCCAAAACTACTAAAATGCTTTTAAATCTTGTTGCTCCCTTGTCGCCTCATTTTCCGACATCGATCTCATTGAATCTAGACAAATCAGATCAAATCTGGCAGTGGCGGATCTCCCTTGGGCTCAGGTCTATTCGTCTTCCCTAACCTTTCGATCTAGGTTCGAGTGAACTTGGGATCATCTGATTTGCAAGTGGAAATTGTCCTAGCCGACAGAGATCTGCTGAATCATTGGCAATTGTCTGAATCATTTGAACATCTGACAAATAGATCTTAGGTAAGAAGAAAAGTTGAAATTGTCGGGCTTTTATGGCGAGGCTTCGAGGAGACAAGACCGAGGATAGATCTAAGGAAGGATAGGAAGTCGGATTAGGAGAGGCGTCCAATTCGGGAGGCAATGACTCAATCGATGCGGAGGAGGAGCGAGTTGGTCTTAGGGACAAGAGAGTTGAAACGCCCGAAGAAGGAGTTGGCAGCCACTGAGAGTCTTGACGTCAGAGATTCGATGAGATCGATACAGGAAAATGGGAGGGGGGAGGGCAGGGGGATATGGGGCGGTGATCTCTTTCTCCGATATTTTGGGGTTTTTTTTTAATTTTTTCAAAAAATATAAAGACCACACGTGTTATTTTATTATTTATTTTAATATTTTTATGCCACATCAGCATTTTCTATCAGACATAACTCTAAAATTAACGGAAAGTACTTAGATAGGACACGCGATAAGAGGTAAGGTACTTTGCTAGGACAACTTGAAGGTAGGGTACCCAATTAGGACAAAAAATAAGTTAAGGTACCCCCGGTGGATTTTACCCTTATTAAAATACTTTATTATGTGCTCTGTCAAATTTTTATAATATTTTTATACTCAACAAATTATTATATCATATTGCTTTTAAATTTTTAATTTAATGTTTTTTTTTCTCAACTTATCTCTAAAAAGTGATTAGTACAATTGAAAACAAGATACAAATTTTTTCCTCTATCTTTGAAGACAAAATTCTCAAATTTGCTTCTCATATTACAAGCTAAGACAATATCTATTGTTATAGTTTTTTGTCCCAAATTTCCGTTCATGTTTCAAAATTGGATCTAATAAACCACTAACTATAAAAATTATAGGTTTGAGGGGTTAGCAAATGCGTCGGGTGTGGTGGAGATGTTGGTGAAGGTAGAGGAAGTCTATTAAAGAAAAAAGATAATTACTTAAAGTCCTCGTAATTTATTAAAAGTTCCATTAACACATTGGAATTTCAAAACCTTCAAATTTAAATGGTTCCTGCCATGAGCTAATTTTGAAACACTAGTAGAAATTTGGGTCGAAAAAACTGTCATATCAGATTTTGTCTCAACCCAAAATACTAGTGATAAATCTAAGATTTTTGCCTTTTTTTTAATCTCAACAGCAAGCCAACTTGTGACGGAAGGAATAATATTTTCTTGGAGAAAATATCCAAAATGGTCCCTAACTTTTAGTCATTATTTCCTTTTAGTCCCTAACCTATGAAATGTTTTTTTTAATCCTTAGCCTATTAAAACGTTTCATTTTAGTCATTAATTTATTAAAAACATTTCATTTTGGTCCCAATTTGATAAAATTTGTTAACTCAAAGTATTTGTCTAATAATAATTTTTTAGATCATAATTTAAATTATCCAGTAACTGTCTTACAATAAATTCAATTTTTATAATAATTTTTTTATAGTTAATTGAACTTATTTCATTAAAAAATAAAAAACTATTAATTTAAATTATTTATTTACTGTAAAAAAATATTAAACTATTTAAATTTACTAAAAGATAGTTACCGAATATTTAAATTAGAGTTTCAAAAATTTCTATTAGACAATTATTTTAAGTTAATGAATTTCAACTAATGAGTGACCAAAATGAAACAATTTTAATAATTTTGGACCAAAACAAAATATTCAATAGGTTTGGGACTAAAAGAAAATAATGACTTAAGGTTAGAGACCATTTATACAATTTACTCTATTTTCTTGCTATTATTATTGATTAGTTGTCTACACTTACAGATTAATTTTTACTTTTTCCCACTGCACAAACCAAACTTATTCCAAAAATTTGCATATAATGTCCCTGCCACTTAGCTCAACTGGTGGCCAAGGAAAGTCGTCTCGGCCAAAGCTGAAGTTCGAAACCCCCAACAACGTTTAACTGGCAAAAATTCTCAAATATGACTTCTCACTGTTCAGGTTTTGACAAAACATGCAAATGACTCCTTATGCTTCCTATAATGTCATTGATACTTTCTTTCAAGATAAATTCACTTGTCGTCCCTAAATCATATTTTATGTTACTTAACCGTCCTCAAACTATTAAGTATTGCATCATCCTCAAATTATTTAATTGTTGTTGTCTCGTCCTATTATCTATTATAGTCATTAAATATGAATGAAAAAATGACGTGACTGTTGATATAGCTTTAAAAACTTTGCGTGACTGCTGATATGGTATCACTTTTCTATCAATCATTAATAGTGTAATGAACAATAGGATGAGATATTAATAATTAAACAGTTTGAAAATGATTGGTGTAATATTTAATAATTTTAGAACAATTAAGCAATATAAAATATAGTTTAGGGATGACAGGTGAAGTTTGCTCATTCTTCTTATTATATATAAGACCGTGTTGGGTAAAAAAAAAACACTATCTACATAGTATGTACTTAATTCAATTAACACATAGTGCTCATTGTGTACTCTTTTGTGTCTTTTGAGGTGTTTACTAATTTAACCTTTTTTTTTTTTCACTTTTGATTTCTCAAATTTCTTCAGGGGAAGAAAAAAATCAAAATTAAATTAGTTCTCTCGAGAAGTAAACTAAGCCAAACACAGACGGTAATTGCAATCACAGTTGAAATTTCGTATAATGAGTTGATAACTGATCTCAAGTTTCAACTCACAAACTGATAGGATGAGATAACGGAAAACGATTATTTATATGGAGTTTAGCTTTGGAAATTTTTCCCCTGATAGCATATGAGTTCATATAACTTGTTCCAAAACATTAATGTTCTGTCATCGTTCAAGAAATTAATTTGTTAGATTTAAGAAGCTTGTTTCCGATATTTCCACTTTAATAGAAGATGTCCAAAATTTTGAAAATGTGGCCTTCTGATCATATAAACGATCGCATAGAGAAAAAAAAAAGAGGATAAAAATAACAAATAAACAACTAATATTTTTTAGTTGGCCAGATTTACTCATTACTATTTTTTTTTCATTAGCTCAAATCAGTTACTCTCGTAACTTTAACAATTAAGTTTAATAGAATCTTAGTATAAAATGTCAAGTTTAGTCCATATATTTTCTCCATCTGCTTCCAGCGTCTCTAAAGTTTATAGATCAAACATTTTAACCACAATCTCTACTTTATTCTCATTCTAGCTCCACAATTACCGAATTTGTGACCTTTCTCCTCATTCTAGAGCCTTTGTCAGAACTAATTCAATGTCCCTTGTTGGATTTGCTCCTTCTACATCTAAATACTATTCTAGGGTTTCGATTTGTCTATCGATGCCCTTTGTCGTTGGCCCATCCATGATTGCTTTTGCTTTTGCTTTTGGTTTTCATTTTCTTTACCTTCATTGTTGCTTCCAATTCTCTCTGCCTACTACTTTCAATCAACCTACACATGTGTTAAAGGCCGCCAACTTGCACGCTTGCACCACCCCAATCCTTTTGTCCATCATGCTTTCCCTTCCCCTACTACTCTTTCTACTCTTTGTAATGGGTTTCTCTTTAGACTTAACTTCAAATGAGGTGCAAGAGAAATTTCAATTAGGTTTTCAGCGAGCTAAATGTTGAGAAAGGGAAAGATCATGGTAGTTTTGGAGATGCTCGATGAGAAAGTTTACCCGGATAGAGTTTATTAAAGTCACCACAAGATTGGGATAGGCATTTGGGACAATTGATGACTTGTGTGGGTAGATTAGATGGGGGCGACATAGACGAGGGTGGGATTGGAAGATTTTAAGCTATAATGATTGATTTGGAACAATTCAGTAACGTTGGTGTTTTATGTGGAAAAAAAAATGAGTGGCTCATTTGGGCCAAGTCAGAAACATTAGTAGTTATTAGTTATGTTTAACTTTATTTCTTGAAAGATAGAGATAGCCTATTTAGTTGTTTCAAACTAAGTGAATCTATTTTGCTTATTTCAAACAAGTAATAGAGGAGTTTTGAAATATTTCAAAGCTTAGTGGGTGAATTAAATAATTTAATAATGTCAGTGCTTTATTTGATTATTTTAAATAATATTGAATATTTATTCAGCCAAAAAACAACAATGAAGGACAAATCTTTCAATTAGTATGGCCTGTTTGTTTTCTTTTAATATGCATTCATTCAAGTTCTGAAAAGGTAGTTAATTTGAGCTCATTATTTTTTTTTCAATAAGAAATAATATGAACTCCATAAAGGATAAATCCTTCAATTCGTAATTCATTCAAATTAAAATAGGCTTGAACTCGTCTGAAGTCATACACATGATATTTGATTCTCATGAACTAAGTTGCATAATTCATTTAATTAGGGTTGCTGTTCTGGCTTTTATTTTCAATTGTTGCTCTCGCTATTTTTTTTACAATATTTTTATTTACTTATATTTTAAAAATTGACGCTTTCTCGCTCTTACCATAACTTTTGTGAGGCTTTGTGCAACTTAACTCATAAATTCGAAGAATAACTTTTCAAAATGATTAAAACTTTCTTCTTATTTATGATTAATTCTTTAACTTCACAATTAGTCACTGAATTCTTTTATTACAATAATGAATTATGCCATTCATGATTAAGTAGTTAAGGAGCCCAAACACACAGTAATGGTTCGGTTGTTGTTTTTGGCAGAAAATAGTAAAGTTTCTTACAACGAAACCTTACTAAGATCGACGATTTCGAGTGCTTAAGAAGTTAGAGCACGGGTCTTATTGTGCGGAGGTTGGGTGAAATCACAAGAAGGCAATTAATTGCGTGGAAAACAATATTGACAGACGCGAAATCACATCAGCAGAATTATTACCGGCATCGCAGAATTGGTACACAAATAAAACAATATCAAGAATACGTCCTTAACACAAATTATAATTGTTTTCCGATAAAAGCTTTTGAGTAAATTGCAAAAATAGTCCATAATCTTTAATTATCAATTTATTTTAGTCACTAACCTATTGAGTGTTATGTTTTGATCCTAAATATATTAAAATTTTTTCTTTTCAGTCCCTCTCTAAATGGAATTGATTAACTTAGAATAACTATTTAACATAAATTTTTAAAATTTTAAGTTAGATATTCAGTAATGGATTTCCAGTAAATTTAAATAATTTAATATTTTTGATAGTAAATAAACAATTTAAATTATTATTTTTTATTCCTAAATGAAAAGGGGTTCAATTTATAAAGAGAAAAAAATGATCTTAAATTTTCATTAACTATAAAAAAATTATAATATAAATTAAATTTATTGTAAGACAGTCATCAAATAGTTTAAATTATGACCTAAAATATTATTAGCATACAAATACTTTGAGTTAACAAACTTTATCAAATGGAGACAAAAACGAAACATCTTTAAT
The DNA here is from genome assembly GCA_005392925.1 of Aquilaria sinensis. Lineage (NCBI taxonomy): Eukaryota > Viridiplantae > Streptophyta > Magnoliopsida > Malvales > Thymelaeaceae > Aquilaria > Aquilaria sinensis. Next base: position 502,901 of record SMDT01002626.1, on the reverse strand, counting down.
AGATTTAGGACCAAAATGAAACAATTTTATAATAGGTTTAGGGCCAAAATAAAATGTTTAATAGGTTAATGACTAAAACAAAACAATAATTAAAGGTCAGGGATCATCCATGTAATTTACTCAAGAGCAATTTCAATATATTACAAGTTTGTGACTTGAATGACTCGGAAAGACTATGTTTGTTACCTATACTAGATGAATTAGGGGCACATTGCGGCAACTTGGTTTTAGGAGGCTGACTGCATGCAAGAACACTAAGAAAAATGCTAAATTTCAGTTGAAAATGATGATTGAATTTTTGGTCATCAGCCATTTGATCACTAATCAGTCATCGATCGATCATGAAAAAGTATCTTGGGGTTTTTAGCGACTGAAATTGGCCGTTAATTGACCGCCCATCCATGTCATTTAGTCGCCACGGCTGACTAAGGACCAACTTTTTGGTGAAATCAAAATTTGGACATCAGGAGGGCAAAGACAATACCTTAGGAACTTAATTCTGCAAATTGAAAGGGGTAAATTGCCGATAGTAAACTTTGAGGACCATTAAAGCAATGGATTAGAATTGATGAACCTTTTCTCAAATTTAACCATTTTTTCTGTTCTGAACATTTTCGTGAGTTGAGCGTTACTGCTTATCTTGAGGCCAAAATCATTAACTGTAGATCTACACTGTGTTTGAGCAAGCTAGCCCGCTTGGATTGGTTAGCACCAATGTGTATATATCTCTGCCCATTGTCAGATATAATACTTAAGAACCTTTCAAGAGATTTGACTTATGTGGGATAATTGATAATTACCCACAGTTAATAATGTATCGATCGAGTAATTGAATCCGTGAGTCTGGAATCTCCCTCCAAGTCAATTTAGATATGATTGTACAAATAATTTCAACGAATTAACATCTTAACAGTGTCTATATTGACAAGATGATCTAGTTGGGTTTTTGCTCAAACTAAAGAACTTGTGGACTAGAAAAACAATTAATCATACGGCTGGGTGATTTTGAAGTTGACATCGACAGTTTCTTTTGTGGCATATTGCGTGCTTTGGCGTTGAGTTATTAGACGAATTATATGCAGCAGTAACTTGAGTATGATGGAAAATTTGTCTGGAGAAGACATTAATATGTGAAATTTCAATAATAGAGAAGAGTAACTCATAGTCAAGTGAGGTTATGGGAAAAAATATTATCAAGAGAACCTTTTTCTTATTTATATATGTAGACTAGTTAAATGCTGAATTACATGAAATATTGTATATGTATATGTTTGGTCATGTTGATTATTTCATTGCGAGAGATGAGTGAATTATGAAAATTTTCTTAGTAAAATCTTAATTAATCAAAAACAAATTCATTTTGGAACTAGACAAATGCATATTCTTAGAACTAAATGAGTGTATCTTGAAAAAAGTAATAGAGTCAGAACGAAAAAAAATGTATCTCAGATCTAGAGAATATGGTCTAAGCCATAAACAAATACATATTAGAACTAGACAAATGTCATATAGATGTTGTCTTCCATCCACTAGGGTGTGCATCCACCAAACTTAATATCATCAACATTCATTTATAATAGTTTTTCCAATTTAGAGATGTATTTATCTAGTTTTGACATGCATTTATCTAGGATTCAGATAATTATATCTATATTTGTGGTATATTTGTTTGTTTTAGTTAATAGGTAGAGGTTACCTACCATCCATTAGGTGCATGCCCATAACTTTAATGCAATTAACTTAACATTAATTTATAATAGTTCATCCAATTTAAAATGCATATGTCTAGTTCTAATATACACTTATCTAGGATTGAGATTGTTTTGTCTAGATTTGAGATACATTTATTTTGTTTTGATTGCATATCTATTTTTGAAATGTACTTGTCTAGTTTTGATATGGATTTATCTCATTTTGGTATGCATTTGTCTAAGATTGAAATTATTTTGTCTAAATCTGAGATACAGTTATTTCACTTTGATTATATGCTTATTTTTTAAATACATTTATCTAGTTTATATATGTATTTGACTAAAATTAAGATAATACTATCTAGACCTGAGATATATTTATTTTGCTTTGGTTGTATGTCAACTTTTGAGATACATCTGTCTAATTTTAAGATGCATTTATTTAATTCTGATATGTATTTGTCTATGAAAAATGTCATAGTGCTAGTATTTGTCTAGTTCTAGTTCTGATGTATATAGCAAATAAACACAGAATAGGTGCCAGTATTTAATTAACAAATTAAAAACAAATTACAGAATATAAATGGCTTTCTTAGTTTCTTGTCGAATATATGTCTGTATTAGTGGTTTTTAATTACTAGTCACAGGACATATAAATACCCACATATGGACATTTGATAAGCATATGCCACGCTCCTATCTAATCGTCAGTTACTAGAATAATTTTCTTCTTTTGAAAGAAGAACAAAAATCTAGGCTTGGTTCATCTGACTTTAAATTTAAGTGATTTTTTTTTCTAGGATTAATTTATTTAAGAGCTACGTATTTTATTAGCGTAACAATCTTTTTTTGTTTTTCTTTTCTTTGTAAAAGAATCAGAAGCAAACGCCCTTTGTTTTTTACTTGAACAGTTAAAATCATAAGCTTGCTTTAAAAAGTTAAAAGCACAAGCAGCCGCTTGGAAAAGAGAAAAGTACAGTTTTCGTGTGATCACATAGATAACAGGGCTAATTATACTTTCTCTCCCAAGGCTCATTCAATTTATGCTTTTGGCCACTAAATTGGGAAACTTATGCTTTGCCTTGCTTCATATATGTAGTCTTTAACATATTTTTAAAATCTTAATTTAAACTAAGATCTTTAGATTAAAAACAAAAACACGCTTTGCCGAATTTAGGACCTCTCGTAAACAATTCTTTTCATACGTAAGATCTTGAATATAACTTAGAATCTCTATTTAAAATGTTGAGCCCCTCTATTTAAATTAATGGGAAACTTACAATAACTCTCTGATGTTTCACCTAACCTTGCTTTTCCAATGATTGTTTTACATTATCCAACAACAACTTTAGAAACTGTAATTTAAATTGTACGATAGTTATCTTTTAATAATTTCAATCTCTCTAGTATTTTTTTTTATCATAGTTAATAGATATGTTAAGTTATCAATTTTTCTTCTCTATAAATGTATTTTATTTTCTTTAAATATAAACCAATATTTTTTTAGATGTCAGTTGACTATGAAAAAATATCAAAAGTTTTAAAATTACTAAAAAATAATTTTCAAATAGTTTAAGTTAGGATTTAAAAAATTGTTATTGACTATGTAAAGGAAGCAGAAAGTAAAAGTGTAGATTTTTTAAAATAGAGAAGGATGTAAGTATTGTAATTTTCTTTAAAATTAATTTGCATTGATGCAGGAGTTTTGTAATCCTTAAATTAATTTTTGATGCACTCTTTTGTCATTGCTGGCATATTGCAAAATACTCCCAAAGAAAACGGTGCTGAATATGGACATGAACAAAAATTTGTGGTGAAGTTGAAATCACTTTGAATTTTCAGTGGCTCTTAGTAGAGGGCTAACCCGTATAATGATCGGCCCTCCTGTACAGCCAACAGTAACCGCGGGAGTAATAAGCGTCTTTTAGTTTTAATAGGAGAATTTTTTCCTAGAAAACTATTGGAAAAGGCTTAAGTGTGAAACAATACCTCGAAAATTGGATACTAGATTACTTAAGAACATGAAATATAAAGTAGTACAACTTAGAACTCGTGCTTCTAAATTTAGAGTGATTTAGTACAGAAGGTGAGTTGGTTAATCAAGTGAAGTTACGCATTCAGATGCTGTTTGAGTACCTTCATAAGCAACGATGTAATCAAGTTTATTAGCTTAGTTAAATGGTGGTAAACGACATCCAAATGCATGATTTTACCTAACTAGCCAACTCATATTGTATATTGAACTGCTCCAAATTTACAAATATAAGCTCTAAGTTGTATCAGTTCATGGTTTAAGCACTTAAATGATCTAGTAGGTAAAGTTCATAGTGCTGTGTAGGCTATTAGAAACAAAAAAAAAAATGAATTCGGACAAAGAGGAAAAAAAAAAGTTTCTGCGGGTTTTCCGGTGCAAGGACGAATAAGCAAAAGCTGACCCCTCTGACACGTGGGCCAAGATCCGCCGTTCGATGGTCGTCCAACCGAACCGATACTCATCTTTATCTATGAGATTCACTGGAAGTGGAAGAAAACTGTATACAATTGCCCGGACTCAGAGTCAGACACAAGTTTCTTTCTCCTCTCTCTCTCTCTCCGTCTCCACCAAACCCAGCAAGCAAGCGCTTGATTTTGTTTGATTCACACTTTTCGGCAGAGAGGAAAGCCCTCTCTTTCTCTCTCTCTCTCTCTCTCTCTCTGGCTTAAGTTTCTTTTTCTTCCCCCGATCTTAAATGCAGTGATCAGAGGGATAATTAAAGAGAGGGAGAAAGTTGCAGTTGCAGGTTAACAATGGCGGCGTTGCAGGGTTTTAATTCCATTTCCGTTCAATTTTTTAACTAAACAAGCAACCTTCTTCGACCCTCTGTCACCCTTAAAAAGACACTGCTACGTTTTTTTTTTTTTTCTTCCTAATTCTACTCCTCGGTCCTATTATTTTGTGTGTTTCTCCATTCAAAGCTTCGAGATCAGAAACAACCAAAAAGCCCAAAGGTCAAAGCTAGCAAAGCAAACCTCCCAACAAACTCTTCACAGACTCACAGTAAAAAATACCCACCCGCAAAAAGCCGACTCTATAACCCTAATTAACAGACGGTCTCCTTTCTGCTATGGATTTTTGTCCGTTTCCGCCTTGCCGTAGCGAGAAATGTCCAGCTTTTTCCACCTAGGCGGCAGCGGAGGACGATCCGGAGCAGCGGCTGCTTCCAGCAAACAAGAAGAAGACAGACGAGAAAGCCACTACCTTTACAGCAACCGGCCACAGGAAGAGATCTACAACAGAGGGTTCGAGATATGGCCGGCGCAGTACTATCAGGAAAACAGCAGCCACTATTCGACGTCGTTTTCACTGGGCAGGAACTTCTTAAACTTCTCCGATGAATCGTCGTCCAGATCGGCTGGTTTTACGATTATGAAACAAGGAGGGATGAACTGTCAGGACTGTGGAAACCAAGCGAAGAAAGACTGTTCCCACATGCGGTGCCGGACCTGCTGCAAGAGCAGAGGGTTTCCGTGCCAGACCCATGTCAAATCCACCTGGGTCCCCGCCGCCAAACGCCGCGAGCGGCAGCACCAGCTGGCGGCGCTCCAGCAGCAACACCAGCAACAAGTGCTGCAGCAGAGAGAAACCCCTAAGAGACAACGAGATCAGCACCAAGCGTCTCTCGCTTGCTCTCGTCTTCCTATTGCCACAACTTCATCAGGTAATTCCACAAGTTTTGAATACAAACAAAATAAGTTCGGGATTGAGAGAGCAGGAGAGAGAAAGAGCCAGAAGTAAGTAGTTCTGGGACACTTTCTGTTCTTTCATTTCACATCAATTCCGCTACTGTTACCCGGTAAAACTGACGAAAAAAGTACCCCGCAAAATTAGCCAAAAGGAAGGGGCAATATTTTTCTGATTAATTTGCTGGTCTTTATTGGGGTTTAATTGAGATTAGGGTTGGAGCTGGCACCGAGTTATCCGCCAGAAGTGAGCTCACCGGCGGTTTTCCGTTGCGTGAGAGTGACAAGCGTGGACGACGAGGATGAGGAGTTCGCGTACCAGACTGCGGTGAACATCGGGGGACACGTGTTCAAGGGAATTCTGTACGATCAAGGCCCCGAGAGCCGATACGGAGGCGGCAGCTCTAGCGGGGGAGGCGAGAATTCACAGGAACAGGCTCAGCAGCTGAACCTGGTGACGGTGGCGTCGACTTCGGGGACGAGCGGCGCGGCGACTGCAATAGCGGGGCAGGGGGCAGTGAATGTGGTGGAGCCGTCGATATATCCGGCTCCGATAAACGCGTTTATTGCGGGCACGCAATTCTTCCCGCCTCCAGGGTCATGAAGATGGGAAGTTGATACTAATTTCTAGGTTTTGGCCGGCGGAGTCTGGCCTAAGCGGTGTAGTGTGGCCTAAAGAGCTAGAGCTTGAAGGGCTGCAGATGTTAAGGGAGGCCAAGGGCAAGGCCATTGAAAATTAGAAAAGCTTAAATGGGGGGATTAATTGAATGAATTGTATGGAAATCCATGAGTATAGAACTAAAAACTAGCTAGCTAGTGAGAATTGCTTATTGTGCATGTGATAATATTGGGGATTAATTTCGTGATCCTTATTTTGTTTTAGAATTAAGGAACTTCATTGATTCGGATTTTCTTTTAATTATTTGCTGTCTCTCATCTCATTACTAATTATTTGTTGTGGCTGCCTTCTGACTTATTATCGCTTCCCTTCTACACCTAGCTAATAGCTATAGCTATAAACATATATATACGGTACGCATCTGGATTCGAGCTTATTAATTCCCTGAAATATGTATGTATGTGTGTGTATATATATTCTAAGTATAATTGCAGGTTAATTAGTGGTTGTACAAGCCTAATTAACAAAAATAAAATGTTTATTCAGTTTGCATGGTTCTCCTCTGAAAACCTATCCAACAACATATATATATATATATATATATATAACAAATTGCTGAAGTGTGAAGTGTTTATATTTGCTTTAAGAATTTCAGTTCTCATTCCATCTTTTGTTGTTATTATTGTTATTACATTATATTTATCAATGTAATTTTTGTTCGAACATCCATATTAATTATAGAAATCTAATGGGTTTTTTTTTTTTGTGTTTGTGTGTATGTAAATACATAAGCAGACAGTTTTCATTGATTAGCCTGGGAGTAGCTAAGGTAGGGTAGCTAGGAGGGTTGGCTTCTGGATGGTATATGCAGTGTTAGGAAAGGCATTAACTGATTAAATGAGGCATTTTTTAGAATAATTTAGATATATGTGTGCATGTGAAGACGTAAGGGTTGAGGGCCGCGGGGGGCAAGTACCTGTGCAGGATTGGCGCAAATAGGAAAATTTTGCAGGCATTTATATCTAACTACTCTTCTGCAAACAAATCCGATATAGAAATCTGAACTAGACTTGCATGGACTCTACCCCTAAGGAATTAATTGTACTACTCCCCATACTATATACAGTTACAAATAAATCCTACTACTACATATTAAAGCGAAAAAGGGCAAACCTTTTTAGCTCATCCTAATATATGAGTTTGTATGTACATTAATTAATGCTCCTCTGCAAAACAAAGAATAATGAGCACCACTAATTAGTACCGCACACATATTAGTCTTTGACATGTGCCCTCTGAAAGTGATTAAACTATTTTAAACATTAGAAATACATTAAAATTTTGATTAATGAAATAAAGAAAAATTAATATTAACTTAGTAAGATGAATAGAAGAATAATATATTTTAAAATTAGAACTTTTCAAAATATGTTTCATATTTTAAAAAAAAAATTGTTCAGCAATGTCAAATATGAGAATAGAAAAATTATAGATTTAGCATTATAACAAACCAAAAGTGATTATATGTTCTCTTGACAACCCTTCAACTTCTTCATTTGTCACAATCTCTTATTTGATCAAAACTTGCAGTTACAACCTAAAAATATGTAGTTTAGTTATAACTTTTAAGCACATAAATCCCCAAACTTCTGCCCTTAATTATTATACTTAATCTCGCATGAAATCAAAACTTGTAATCACAACCTAAAATTCTTAACTTTATCTCTTTACTACTCCTAAAATACTTCCACGTTATGAGTCTCTACCATGAAATATAATATTCAAATAAAAATTTCTACTAATTTAATATAACTATAAGATTTGATTGGATCTAAATCAAACAACAAAAATGAAAATAATGCTTTAATATTATTTAGAATAAGAAAAACTCTGTTGCTAAGAAAAAATAGTTTGTGTAATGTTAAAAGAGATGACCATGTGGGAACACTAATCCTTAAAAAATGAAAAAAAGGGGTGCTTAGTGTCCCCATTATTGTAATATAGGTAACTAATTCTAGGAACCAAAAATTATTTTCCAAGAATTTTTCACAATGACCTCTGCTATAATGATATTATATTCTTATTTCTTCATAATAGATGCTTAAGTCATCCTTGAATTATATGATTGCTTTAAGATAAAATTTTAGATAAAAAACAACAATGAGATTGAAAAGCTAAGGTGTGAATTGTTAGAAAGTTTATTTATCCTTTTTCAAATTTTAATACCTACAAATTTTGTTTTTATAAATAAAATAACACAATATTTAGTATAAAATTTACCAAAAACATACGGTTTAATAGAATATACCATCCAAGTAGAAAAAACTTAGTTGATAAAAATTTATATTCAAATACATTTTTCATAGTAGTATGAATGACATGTTTAGTGATCAAAGAGGGGACTCTCTAAAAAATTAAAGACTAAACACATCTCACTTTGTATCTTTCTCTCTTATTATATTTCTAATATTTTAATGCTACTAAATCTCTACTTAAATAGGTAATGATATACTTTGACCTCCCGTAGTGGAAGCTTTTTTTAAATCCTTTTTAGAGTCCTAATACAATAATACTAACATAAATCTAATTAAATAAGCAACATAAAATTTGTGTATCATTAAAGAGCAAAAGAACTTATAATATTAGGTAAAGGAAAAAATTTTAAGCGAACTATTGTAAATTGCTCACTTGCATAAGTTAATATGTACTTTTTATACCTAAAAATGTTGTTTTAGTATGCGATAACTATAAATTGCATGTGAAACTTTAACATGAGTTTTACTAAATAATAAGCTTTCTTAAAATATACTCATCTGTGTTGCAAAAATAAAAACTTAATTATCACTTTTTTTCAAAGGTATTTTTTTATAGTGCTGCAAACTTTTGCATGGGTTTTTACCATATATTAAACATTTTATTCAAATAAAAGATTTAGCTATTAAGGTTTTTGAAATGCTAAGTTGAACTTTTCTTGATACTTAGAAGCATACAAGTGCAATGATTATTAGAAAGTATTATATGAAAGTTAAGGGATGAAGTGTCTACTACGTGAAACATGAAGTACTCCGGCTATAGTCTAACCACTTCTCGATCCGAGGTCGAGTCTAAAGATGTCCTTTTTATGTTGCTTGTGGAGGTGGAATTGTGGGACCTTAGTTGAAACTTTATGTTTCATAAAATATTTCTTGTACTTGAGATAAGATTAATGCAAAAAGTTAGTGACAATATGTGATTTTATAATATTGAATCAAGAGCGTGTAAGCTTGTAGTAAAACACAAAATGCAATGGTGAAAAAGGCATACGTGATTCCTCTTTTAATTTTTTTTCCCTCTTTACGTTCTAGTATTCTCTCATTCAATCGGGATGCTATATATGTGTGTGCTTGCTTTAACTAACATATACTCTTATATTCTAATTAGGGAAACATAGAATTACCCATTTAAGGTTTTTCCTAACCTACAGTTTACCCCATTTATTTTAAAAAGCCTACACTTTACCTTTTTGCTCTTTTACACTATCCAATAACAATTTCTGAAACTGTAATTTAAATTATACGAAAGTCATATTTTAATAATTTCGTTCTCTCCAATATTTTTTTATAGTTAATAGAAAATTATTATAATATGATTATTAGATAGTTTAAATTAAAATTTTTAATATTATTGTTAGATATTGTAAAAAAACCAGAGGATAAAACTAAAATTTTTAAAAATAAATGGATAAAGCATATGTTAAACCAAAACAAATGAGGTTTTGTAATTTTCCCTCCACATTATTAAGTTTATGAGGCAGACAGGCATGTGCAAAATTGTGCAAATATATACCGCTAGCTAGGAAAATAAACCGAGCTAGTGTTGTAATTGGGGAGCCTAGCTTGGTAGCTGGCTTGATAGCTTCCCATCATTCTCCCGATCTCTATCGCATTCCTACATAACATATATGTCTGAGGCTGACTCGGATCACGTGATCTCTTCTTCCACTACTCTGATTCACTCTACCCCTCTCATCCCTACTACTCCCCACTCCCAGTCCCTATAATTGCATTTTGCATATATATGGCTACCCGCCGGCGGAGCTCACTGGCTCTATCATTTCTGTATCTAACATCCCTCATTCCTTGTTTTCTTCTTAATTCATTCATTCATATTATTTGTTGTTAGTTAATTTGGATGAAATTATTACGTGTGCAATGAACCCTACCTACCTACACTCCTCCCATAAAAATGTTGGCATTGCTATATATATATGTGTGTGTGTGTGTGCCATAACAATTTTTAATGGATAGCTTCCGGATTAATTAAAGCCTTGAAATTTCTATTCAGAGCTTCAAGTCATTACCACACCTTCTCTTCTCTCATCATTTCATAAATATAGAAAAACAAAAAACAAATTATACTACTTAGGTGACCCAAATAGAATTTGGGAGTCCCCTTTACAGGATCATTTAATTGAAAATTGGGAAATGGTGCAAAAGTGGAATTTTGGAATCATAATTTGGTGGGGAGTGAAAATTTCAAAAGTAGGTAATTTCCCGGTTATTATATAATCTAGCTTTAATTTAAATAAAGAGAGCAAGGTTGGTCGAATGGGTGATTGGCAAGGAGGCTTGTGGCGTTGGGTGTGGCAGTAGCGTAGAGGTTTGAGAGGAAGGGAATTGGGAGAATATGAAACACATTGCAGGTTTGCAGCTCGGTGAATCCTATTCCTGTGAAGGAGGACAAAATGTAATGGACAATTGGACATGGTGGCGTTTACACTTGATTTGACTAAGGCTAGAATCCTGTTGGATAAATTCTTGCTTGTGGACTTCACTTCTAGCAGCAGCAGTTGTTGGAGCAAACTAGTTCTGTTGAAGGCCATTAACATCTTCATTTGGAGAGCTTTGTAAGATCGCATGCCAACCAAATATAATTTGGCCTTTTGAGGTATTTGTATTTAGAGCTCATTACGAGCTTAAATGTGGAGGACGGGGAACATATATATCCTAGTCAAATGCAGGCTAGTTTCTTGTATTTGACAAAATATTCACAGTTGGTGCCAAATTGGGAACCCGACTGGAGTCAACCTATTGCAGCTACTGCAATTCAAACTAAATTAGAGGCTTACAAGTCAACAGATTCAAGCATTGGGAGCAATTTTGATAACTATAGCTTGGGTCACTTGGAAGAGGCGGAACGGGAGAAGGTGTTTCAAAAAAGGCACTCTTGCCGGGTGATGTTTTTTTCTTTTTTTTTTCAAATCCAATTTATCTCTAGATTATAAATAGAGGTTTCAAGTCTAGTTGTAATTGTTTATAATATTGGTGTCACAATCCCATCTTATCTATTGCAAATTTGGCTTGATTTCGATGCCTTAGAGGTGTTACTTGTGCTGTAGCGTCTTTGGATTCACAGGGGTCTTGTTCCAGCATCTAGCTGGAATTGATGTATTTCTCTGGTTTCCCTTTTATTTAATAGAGAATTCACTTGCTATTCAAAAAAAGAAAGAAAAACATAAGTGACCCAAGCATGCATGTTTCCAGAAGCCACCCCCATGATATTATATATAGATGTAAACTTTCGGGGCCTCCCTGGAGGGCGCTTTTACCAAGTTCAGAGGTTTAGTTTGACCATATTCAAGTTTAGGCAGCTAAATATTCAGGTTAACCAAGTTTAGGACAGAGAGAGATTTTGAGCACAGCTGTGTAAGGAGTGTGAGTGACATCTGTATTTGGGTATTTTGCTGTCCTTGGGACTCACATCAGCTGTCTAATCTGCTTTGCACGACACAAAGCTGGTTGGTAGTGTGAATTTTTGTCCCTTCCCACAAAACCATGGAACTCGACGCTACGTACAGTTAGAATTACCATTACCAAATAATACAATAGGACTCCATTTGATTTAAAAAATGACGCTTCATAGTTTATTATTCTAGTCGATTGACTTCGGCCGTCATAATATAATAAGACCAAAAATAATAAACGGTCCAAATTATTATTATGATAAATTTCGGCTATATATGGGGGATCCTTTAACTTCTTCTTGTAATTAAATCGTTTATATTGTATGCATTATATATTTTTCTTAAAAAAAAAAACCTTGAATTGCATTAGTTCTAACTCAGCTCAGCCAATCGGAAAACGACGTCTTCCAAGATTCTTTTTCCTAAAGAACAGAGAGCCGCTGTTGATGTGAAATGGATATGAAAAAGAATATTGCTAATGCCGAGTTGGACTTGTGTCTTTTTCACTCAATATTCTATGTACGTGCTCATGTTTGTTTATATAGGCTTAAAAGATAAAAGGGTAAAGAAGAAAAGAAAAAAAAAAGACAAAAAGATTTGTAACTAAGATATTCTATATGCATATCGCATATCCACCCAAGTATGCTATAACCTTCTTCCAAGCCAAGCATGTGTCAAAGACAGTTGCATGTGCTTGTATATGTCTTCCAATAGGTAGAACTAGAACATGTCTGCCTTTCACTGCGGACAAATATAAGTAATGCGTTAGATGTACAACTTTTGCATCTTTCTTCATTTTATAGTCATTCATTTGAGAATCATCTTCATGTGAGTTTTGTTGTTCAATATGCTAACACCAGCTTCCTGAAAGAAAGAAAAGATTGAGTTGATGGGTGATGTTTAAGTTCCCTTGCCTACACATGTTCATACCTCCTAAAATGCATTTCCATGCTATAAAGGCCTCATCATCAAACAAAACAAACAAAACGGAATAATGTGAAACACTTCAATTATGTCCAGTACATTAGCGTACAACCTAATATTCCAAACTAAAAGCATGTGAAATCCCCTTAACCAATGGGTCACAACTACAGTAATGGTCTAAGAACAGAAAAGGGGACAACTTAACCAATGGGTCACAACTACAGTAATGGTCTAAGAACAGAAAAGGGGACACTTGTGGATTGAAACTTTTTTCAAATGACATGTTAAATGTTTATGCAATTTTGATATGTTACTAGCTCATCATTCTCACAAATTTAACTTAAATCCTCATGATGCATACAAAATTCTTCTTGCACATCCACCATAAAACATGTCATTGGATCAAAACAAATAGCATGAACTTCAAATGGTATCTGCTTAAACATTCTAAAATCATCCAAAGAAGTATAAAAGAAAAATTATATGTTGGGAGGTCAATTTGTCAAACAATTAATCAATCACGGATACAAAGTTATTCATGAAACTAAAATTGAAAGATCAAACAAACCCAAAACTATTGTTTTCAATTCCTTCATCAGTTTCTTTTCTCTTACTTGTCCTATACAGACACGAGGCTTCTTTTTTTATTATATTTCTTTCTCCGATCCTTCATTGTCATCTTTATCATTGTCTCTTTGGAAAACCTCGTAATCGAATATGATTTCACTGTTGTGTGATTTGTCTGGAAGCCTCGGCTTGTGGACTCGGAGAGATGGGCATCGACAGCCTTGTTTATAGTCAATGTGACGATCAAGTTGTTGGATTTTTTATATGGGTAATATATGAATAAATTGTGCATTGTATATGATATCATAATGTTTGGCCCAATTGAAAGTGATCCAATAAGGTTAAGATTTGGGCTCTAGATATCTTTTAAAGTGTGGACAATTTTAAAGTGTAGAGGCCAAAGTGTAATGTTTACTTTTATGATGGGTCAAAATAAAATATATATATAACTGATATAGTTAGTCTATATAAGAATACTATAATCCCCAAATCATACATGCTATGATTTTCTCACTTCAGTTTTTTGTTTCCTCTGAGTCCCTATTGTTAGAGAGAGCAAAGAGGAACTCGTACATATCAATTTTGGAAGACTACAAGCTGTAAATTCCTCTGTCTAGAATCCTTCAATGGATTTAGGTATAATTTCTGTTTTATTTTCGATTTGGTCTTGCACATCCACCATAAAACATGTCATTGGATCAAAACAAATAGTATGAACTTCAAATGGTATCTGCTTAAACATTCTAAAATCATCTAAAGAAGTATAAAAGAAAAATTATATGTCGAGAGGTCAATCTGTCAAACAATAATTAATCACGGATACAAAGTCATTCATGAAACTAAAATTGAAAGATAAAAAAAACCCAAAACTACTATTTTCAATTCATTCATCAGTTTCTTCTCGCTTACTTGTCCTATATAGACACGAGGCTTCTTTTTTTATTATATTTCTTTCTCCTTCATTGTCATCTTTATTATTGTCCCTTTGGAAAACCTCGTAATCGAATTTGATTTCACTGTTGTACTATTTGTCCAGAAGCCCTAGCTTATGGGCTCGAAGAGATGGGCATCGGCAGCCTTGTTTAGAGTCAACGTGGTGATCAAGTTGTTGGATTTTTTATATGGGCTAACATATGAATAAATTGTGCATTGTATATGCTATCATAATGTTTGGCCCAATTGAAAGTGATCCAATAAGGTTAAGGTTTGGGCTCTAGATATCTTTTAAAGTGTGAACAATTTTAATTTGTAGAAGCCAAAATGTAATGTTTACTTTTATGATGGGCCAAAATAAAAGATATATAAAACTAATATAGTTAGTCTATATAAGAAGACTATAATCCCTAAATCATATGTATTAAGATTTTCTCACTTTAGTTTTTTGTATCCTCTGAATCCTTATTGTTATAAAGAGCAAAGAGGAACTCAAACATAACAAGTTGGAAGACTACAAGCTGTAAAATCCTCTTTCTAGAATCCTTCAGTGGATTGAGATATAATTTCAGTTTTAGTTTCTATTTGGTCTTGATGATTCAACATGGATTAATATTGAGCTTTATGATTTATTTGTTTGATTTGAGGAATCAAATTTTCTGTTAAGTGGTATCAGAGTCTTTTTCATGTTGAGTTATTGAGAACAATTTTTTTTTCGGTTTTGGGGCAGCTTCTGGTTTTGTTTTACTTGCCGATTAATCTTGAATTACAAAGTAAGTTGCTTTTGGAACATGTTTTAGATTTGGATCCTAAAATCTAGTTGGGTGCGGCAAGTTTTTTATGTCTTTTGTTAAGTTTGTTTTGTTTTGTGGCATTGCCGATCAATTTTATTTTTCTTTTGCTGTTTCCAATTCGATTTGTTTCGCTGCGGAGACCATGGGAAAATTGGTCTGCGGTATCATCATGGACGGATCCATCTTATTGATTGCTAAGGGTCCATTGACCCCACTAAAAATTTTAATTTATTTAGAAAATGGTAAATAATTTTTATATGAACCCCACTAAAACTTATAAAATAACTCCATTAATTTAAGAAAATTAAGAAAATGAAATAAAAAATGGGTAATTAAAATTATTTTACTATACATAAATTAAATTTTCACATTTTCCTTCATAAGTGTGCTGTATATCAAACACTAATTATGTATGGGCCCATAGAAAAAAAAAATTTTTGGTCCGTACCTGGGTAGCATATACACACATATTTATTATTATTGGAATCGGAACCAGCATGAAGCATGTTTCATTTTGTTTGTTTTGTTGCAAAGATTTGTTTTGCGCTATGAAAAAAGTTTTCCTTGTTTCGTTTCTC
The DNA here is from genome assembly GCA_005392925.1 of Aquilaria sinensis. Classification (NCBI taxonomy): domain Eukaryota; kingdom Viridiplantae; phylum Streptophyta; class Magnoliopsida; order Malvales; family Thymelaeaceae; genus Aquilaria; species Aquilaria sinensis. The sequence goes on along the minus strand of SMDT01002626.1, from coordinate 487,353 downwards.
TGCCGCAAACAAGTTTTTGTTCTAGTGGTATCATGAAGTGAATTTCTTCATGTTTGTTCCCACTCCTGTGATAGGGCAAATTAACTTCAATTTTGATATATTTTATGGATATCTAATGTTTGAGTCAATTAGTTGAAGTAACATGTAACCAAAACGACCTCTCTTGTGTAGATTAATTAAAATTTTAAATTTTTGCAATACAATATAAAAGATTAAATAAATTTTTAGTTAGTAAAAAAAATAATTTTAGTACATATATTTTTTTATAAAAATATAAACTATAATTTTAGTGAATACAAAATGTAATTTTAGTAAAGTATAAACTATATTATCATGAGATATATTTTTATTTATTTTTTATTTTTTAAAAAAGTTTTTCTAATGACCAGACCGACAGAAATTTCCATTGGCTTGGGCTGTTGATATAATTCCAACGGCCTTGGCTGTTGCAAATTAGTTAAACCGTTAGAAATAATTCTTTGAGGTTTGGTCGTTAGAAATTTCTAACAACTGTAATTCCAGTGGCTAAGGTTGTTGAATTTTTTTTTTTTAACGTGTGATAGTGCTACATTTATAAAAGTGGTAAAAATACTTGTAATGGATCTTCTAATTGTTTAAGAAGTGCTCCAATTTGCATGGCAGCAGCTTGTAAGGTAGAAATCATTTTTTTTAGGAAACAACAACCTCTATCTTGGTGTCCTTTTGATGTACTCCAACACTTGAATTGCAGCTCAAAATGTTCCTTAGATTGGGCTCTGCATGTGTCAACTAAGTCCGTGTAATGGAAAGACATAACATACATCCTACCATCCTTCTACATTTCATAGGATCTTTCTATGCTACTTCTTTCGATTCTCCTAAATGATGTTGTTGTGGATTTGGTGATTGAATAGGCTTCACTCCTATTAATCCCACATCTAATAGGGAATCCAATGCATATTTGTATTAGCTCACAAAGATGCATGCTAGTCAATGCACTATCTCCATGCCAAGGAAATATTTAAGGGTTCCCAAGCCTTTGAGATGAAAATTCTAATGTAGGAAGTCTTTAACTTGCCAACACTCCATAAAGTTTTTTCCCATGCATATCATGTTGTCAACATACTCTATGACACTAGCAAAACAACCATTATGAAATCAGGTAAATAAATAACTGTCTGTTCTAGATTAGACAAAATTGAAGTATTTCATGAGGGCGGATGAAAATTTAGCAAACTACTCCCTGGAAATTTTCTTGAGGATGTATTATTATTTATTTAAAAAAGAAGTTTGATTGTCTCCACTTTTGAGATAAACTATGAAGCCTCCATGTAAATTCATCTTGTATGTCACGATGCAAAAAAACATTATTTACATTGAGTTGGTGCAACTATCATTGTCTCGTAACTGTCAAGCTAGTAATACCATAATGGGCTTTGGCCCACATCTTGGGCAAGTCCATTAGAGATTTATTTATGGGTTCCATTCAGCTTATAGGAGCACATTGAAAAATTACCCATGCATTAGGGATGACGGGTTGATTTTTATAACTAATTGGCTCAGATTAAGGAAGTGATCCTCATAACCATAGGATCCACCATGAAATGAAGTAAGTTTTGCCCATGATTACCATGTCTTTAGGTCTTCGCAGGTTATGAGATACATTCTACATTTTGAATAAAAAGCCTTCTCTAAACTTCCTATACTCTTCTTAATCCGTACTAACTTAAACACTAGAGAGTTTTTTCTAGACACATAATTAACTTTTGTGTACCACACTTATGGTTTTTGTTATACCATTTGGTAGGCAAGTGGTTTTTCCTAGGGCTGAGTAGGGTACGAGTTGGGTTGGTTTTAGGGTGAAACCAAGCCAACCCAAAAAATTTTTTGTTCCATAAATTTTCTACCCAATCCAAGAACCGAAAAATAAACAAAACCAAAACCATGGTTTTAGGTTTTTTTATTCTGGTTCTTGGGTTTTCGATTTATACACATACACTATAACAATGCCAAAATTCATTAAAATTCATCTATAACTAGTTTATAAAGTATTCAGTACAATATAAAAATGAATCCACATCAAAATACACATGTACTTCGTAAAATTTAAAGGAGTTACACATGTTCTTCTAGTTTTAGAGCCTTCATTTCACCTATATATGATTTTAGTAATGCACCTGCAAACTCTGAATAATCACCTGATAGAGAAAACATTACATATGTAAACTTATAAATTTTATAATATACTAACATATGACTCGGTTTAGTTTACTATCAAGTTGGTTCCATATGGAATCGGAACCAACCCGAAACCCAATGATTTTTTTAGATATGGAAATGGAACCAACCCACGAACCATTATCAATTTTTACCCAACCCAACCCAACCCAACCCAACTCACCCCTATTGAGTTAGGTAAATTTATGGTTCTACCCAGCCCTTCCTCACCCCTAGTTTTTCTAGCGACTTCTTTTATAAAGTTAGGCAATCATTTTGGTGATTTATATAATCAGTCAACCCTATGTTTAAGGACCGGTTTGGATTGATATGGGTTTAGGATTATGGTTTGTTATAATTTTGAAATTGACCATACCTGAATTCTTTTCATTTCCTGAAAACTTGATAAGTTGCTCATACTATTTGTTGGTAAGGCTAACATAATTTCTTGTTGGGATTGACTCTACTGCCTGGTTGGGATCATTTTCCTTCATTGCCTTCATCCACTACTAAAAGAAAACCAATTTCCATCTGTTTAGCAATTGGTAATTACCAAAACATTAAACTATTGGTAATATGTTTTAAACTTTACCAACTGTCACGCATTGGTGAACGGTTTGGGTAATTCGAATAATTTGTAGGTGGGTCATTTACCAACGTGCAAAGCAGTTGGAAAGTTACCAATAACCAAAGCCATTGGTAAATTACTAATAGCATGAACTAGTAACTTTCTAACAGCCTAAGTCCTTAGAAATTCAAAGTGATGGACCAATTTAGAACATTAATGAAAAATGGAGGACTAGATAAGGATTTTTTGTCTATCTAGATATAAAAGTACATTTAACACTCAATTTTTCCCATTTCCTTATTTTTTTCTCACTCTGTTCTCGCACTCCCTCTCTCACTAGGCTGGCTAGATTCTAGAAAGTGGCAGCGTCACTGCCGCGATGATGGCTTTTTCAGTGGCAATGAAGCCGACCAAAATTTTTTTTTTTCTATATTTTTTATTTATTTAAATTTTTTACTTTTCATCGTTTCCTCCTATTTAATTTTCTCTAAAGTGATTTCTTAAAAAAAAAAAAAAAAAGTAACCGTTTTGTAGGTTTGACTTAAAATTTTTTGGTTGAAGTTTTTTTTAATAAAAAATTGGGGTATTTACATGGTCTTGATCCTCTTGTTCTTCTTTTTTAACTTTTAAAGATATTTCTTCAAAATCCCAAATAGTTTTGTTAACTCGAGTGTTGAAATTTCGAATCTCTACACTCTTTTTTTTTTTTTTCCTGGGTTTGTTGTTGTCATTTTGGTTTAGGTGCTTTGCAGTATTTCGTTTTTCAGCCGGAGTCGAGCCAAATGCCTCCATCGGCGATGGTTGCTCCTCTGTCAGAACCGCGCATGCCAAGGTCTCTATCAGTCGGAGGTTGAATACTGGAGAAGAATGATCACACTCCGGTCACTATCGCAGACTTTGGGGTATAGTCGGTAGTTCGTTTAGGTATTTTCTCTAATTCCGTTCTTTTCTGTTGATTTTGTGATGCATAGAGTTAAATTCTTAGGGGTGAATCGTATGGAGTGAATTTTTTTTTTATTGTGTTCATTTAACTAGAAATAGAAGAGTGAATTATAATTAAATTTCAGTTTAGTACTAAATGGACCAAAATGCTAGCTACTTATGCTTCATGTTTGTTTTGGTTTGCAGAGCTCATTAAATTGTTCCCCTCTATTCAATTCGTAGCAAAAGAAGATTCTGGTTTTTTATGTTCAACATAATTTGGTGGATTCTGTGGTAGATTTTGTGTAAAAGTATGTGAAGCCTTGTACGTGGTATGTCTTGCACGCTTTTTTGTTTTTTAAGCGATTCCAATATGCATTGTACCTTTCTCTGCTTGTCTTCACATCACCAAGCCTCCAAGTTTAGTTGTTTACATAACAACTAATAATAATAAATAAAGATATCGTGATTGAACTCGAGTAGTGAATGAGATCTTTTTTACTATTATTAAGGTAAAACTTGTTAGATTTGTGGCTTAATGACCTAAAAGATCAAAGTGCTTTCAGTTTTTAATTTCCTCATTTGAGATCATGCTGTTGGCTTGATATATATGTGGGCATGAAGCTGGAGGAAAGGTAAGGGGTTGTTCCTTCTATAGATGCACTTGGTTATATTCAGTCATGTTTAGATTCTGCATTTTTGTATCATAGGATTTTACTGCAAAATGTGATCATTTATAGCTGTTAATTTGCGAGGGCTCTTCCAGGTAACAACCAATTCTGCTCTTTTGTCTCATTTTGCTCTCGATTTTGATCGGTTAAGTATGACAAGAAAATTGTGAATGTGAGGATATGCGGGGGAAATTTTTTTTTTCCTTGTAATAATTTGAGCACTCTTTGAGCTTTACTTTTAACCATGTAACTGTGTTTGTGTTTTTATTTAGTTCTTTATATGTAATTTTAAGTTATTTCAAATTGATTTCTAATTCTAGTAATATTTGCTAAGAAACTATTTTAATTTTTTTCTTCTCAAAAGAACTATTTTAGTTTGTCTATTAAATCAAATAATTTTTTTTTAAAAAAGATTGTTTCCAAAGGTTTTATGTTGGTAACTACTTTAATTTTTTGTAATATTAAGAAATTCGCCAACCGCCTTGACTGTTGGTAAATTGTTAATGATCAAATGTGTTAGGTACTAACAACCAAAGCTATTTGCAAATTACCAGTAGTTAAATACATTAATAGTTATTAGTGGCCTAGAATGTAGGTAATTTACTAATGGTCAAACATGTTAATAGTTATGAACGACTTAATACATGGTAAAATTTTGCAGTGTCAAACCTTGAATCATGTAATTACCAACCATTCCTTTATCAACAGGCAAATGTTAAAAGTTACCAATGACTCAAAATTTGGCCATTGGCACTCATAGATTACCAATAGTATATTACCAACAGTTTCAAGTTGGTAATTTTAGAATTTCCAACACGAGATGATGGGTAACGACAACTAGTAAATGACTTTGTTTTAGTAATGATATATATCTTCTACAGACAAGTATCACAAGTCAAATGATTTCTCTGTTGACATAGTTAATTTGGGAACTAGAGATACAAGCAGGTGAAAAAGTATAAAGGTTTATTGGTAAGAGCACTGCTCTACAAATGGCTAAATAAGACTTGTGTATTTCTCACTCAATATTTTATGAGTACATGGACTTTGGTTTACCATATTCATATCTACGGCTCAAAACACCTCATTCCCTTCTCTTTATAAACCTTTGACTCATAGTGTGTACAAAAACTATGAGTAGCAAAAAAAAAATTGTGTACGAGATAAAAGGACAAAGGCCCAAAAAACAAAAAAGCTTTGTTAACCAAGAGATTATTTGCATATTGCATGTCCGCCCTAGTGTGATCTGATCTTCATCCAAGCATGTGTCAAACATGTGTGCTTCGTATGCTTGTGTATGTCTTTCCAACAGGATAAACTTGGCTCAATGTTATTGCCAGGCAATACAGATCGGTCAAACAGCTTATGTCTGTACATACAACAGCATTCTTGAGTCTTGTCAAATCGTCAAACTATTGACCAGCCTCTTCCTTAGTTTTCTGCCTACTTCCCATGCATTTTAAGCTAAATTGCACCATTTGTTACTAACTATACCCCGTATTCCGGAATTGTCATTAAAGTAGTGAATTTTCAAAGTAACTATTCATTGTAAAATTTCCTTTCTGTTTGTAGACCCTTTGTTATTTGTTAAACGTCCAAATGCAAAATATAAACCGTTTCAATAAAGTATGAATCTGTAAGAAAACATAAAAGGGAAAAAAAAATCAAATGAATACAAAATCTTTTTCAGAAGTAATTTGCTTCCTAAAATTCCAAAATCTCTTTATTTTTTGGTTAGAATTAAATATGGTTTTTTTCTTGAACGGAAAAAATATTATTATTAATTGGAAATATAAAGTAAAATTCTCAGTTCCAGAATTATGGTGATAATAGCTTGTTATATAAATAATTTTTTTATTAAAAATATTTGAATTTGTATATTTAAAAAAATATCCGATAAATGTCGAATATGAATTTTAACGGCTAATGGAGGTATGCAAATAGAAAAATATTTTTGCATTGAAATGCTATTTTAAGGATAGACTTGTTATGTTTGTTACTTCAGGAAAATGTTTGCAATTTTATATAGGCTGCGTTTATTAGGAACAACTTTTATAATTATTATTGAAATTTTGGATAATTTATTTAACAATGAAGATTAAACTGCTAAAATTAGAAGTTAAAAGTCATTATTTAATAATTTTTTTTCAACTCTAACACTAATTGTTGATGTTAATATTAAAAAAATCATATATATTAGGACAAACGGTGCAAAAATTTATCCGTGCAATCACACTGTCAAAGTGCATGCTTTTTGGGATATTTATTTTGGTTTATTCTTCAATATCTATATTATATATATAAAGAAGAATATATTGGAATCATTAATTATGAAGCTTTTTTTATCATTTTAAAGTCTTTTGACTCATTCTTCAATGACAAATATTTTAGGGACTATTAACTATACTCTATTATTTGAATTTTTATTGTATTAACATCCTCATGAATATTTGTTAAGTTATAATTTCATCCTCATCTTTTTTCTTTATCCATCTTGAACATAATTCTACCTATTAAAGTACACCAAAGGATTTATAGTTAATCATTTACTTATATGGCATATCGATTTAATAACTGATATAGTTAGACTCTTTATGCAGTTTTTTCTAGAGTTATTGTTAACAATTAAAGTATTATGGTAGTAATTTTATTACAATTATTTGTTATTTTATTTAATATTTATGCTATTAACATTTATTAGGTAATAATTTTTATCCACTAATTTTGCCAAATTTCTACATTGAATGTGTAATTCAATTTTTTAAACAAAATTAATTTTATAGTAATTAGAAAAAAGAAATTAGTATAAATTAGCCAAATCTTGCTAGCTAGAGGAATGAACAAACAACTTTCAAGTCTATATGATATTAGAATGGTTAGGTTGTGGGTATATAACTTCAGGCAACTCGAATTCTACCCACAATCATTTCAATCCTTTGTTTATCTTATTTTATTTTTTTAATTGAAAGAAACTTCTCACATTATCTAATACTTTTACCCTTTTTGAATTAGAGGTGATGAGTTTGCACTTTTTTATCTAATAGTTTCAGTTGCTTTATAAAATTATTTGAGATATGATTAGATGCAATTAATTGTGTTATTTTTAATTTTACTACACTATTCTTTCTCTTTTGTCTAGCTAGAATATTAACTATTTTTCCAATTTACATTTACGTTTTAATTCTCTTTGCCCACTAACAACTAATTTAAGTAAATTTTCATGAATATTTATTAACATAAAAATATAAAATATAAAATATCATCTCAATTGTATATATTTTTATTTTCTCTCTAATTTTGAAGAATTAAATGGAATTTGCATTTCCAAGTTTGATGATTAGGGATTGATATTTTATTCTTTATTTGGTTTTGGGGAAACTTAAGAAAAAAAAATGTTGAAGATCGAACTCATTTTTTAGATTTTCAATAGATCATTATTCTCTAATTGTTACATTTATTTTTTATTAAAAATAAAAATAGTTAAATTATTAAGTGTATGAAATATAGATTTATTTTCAATCTCTTACATATTATTATTATCATAAAAAAATAATTAGGTAACTATATATATAACTACAACATATAAAAAATAAACTCGTACATCGTATGGCCAAAAGAACTAGTATGCTACTATTTGCAAAGAAGTTTCGTGCTCTGCTCTCGATTCGTTGGTTTTAGTATCTACACTCTTGGCCTTGCTCACATACCGCAAAACAAAACACATAATAATAAAGAAGAGATAGAAAAACTATAGATGTACAAAATAAAATCATTATATAATGTCGTACTTATTCCTTTACAGGCAGCAATATTGGGAGTACTGATCAATTTTTTCACAGTAATAGTATTGTGGTTCTGAAGTTTCGGATCAACTTATTGGTGATACCTACTGAGCTGTTATAACAACTCCCTGACATGTACTTAAAGCGCCAGAATTTGTTTTCGGATCCAAGAATTGCATATATCATCGTACGATCGAGCAGGGAGCAGTGTCATATTGAGCCCTGCTCCTTCATCTTGTCATGAATCATCCTCTCCAAGATTCTCACCATTCCATGGAGCTACTTGGTATTCAAAAGGCTACCAACTTTCACGTAATCCTATTAGGTCTGCTTCTGCTTATCTACTTTTATTTTCCCATAGCTTACTCGATGCCCCGGAGCCCCAGGCAGGACGAGGAACTTTGGTTGGGATGATTAACGTTTGATGTTATTTGGATATCACCAATTTTGGTGAGCAAAGCGTATCATCATAAGAGAGCAGTTTGGATGTGCTGCAACTGAATGGTTCTTTCAGGAAAAACAAGCATATTGTGTTTGTGCTGACTCCAGAATCAAACAGCAGTTTCCCAATATATCTGAATCAAATCTCACCTTCTCCAATGTTGCGGCCCTTGCATTGCCCTAATGAAGTCTTCAGATTTTCCATCTCTTAAAACCCTTGCATGCACTTGTTCTCCTTAAATCAGGTTCTTTTTGCACAAGGTATTTAATTTCCTTCGAGGGATCCTGTAAGTCTTTGTTTGATTACTGATTTGGAGCAGTCTGCTGTCTGCTTTTCTAAAAAATGGAGCGGTTTGTTAATTCTTTTAAAAATCTAATATTTTTTCACCAACTTCCTGTATATACATCAATTATCTGTCTGATGCAGGGCTGGCATTCCATATCAGTATATTGTAGCAGAAATTGGAGTACACTGCTATAAGAAGACTGTTTTTCACATCCACCAACAGCTTCCCTGGATATATAAAAGCTAATTTAGAGTTCAAACCTGAGCATACACATATCTATATTCTATAGCACAAGATCCATACAGGATAAATCCACATCTTAAGAGACCAACTTCTTTCACATAGTATTCAAAGAGCAACCTAAGCACTCTTTGTGTGCAGTGCAGCAACAGCGGAGACCATAGAATCCACCCCACAAATATTGTGGCCCCTGCAGATCTTGTAATATCCACTCTCCCCCCAGCTCTCCCCCCAGGAGTTCTTGATGATCCAGAAAGGCTTGTCCTTGAAGCGGATTGGAGCATAGCCTGCAGATCCATACCCCACCAGAAGCACGCCATGATCCAAATGCTTCCCACAAATGAATGGGCATGAAACTCCACCTATGTAGGTTTGCATGAAAACAGCGTTGATCCCAACTGCAAAAGCACCACATTTCAGTCACCTCTTCGGCAACAATTATACAGCACACAAGAACTCTTGAGACGTAGATGAGGCTAACTTACTTGCAAGAGGGCCATTCTTCACCAAGTTCGCTGCAATCTGATCCTCATCAAGGGAGACAACGCTGAAGTTAGCAACAGATGCGGCAATTTTGCGCTTATCAAATTTGCAGGTACCACGGTCATGTCCAGTGTAAGGGTAGTCTTTCTCTCTCTCAAGCCCACCAGCCTTTAGAGTGTACTCGAAAGCAGTGGTCATTAGCCCACCATTACAGCCTGAATCGCAGGAACCATATTCTTCTGGATCACACTGCAAAGGAGACAAATTTCAGTTCATCTTAACATGGTTTTGATTGAATTACAACATTAGTTCTATACTACAAGACCAGTTGAAAAACCAGGATTAAAGATATCAATTAACAGCAATTCCACATTTACACAAGCACAAAAAGCACACAAACATTTCAGCAAAATAGCTATGCCGGCTACATAGGGAAGCATCAGTTCTTACGTTGCCAGCGAGGTTCATGATGAGTTGGGATGCAGGACAACGTTAGTCATAAACTTGTTTAGATAAAAAGACACACATACACATTAAGAGACATTACAAGACGAGTAGATGATCATGCTCTTGTCCACTTCCTAGCAACTGGCGCCAGCTCACTAGAACCATCACAGTCCCTTCCAATTATTAAGAAAACTATTTAAGTTGGAAATGCCAGAGCTTCCAGGAAGCCACTACTAACCCGGCCAGTTACTACAGACCAAGATATTGAGCATCCATTTTCGAACATGTCTGGTAGGTGTTGCAAGTATCAAACTTTAATCAAGACCCACTCGCATGCGAATGCTCTTTCAAATAAAACAACTATATGCAAGTTGTGTAAGCAGCACATCAGACAGGGTGTCAGGGACTACTTGAAGTAGCATGAGTTCCAGGTCTTATTCAAAAGTCAAGATAAAATGCGCCAAAACAGAGACTAATAGCATATAGTCACAGGATTCATATTCAACTGATACTATTTTTATGGTGATCCATGTTCAAAACTCAGCATTTAATTGGCAGTATGAATAAAAAAAAAGGAAAACAGAGAATGGAATGATTGGGGACCTCGTGATCACAATCTACAAGCTGTTGCTCACTCAAGCTCACTAGCTCCCCTGTTGACAAAAAGTGAGCTCCTTCTAAAGCTCCCGTTGTGCTGAACGACCAGCATGATCCACACGATCCCTGAAATCATACAAACTTCGATCAATAAAATCGTCCATCCAATTTCTTGTCTTTTTTTTTTTTTTTTTCTAATTTCCAAACACAGAACTGGAGAACTAAGTACTGTGCTTGGATGTGAAAACTGGAGGTATAAATTAACAGGTGTAATGTATTGCCTGGTCTTTAACGGCGGTAACGGCGCCGTGATCCCGCCAGTCAAAGTCGGTGGGCAGATCATTGGTGGGGAGGATGGGAGCCTTTTGGGCGTCAGACGGAAGGCGGAGCCTTCTCAAGCCGAGATACTGCCGGCGAAACTCGGACGGCGTTAAATCGGAGAACTTGGTGATGCCGTGGACAGCGGAAGGGTCAAGGAGCTGATGGCGCTTGGCTCTGCGCAGGTTGTCCTTGAAGACGCCGAAGCGGTAGTCGTGCTCCTCCTGGGTGGCGTAGGCTTTTCGGTACTTGGACTTGAAGAGAGAGAAGTGGTGGTCGGCGTTTAGGAGATGGTTGTCGCCCGATACAACTTGGCGAATCAACAGGTCGTCCTCGTTGACATCATCGGCGAGAACGGCGGCGGAGAGAAGGAGAAGAACGAGGGATAGCAGAGGAAGACGTCCCATTTGTTGGGGGAGTGAGAATTGGTTGTGGAGACGGCGTACAGATTGCACACGGATATTTGTTACTCTCCCAGAGTAGTGGGTGGGTCGATAATGATATATCGACGCGTGTTGGACGCCGATTGAGTAGGCGGTAAGCAAGTTGAGCTTACACAACAAACGTATGGACTACGGAGATAGGATAGGACATTCTTTTTCAAATGCTTTACCCTCTTCTCAAAGGGTGACGCTTTTATCTTTGTTTTTTTAATCAAAACTTAGGGTCAAGTTATTTTACCTGACATACAGTTCATTTTAATTTAAAATTATTTTTAAAATATTTTTTTTATCCAGAACTAAATTTAATTAAATTTTAATATTATATAGTTACAATAATCTATTAAAAATATAATTTTTATAATTTTACTAAATTTTTTATGAATTTTTCTAATTTAAGGTATTAAAAAAATTAATAAAAATTTAACAATAACATAAAAATTTACTTTTAAATAGATTATTTAATCAACATAATATTTTCTTTCAAATAAAATTGGTTTCAAGTAAAAAAGATATAAATATATATATAAGTCAGTTGACTTAAGTTAAAATAAATTGACTCTAATATAAAATAACTTATTTTCATTTTAAAATTTTTTTTTTACCTTAAACCAAATTCATTTAAAATCCAGTGTTATGTAGATATAATAATCCATTTGAAAGTAGTTTTTCATGATGTTATTATAAAAATTATATTTTCAATGAATTGTTACACTTACATAATATTTGATTTTAAATAAAATTAGTTTCAAGTAAAAAAAATATAAACATAAAAATAAATCATTTTAGATTAAGTTGACCTAAGTTAAAATAAATTGGCTCTTAATTTAAATTTAAATATATTAATATTAATTTGTATTACAAAAAATTCTTAAAAATTATATTTATAAACTAGAGTCTTTAAATATCATTTTCATATAAAAAATTTATATTTCTATACAAAATTTTGAAAAAAAAAATCATAAATTAATTGCTATAAATAACAATGAGACAAGTTTTGCGAGACAGATGAATTATTTTTTTTTTTCATAGATGAGAACATTTAAAGAAAATCTAGGGATTATGCGCTAACAAAACTACATTCTTGGTCCTAACTAAGTTAATATTTCCCTTATTCTCTATACTATGAATGTATTTCTTGAAATCCTATATTTTGAGTACAAAAGAAAAGTAACTCCTTGCACATCTAAAGGAGCAAAGTGTTTAGGCCAGATAGTGGAGTATTAAAATGACTACATCCCCAGGGGATAGAGTGGCCAAACTTAGACACAAACTATGTACATTGATTTCCTTCTCTGGAAAAATCCTGAAGGGATATAATCTTGTTTCATCGTATTGCTTTACTGCAACCTTTGAGAAGCTCAAACAAGGAATGAGATGGAGGAGCTTCCTTAATAAGGCACATGAAGAGTAAGAAGCTCAACTTGAACATATTTTTATCAAGCTAAGATAAGCAGCAAAACAACAACTTATCTACCTAGTTGCTCACAGATTATACCACCATCAGCAGCTAAGTTGTTTTGGACACTTTCATTGCTTAGGTTACTCTGGCATAAATGTTTGAGATAATTTTTTTAGAATCAGAAGGGAGAGAACGATTTGGTTTGGCAAAGGGTAAATTAAAGCATTATCCCAAACTTGTAATTATCATTGCAAATTTATCCATTTTTTTTTGTTGCATATTGATCATTAGCCCCATGGGAAGAGTGAGTTAAGACAAAAACCTAATTTACAGAGAAGAAAAATTTATAGTTTAAAAAGTCTATTAACTATAAAAAAAATTATGACATAGTTTAAATTTATTGTATGGTAGTTAAAACAATTTATATTGAAATTTAAAAATTTTATGTTTTATAGTTACATCAAAGTTAGTGAATCTTGTAAGGTTAGGGATACGCAATAGATTTTAAAAGTTTGGGACCGATGTCCATTAAAAGAAAAGTTAAGACCAATTTACATTGATAATTATCGGTTTAGAACCAATAGTACAATTTACCCATTTGGCAAAACTCGCAAGCTTGTAGCACAAGAACGTTAAATATCTTGTCTTATCTCACCAATAATATTGTAAAGTTTTTTGCGAAATTCTTATATGCACCTGGACGTGTTTTCCATTATATTTTAGGTATAAAACAAATTTACATAACTTTTGAGCGTAAGTGTGGAATTGGTGAAGCTAGAGCATTCTTAGGAATTAAGAGGTAAATTCTATTGAGGGTATCCTATCTTATTTTCATGGCAGAAATGGGTATCAATCTTTTACTTCTGTTTTATCAAACTACATAAACTTAATTATATGCATCTCGGTTGACTATTTTTCATCAATTTGACAGTTAAATCTAATGTAAAACAATGACATGAAATTAAATAACACTAAAATAAATTTAAAATAACAACTTTAGTCCTTAAAATTTTTAATCACTAATTCAAACCTAAAATTTACTTATCTAACACCTAAATAACTAATTTTGTCAAGCCATGTAAACTTGAAGCCTCAAACAAAACCCCATCATCCCTGCGGCCAATTGTCACCCAAAAAGCATTCATTTCACCAAAAAAGCATCAATCTCATCATATTCTTTACCTCTCATTCCTTGTATGTCCTATAATGGTTTTCTTGTTCTCAACCCTCATCAAACCCATCCATTTACAATTATGGCCACAAAAATTGTCCATTGTTGTGGCTACCAAGCAAGTCAATCAACGTGTGTTGCTCACCGAGGGAATTCGTGATGAACTAGCTGGGGCCATTTCCACATGATCCGACCTAGGTGCAACGCTAGATCAAAGGATAAAAGGAGCATGACCCAGCCTTTGCCGCGATCCATGCTTAATAAAACCATTTGTTGTGTTTGAAGCATTCGATCTTCTAACCCGTTATCCTTTGACAAACTCCAGTTGATGCCGGCATCTAGAGGGGATAACTATTAGATTAAAACAAAAAAAATCGAAAGACCAAAATAGTTTGTAAATTTGGTTCAGTTAATTCAGTTTTTTGTTCGATTTTGGTTGAAATCGAATAGAAAGAATATTTGTTTCAATTCAATTTTGGTTGGAGTATTAGTTATTTTGGTATCCAAAAAAACCAATATTTTGATATGTTGTATTTGTGGTTTTGGTGGGTGAGTTAACAATTTTAAAAAGGTATGGGGTGAGTGCAATAGAAATAAAAGGTTGATAACTTCTATTGGGGTTTGGCCATTCACAAAACCACCCAAAGGTAGGTCAATGTTGATTTCCTCAATTTCCTCGTTCTATTTAATCTTTACCCAATAGAAGAACCCAATAACTCCAATTGTCAACTACCCGAACCTAGTTTCCAAATCCTTACCCCACTGGTCACCTTGTTGTCACTCACTCCACAGTCTTGGTAAGATTGCTTAAATTTGTTTTGATGTAGTTAGGGTTTAAGCCCCTACAATTGAGGATTGTGTTCTATTTCTTGTCAAACAGTGGCGTTGCAAGTGCTAGAAAATATTATTGATGCGCCATGGAAACATTAGGACTCCAAAAATGTCATTTGACCGGATTATTAGCATTGCCCACCTGTGATAAAGCCTTCTATTTATCTCTCTCTCTTAGAACTCAACTTTGGCTAAAACCAAGACTTAGTCCTTTATTTCTCATTAAATAGTTAACAAAGGCATCCATACATTTATTTTTGCATTTTAGTCACTAAATTAAAACTAAAATAATATTTTGGTTATTTTAGTCTAAAATCGAACTAAAAAAATTTGGTTGGGTTTTAATTCAGTTCTATCCTTCAGTTTAATTAATTTGGTTTATTGGAATAAAAAATAAAAAACCGAATTAACCAAAGAGAAAATAGAGATGTTGAGGCTGGTGATGGAGGTTGTAGTTAGTTCTAAGTCACAGTATTTGAGCTGGATTGGTTCGGAGGTTTTCCCTAGGAAGCCAAGTGGTTCTGTGCAGTTCTCAAGGAAATTTGGAAGGCAGTGGAAGCTTCAAGTGCTTGGTTCGGTTGGAGTATACACTACTAAAAAAGCCCTTTTTTAATGTGCAAGGCCGTTGGAAACTGCAAAAAAAAATTGGAACTTGGGAAAAAAATCTCCAACTGCTTAAGCCATTGGAAAATATGTAAGTTACACTGTGCATCTTAGTATTTATTAAAGTTGTTGGAATTTTTTTTTCCAACAGTCTGAGTCATTGGGAAAATTTTTATTTTTTTAGGCTATTGGAAAATTTTCTTATTTTTCCAAAAGCCTAAAGCCGTTGGAAAATATTTTTTATTTTAGGCCATTGGGAAAATTTTTATTTTTCCAATAGCTTAGACCATTGGAAAATATTTTTATTTTTCCAAAGGCTTAAGCCGTTGGAAAACATTTTTTATTTTAGCTGTTGGAAATGTAAAATTTAAATATATGTATAATATGTGTTTATCATAATATATTAGTATAATATATAATATATCATATGTTAAAATGTATCATAATATATAATGTATCATAAGTATCGTATATATCATAATTATATACATATATTATATATAATTGTCACACGTGATTTTATTGAAAATAATATACATATACATATATATATATATATATATATATATATATTAGGCCCACCTAATTGGCCCAAAACTAACCCAAACCTAGTCTATCCTAGCTATATATACATATTTCACATCTCTGTTCACTCTCGCCTTTCTCATTTTTTTGCTCTCTCCCTCTCTCTCTGCTCTCTTGGCGCTCTGCCTCTCTCCTTTCTTTGCCCTCAGTCTGGTTTCTGCCCTCCGTCTCCTCTCTGTCTCTCTCCTTTCTCTGCCCTCAGTCTCCTATCTATGGTTCGTCTCCTCTCTGCCCTCTTCTCTATGATCTCCACTTGATTGCCGTCCGTTCGACGCTCGCTCTGTTGTTCATCGCCGTCTGTTCTACTGTTCATCACCGTCTGCTAACCATCCGCTCGCTGTCTGCTCACCGTTTGCTCGCCGTTCATCGCCCAGATCTGCACCAGATATGTTCATTCTCCTCTCGGCTCGCATTCTCCACCTAGATCTGTGCCAGATCCGTCGCTCGCGGTCCACCGTTTGCCTTGGCTTTGCCGTGGCCCATCCACATTGGCTTCTCGCTCTGCCACCCTCCTCCAACTACTTTGTTTACATATATGCCTTATTGTTGTTTGTTTGTTGTATTTGTTTTTAAAATTTTTTGGATCTAGTTTTATTTATTTTGTGGGTTTATTATATTTGTTGTCTTTTATTTTATATTTGTGGATATCTGGTTTTAGGACAACTTTTCTGATTTTTCATAGTTTATGTAATTTTTGTGATTTTGATATTATTTGCCCGTTTCTGTAATTTTGTGGTTTTTGTCTCTTGCTTTTGAATTTTGTTTTGTAAATATAAGATACAATTTTTAAAATTTTGTCATATTATGAAATAAAAAATATAATTTAGTACTATACAAAATATATCTTTTATTATTTTTTTTTACTTTTGCATAAAATGTTTCCAACGGTTACCTGGCCAAATAACTCCATCTACTTCGGTCGTTAGAAATTTCTAATGGCTCATTTTCCAACGCCCAGCCGTTGAAAATGCCAATAGAAAAAAAATGAGCCGTTGGAATTTTTTTTCCAGCGCATGTTTTGCCAACGGCCCTATTTCTAATGGTTGGCCATTGGAAAAACTGATTTTCCAACGTGAAGCCATTGGAAAAAACCTATTTTTTTAGTAGTGATAGGTTTCAATGAAGATATCATATTGGTTCCACTACTGACAAAGAAGTGCTACAATATGTGCATCACTAAAAGTCGGCTCAGGAGGGTAGTTAACGGTGGCCGTTGGGCTAGATTGGGTGGATGGTAGCAACTTTTGAGGTGGCAGTGGCAGAGATGAAAGATTAGGGTTTTAAGGGCTGGATTAGGTAAGGGAGAAGAGAATAGAATTGATTTTAGTGAAAGTTTAAGAGTTAGAATTAGTTATTGAAAAAGTTTGAGAACCAAAGTTGTTATTTTAAATTTGTTTTGTGTTATTTAATATCATGTTAGTATTGTTTATTCAATTTAACAATCAAATTGGTGAAAAATATTCAATTAAAATGCGCATTATGAGTTTATGTAATTTGATAGGACAAAAATAAAGAATTGATGCTCATTTAGGATATGAAAATAAAATAAGGTACCTCCGGTGAAATTCATTTCTTATTTTTTTCCATTTTTTTATTTTCCTTCTTTAGTTTTTTATTTTGTTTTTACCATTTTTTATATCATTTCCGCTTTCTCCTACTTTTTTTTTTTTTTAACTTTTTTCTTCTCCTTTTTACTAAACCATATTTTTTTCCCCTAGTTGGAATAGCCGTTTTTTTTTTCTTCTTTTATTTTTTCTGTCGACCTAATTTCTGAATTTGATTATTATCCTTTTTTATCTCTTTGGTCAATCTCTTCACTTTCCATTGCAATTATGACTTTCAATTGATTTTTTCCTCCTAAACTGTAATTCTAATGCCTACTTTATTTTTTTTGTCCATTTTTCCTTATTTATTTTTTCCTACTGCTTTCTCTTTTTTTTTCTTGGGGGGGTGTTTAATAGAACAATTTATAATATAACTAAATTTCTTACATTGAAGTTAAAATAAGACAATATAAATATTCTATTGCATAAAAAAGAACAGATTGAGAGCATGAATAACTAATTTATCTAAAATAAAAAATAGTAATTAAGGAAAGAACATATAGAAATTGATACATAATTCTTGCTTAACAGCAATCGGTACAAGGCAGGAAAGACTTTCAAAGCCGATATCAACAACAGAACTTTTCTGGGTTAAATTGCTTGCAATTAATTACATTACTTCTTGTACTTTTGTGGTAGAGCATGCTGTCATAAAATTGATACTTAGCAAATAATGGAAGACAGATGTGTTGAATGATAAGTTGAGTAAAAAAGAATAAGTAGTTTCTTCAAAACAACACATAGGACCTTTTAAAAGAAGAAACAGAAATGTATAAAAGAAGATCCAATCTAGATAAAAATGTAGAAGAAGAGAGAGTTCACAGAGTAACAAATAGATATCTAATGTTAAAAAATACTCATTCCGTTTCACAAAAGATAACCATTTTACTTTTTTTTTTTACTAAAATTTGCCTTAAATATATTTATATTTAATTTTTATTATAAAAAAATTAAAAAAGTATATTTATAAACTAGATTCTTTAAGGTACCATTTTCATATATAAAGTTTATATTTTTATAAGAAATTCTGAAAGAAAGAAATTCATAAATTAATTGATGTGAACAGTAAATGAGACGAGCTTTTATGAGACTAAGGGAGTAGTTAATATAGATAACAAGAATAAATACCTTTCAGCTTTCCTTTCTTTTGATTTTATTGTTTTTTACATTGAGTAGTTGTCTATCCTTCATATTTAGTTAACAACGAGGCTTTGATGACCCACACATTGTTGCAGGGAACTTAATTCAATAAATTTAGTATTAAAATAAATTTTTTTTATAAGTAATTAAAAAAATTTCTATGTTGAAAAATTCAATAATCAATAATGAAAAAAATGACCAAAATACAAAACTATATTTAACTTATGTCAATCAATTAATGGTTTAAATATTAAATTAATAAAAATAGAAAGAAAAAAAATGACTTAAGGCAAATCATAAAAAACCATAGTCAAAAATAGGCAAATTATAATGGTCAAAGTTTCAATTCAGAGAGCAATAATAAAGAAAGATAACAAAAAAAGTTTGGACCAAGATAAAAACTGAAAAAATTTGATGTATTAAAGGTTTAATAATTGATTTAATAAAGTAAAAAAATGATTTAACTAAAAAATAAATAAATTATGATGACTAATGTCTTAGTTTGAAAGATAGCATATAAAAAAACAACAAACAAAAAGATAGTATATAAAAAAACAACAAACAAAGTTTGGGGTCCACACGAGCAAATAGAAAAAATCTAGTTCAATAGTTATTAAATTTGGGGACCAAAATGGAAGATAGACCGAACTTGGGGACTAACTTTGGAACGAGTGAAAATTCAAGAATTGAAATTGAGTTTTAACCAAAACACAACGTGAAACAGACTAAAAATGAGAAATTGTAACACATGCTGTTAAAAAAGCAAATGCCTTATAACAAGGGGATCAAACTTAAAGAGCCAATGACATCCAATAAAAGGGAAAAAAAAAAGTAGCACTGTTAATGTACAATTAAATTCACCATAGATGAATAATATAAACATTAGTATCTTTTAGAAGTAAGTGAGGTATGTGGAGACCTGTGTAGTAATGTAAGTCATTGATAGAACAATATAAAAAGATAAGACATATTTTGATATTAAATAAGATCCGAGTATAGATAATTGTAAACACATGGAATAGCTAAATGAAAATGTGTTTATATATTATAAAAAAAGAATTAAAGATAATAGACGAAAAATTGTTAAAGCAATTTCATTAACCCATTTGAATGAAACCATCAAGAGAAAGAAAAACCTTCTATTATAATGTAGGAAAACATTGCACAATATGTATGCATAAGTTTTTCAGATTTTTACTCACTAATGAATCAATGATAAAATGAAAATTTTTAAGAATCAATCAACTATACGTAATGCAAATTGTGAATTATTATCAAAACTCTAAATCAAACCTCATGTAAAGTACTTATTCATTATACAAATTGTGCATTTGTTTTAATTAATCAAAACTTTGAATCTGGCCTATTTAACTAAACCTCTGAATAAAATCAAGTAAAAGAAAAAGTTTTTGGTATTTAATATAGTTAATAAAAGCATGTCTCTTATTTCCATTTAAGGCTCTATTATTTTAAATTTAAATAAACTATCCAAAGTTTTTTTTTCTAAAGTTTTAAACAGATTGCAAACGTTGGGGACCACTATGGCAAATTTGTTATATTGAGGGACTAAAAGGGGCAGTTGAACATTCCCCTAAAAGGCCCAAAAAAAAAAAAAAAAAGGGAAACGAGGGGACTTGTCATAAAATGGAAAAATGTACCTTCAGTACCTGCATTATTAGTTTTTGCAAGTAGCAGTCCCTACACTTTCTTATCTGCCGATCTTACCATCATTAATAGACAACCTTCAGGTCCTTCACCCAATCTCGTGACAGAAGGAGAAACTAGGGGATCAGTGTAACGAACATGAAATATTAAAAGACCAAAAGAGAGGTTTTACCACAAAAATGGAAAATGCTACAAAAAAAAAAAAAAGTGGCAGCAAAGCGCTACTGTTAATGAACAGTAGAATCACTTGTTATTTAGAATATAGTATAATTCAATTTTGTTTTCTTTTTCCTGCTTTTCTCGTTCAGGTTGATGTTTTTTGTGTTTCTATTTTAGTAGACTCCTTCTTCAAAACAGTGGTTTATGAACAATTTTAGTAGTAGGCAAGGTTCTTTAGGTTTTGAAACAAGAAGAGAACAAAGCACGGGGTCAGGAAAAGAAAGAGGTACATAAAATTGCTATCACGTGGTCTCTTCATCTTCAAATTTGCCGATTCAAACGAGAAACCTTTTGATCGAAGGCTGAGAACTAGATCACCGATGATTTGAAAGCAAAAACATCAATTTCGGGGGTTAGGGTTTTATTGTGTGTCATGACAAATGTTTCAAGATTTTTCACGAGTTTTGCAAGTTTCCAACACAATGTGATAGCTAATACTATAGGCAGAAATCACGACGGAGGAGATGTAGATTGGTGATTGAAAGTTTGGGGAGGCCGTTTCGGAGGAGGAATCAAGAGTGGAGTTTGAAGCTTTTGATTTTCACGCTGGCTGTAAAATATCTAGTAGCATTAAAATGGCAGTGAGAGGCAAGGTGACTTGGTGCAAATTGTAGCATGATGGCCTGATTATCATGTCTCGTAGTTTAGGACACAAGGAGCTATATTTATATAGTATAAGGGTGGGTTATGGTACAAGCCTGGTCCATATAAATCATTACTGATAAGTTAATGAAATGCCTTGTTAATTTATGGCTTTTTCCTTTTTTTTCCGGCCGCAATCATGACTTCCTCTTCAATGTGCTCCCTCACGATTTTTTTTTTGTATTTTATTGGAAAAGTAGTTCGAGTGGCAAGAGCCACCACTTGAGAGGCGTTATTCGATGTATGGCTAAAATAGGTTGGAACCTCACGTGACCAAAAATAAATAAAAAATCAACTATCAGTTTTTTTTAATAAAATACATTAAAGTAGTTCAATGCTATATGTATATTTTTATTATAAGTTCAATGTATTATTTACCATCAAACACTAGTCAATCAATCCATTTATATATGATTAATGGGTCTATTTCCATCAGTCGTGGGAGCGATATTATGGCACATAATAATTGGAATATTTACCGCATTAGAGTAATAAGTATCTTTACTTAATAATACGGGAGAGGCTTAACTGTGATGCATCAAGAATAAATTGATGATAATTAATAAGGATGGGTAATAGAAAAAATGGATTTTGAGCACATCATTTAAGTCATATCATCTTCACTAGCATGTTAAGGAATTCAATTAAAATAAAACATATAGACATGTACTTGACAATTACTTTATGAATGTATGAAATATTGCTTTTAGATAGTGTTGTATATATTTCTGTAGCATTTCATTTGTTTCTGTAACACCCCATATTTTTACTTGTTTAATTAATTCAATTATAGTATATATAATAAAGTGGGTGTATTTTAAGA
This sequence comes from Aquilaria sinensis, assembly GCA_005392925.1. NCBI lineage: Eukaryota > Viridiplantae > Streptophyta > Magnoliopsida > Malvales > Thymelaeaceae > Aquilaria > Aquilaria sinensis. Next base: position 465,277 of record SMDT01002626.1, on the reverse strand, counting down.
ATAAAAAGTATTTTCTTTGGCCAGTGGCCCAGGTTATGACGAATTAGTATCATCACAATCAAACTATTTTTGGATGGATTTTTTCTTTTCTCGCGCAAGTAGACTTTTAGAAGAAAGAGTTGGGTAATGCAAATTGCTAGCTGTTGCTTAGCTTCTCCCGTTTCCTTCTTGATGCGTGCATTCCTTGTTTCTTCATTTAGAGCACCTCTCATTAATTGGAATTATTGGCAGAATTAAATAGACTGTAGCAGAAAACAGCCCATAAGCTAATTAAATCTTTGCATATTATGTCCTAAGGTTTGAGTAGAGACCTTTTGCACATTGAATTTCAAAATTTGCATAAATTAAACTTTTTTTTTTTTGGCTGACTCATTTTATAAAGTATTTCATTTTTTTCATGCATTTGAAGTCAATTATATACTGCTTGCTTCAAGAATCAAAGATCAGGACAATTTTTTTTAGCTATTGAAGTCATTTAGCAATTAGATTCACACACAAACGAATGTTTATACTTATGGTTTCAAAACAAACCTAGAAAAGAACATAATTTTCACGTGTAAATTTTTACCTTTATTATAAAAATTTTCTGTGGTTTAGTTTAACCTATAATTTGTCACTTCTATTTTAAAAAACCTACATTTTATCCACTGCTTGTTTTACAGTGTCAGTCAACAACTTATGGAACCTTAATTTAAATTATTTAGTAATTATGTTCTAGTACTTTTAAATTTTTTTAAATTTTTTCATAGCTAACTAACCTTTAAAAAATACTTATATTTATTTATAGGAAAAAAAGTGCATTTACAAAAAGGAAAACTAATAATTTAAAATATCTATTAACTATAAAAAATATTAGAGAGATTGAAATAACTGAAAAATAGTTATCGTAAAGTTTAAATTAGAGTTTTAGAAGTTGTTATCAGACAGTATAAAAACAATAAGTAATAAAGTTTAGGTTTTGAAAAATAAAGAGAACAAATTGTAGACTGAGACAAACTTCATATAGGTAATTATAAGTTTCTCTCGTTTCTATTAAAATAAGATCATGTTGATAATCTAATATAATACGATCATGTTGATAATCTAATATGAGTAGCCTGTAAGATTTCTTTTTAGTAAATATGAACTAAGAAAAAAACTTCCGCCGTGGGCATGGGGTACAAAAATAATGTGAAAGAGGTTTTACATTCATGTTTTCATACAAATATTATTTGTGCCCATATATTCGTATGTACTGAAATTTGTTTAGATTCTGGATTTGGTTATGGATGAACATCATTTGGGTTGAATTAGACAATTTTCTGTCATGTGGATAATTAAGTGCTTCTCAAGGACCCGTAACTTTGACTATAAAAGCTTATTCTGCTATCATTATCACTCTACTCAAAAGAAATGCAAGGATGTATTACGGTTTTCGGGCGTTTGAGACTTGGGCCAAGTTATATTGGGCCGTAAGCCTCGTTATCTTCGATTGTGACTTGTGAGCCCGAAACATAGAAGTAGCCCCCCAGAAAAATGGAAATCAGGCCTCAAACAACCCAAGTCAAACCTCCGACACCGACAAGTCGCAACAGCGTCAAACGTCAAACTGCTGTCTCTCTCTCTCTCTCTCTCTCTCTCTCTCTCTCTCTTATGTTGCCAAGGCAAATGCTTGCCCTGAAATCGGTGTCCTAACTACGCCGCCTCCGTACCGTTTGCCCCGATCCTGGAAAGTATAAGCGGAGATAACAATAACGGTGTCCGTCAGGAAAAAAAAACAAAAACAGTAATCAGAGCAGCAGAGCCGAGAGCTCAGAAGATGGAGGAAGATCAGGGGAGTAGCGCCGGCACCGGCGGTAACGTGGAGATCGGAAGAGCCGAGAGAGCGGTCTGGTTGATGAAGAGTCCGGTCTCCGTGGCGAAGTCCTGGCAGAGTCACGCCGCGGCTTCCAATCCACACCCTGTCGCCAAGGTGATCTTCTCCATCGATCCTCTCCGCCCGGATGATCCTGCTTCTCGCCAGGTACTTCCACTTCTCCTACCTACACATTCCTTCCTTTTCATCCAACTGTTTCGGTATTTGTTTCGAGCGTTTCTGTTAGTTCACGTTGCGTGTTTTTGTTAGTAAAATAACATCTGGGATTATTTTCATTGAGTTTGCCATAGACTAATTATATATTTTAGCTGAATCGGTGGCTGTTGCTGTTGATCTCCAAATTGGAATGATATAAGGGTTCCCAGCTGGAACTTGAGCAATAGAGCTACCGTTAACCGATCAGAATTCCGACTTGATTGAACAAAAATTATGCTGATTGTTAAATAAACTAGCTTGATGGTTGGCGCTGCTTACTGGCTGTCGATGTGATTGTGTTGTATGAGGGTAATTAAATTCCCACTATTTAGTTTTTAAAGGTTTTATCAATTCTAAAAACTTGAATGATGTATGTAAGATTCATTATTAGTTTGCAGAGGGTGTAGTTTTCGAGCCAGGTGGTTCTGTTTTTAATACGCCCTCCTATTGAAGTGCTGTGATTTATTCATTGTTGATGATCAGTTTACAATGGAATTGGCTGAAGCTGAGTATGAGAATAACCCAAAAAGCTACTTGCTGAATATGACTAAAGACTTTCTCCCCATGTCTGTTTTCTCCGAGACAAATCAAGGTGAGAATTTCTATTTACTAACTCTTGTACCTGGAAGAGGTCAGTCACTTGCGCACTCTGCGCATACCTATCTCAAGAGGATGAGCATATAAGAGGTTTTCTCCTTGTCTATGCTTGTGTCAGCAACTCCTTTGCTGTATTTGGCTCCTTGATTGTAGGAAGGATTGCAATAGAAGGGAAGATTGAACATAAATTCGACATGAAACGGCAAGGAGAGAACATAGAGGAGTATGGTAGGCTGTGCCGTGAAAGGACTAATAAGTCCATGACTAAGAGTAGGCAGGTTCAAGTAAGGCATCAAGTACCCTTTTGTTTATGCATGCATCTTCTTTAACGATATTGGTAAAATTTCCCATTCTGGACTGTGATTTGTTGTTAAGGTGATTGATAATGACCGTGGAGTGCACATGAGGCCCATGCCTGGGATGGTTGGCTTAGTTACTTCTGGCGCAAAGGTAGTGATGTCCTTTTTCTTCATGTATATTTCTGGACTGGAAGCTGATAGGAATTTGTTTGTTTAGGCATTGGTAGAATTAGATCATTGTTAGCTGTGATGATTTTTCAAAACCCTTACAATCCTTGTGGAATAAGAGTAATTTTTCCTTGGTATCCAGCTATTTATGAATGATTTGACAGCCTTATATCTGTAATTGGAGGATACAATAGCTATTCTAACGCAAAGTTACACAATTTCCTAAAAAAGCTTCTTAGTGGCCATTTCTGTGAGTAGGACAAAAAGAAAACAGCTCCAGTGAAACAATCTGATGTGAAGCGGACCAGGAGGGATCGTGGAGAACTGCAGGACATTATGTTCAAGCTGTTTGAAAGGCAACCAAACTGGGCTTTGAAGCAGCTTGTGCAGGAGACTGATCAACCTGCGGTATGCACTTCCACTTTTCCTTATTGGATATTCTCCCAAGCTTTTTGCTTTCTAAGTTCTCATTTCTGCTTATCTCCACTTATCCCAATGTCTGCGAAGATCCCTATTCGCTGGCCTTTACAGGGCTTTTTGAAATACCTTTTTTTTTTTTTTTAATGTTTTTCCAGCAATTCTTGAAAGAGATATTGAATGAATTGTGCGTGTACAATAAGAGAGGCGCCAACCAAGGAACTTACGAGCTTAAGCCGGAATACAAGAAAACTGCTGAGGAAACGGGTGCTGAATAGGGCCTTTTTGCTATTCCAATTGTATTGCTTGCTCTGTAAATAGGTATCTTAACTTTCAACTGGAAATCCTAACATGAAAGGATGATGGCAGAAATAAATCAGCAAGTAAACTAAATGCAGCTCAGCAGGTTATCTGAAGGGAAGAGTTGTTATCTGCTCAGGTCAGCTTAATTTGAAGTCGTGGAGCAGCAACCAACCATCTATGTATGTTCAAGTATGAGGGTGGACCTGATCAACACCCGAAACGCTACACCTATGGTTTTATGCACCATGTAAGTGAGTTTACCACCTGATGTGACATGTATTCCCTTGAATTCATGTTCAAACAGTTGTTATTTCATTTAGATGGTTTGCATCTAATAAGATAAAAGCATGTGTCACGCCCACGGTAGCGTACATTTATGAAATGATCCTAAGAAAGTTAATGGTATGAATTTTTGTATGTTAATCAGTTAACAATTATATTCGAAGAAAATGACTTTGCTCTACTCATGATCTGTTGTTTTATAAACCATCGCTTTAAATATTTTGTAACATGTTCATAAAATTGCTTGTAAGCGTATTTACCTGTTTGCATGCTGGTTGAGTGGTGGAGTGGTACAACACTTGCTATGTTTCAAAGTTATGTAGTAGCTGGAGAAGTACGTTTATCCTGGTAATACCTTACGTTTTAATTAAATTCCCTGGCGACCAAGCGTTGGGATCTCCACTACAGCTTAGTTGTGCTTTTCATCTCATGTAATCGAAAGAAGTTGGAAACTAGCAGCTCTGTCCAGTGTGCTGGCCAGAGGCTAAAGGCATCAACTTGCGCATTCATGCCTATTTTTAGATTGAGTTTTTTTTCTTTTTGTTTCTTTTTTTGGCACTACCACCGGATATGCTAATCTAATGTGCTAAATTAATATTGGCTCTAGCAAGGGGTGGAACTAGAATGGGGCCCAGTAGGGGCTAAAATTATAAAATACTTATAATATTCATTAGAATTTAAAGATAAATGTATTTTGACTTCTTAAAATCAGTCAAATTTCCTTGTTAAGGGCTGTGGTCTAAGAAAATATTTATTTTGACTCCTTCTTTATAAAAAATTTGAGTCCGCCTCTGGCTCTAGCTAACGCAAGAGTCTTTCTAGGCTGGTTTGTTGGAGGAGATTTTAAATATCTTTACTTTGCACGTCCTAATTGGAGCTTTATGCCGGTTAACCCACCATTCTGAATTAATTTTTATCAGTCAATCGATTTTGAGGGTTTATTTTTATTTTTATCATCTTCTTTAAATTTTAAATGGTTTTTGTTGTTTGATTAAATGGTAAAGAAGTATCAAATTCATCATTATTTGGGTAGAAAAAGATATTACTACATTGAACATAATGAGTTATAGACAATCAAATTTAGCACCAACGTTTGTGTGTGTGTGTTCTAATTTAAGCTTCAAGATTGAGAATGGAAAAATTGAGATCTATATTCATTTCGAGAGAAAGGATAGATGCCAATTAGGAGAATATGAATCCTCAATTCCAAAATTTAGAATGTGGGAATTTGATTTTACTTTAGAGCGGATGGATGTGCTTTTGCAATTAATTGAAGGAGTTGCATGAATATGAGATGATGATAGAAAATTTGGGGCGTAGGAGGCGTCCCCTTATCACTCACTATTGCGAAATAAAGGCAAGTGAGTGGGAGTTGTATGATGAACTATGAAATGCTCATGAACTCGAGTCACAAATGAAGTTGGGCCCTGTGCGAGGGGATGGCCACGCCTATTGGCTATTGCTATACCTACCTACAGTCCTACACCGCCTGTTCACTTCCCTGCGCCCCCAACTAACTAATGGAGTATTTACTTGTGATCTTCAAACACTTTCCATCGACTCGCTGGGAATCTTCCTTGTCTCCCTTCGCCCACTAAATTCTTTACCTTTTTGAGATTCCAATTCCATCTTGTCACGCTCAACCAAATCAGGCATCCCCAGTTATACATACACTAAATATTCACCCATAAATCATTTTCCGAACCAATAAATAATAATGTTTTCTTTCATCTATCTAGTTCCTCTTGGGTCTATAAGATGTTAGTGAACGAAACATTAAGTTTCCTAAAGTGTTGAGTTGTCTATTGAGCATTAAATGAACCAGCTCGCCTCAAAATTAATTGAGTCAAAAGTATAAGAGGTACAATTCAGACTACCTAATACACTTAACAGGCACCTATTGAGGATTTTTAAGAGAATATATTTTTTTTAATATAAGATAGCACTCGAACCTTAATCAGTAAAATAATATGGTTGTGATTTTAACAATAAATTAACAACATCATTACCTAATATTTGCAAATGTTGGAGAATCCAAGTCACAGGAATCCAACTCAATCTTTGGAAACAACCTTGGTGCCCCATAAAGTTTCACATGATCTCCAACATCATGATCACTTTTCTTCTTAAGGATTTATACTTTATACACACATATATGTATAAATATATATATATGTATGTGTGTATGTATATATATATTCATAAGTATTATATACATGTAGGATCAAATATATAAATGGGACGAACGTGGTTATATCTGAGCCACATTTAATTTATAATATTGAATATTGAGTATCAAGTAGTATAAGCATAGCGGTTCATTGGAGATTGTTGAAAATTTAAAGCACGAGATGTATAGGCTCAACAGAGTAGCAGTTTGAAAGAGAACAATACTATTGATAATACATGGAAGATGTTAGATTATTGCTTCTCATCAAGTTTAAGTAATCGCCTCTTTGTTTTCTTAAAAAAGAATCACCTTCAATAGTTTTCCTACAACCAAACTATAAATATTTATAGTGGAAAAAGGTTCTAACTTAGTTGGCTTCGTCCATACTAGTTAACATAACTATTTTATTTTTAAATTTCACTCTCATTTTTCATAATAATACTTGTACTTACTTAAATTTTAAAGTGTGACATTTTCCACTCCCACCCTCATCCTCAAGATGCTTCAACTCATTTCGTTTCGCGCTAAAGGCTTCAGCAGTATTTCTAGCTAAATATATTACTTTGAACCCTTAATTAGAGTTTCCGAATCTAGTAACCAAACAGGTGTACATACATACATACATACATATATATATATATATATATATATAGTTTGATTCATCGATGTTTGTTAATTAACCGATCTACTTATTATCAATGTAACTGTGACTTCTCTTGTCATAGGAATCAAGTGACGTGACTTAACGCATGCAAGACGTCTCCAATTCCATGCCATGCATACACCATTCGTGATCGGAAATTAATTAGTCCATTTGATAATTAGATTCGCACGCAGCACCTGGAAAAGTGCTAATTAATTATAATGCTTTATTAATTAAATTAGTGGCGTGAGGAAAAGAGCAATGATACTTAATTTGCTTTAGTTTGAGTCAACTCGACACCCCTGGCCTGGTTTCCGTTACTACATTATGAGCTTAATACACAATTTGGTCTCCTTAATGTCAAACTTAATCGATGGTTCATCTTGAAATTAAGTGGGCCATACTCATATTAAAGCTGCTTTCTTAACCAAATCTTGACTTCCGCAACATTTTGTTCCGCAACGGCTCGACACGCATCATCTCCCGCGCTCCTCGTCCTATATTATTACCTGCAGATTAATAATCCTATGTTCCTATGTTTCAAATTAGCCTAAACATTTAATAATTAGCGAATAATATAGAGTCTGTATGTTTAAATTTCAGTTTTTTTTTTGGTGGAGAAAATATAAGGAAGAAAAATTTTCCTTCTCTTTCCCTTTTAATTTTTATTACAATACTTTTTCTCCTTTTGGGGGGGGGGGGGGGGGGGGAAAGCGGGGTTATAAGGCGGGGGGCAGATGAAGAAGAGAAATTAACGCTTAGAAAAATTGAAAGAAAATTCTGGTGACTCAAAAGAAAAAGATAATAAACTTGACATGTACCTCGACTGAAATAGAGTGCATGTTGGCACAATTTATTTTTTACATTTGAAATATTAGAAATACGTTAAAATTTTGATTAATCAAATAAAAATACTGAATACTATATTTCAAAATTTAAAAATTTTCAATAAATTTATAAAGAAAACCATATGCATTTTTTTAAAAAAAAAGAAATTCACATTATAGATATAAAAAAACAAATCACTACTAAATATACTCTTAATCTTTAGTTGAAATAATAAATAATATTATATTTTATCCAAGTTAAAAAGAAATTGTGACATAAAGAATATGATAAAATTTGTAAACGGTACCTAACTTTTAATACATGCTTCCTTATCATTGTTAATATATTAAGTACTATCATCTTTTGATTCTAAATTTTTTAAAATATTCCATATTAGTTTGTTTAAACTCAGAGTAACTACATAATATCAGTTTGTTTTAAATTATTTTAAATTGTTTGGTCATTCATTTTAAAGAAATTTGTACTAGAAATAATTTTTTTACGATTAATGAAAATTTATATTATCTTATTTTCTCATAAATGAAATAGTAATAGTGCACCATCCATACACTTATGTAATAGTATGTTTTTTTGTTGGTATAATAAATTGCATTTATTGGGACCATATCCAAATATTTTTAATAGGTTTAGAATGAACAAAAAATTGTCAAAAGCTCAGAATGAAAACAAAATAATGATAAAAAAAAGTTATGAAAATTAGTTGCATATTTAATCCACAAAAATCTTGATCGTTGAATGTGTTATTTAATTTTTGATATGTAATGTAAATATAACTTTTCATCCTATAGACCCTAAATTTTTATTATTATTTTACTTAAGCCCCCATACAATAAAAAAAAATTACCACAATTCAAAAATTATTAATTTAGATGAAACTTCAAAAAACAAAAAATTTTAAAAAATATAAATTTATTTATAGCCCCTCGCCGAACTCCTTTTAAACTTCTTCCATGCTACGAGCCTCTATCATAAACTATAATATTTCAAACAAAAGTTACTTCCAGTTTGATACAATTCATAAGATTCAATTTTATTTTCACAATATATTGAAAACCAAAATTCTTTCTTAGTAGAATTCTATTTGTCATGGAATCCAATATTTAAATTCTTACAAAAAATAAAGTTGAGTGTTATGTGTGGCAATTTAATATTTTAGGATGTTGTATTCAACAGTTGCAAACCTTATATTTGAAGGGTAAAAGAAACGAAATTCAAAATTAATTAATTTGATAAAATATTATGCTAAATGACCTACTTGAATATAGTAAAAACTTAGGAAATTAACACATAAAAGTAAAAGAAAAGCTCAATAATTTTTCCACAATGTGATCAAATATTTTTCATTTTTAGGGTACTAATGCAAGTCAAATATTCAAGGTCAAATTTGGCTCTTACCAAAAGAGTAGAGTAACTTATTATAATTTAAAGACTACTAAGGGAACATTTCTATAAAAGTAAAACTAAGGCTTTAGTTGTGATTCAAATTTAGTATTTAACAATATATTTATTCAAGTTATAAGATTATTAAATTGGTAAAATGTTGTATTGAATGGCTTGATTTATTCAAGTAAAAATTCAAGTGCCTATTTATTTTAATTTTCATAAAATTAAAAGCCTATGAGAGTGAAACTAAAATTTGTTCAAATGTATGTTCTTTTTCAATTTTTTATTTTTCTTATAAAATTCTAATATTCATATAACTTTAGCTAGGTAATAAATGTAGTCTTAGTTAGCAAGCTCAGCTGGCCTTGAGGGATGTTGCCCTAGGTATGGCTTGTATTCAAATATCCAAATACTTAATCTGGAAAAAAATTAGAAATGCCAAATGTGGTTTGAAATCTTTCATAATTTGAAAAACATGCAAAGTAACCATTTTCCTTTACAAACTCTCACGTACACCCTTAACACTCTCACAAAGTGTTATTAAAAAAAAATGTCAATTTTAGTTCTTACGAAAAGAATAGAATGACCTATAATGTAATGGTAAAAAGTCAAGCCACTTAGTTATGCACTTTAGGAGGTTTTACTGTATATGCATCTAGATAAGTTATAAACATATTATAGCTTTGGGCAACTAATTCGCAAACCCTAGCACATATTCTCTCATCTCCTTCAACTTATTCTCTTTTGTCGTCTTCTCTATTATTTTTTGTCGTTTCTGGCTAGATTCAGATTTTGATCCCGATCTGGTTGGTTCTCTTTCAATTTTTTATTATTTGTTTGACCTTATCGATATTATCTTTTAGATTTTATAGTAGATGTAATCTCCTTTAAATTTTGGTGTTCAATAGTAATTCAAAACTGTCACATGATAGATTTTCAATTGAAGGCGTGCAACAACGAATCTAGGTTTCTTGAGTTCATTGAAATCTCAGTTCTACTAGGGTATCCCAACACTTAGCAGTAGATATGGAGATGATTATCTAGAAAAAAGTTATAGTCAATTTTGCTGGGGTTAACTAAACCAAATTAATGTGTTATTGGCACATGGGACCAGCCCATGTCATTTCCTAAAAAACTTTGTGCCCAAAGTTACCTAAAATTACTGATTGCCATCCAACTTTCTTAACTCTTTAAACTCAATATATTTAACCATAACTTTAAGAGCAAATATATTCAAAAGTAATCAGCCCCACCTCTAATGTAAGGCCCCATTGAGCAAAATATGTTAACGCATAGCCATTAATTCCAAACAAATAGCCTGCTAGTCTTTATTTTTTTAGGTTTTATAGGTAATTTTTTTATTTTTATAGATAATTTTATTCAGACATCTGATGCATGGTTAGTTCTATCGTTGCTTGATTATTGTTGGCTTAGTCTAGATTTTGTTGTAGTTATTTGTGAGTCTTGTACTCCAGACTTATTCTAACTTATTTGGAATGTTTGGTTTAATCCGATTTTTTTCTCTTTACTCAATATTGCAAGAATGAGTAGCCTTTTTATAGTCAGTTTTATATTCTTGTTATTCCTTCATTGTTGATTTATAAGATGTCATTTGACTTACTTTTTAATTGAAATGAAACATCTTATATATATATATATATATATATAGTTTTGTTTGTGTTTCTATGTTAATATTTTACTATTAGAGACGAACTCAATAGTTAATCACAACGCTTGAGCTTTTCTATAGTAAAAAACTTTCTTGTAAAATATTGACAATTATCTACAAAAGCAATATGCGTATGCATATTATGCAAAAGAGCGTACCAAGAAAATGATTAAGAAATTTTTTATATATATAAAAAGGAAAGCAACATTAAACAACAAAAGAAGTACATATAGGTCAAGCAAGGGCGTAATTTTCAAAACGGAATCAAATTATATAAATTAACCAATTGAACCTCTGATTTTCAAGTTAGAGTAGTATTCATGAAAACCCTAAAATTTTTTTAAGTAAACCAAGTTAGCCTCATGGTTCTACCAGTAATCGACGTTATTTGGCTATAGAAGGGCGATGACATTTGACAACATTTTAGATTGAGGTGGAGTAATTTTAAAGAATTAAGCTTAGAGAATTAAAAGGCTGATTTGGCCCACTTGAAAGAGCTTGAGGGGTTGATCTGCCTAATTCAAAATTCAGGTGCTGTAATAGTCAACTGAAAAAAGTGTTGAGGGCTGCTAGACAGTTTTTATTAATTATATGCAACAGTAAGTGAAGATGTTGAACTAAAATAGGAGAAATCACACATTGCTGATTCGCAGTTTTTATTTATTATATGCAGTCATCCAAGTTTAAAAAGAAGCATAATTGACTATAAATTTATATGTTTAAGGGCATTTTTAATTAGTAATGCAAACTTATGTTATACTTGTTGAAATAGGTAAGTTTAGTGATCAAAGTAGATATTATTTCTCAAAATAAAGCATAACATGCCTCATGCATTTTCCCCTTTTTATATTTATGGTGTTAATTTTAATGCTATTAAAACTCTAATTAAATAAATAATGTCAAATTTATCTCTTGATAAAAAAGTAAAAAAAAATATAATTTAAGAGTAGAATGGTGAATCCATTTTACGACGCATCTTCACAGTTTTTATTTCATATTGAGTTGCACTTTTAAATTATAATATAAATATTTTATTTAAATAAGTTAAAAGGTCAAGAAAAATGATAAAATATTGTGTTTGAGGGCTTTTTTACAGTAACATAAACATAGTGCATGTTTGTTGCACAACTCCAAATTTAATGGCAACTCACAGATTTTTGCTTAAGATAGAAAAATTACAGGTTCTTTTTTTTTTCTTTATTTTTGGCATAAGAAAGACAGGTTTTATTTGTAAAATATTGACCAAAAGTATGATTTATTTGCATCTACTACATATAAGGTAAAACCGAAGGAAAAGACAATTTGTTGCACATTGTAGCTTATGATGTCTCATGGTCAAGCTGGGTGTTGCTACATGCAACAAATTCATCTGTAATTTTGTTTATATAAGCTAATAATATGTAAAATTAGCTTTCAATTAGTATGTAATGAGCTAGATTACCATAAAATGTATTGGTGCCAGACTATATTAGCATAAAAATGAGTCACAGGTAATAGCATAATTTCCATATTAGTTACAGGATCTATATATAAATTGAAAGGGGCTACTTGCTTTTCATAATTTGTTGCAGTGCGATTAGAGTGGGAGGTTAGTTAATTAGTTGTGTACGTAGTACATAGGTTGTCTTGTCAGCCCTCAGCTGGGTGGCTCAGGCTGAGCTGAAATATCGAAAGTTATTGTGGGAGACAACCGAAAACATTTGGAGGGCTATACCTACCCAGAAATCTTTTGCGTCTTCATTAGTATCACTCATAATAATTCTCACGTTCCCAGTTGTGGGCCTCCATCTCTCATCTCCACTTATTTTTTCCTTCTCTCAGTTAATTTGTAGTTGTACTCCTATGCTTATATATATATATTCACAGAGTTTAAACTTCATCTCCATGCTCGTTTTTAACTAGCTACCACGAGTATTGATTAATTTCTGGGGGTAGCTTCTTGTAGGCAAAGAGACATATATATATATATATAGCATCAATGGCGGAGCAGGGCGGCGGATCTGGGTGGGGAAAGAGGATGTGGTGCTCGGTTCCGGAGCGGATGCAGCTGCATGGAGCCATGCTGGCGTTGCAGTTCGGATACGCAGGCTTCCATGTCGTTTCCAGGGCTGCCCTTAACATGGGCATCAGCAAATTTGTCTTCCCCGTTTACAGGAACATCATCGCCTTGCTTCTCCTCCTTCCCTTCGCTTACTTTCTTGAAAAGTACCTACCCTACCTATACCTACATACCAGCTTTAGTTTCTTGTGTTCTTATCATAATGAAAATTATTTCTGCTAGTTAATTATACTTCTACAAATTATTAGTACACATATATAGAGATATTCTTCTTCTTTTTTTTTTTTGTTTTAATTTAAGTAATTAATGCTTTTCCTTAATTATTTTAACCTGTTCTTGTTTATGTATTCAGGAAGGACAGGCCAGCTTTGACTCTGAATTTCATACTCCAGTTCTTCTTACTTGCCTTAGTCGGGTAAGCGGAAATTTGTCAACTAAGCTATATAAACGATATATATGTGTGTATTACGAAAAAGAAAAAGGTTGACATATAAGTCATTGATTTTATTTTTGTGGTCTTATAATATATAAATATATAATTTTACGCTAACAGCATAACAGCGAATCAAGGATTTTACTTGTTGGGGCTGGACAACACGTCCCCCACTTTTGCTTCAGCCGTCCAAAACTCCGTCCCGGCGCTTACCTTTCTGATGGCCGCTCTCCTCCGGTAAATTAATTAATTCCAAAACTAGCTAGTCACCTACATATATATGTCGTACTGGTATATATATAGTACTATAATTAAACTACCGCACGTACGTTTTCTTCTTTTTTTTTTTTCAGGATAGAGAAGGTCCGGTTGGACCGGAAGGACGGGGTGGCTAAGGTGATCGGGACGGCGTTCTGCGTGGCGGGAGCGTCGGTTATAACTCTGTACAAAGGGCCGACAATTTACAGTCCGGCGCCCCCTTCGCAGCCACTAATGCTTATGTCGGTGCCGTTGGGAGACGCCAAGGGGAAGAGCTGGACGCTGGGGTGCGTGTATTTGATCGGACACTGCTTGTCGTGGTCAGCGTGGCTGGTGATGCAGGCACCGGTTCTGAAGAAATACCCGGCTCGCCTCTCCGTTACCTCCTACACTTGCTTCTTCGGTATCATTCAGTTCCTCATCATCGCTTCTTTGGCCGAGAGGGACCCTCTCGCCTGGATTTTCCACTCTGGTGCTGAGGCCTTCACCATCCTCTACGCAGTACGTAGCTTAAGTTTCATTTAACAATCTTTGGCTTCTGTTTTAATTGATGGATCATAACTATAAAATCGATTAATTAATTAATGTTCATATATATATATATATAGGGAGTGGTAGCGTCAGGGATCGCATTTGCAGTACAAATATGGTGCATCGACAGGGGTGGTCCTGTTTTCGTGGCCGTCTATCAGCCTGTTCAGACACTTGTTGTGGCCATCATGGCCTCCATTGCTTTAGGCGAGGAGTTCTACTTGGGAGGGTAACTGATCCATTTGTTTCGTTTATGACTTGGGGGTACGTATGGCAACTTTAAAATAATCAATGGGTGTCTGAATGTAATTTACAGGATCATTGGGGCTGTATTGATCATAATCGGATTGTACCTGGTGCTTTGGGGCAAAAGCGAAGAGAAGAAGTTTATGGCACAGGAGAAGATCGCCAAGATTGAGTCACCAGTACCGGCGCCGGAGGTCGGGAATAGCCGGATCGACTCATCTCTCTCTCAGCCGCTGCTACTCCCTCCCTTCACGGAAAATGTTTGACTCAGAGTCAGAAAAGCCTGACCCGTGGGGCTCGCTGAAGAACCAAACCAAGGTCGTCGAGGAACTAAAGAGACAATTAAGTTCGAAGAAATTAAAGAAGATGAAGACGACCACTAGATAAACGTAGTGTGGGAATGAGAGTTAGTTTGTGAATGATAAAGTCCATGGTTATTGTTCCTTTTTTTTTTTTTGGTCGTGTTAAATTAATTAATGTTCTGTTTAGTTTGTTTGTGAATTGCAAAGTCTATGGTTATTGTGCCCTTTATTTTGTGAAATTCGATGTTTTATTTCGAGTTACTAGCTAGTAGTATATATGGTTAAGAAAAAAGTGGCTCAAACTCTTAGCGAAGCTATTGTCACTGTAACAAGTGTTTACTGAGTAGATTAATACATTATTCGGTGGTTAATTCACAATATCCAAAGATGCTTGATATATGCATGATAAGGCTTAAAATGGCTTAAATGGGGTAAGTCTCACATAATCATTTTACAATTACGGAAGAAAACATGACATGTAAGTATGGAAATTTACAATACAAAATGCACGGTGGCTATATACACAATTTTTAATTAATTTCAAATGTGTGGTCTTTTTTAGAAGAATATGAAAAGTAAAGGCAAAATTGCCCTAATAGCTAGCCCCTAGAATTGTATGTTTATACCTACTTAATCCCTTAACTTTATCTTTTGCTTAACTTTTCTTATATTTGAAAAGAAAAGTTAGCAACGAAAAAAGTTAAACGTTAAGATAAGAAGAAATATGAAAGCTAACAGGTCAAAAATATAACTTTTTCAATGAAAAAATTATTTGTACAGAGAAGACAGTGACCCACTTTTTATGTTTTTAAGGTAAAAGAGATCTATATTTTTTTGTTAAAATATATGTTATTAAATTTAGGATATTCACTAGAAAATCAAAGGGGTGCACTAGTCTTAGCAATTTTTTTGGAACAATAGGGGCCATGGAGCCCCATAAATAATATGTAAATATGCCTCTGATAAAATGGATGCTCTCAACGTATATTATAAACACGTAGGCTGTTATTGTGTGCGCATTTTGACCAACTTTTTATATTATTAGTCAATAATCCTCTCAGGTATTAGTTTAGATATATAATCAACAAACTAATTTATTTTCTATCAATAATATAATTTCTTTTGCTTGGTCACTTTTGAGTTTGAATTTTTTAAGGGATTTCAAAAAATTTCTCTTAAAAAAATTAACTTGATCTGAATGTACATAATCTGCTTAAATATAACCAAAAGAACTTCAATCAGGTGCATCAAATTTAAGGCTTATATATCAAATTCCGTTCCAAGAGCCCGCAAAAATACCACTAGTAGTAGTCTAGAAGCCGAAGCGTAGTACTACTGGGCCTTGGGCCGTCTGGGGAAAAATTGGGACGGTTTTGCTTTAATAATCCTCAGCTTGGGCTGGGCCTAGGCCGCTAGTGCATATTCTCTCTCTCCCTGATGAATATTCTTCAACTGCAAGTTGATCTGTGAGCTTCAAGTTGCTCGCGGCTAGTTAATCTGTGAGCCTAAAAAATGGGCACAAAGGCAAGTTGATCTGTATTTGACCGGCTGTTAGATTTGGGTGTTTGTCGTGTCACCTGCAGCAGCATTGATCGGGTTTTGTTCCCCGCCCAACCTCACTTCCTGAGAAACAGAACCAGAACCCAGCTCCAGCTTCAAGCTGCTCGACATTTCAAAAGACGTCATCAGGTTCTTGTTTATGAGTGAGTTTTTGAAGTTCGACACTTGGAAGCAAAGATGGTTGCAGTTTGGGACTCTCCAAAATTTGTTCTTTTTGTTGTTAGCTTGATACTTGGTGTTTCAGAGCTTTGTAATGGTGGAACAACCAGTAGCTTTGTCAGGAATGATGATCTTGCCAATGATATGCCTCTGGACAGTGATGTGTTTAGAGTTCCTCCCGGTTACAATGCTCCCCAACAGGTTTCCTTTTTATTTTTCCCTTCTTGCTCTATCTTTGGTAGTTTATAGATACTAGTGAAGTTGTCTGTTTAATTTATTAACTCCTATTTGATTTTCAGTGGGTGTATTTATGTCCTATATTTGTTTATTTAATTATTTATCCAATTTTATTGATTCTATGAACTTCAAGGTACATATTACACAAGGAGACCATAAGGGGAAGGGTGTGATTGTCTCTTGGGTGACCCCAGAAGAGCCTGGTTCTAATACAGTTGTTTACTGGGCTGAGAATAGCCAGCTAAAGAAACACGCAGAGGGCAGTGTTCTTACCTACCAATATTACAATTACACTTCTGGTTTCATTCATCACTGCACCATCAATGATTTGGAGGTTTGTGCTACTCCTAAGTAGTCAGTTGTCTTTTAGGTTTCTTAAAGGCGTATTATTGGGTGTAATCAGATCATTTGGTCTACCCACTTCTTTGAAACTTCTGGCTACTTCATTTTTGTGGCAAACAAACTTCTGGTGTTGAATCAATTCAACTTTATTGCTGCAGTTTGATACTAAATATTACTATGAAGTTGGAATTGGGAACACCACAAGGCAGTTCTGGTTTGTAACTCCTCCTGAAGTTGGTCCTGATGTACCTTACACTTTTGGTCTGATAGGTAACAACCTCTTTCAGAAGTTTGTTTCATTTAACAGATGCATTAAGTTTTCACTTCACCTTTTCAGCAGTGTATGTTAGTCAAAGTCTTCATACTTATAAGCTTCATTTGTTGGACAAATGCAATATGGCCGATTACTAACTGTTTATGTGCTACATCCTTTCATGTTGATCCCAAAAAAGTACTCCCTCCGTCCCATAACAAATGAAACGTTTCTCTGGGCACAGAGATTAAGATGTTTGTGCAGTAAAAGTTTAAATAATGAATAAAAAAGAAAAATTTTGTTTTTGGGTTTTGTACAGTGAGAGTTTAAGTGAAGATTAAAAAAAATTATTTATTGGGTTTTGTGTAGTGGGAGTTTAAATGAAGGTAGTAAGGTAAATTAAAAGTTGAAAACTTTCTAAAATAGGAAACGTTTCATTCTTTTTGAGACATCTATAAAAGGAATACATTTCATTTTTTTTTTGGATGAAGGGAGTAGTAAATTACTGCTTATATGGATATTATTTTCCTAAATAAAAGGATACCCCTATTGTATCTCCGCAGAAACTGAGGCCTTCTTTGAGTGCTGGTTTTTGGCACATAACGATGGGAATCATAAAGTATAAAATATAACATGGATTTAGTGATATTTTGGACTAGTTCTTGTTGGTGTTGCAGATTTCGAATTTTCCAGGACTTATTTTTATCCTGACATGTCTTTAATCAGGGGATCTTGGGCAGACTCCAGACTCAAATAGAACGCTTACACACTATGAATTGAACCCAGCAAAAGGACAGATGTTGTTGTTTGTAGGTGACCTCTCCTACGCAGATGACTATCCAGCTCATGACAATGCAAGGTGGGATACATGGGGCAGGTTTGTAGAGAGAAATGCTGCATTTCAGCCTTGGATTTGGACTGCTGGGAATCATGAGATCGACTTTGCTCCTCAATACGTATGCAACTCATTAACATTCTTCATACTCTACATTGCTTGTGCAACTTATGATATAAATACAGTTCAAAGCCAAAACAGGCAGTGAATTATTTACTAGTAGAAACTAAGCATCTTGGTTCTATTGCAGGGTGAACCTATACCTTTCAAGCCCTATACTAATCGATATCCTGTACCCTTCGAAGCATCAGGGAGCACGTCTCCTTTTTGGTACTCAATTAAGAGAGCTTCTGCATATATCATTGTCATGTCATCTTACTCAGCTTTTGGTATGAATCTTACAATTTCTAAGTTATTCCTTCCTTATTTGCCTCGTGTCACTGTTCTGAGGAATTGATGATTAATTAACACCTAATTCTATCACGCTAAACCTCCATCAACTGTCTTGTGCTGTGCACTCTCGGACTTTTGAGCCCCGATTGTTGCATCTCAGATTTTCTTTCATTTATGTAACAGGAATGTACACCCCACAGTACAAATGGCTTAGAAATGAGTTTGGGAAAGTGAATAGAACCGAGACTCCATGGCTTATTGTCCTGATGCACTGCCCTTTCTACAGCAGTTATGTGCATCATTACATGGAAGGAGAGACCATGAGAGTAATGTATGAGCGATGGTTTGTGGAGTACAAAGTTGATGTTGTGTTTGCTGGCCATGTTCATGCGTACGAAAGATCTGTAAGTCTAGGTTCTCCTAGATAAGGAAAAATAAGAACACAGAGTTTGTTTGCGGATGGTTTATATCACTTTGCAATTTGCAGGAACGCATTTCAAATATTGCCTATAACATCGTTAATGGTTTGTGCACTCCTAGAAGCAACCCATCAGCCCCAGTTTATATAACTATTGGAGATGGAGGGAACCTAGAAGGATTGGTTACAGAGTACGTGTATTAGCATTCGCCTGAAATTTCTGAAGTACTGTAACATTTCAGATTACATTTTCTCCTTCAACACTCTGTGTGACAACTAACATTCTTTTATGACTGCTCTGAAACTTGATCTGAACTTCACAGAATGATGGAGCCGCAGCCTAGGTACTCAGCCTTCCGTGAACCGAGTTTCGGGCATGGAATTTTAGAAATAAAGAACAGAACACATGCATATTTTGGGTGGCATCGTAATCAAGATGGATATTCTGTAGAAGCTGATTCCATATGGTTGTGTAATAGGTACTGGAATCCTTCAGAAGAATCATCAGCCGCAGCCCAAATGTGATGCTGATTTGCAGTATATCGTGCCTGGTGCCCTAGCTTGTATAGAGTATTTGAGCTACTTCCTAAAGCTTTTGTCCCAAAACCCTCCCTTTGCCCAGAATAGGATGCGTTAGACCACCACCTTGCCATGAATCTTGTTTATAATGTGCAATGTGGTTATTCATAGTAATTGATACTGGCAAATGTCACTTCTACCACACAATCATCTATAAAACTGGAACAACTCCAGGTCTCCCAAGCATTTCATTCCGCATGTCAGGATCTGCTAGCAAGTAAGCCAGTGACCGGGCAGCCTCTGCCTGAGTCCCACACCCCTGCGAAGCCACCAACATGGTCTCCAGCAGCCAATCAACAATTGCCTTGCCACCAGTGCTGACAAGCGCTTCCCTGTGATTGGCATTGGCCGAGGTTATGTCAACAAGCAATGAAGCCACCCGCAGCTCAAACCTTGCCCGTACCTCGTGGGTGGCTAAAGAGAGCACCAACCTAAGACTACCACAACACCAAGGCTGTGATGCTAGTCTGCCGAGCGTGGTAGACAATCCTCTTGACGGACTCAGTCGAATGATTGTCATAGTTGCTGTCATAGTTGGAAAGAAAAGCGTACAATGTGACTATGACAGTGGCGGGGAGAGTGAGAACATAGTTTCTGGTAAGATATCGGGAGGGGGCGGCGCTAGTTGAATGAGAGAGCCATCTCTATAGGATTTGGGGCAGCAAAGGGGAGGGGGGTAGGATGGGGATTTTGGAGGTTGATGAGGGTTGGGGATGGTAGACGGGTGGGTAAGATTTGTAAACCATGTGTACCTGTCTGTGACGGATGAGTAAAGTGGTAAAAATACCTATGACATGGCGGATATAGGCAGCAAAGTGCACCCATCTGGCAGATATTGAGTATTTATCATAGATAAATCCACACCATCTACCTGTCAACCCAGTCAAATATAAAATTCCTATTACACCCTCAAAGCACCCACTCCCTAACCCTAACTCTCTCAACTCTTCTTCATTCAGGCTTATCATATTTCCTCAAAGAACTTCCGATTTTCCTTTTCTTTTCATCTTCAATCCCTAGCTCACTTTAGTTTTCCTCCCATTGCCCACTCACTTCATTGGTCATTTGGCTCTTGGTGTCTCTGGACTCTACTTGCCTCCTTAGTTGGCAGCCAGTTTCTCGCCATTGCAAATTCCTTTATATTCAACCCTCCATCAAAAGTATGACAAGGCCTCAAATTGAAAGGTTTTGAAGTCCTTTTTCCTTCCTTCTCCATCTCCCTCTCTAGGCATTTGTAGTTCAACCTATTTCGAGTTAGAAAAAATTAAGTTGAATTGTTAATTTCTCAAAAGTAACTCATCAGCTTTGTAGTTCGACTTGCATAATTAGGCAAAGAAGTTACCTAATTAGGATATCAAGCCAAGTGTTCAGATGCTACATTGTGGTTAATTTAAAAGTAATTGATAGGAGTAATTGTTAATTTATTGTTCAAACAATGAAGTGCAATGTTGCTCTATTTGAATTCAACTATTTAGTTTTGATAGAGACAAGACCTATTACCTTAACCTTCTAAGAGATAAATGTTTGAAGTTGAATAATTTTAATTTTATATTTAAACTTGATGAGATGTTATG
Source organism: Aquilaria sinensis (assembly GCA_005392925.1). Classification (NCBI taxonomy): domain Eukaryota; kingdom Viridiplantae; phylum Streptophyta; class Magnoliopsida; order Malvales; family Thymelaeaceae; genus Aquilaria; species Aquilaria sinensis. Next base: position 444,268 of record SMDT01002626.1, on the reverse strand, counting down.
TTGCTTATATTTTTATTTTTTTCCTGGCAGCTGAGAAGGCCAAGTATGCTGCTAGAGATCCCATCACTGCCCTAGAAAAAGTACATGATAAAGAACAAATTGGCTAACGAGGGAGACTTGAAGGCCATGGAGAAGAAGATAGAGTTGATGATGCAATTGAATTTTCAAATGAGTTAGGGGGAGAAGTTGCAAAGCATTTTTTTTTTTAAGAAAAAAAAACTATAGGTTAGTCGTGAATGTGAAGATTTTTCTACTTCATGATGGTTCTTGGTTAAGAAATACTACCTCCGTTTCGTAAAACTTGTCCCCTTTACTATTCACAGCAATTAATTCATGATTTTATTTTTTAAAAAATTTTCTATAGAAATATAAAATTTTATATAAAAATGGTACCTTAAAAACTCTAGTTTATAAATATATTTTTTAAGAATTTTTTATTAAATAGACAAGGTAAGGGATGAAGGAATGTTTTGTCCTTGGTGAAGGAATACTTAATCATTGCTTATAGCTTGAAATTAAGGTAAGGGATTTATAATTCATACCCATTTGATGTTGTTCATAGCTTATTTGTGGTAAAATTCTTATAAATTTGATTATTGGCATTGGTTGTGGTGGGAGATGTTTATGGTGGACTAGTTGGGTTTCTAAGCCTAGTGTGATGTTTGTGTGTGTTGCAAGCTTAGAATGAAGGGTGCATTGTGGCCTACGAATTGTGTTTTGCAAGTTTGCAAAGTGAGAAGACATCCCCAACTTGTTTGGGAGTCTTTAGAGGCCTCACAAGGTGCCTTATGTACCATTTCAGAGTTCTAGGCACAAGGCTCTGGTGCTTTTGTGCCAGTTGGCGCTGCAGCACCCAGAGCATGCCTAGGGACACCAGAATGGAAGGCCTGTGGCGCTACTACACCACTTCACGCCGTAGCCCCATAAGCTTATTCTCTAACTTTGACATCAGGTAGTATTTTCTTCTTAACTTTTAGCTCGGGTATCTAATTGAGGCGATTCAAGATTCCATGTGAAGCTAGGAGGGAGCACTACCATTTGCATGCATTCCCAAGCCTAGATTCCCCCAGATTTAGTTGTATTTTAGTTCAAAGTGAATGCATATTTGGTCGCAATAAAGCACCATTAGTCGGGTGCAAGGTTTAGTGCCATCAAAAGCCTAGCCATGCCTTTAAGTTTGAGGTTCCAATGTAGGAACCTTAGTGCACCTAAGTGGGCTCCAAAGAACCTAATAAATGAGTCTAACCATGGTCGTTGCTACTCCACTAATGTGAACCAAGTAATGGTGGATCACTATATGCCTTGAGTGAAGGTTTAGTGCACTTCTAGCCTAGGCAAAATTACTTAAGGTGCAAGTAAAAACCTAGTGCACTATTGGTAAAGGTTTAAAGTAGAAGCTTAGTACACAAGTGGCCTAGGCAAATCTAAAGAGTTGAGACACTATATTGAGGCTTAGTACACCATAAGGGTGGCGCATCCATCATGTTCACTTGTACAATATAAGGGAGGTCAGGAATTTCACTAGTTCGGCTAGCAAGCAATGTTTACTAGTAAACAAGGCTTTGTCTTATAGTTTAAGGGCTAAGTAAAAGACATGTCCAAAAGGACTGAAACATATGCGCATAGGTTTAGTCTCACATTGTATGACCTCATAGTAGATTACATGTGTGTGTGTGTGTGTGTGTGTGTGTGTGTGGTCCTTAGTGTTTTCCTTGCAGGTTAAAGATCTCTTACTAAGAATCATAAGATTCTTCCTTCCTTAGTTTCATGTTGTGCAGATACTAAGGTTGATGGACCAGACAATCATTAAGGATTGTCGTTGTAGTTTTTGTAATAGGTATATTACTTTGTGAATCTTTGAGATTTTAGTTATTTGGCTACTTGATAGTTAAGTTGTTATGGCACTAACTACAGTTTTCTTAGCTTCAGAGGCTAATGAGCACATGGAGGACTATTGAGGCCGACCACCAGGATTCCTCATCTAAGGTGGAAACTAGTTGATTAAATCTCAATAATATTAGTCTTGTTTATGCATGACATATGGTAGTGGCCTCCAATGTATATTAATAAAGTTAAGACCTCTAGGGTTGTCTTTCGGTGTAAAGCATAGTATTCTTTGGTTCAGATGCCCATATATGATTAATTATGTGTAGGATAATGATGACACTATGATGGTTTTGTATGTTTTGACTCTTTGAACATCAATTTTATGGAAAATGCCTAAGCTATAAAAATGCTTTATGGTTTTCTACTTGCCAAGTCAAAACAACTCTTGCATGCATGATTTCATTTCTAGGCTAAATCATTAGTGGCATGAAGTTTTAACAAGGGTGCACATAATTAATTAGCTAATTGCAACCAGTATGAGACTTGTTCTCATAGGTTTCCTAGGCAGAGCCATGCGGGGCCATGTCAACCCAAGTCATCGACTGCCCCATCTAGTTGTCACTCCACCATCGCTAGCCATCCTAGCTTGCCGCTACTGTCCTTCCTTGACCTATGTCATCGCTTCCTAGCATCTTTTGCATTTGACAACGCCAAATTGAAGAAGTGGAGCCTCATGAAGCTCAGGCATTCAAATGTCAATTCAGCATAAGCCCATGTCACCCAAGATTATGCCATCTCCCCGAAGGCCCTCAGCCATTACTGAAGGCAACCCAGGTTGCCATTGGGCAAAATCGATCGCCTTTATTGTGAATCAAGTGAGAGAAAATGAAATCTGTGCCTTGTGACTCATACCCAATGGCGGAACTAGGATTTTTGGTTCGGGGGGGCGAGCCCGGAGGAGAGTCGACTAAACCCGGAGGAGAGGGACGGCATCGTGGCGAGGTAAAGCTGGAGATTGGGAGTAATTCGTACTAATTCAAAGATTAGGGTGCAACTCGTACAGGTTAAAAAATTTGAAGGACTAATAGTGCATTTGGGCCATGTTAGAATATCTGTTTAAGACTAGAGGGAATAATTACTCATTTGGTCACTGTTTTATTTAACGCCTACCTTACTACCTCCCATCTTCATATTCTTTTCATATTTCCGGGGGGTCAAAAATACATTTCTAGTCTCTAATTTCTATTAAATTAACCAATTAAGTACCTATATTTCAATTTTTTCAAAATTTTTGGGGGGCAGCGGCACCCCCTTGCCCCTACGTAGGTCCGCCCCTGCCCATACCTGACCTAGTCTAAGACCAAACCCATAATTGTCTTTGGTTTTACCTATATTTGACCCAACCCATAACAAATGAAACTTAGGCACTGGAGGCTAGGGTTAGCACAAAAAACTAGTTTAAAATGTACTAAGAATATCAAATTGTAGAAAGCAAGATAAGAATCTCCTTTTATTGGTAAACTCCTTTACAATATTAGTACAATGCTTCTAAAAGTAATACAATAAATAGTGTAATAGTGTAAAAGTTTGCTTTTTAAAACTAATTATGATTTAGATAATATACATTTAAAAAAAAGGTGGAGGAATTGAGAATGGAGACTGTATCAGTGGTGGTAGAGGGTGGAGAGGCGGCAAGAAGGCATCAGAAATGAGGGGCAGCAGTTTTAAAGAAAGTGGAGGCTTGGATTGAAGATAATGGCCTAAGTGGAGGAGACAAAACATTATAGTATAAAAGATAAAAATTAGAAAACTTTAGTGGCAACTATGTGATTTTTTCCCTTTTAAATGAATGAAAGTTAAGTCAGTGGAGTAAAGTGTCCCAGTTATCAAAGTTCATGGCTCAATTACAACCCTCAAAAAGTTCAGGGAGTGAATGGTCGAGTCACCATAGTACAGGGTTTAGGTAAGGACTTAACCCAAATACATATGGTTGTCATCAAATTAAATAGAAATTAGAAAATAACAGCAAGATAAGTGGAAAGCGTTGATCAACGACCATATACATATAAATACAGAATTCGATTAATGGCACCGGATAAAAATACATTAGGAATATCCAAGTTCACCTTAAGAATTTGAAGTAAAACCCCTAAATAACTTTTTTTAAAAAAAAAATTTAAAAACATAAGCATGATCATACAATTTTTTTTCCTAGCAATTTTTGTTGCAAAGGACATAACACCAAATAGAAATGGTGAACACAAAAGTTAAATTTAGTTTCACTCTAAGTAGGTTCTACAATTTAAAATACTAACAATTAACAAAGTGGCCCGTAATTAATTCAAATTTGAGTTCTTTTAGCAAATCATTATACTTTTAACAGTATTTCCCAATTAACGAAAGTTTTCAAAATATTTTCTAATGACTTGTATATATTTTAGTTCTTTATCTATATTTAGTTTACTTTAATGTACAAAAACTTTATGAAAAGTATGAAGGTTAATGAAAAAGATGACTTCAACTACTAATATGGCTCTAATACCAAACAAAGTGGCCTGGACGACCAACCCTACCCACCACTATCATATGTTTTCTCTACATTGCCTTCCATTTTTCTTCTTTATGCCTCCAGTTGAGTTTAGGTGCCAATTCAAGCAAGCTGATTGATTTGTTGTCTTTATTCCACCTAATCAACCACTCTTACTATTTTTTTTACTGTTTCTTCTTTCACTATTAACAAGAGTATTATCTAGTTTATCCAGCACTCTATAATAAACTGATCTGGGTGACAATTTTCAGTGTTAGTGGTCAAATGGAGGTCGGAGGATGAAAAACAACAAACAGAGATAATGATGCATTTTTTAGTAATACGACGAGTGATGGTGGCTGAATTTTTTATTTAGTCATTCTATTAAATTTATATTGGTTGATCTATTATTAAATGTTGATCCACCTTTTATTTGGATAGATCATCTATTATTTGTTTTGACTATTTGGTCATTCTCTATTTGGGTTTTGTTACAATTATTTGTGAGTTATCTATTTTATATTTATTTTGGTTTATATGAAAGATTCAACTTGGCCCAATTTTCATACTTTTATTCGATGTCACAGAAATAAATAATCTTTTTAATAGTCAGTTTTATGTTCCTATTATTTCTTAGAGTCTCGTGCTATTGTTGATTTGGAAGATGCCATTTGAGTCACATTTTATTGAAATAAAGCATCTTTTTTAAGAGAGAGAGAAAGAGAGAAAGGGACTCCAATTCCAATACCAAATAAGTTCAAGTATTAATAATTAAAAATTAATAGAAAATTATTAAACAATGAGAATGGAACATGGATATGAATCCAAAATTCAATCATGCAATTTATTGAGTTAATAGACATAGAACTTGCAAAATTATTAGATTCCGCACCCAAAGAGTTGTGAAATTTTTTTTTTTTTATCCCTTAAAGTTGTATATGGCTGTACTATATATAATAGGTTATTTATATAAAAAAAAACTTTTAATTAGTTTACGTACATTTACATTATATAAAAATATTAATAAATATGGCACATTAAGTGTAATTCCTTTTCTTAACTGAGTTTCTCTATTTAAAAACCAAATTATCATTTCAAAATGTTAACTAGCAGTTTTTTTTTTTTTGTAATCAGAAGCATATGTACTAGTATAAAAATATAAGGTACTTTATAGTTAAATGAATTGAGGAATACATGTTTTTCCGACACCCTGAAAAACCATCAAACTATCATAATTGACATTTTATGAAAAGATTGGTGGATGTAGAGTTCAAATCTCTAACCTCACTTTGCTAAGCCTCAGCTGGCTGAGGCTTAAGGACTTAATTAGCAGTTGAGAACATGAAGTTAGAAAAACAAAAGGGGCAAAGAATTTTTTTTCAAAACTATACATGCAAACTGTATATTTGATCAATTCTCAAACAAGATATGTAAGTTGTAATCAACCAAACAAATTTAATAAATATAATAATAGTATTTTAGTATCATGTAAAAGTATTTTCACAATTTACAACATGACAACAGTTATATAAGCATTCTAAAGCAATGATTGGCGGGGTTTAATGTAATATTACCCAACTTGTGGACTTTTGGAAGGAGTGAGAGGATAGTTAGTAGTCCAGCTGCGTGCCTTCAGATGTGAGCTGTATCTGCTACAGATGGACCATTCGGTTTAGGAGGTTAGGAGGAGATTCATCAGCATCATTGGCCATTGGGCACTAGTTCTTGCGCTTCATAGGTCCTGCTAGCATCATAAGCCTCGAATCGAATGCTGCCAATTTCTCACGTATCAGGGAAAGTCTTAATTAATAAGCACAAAACCCCGAAATCAGTGATTTTGCTCTGACATAAAAGATCGTAAAAAGAAATCTCGGCCAGTGATTTGATACCCTTCAGTGCTGCTGATACAGCACCAGCAAGATCAAATTTTGGGGGATTATCCTTCTTGAAATTTTTGTATGGTCCAGGAAAAGGCTCCAGAGTGAGAAGATCCGCAAGAGGGAATGAGTCCTGGGAATCAGAGCTTGTATCTGATTGATTTCCAGCAAGATTAACAACAGAAACTACCAACTGGTTTGCAATTTGTGCAACTGACTGATCTATTTGAGCCTGAAACATAAAAGAAGTGGTAAGCACCAAAATATTAGAACAAATAAATGGAAAACTGGGGATTTGAAAGCCCATTAATCTATGTACATACCCTCAGTTTTATTATCACTATTAGGCTGAGTGCCTGCTTTAGTAGATGCTGATGTCTTGCTGGAACTTAGGACATCGTCTAACAAAAGAGCTAGCCATCCCTGATCTATCGGCACAGAGCCTGGACCATAGTCTTCAAGAATACATGAAAGATTTTTTGTGGCTGAAGAACGGATGGGAACAAAGTAGTCTTCTCAAAACATCCAGCAAAGCAAAATGCCAGACATTTCTAACTTTCTTCGAGAGATAAATAACGCAGGTCCCCAGTACACAACAACTCTAAAGCCTTTGCCAACGCTTCTTGAACCTACTGATGTGTACAAGTCCTTCTCGTGACATCTCTCATCAGATGGAGACCCTTTTTCATGACTACTTTCTGGGCTCCAGGGCTCCTCTCAACCGAAACTAAAAATGCAGCTAAAGCCATCTGAACCAAAGATATGTTATCATTTTCACTTGCTTGAGACACAGTTGGAAGAAGCGTGGAAGCCCTATCAGAGACAGAATCATTTAAAGGAAAATTACGATCCTCAAACAACAACCGAGCAACCAGACAGCCATGCTATTTCACAGATCGCTCCATCACCCAAAATAAACCATAAAAGGCATCCATACAATATAATTCCAAGGCCAGACAACAAAACACTTTACCTTTTCGGTTTGATTCCGAGGCTAACAAGAAAATATGAATTTCAACAAATTGGGCAATAAATACGATGCCAGATCAAAACTCAGAAGCCAAAAAACAAACTGTCCCTAGTAGGCGAAGAGTACATTCGACATTTTTACTTCAAATTGCTAATTCTACAACATCTGAATCGATTTCTGATCTGTATGACTATAGACAACCGGAACCAAGGAAACCAACAATGGCACTTGAATGCAAGTATCAGGAACCCCAACAGGAGAATGCTGTTTGTCTCACTCGAGTTCAGTAGCTCCAAGAAGCCACAGTTGTGGCCAGAAAGCACATAAACAGATTGCAGCTGAGCTGAAACTGGCTCAAGTGCTTGTGCTAGTCGTGCTGGTCAGTCAACCCATGCTCTCATTATCTGACGCTCAACTCCAGTCCTTCATTTGAATCTCTGCAGTTTCTTAAAGCAGCTCTAATCTCCTTCAACATCTCATTCACTCTCATTCCTTTTCTGCTCAAAACAAACATGTAACTGAATTAAACCCATTGAGCATAACAGTAACAAAAACCAGAAAGACGATAAAGAACTTACAAGACGCTGACGCCAACAACAGCCACTGGTCTTGGATAATCCTCAATTTCTCTATCCCCGTCATTTTCTTCAGAAAACTTCAGGGGCAAGGCATCAGCTTTGCCATCTTCAGTAGCCAATTGCTTAACTTTTTCCTCCAATCTAGTTTCCGACATCAAAGACACATTATCTTTTCCAATTTTCAGTATCTCCTCAGTCAAAAGTGGAAGCCGCTCACTTGCCTGGAATATTAAGCGGCACATATGAAACTAAGCAGATTTTCTAAATATACAAATGCCATTAGCATTTTACAGTCACGTACCTCAGGAAGGTCAATCTTATTAAGGACCACGACATATGGTCGCTCAAGGTAATTGGGATTATACATCCGTAATTCCTGGAGCACCAAAAATTTGACAGAAGCTTAGTTAGCAAGAGCTAGCATGGAAAAAAGTACATCCAGAATAATTAACATAAAAGTTCACAAAAATAGACTAAAATCAACTACCTTTGCATTTTGACAGCAAGATCAACTACACTAAACCATTCTCAAGGGGTAAAATCCATATGTAGTCCCCTAACTTTAAGGATCGTCCTAATGTGGTCCCTTAACTCAAAAAATGGCTCTTAAAGTCCCCTAACTCAACTTAAGTGTCCTATTTTGGTCCCTACCGTCAGTTCTGCCATTATGTTGGATGGAAATTGCCTACATGGCACTTACTTTGCCACGTGGCATCCTATGTCATAACAATAAGTGGCTAGAATAAAAGAACAATAAATAATAGGCTAAAATTGATGAAACACATAATTCTAAGGACTTTAAGTGACATTAATCCCTAATTTCTATCTCCCCCAAATCTTCTTGGATTCGAGCTCGCCGTCGCCGACCACCTCCGGCCTACCCGCTGCTAACCAGAAATCCGCCTTGATACCCTTCATCCCTGGCCCAACATATCCACTTCATCATCCCCTTGGCCCATAAGGCCACCAAATCGGAGATGAGGATTTCTCACCTGCAGTGAATAGGGGTCGGACTGTTCCTGTCGATAATCGCGATGGTGGTGGCGGTGCTGGTGGAGATCAAGAGGAAGTGGATGGTTGCGGAGTCAGGGCTCCAAAATTCGACGGAGCCACTGCCGATTTCGTTCCTGTGGATCGCACTGCAGTACTTGTTCCTGGGGTCGGCGGATCTATTCACACTGGCAGGGCTGCTAGAGTTCTTCTTCTCGGAGGCACCGGGGAGCATGAGGTCGCTGGCGACGGCGCTGTCGTGGGCGTCCCTAGCGATGGGGTACTATCTGAGGCGGATTTTCGGTTGGCAGCGGGTAGGCGGGGTTTGCGGCAGGAGAGCAAATCGCGGGCGAAAACGGTGGGCGGCGGACGGTGAGAGTTGGGGAAGAAGATGAAATTAGGGTTATCAACTTTTTAAGTCCCTGAAATTATTTGTTGTGTCAAATCTAACCTGAGGTTTATTATTCTTTCAGTCTCATCACTTATTGCCATAAAATAGGATGCCATGTGGCAGTTTAGGTGCCACGTAGGCAATTTCCGTCTGAAATAACGCCTGAACTGACGGTAGGGACCAAAATAAGACACTTAAGTTGAGTTAGGGGACTTTAAGAGCCATTTTTTGAATTAAGGGACCACATTAGGACGATCCTTAAAGTTAGGGGACTACATATGGATTTTACCCCATTCTCAAGCTATCTACTAAAATCCAGCTACCCCTAACTACTTTGGTTTCAACAAAATGGCCTGATTTTGCCAAATTTTTGCTTTCCTACATAAAGGTGAAAACACTGCAAGCAGAGTGGGCAAGAATTTGGTTACGCTGATCACTGCTTTTCACAATCCTTACTGCACAAAGCAGAACTCCAATAAGTACATGAAAGATTGAAAAAGAAACTGTACCTCCCTGACTGTTCTGTAGTCATTCACTGGGTTCTCTGCAGATGCATCAACAACATGAACTAGTAGACGCGTTCTCCTCAAATGCCTCAAAAAATTGCGTCCCAGACCCTGAAAAGACCCAATCTGGCAATCAGGGGATGCAAAATATGCTGAGGACAGCATATAATCCAGAAAAATAGAATACCTTCCCCAAGTGAGCACCTTCTATAAGACCTGGCAAATCTGCCAAAGTTGCCTCAGATGAATACTTCCCAACCCCAAGAGATGGATCACCATCAAGACGCCCAAGATTCGGCATCAATGTTGTGAAAGGATAATCAGCAATATCAGGTTTTGCTAGGGTGATGGCAGCCAAAAGTGTTGATTTGCCAGCATTTGGAAGCCCCTATAAAGCATTTCAGCAGACGATGTGTAGGGTCAATTATTCCCTCACAAGAAAGTTGTGTTAGGAAGAGCATCTGCTGTGAAAAATTGCTACTTTGCTTTTGCAACTTACTGTCAATAGACATTAATTGCCCATAATGAACTTAATGCTGCTCAACCAAACATTGTTGGGATTGAGGTGCGGTATTATTGTTAATGGTATGTAGTGTCAATACCTTAATGAAACCATTCCTAAAATAGCACTCTAATGAATCATAATAATTAAATCTCTTGCTTCCATATTACAATTTTATCCTCAACTTTATTACAAAAAGAAAGAAAATCCAGTAGGAAACACTTACAACTAAACCAACATCAGCTACAACTCTAAGGATCAGCTCCAATCTAACTTCCCCTCCAGGCTGACCAAGGACTAAAACCTGCAAGATAAATCATCAAAAGCATTTGCAATCGAGCTGAAATGTCACACATTTAGTTGAACTACAAGACTTCTGGTTTGATTGAAGGTGACCAGTGCATGGTGACAAGAGTTTGACCAGGATTCTTTACAGGAATGCAGCTTTCTGAAGATAAATAGAGATGCATGTCCACTACCCATCAAGTTATAAACAAGAAAGAAAAGGGAAAAGAACTATCTGCACCTTATCACTATCATCTCTCATCACATTTGTAGTCATTGTCGTTGTTCTTTTCTTTTTATACTCTGGCATTTCCAACAAGCTAATCTGCCATAATACCAAGATGACATCATTGACAGAATATGGTTGACAAATCAAACTGGAAAGCATTGGGAGTAAAAGGAAAATTATGAGAATCTCAGTAAAGGACTGAGGACAGAACAACAGTCTGGTTATTCTCTAGTTTTTCTTCCCACTCTTTTATCCTATGCACCAGCAGTGATGACACTGCTAAGATAAGAGTGCCACAAACAACCCTTTGTGGGAATTTAATTGACAACATTTTTTTCTGGAAAAGAAGGAAAGAAAATAAGAAAACACACGAAACAGATCAAACAAAACAAGGAACTATGACTATTTTGTAGATCCTTCTGCCAGTCTCTTAGATTATTTCCACTGTAAATGATGAGACCCTCAAAGTTAAGTACAAAAAAAAATGATCCCTTCCAGGAATGGAACAAGGAAACATAAGCAAACACAAAATTGATGAGCTAATAAAATCAATATCTGCTAGATGAATAGGTGCAAAACATCAATCCCTTACCCCACCTCTACCACCTCTTGCAACAAGCACTTCATCACCAGGGTTTGCAAGATCAGCCAACAATTTCCCCCGTTTAAGTTTTACGACAGTTCCTGCAATAGCAATGTGCCATAATTAGAAACACTAAAGATGCACGAGTCCCTATCACAAGAACTACCAATGAGTCCATGTTCAACACATAGCAGCGCAGGCAACTAGTTACAAGTCAGGCGCTCCGAACTGTAACTAAATATCTCTGGCAGTTCAATTCCCAATTCCAAACAAGAAGCAAAAAATCTTATCAAAACTCATCAGGACAAGGGAGAGCCAAATGTTAAAATTCATTGAAACCCTGAACAGCAGCCCATACGAACCTACAGGAACGGGAATACGTAAAGTAGGAGCAGGAAGACCATCATGCATGTGGGAGGTCAGAATCCCCATTGCATCCACATTGCCACCTCGTTTGGCATTGTACCGGCTTTTGGTGTGGAACTCCAACAGCGTTTCTTTTCCCTCGTCGGCATAAACCACGACATCTCCTCCATGACCACCCATGGGAAGGATAAGGGAACCATCAAAATCCCTTTTGTACCCAATCTTCTTTTTTACCTTGGCCTTGTCTTTCTCATGTTTCCCCTGTGGCTTTGCAGCTCTTTGGTTGGGCATACTAAGAACAGCCCCGTGACCACCATCCCCTGAATGGACAGTTATCATCACCTGATCAAAGTACTTGTGGGGTTCCTTGAGCAGATTAACGGGTTCTTTAGAATGAGATTCTTTGGCCTTAACGACTGTGCATTTAACTCTGCAGAATCTCAAGTTTCTGGGGTTAATTTGGTTCCACCTACTATGCCTACAAGGCAAGAAAAAACAACAAGATTGAATTTGCAGTGGAAATAATAATCGAATAACGCTTGAAAAAGCATAAAAGAGGGAAACCCATTCCCGGCAAGAGAGCTGAATCAATAGAGACAGAAGCTTTCGACCAAATCAGTTATTGAGAAGCTCACCTTTTGTGGACTTCGAGGAGGAGGGGATAATAGAAAGGTGAAGTACTAGTATTAGCATTCAGGTTGAGGTTAAGGTAGGCGTAGGAGCGAGAAGACAGAGAAATGAGTGTCGCCATTAGCGGCTCCGCAGAGCTGAGAGCTAAAGTGACTCGCACTTATCGTGTCGTGTTTGTGAGCTGAAGCAGTTGGGCGGGACGGTGACGAGACACGAGAGTCCAGATAGATATTTCTCAACTCCAACCGAATCGGATCGAGGCCCATTTTCCTTCGTTTACGTCCCACGTTTTAAGGCCCAACATCTAACACCCCGAGTCCGACTCTTTTAGTGGACCAAGAAGAAGAGCTGGATCTAGATTTTAGCGAACAGAATCCTTTTGTCGACCCTTATTAGAGTAGTACTTTCTTTTTAAGGTTTGGAGACAACTTGTCTAGTTGAGAAGTAGTTGAACCAAAGATCCTTTTGTTCATACAGAGGACGCTTGGATTCGACAACCTTCAACTCTCCATCTTAGAGATAGAGTAGGAATTGAACAGGGTCGTACTTAACACTTGTGTCCTCGCTAGCCCATGTGTTTTGTTAGGTACTTATGGTACAGAATTCGACAAATAAGTACGTACCTGTTTGGTTACCAATGTCTTTAGTGATAATAAAAGCAATTAGAGAAAGCTGTTTGGATAAGAAGTTGTTGGACTTTGACTTCCATGATTGGGCAAATGAATTGGACTTATTAATGGTGGATAAGAAATTGTTGGACGACAACTTCAATGATTGGGAAAATAAATTAGATTTATTAATGGTTAATAAATTATTCTAACCAAACAAAATCCTTATTTTCACATTGAACAATATAGATAATTGCGCTGAACGTATCTTCCCTGACAGGGGGTAGAGATGAGGTTATCCCCTTTAATGTTTCAACCACTCACTCCTTCGCCCTTCTGATACAAGCAAGCAAGCAATAAAATGTCTAATGTGTTATGCGCATGCACATGAAGAACAATTTATTTGTGCGACTGCGAGGCTCAGGCGATTCCTCTTGGCTTCTCCTGCTTGAATAAAGTTCCTCCGTTGATGGAAACATTCTGCACCCAAACGTGCGTTTCATCGGATAAACGCGTATGTTCCTCAGTTCTTAGCATTCTCTGCCACCGGAGGCCGCCTGCAGAAGTTATTATTCCATTGTATCTGATCTGAGCAGTGAGCAAATCGGTTTCTACGCTTCATACGACGGTATGGAATGTACATCAACAGACATTGTCCAATCATCACATTAACATGAGCTTCGAAATAATACCTCTCTGATTTGCTGCATTTAGCCGAGCCAACACAAGAAACGTCATGTTATTCCAACTGATTAGGGATTCAGAATCCGAAATGCATTAATTTTCAGCCATGGATCTAAGAACCTTTTCATTCGTGTATGTATTACCAGTGTCAAACAGCCATATCTGAAGGACTTGGAGGCTTAAGTAACAAAGGCCAGAGGCAGAAACAAATACCGCAAGCAATAGTTGCTTCAAACTGTGACAAATGCCTACAGCAGCAATTCTGCAGCTCAGTTTTGCCTGGGTTGGTCTGACCAACCCCTGATCATATTGCCCTTGTAAGAATCTAAGCAATACATAACTTTGCTGTGTAATGATTGAAGGATGCATGTCGTTCCGCAATTCGAAATGAAGAAGAGAGTGAATGAATGGCTAATACACGTGCTAAGAAATGCTGGAAACTATATAGGAGAGTTCACGTTTCTGCAACAACAGGCTAGACAAAGACAATCCTCATGAATTAAGATTTACTACAAGATAAATCCCTTGCCATCGATGAAGTCATAGCCCTTCTTGCCAAGTAAAAAGACATTCCTTTTCCCATATAAGAAGCCCCCACACCACACCAACTACCAGAGGCAGGAATAGAGGATAAAGGATACTGTACAAGAACCAAAGTGACCTCAACTAACATTTCTTGGTCATACAAAGGCAACCAAATAAAACCTGGAAATATCGAGCTAGTGGATCAGATCATGTCTTTGAAGCAATTTATGCCACTTTAATTCTTTGCTCTGTCTCTACCCTGTATCTAACAAATCATACAGCATGTGAAACTCCAAAGATAGATAGAAGAGGTAACAACTAAAGGTAATTGGACCGACCAGAGCAGCAAATTCTCGCTAAGACGGATTTGCAAGAGTATAGACACTAATAATTCACTCAGAACCTAGCAAGCAAAGCCACATTTGGGTACCAAAACTTACAGCTTGTTAATCCTTGGTGCATGTAAAAGTTACCACCTAAGTCTACCCTTTTTCTTGATTGATCACGAAGAGGGAAACACATCCTTAACCGCAGAAGCAGCGCTCAAGTAATTGAGCGTGTTCCTCAGCGTCTCCTTCTCCCTTTTCAACCTCGCCGCCGTGTCCTCCAACTCTAGCAACGCCTGCTGCTCCCTCGGCGCCCCTTCAAACGTGCTTCCCACGAAGAACGAAAAAGGCGTAGGGAAAAGATTTCTCCGCAAGTCCTGCGCCTCCTTCTCCGGCTTCCCATTGAGTCGATTTGAGAGCCGAATCACGTCCTTCATATAACCCTCCACCTCGTTGGTTAGCCCCTCAAGATCCCCATCCCCCGACGGCCGGTCCTCGAGCCAGACAACCGCGCCTACGAGGTATGGTTTGGTGCGGACAATATTGGTGACGCGGAATCTCTCCTGGCCTTTACATATGAGGAAGAAGCGGTCATCGACAAGGCGCTCGTGCTTGACGATCTCCCCGACACACCCAACAGCGGCGATGCCAGAGACGGCATCGGAGTAGATGACGCCGAAACGCAGGTCGGTGTGCAGCAGGGTGTGCATCATAATGCGGTAGCGGAACTCGAAGATTTGGAGCGGAATGATGGCTCCGGGGAAGAGGACGAGAGAGAGAGGGAAGAGCGGGAGCTCGATGGCCTCGTTGGGATTGGTGTGGTGCTTCTCCGGGAAGGAAGAAGCAGAGCATCTGAAACGGTCAAATCTGCGAGGAAGCAGCGAGAAGCGCCGGATATTGGACCGGGAACAAGGGTTTAAGGGAACTGGGGAAGTGGGGTTAGGGTTTAAAGCGGGGTGGCGAGAGAGAGAGGAAGAAGGAGAGGGGATGAGCTGGGGGAGCGCCATTGGAGCAAGGTGTTTGATAAAAATGGAGGAAGGTCTAGAAAGGGGAGGCGCCTTGCTTCACATTTGGATGGGTGTGGGGGGGAAGAGAAGGGGTGGAGCTTGTTGTGCTGTGTGGATGATATTATGATGGGCTGCGGGGGGAATTTTGGGTGTGGATTAGAGGACGCCAATTGGAATTTGGAATATCTCCGGTCCGGATTTAAGTCGCACAGGTGGCTTTTTTTTTTTTTTTTTTTTTTTTTTTTTTTTTTGGGTGGGGGCCTTGGGGTTGTGGTTGTGGTGCGTCGTGTGCGTTGCCAAATCATTTTCGTTAGCCGTGGAAAAAAATCATCACCATGATTTTGATTTTCCACATGTGAATGAACAGACTTGTTATGAATTAATTTATATATCTGACATTATATTCGAATTTCAATTTTATACACACAGGGAAATTGTCCCATTAAATTTTGATAAAGCTATATTTATAATATTTTTTTCATAAAATTTAAAATTCAGAGTTATATATTCTAGAGAAGTTAACTATTACTCTCATAGGTTATTTTTTTACTCTGTCCATGACATTTAACCAACAACATTAAAATTATCAAACTATACTAATGTTATTGAAGATGCATTGTGTTAAAATTGATTGTATTTGTTAACCACATCATTAAACATAATTGGCTTTATTTTTTGGGTATAAGAAATAAAGATAGATAGATTGCACTGTGGCAACAGAGAGTTGCAAAACACCGGATAGCAATTTTTTCTTTGTTATGATTTTTTTATTTTTTATTTGTTAGTCTAAACAATACAAAATCTCTACAGCTACGCTTGACAAAAAAAATGTAATTGTAGCCACAATAATTTTTTGTAAGTTGAAATTTACAATTACAATTTTTTTCATTATTCACGCCATCACCCGCCCAATTTCCAGGAGTTACTTTTTTTTTTTCCTTTCTTTATCTTTTTATTTTTTATTGTTGATTTCAATGGATCTCATGCTAAAATGGTAAAATTGTTATATGATTGTGGAGATTAAAATTAGTAAAATTCAATATTTTTAGTTATAAGAGTTTTAATTCTTGTAATTTAAATAAAATTAATTATATATATAAATTTTATATTAAAAATACTTAAATCCTGCCTCCGAAAATCTTGTCTCTGCCCCTGGATGGTCGAAGCGTGAGAAACCTTTTGGACTGCTCCTGTTGGGTTAACCAATTCATCAACAATGAGATGGGAAAAAAAAAAGCAAGGAAAAAATAGATCCTTCTTAACAATTATAAATTAAAAAGCCTATAACTTCAAAATAAAAATAAAAATAAAAATACGCCTAAAAAACAAATAAAAGGCACTTAAATCTCATAATTTTGTTTCTATTTAAACATATATATTGTATAATTTCAATTCAGTTTAAACAGATAAGTAAAATATAAAAAAATATATTCAAAACGTTTAGCATATCTCGCCCAAATTATTAGAATAATAACTCGATAAAAAAGCTCCCGTACATCAAAGCGTAATCAAAATTTTTTATTTATCTCAACCAAACAGATAGTAACTTGAACTTTAAAATATTAATTCTAAAATATTGATTTATTTATGATTTCAGATAAAATATTAATTTTTAAAATATCAAAATTAGGACAGTTCAAAATGTTTAATTTATGATTTCCAAATTATCAGGATAGTAACTCATAAAAAACATTGTTTTCGTATATCAAAATGTAATCAAATTATTTACTTCATCTCGCGCAAATAGGTAAGAAACTTGATTTATTTTAATTTTAAATTACCGATTATTTCAGATAATATCTTGATTTTAAATTTTTAATAATTAGAATAATTTTTAGAAAATAACCAGGATAATTACAATAACGATATACTTGATTCGAAATTATACTAGCATGAAAACTCTATACTTGAATAAAATTTCAGCAAGAACAAATTAATTTGAGCTCAAGTAGGATACATATAGCATCGGTTATATAAAAACATCGATTCTATTCTTTTAACCTAGCTTTGACTTCTGAACTCATAGTGTAAGAACGGCCTCTCAATTTCCGTCACTTTCATTATTGTTTAATCTATATTTCATTAACACCAACCCCCTTTGCAATTCTTACCATAGAATATACAAAATCAGTAGAAAACACATGAGCGCGGGCACATATAATAATAATAATAATAATAATAATAATAATAATAAACTAATTAGTACGCATAATATATCATTATCTTTGATATTCAAATAATTCATAAATTATTTAATATTAATTAAATTACCATTCATATTATACTTTCTAAGTATCACATAAATCATGCAAAGTCTAATATAGAACCAAATTTCCTTTTTTTTTTTTTTTGCATTATTAAAAATCAATTAATATTCATTGAAGCATTGTGATATAGTTTATATTTATTTTTATCATGTATTCGTTAAAAAAAATTATAAAACAATGTATATAGTTCATCGAATAAAAGAAACTATCTCTTTATATCTAAGTTAATTGCTTTAGAACATTAGAGATATCGGTTACACAAGAAAAAGCATATAAGGAAATAATAATCCTACTCGCAATGACAAAATTTCTTTACAATAAAGTCGCATTAAAAAGATGAGACGCATGCACACAAGAGCGTATAGAAAATGGATTTGAAGTATAAGATCCACCATTATTAACTCCAATAACAACATGCACAAACATCAAAGATAATGAAGTTGTTAATAATTTTCATTTGGTGGAATATTTAGTGCATCAGTTAAATATTTGTTTTAGATTTAATATTCATAATAATTGTTAAACTTTGAAAATTGAAGTTGAAAGAAAGTAATTACAACCACTCTAATTCAAAATTATAATATTTTATTATTCCTTGATAAATTGGTAAACTTAATAATTCTTTTGATGTTTGTATTATACAATGTTGGAAGGATTTATTAATTAGTAAATTTAATAATCAATAAATTTAGACATCATGGATAAATTTGTTAGCAATACTCAATATGATGTTGGAAGAATTTGTTATTTTTTAAATTATTGGTTTTATTGTAATATTTTTATAATAATATTTATATATCATTTAAATATGTATAATTTTTTTAAACTCAATCTAACTTGAAATCTTGTGGCAATGCCGGGTATGTGAACTAGTCATATTAAAATCCTAATTAAATTCAAACTAAATCATAATATCTCATTTAACTCATTTTTAAATGAGAAGATGCGGCATGTCAACACTAATTGATTTACGGCCAAATTCCTTATTTGACCCATGTACTATAGTGACTCGATGATTCATTCTGCTAAGCTTTTTTAGGGTCATAATCAAACCCTGAACTTTGATGACTGAGACACTTTGTTTCATTGACTCAATAGCTCAGACGTTTTTCATTAGTTATATAACAAAATTGCAACTGATTGCACATTTAAAATTTCAAGCCTCTAATTATACAAACCAATAACTTTAGGACTTAAACTACAATTAAACATAGCCATCTAAGTTTTATATTTATATCATTTTGCACCCATAACTTTGTTTCCTACTACCCAAGTCCTCGACTACTGCTCCACTGTTACAAGTCATCCCAGTTTGTCGCTATTGTCCTGCCTCGACTTATACCATCGCTCCCTTGCATCGTGTGCCACCAACAATGCCAAATTGGAAATGTGGAGCCTCGTGAGAGCCCTGCCATTCAAAATTAATTTGGCGCAAGCCCACATCACCCAAGCTTATGCCACCATCCCGAAGGCCATTGGCTATTTATGAAGGCAACTCGATGCCACTAGGTAGAATCGATCACCTCTGTTGAGAATCGAGGGAGCTTGGATGAGATATGTGTCTTGAGACCCGAACTTGACCCAGTCTGATACCTAACCCATAGTTGTTTTTGGTTTTACGTATGTTTTACCCAACCCATAATAAATGAAACTTAGGCACTAGAGGCTAAGGTTTGCATAAAAAACTAGGTAAAATCCACCAGAGGTACTTTAGTTTATTTTTTTGTCCTAATTGGGTACCCTACCTCAAGTTGTCCTAGCAATGTACCTTACCTTTTATCATATGTCCTATCTAAATACTTTTCATTAATTTCAATGTTACACCTGACAAAAAATGCTGATGTGACATTAAAAATATTAAAAAAATTGTAAAATAGCACTTGTGATCGTATAATTTTTTCTATCAATAATTCTAGACTCTAACATTATAAATCTAACCATCAATCTCTAGTTCATCTACTTCATCACCGCCATACCTCACTCGTTGCCGCTGCTCACTCCTCGCTTGTCGTCGCCACCGCCACCACTTACTCCTCGTTCACCCTCTCTGGTCGAACAACCATTAATCGTCGACCTTATGACTTAATAAATTGTCTAATAAAGATTACATTATTCAAATTACCAATTATATTATTCAAATTACCAATTACCAATGACTTAATTAAACAAGTTAAAAAGTTGGGTTACTTAATAGATGAAAACTTGGAATACCCTGTTACAAAGCATGGCAAGGCATAAGAAACTATAAATTATATTATGCACATATCTACAATTGAACATGCCTACATTTTAAGTATAAAATTATTTCACATGTTTTCTTCCCTTCATGCATGGCCTATTCTTTATCAAATAAACCATAGTTAACCACCCTAACCTTAGGCAAAACTAATGATGGAATGAGGGTTGAATTAAAATATATAAAGTTGAATGCAAACTATCTTACATTTAAAAACCCTCCAAACCTAAACCTCAAGTGCACGACTGTCGCTTATAGTGTGGTAAGTAGGGATTGATCCCACAAAGATGGATTTGTATTGTTTGATAATTACCATAAATTGTAGACCTAACTTTAGCAAAACAAAGCTTAAATGATTTACTTGACTAAGAAATAAAAGGGACTAAATTGATCTAAATTATACCACCACTAAGCAAGAGCAAACATAATCAATAAAATTTTAGATTTTTGAAAAATTAATTAAAGCACACTTCATATGGATTTCACTACTTAACTTAGTTAGCTAGTAAAATTATGATTAATGTCTTAATTTTCGTACTTGTTGGTAAAGTGATTTAATTGGGCCATTTGTTTCCTAAGTTAAAAGTCACTCTCTCAAGCTTGAACTAAAATAGACTCCCATCTTATCCTAGTACAAGAGAAGTATTACAAATTCAATTTACCTTAACCTAATGTCTTAGACTAGTTTCCCAACAAGCCCATAGTCATTACACTCCTCTTTTAGTTTCAATTCTTCTTAATCTTTCCTAAGACTTAAGTAGAATCTAAGGCGCAATTGATTAAGGCCCTTAATCAATCAACACAACAATAAGCTCAAGGAAAAGAGTAAACAAGCATTAAAGGAAAATCCAAGACAAATAACTATTCATTCAACTAGTATAACCATGTCAAGTAGCTACATCTATAGAAAGTACAAGATAAACTACTCGATTCTCAAACTAAAAGAAAACATAAACATAGAATAAATAACTTCCATGACTAACTATAAGGAAAATGAAAGAAAGAACCAAAGTAAACATAGTAGAGCTTGATTACTCAAATCTCCAAGTAAACCTCCTTGAGCACTACAAGCTTCATCCAAGTGAACTCTCTAGTGGTAGCCTCCTTCATGAGAAAAAATGAGAGAATTAAGAAGATAATGCTTTACCCCCTCTTAGATTCAAAAGATTTATTTCTTTTTTCTAATCCTAGCCTTCTACCTCTTCTCTAAGAAGCTATGATCTTTGTCACCTTGTAGAGAGCCAATTGGATGGTAGGAAGGGAAGAACTGACGCCTACTTGATGTAGAAATGCTCCCAAGTCCCAAAATAGTCCTCCTTTTCGTGTCTGGATAAAGTGCAGATGCACTTTCAACGGTGCAGTTACATTTCCACCTTTAGGGTGAATTTTTCAGCTTTAGAGCATGATCACATTTTGAAAGTGCAATCGCACTTTTTGTTCGTTTTGATAGCTTCAGCACCTCTCAATATTTTGAGCATAACTTTTGCTATGGGTGTTTGATTGAGACGATTTAATAACTTACATGAAGCTAAGAAGAAAGAGTTTTCATTCTTCCACCAAAACTGAATCTATCAATAAATGGTTTAAGATTAAGTTGTAAGATACCTCTCTTTTAAGCTTTCTTTGTCTTCATTTCTCTTGTCTTCCTTTATTTTTTCATCCAATTGAACATTCAAACCCTTAAGATATACAATGTAACCTATAAAACATAAAATACAATTAAGATCTAGCGAATTCAACAACAATTTAGCATAAAGATGGATAAAATATATAAGAACATCATGTGACCATCACACCCTCACACTTAACTTGGCTTCTAAGTGTTTGCACTTTCTTTTAAAGAAGTTGTTATAATGGCTTTGTTTTGTGTTCTTTATTTATGACCTTGATAAGGGGTCCATCTTTTCTCCACTAGTATTCCTAAAGGAATTTGCATATAAACATAAATCTGAGGATCTTTATATAAAGTTGTAACGACGCCAGATTTGGTAAATGTGGGAATTGGATGAATTTTTTTATGGTAGAGCTAAGGAAACTAGTGATGCATCTGTACATGAATATGGGTGTTTACAAACAAATCTAAACACCTGAACGTCTAATTTCAACACTAATTTCCAAAACCAACAAACACTATAACCAAGTTCCTAATCATGAAAATGAGCTCAAAGAATGATAGACAGTCGATTTTAGACTTTTATTACTAACTTAAAGTTTACAAGTATATTTTTTTTCTTATTCTTTTTTAAACTTTATTTTGCAAGGGCTTTTTCATTTTGAGCTCACTTTTGCCTTTTTCACTAAGACATAATTAACTAAATGATATCCAAAACTCAATCCTCAATCAACATCAAGCTCAATCAAGCAATGCAAACTCACAACAACCATGACTTTTCACTTTGACAATTAAATACAAATCAACCCATAAAATCAAAAGGTTATTCCTTACACTTATTCTTTATTTTATGCACACCAAAGTAATTATTTTCATTCCTTAGTGGCCACTATTAAAACAAACATCACTAGTTCCAAGGACAACAAAAAAATCAAAGTGAAGAGGTAATGGTTAAGTACATGGGTTTAAATAAAGAATTAAGCTTAAAAGGCTCAAGAGGGTTCACTAAGGAATAATATATAATGTTGGCCATTTGGTAAGTGGTTAGCCCCAAATTGCTATCTTTGTCCATACATTTACACATAAAGAGTGAGGTTGCGTGGATCCTTAAGGCCCCCACAACCTAATAAAGTTTAGGTCAAAACACAAAGAAATTATTCTCAATAAAGAATTTCTCACAACTTATAATTACTAAGGGCTCAAAATGTTCAGCAAGTGAAATTTCTACTTAAGGTACCAAGCAACCTACTTTAACTACTTTAAAAAACTAACAACCAATTCAAGTTTATAAAGTATACATTCATTGATGGTATTTTCATGAGTTGGGTCCTTAAATGTGAACAACAAA
Source organism: Aquilaria sinensis (assembly GCA_005392925.1). NCBI lineage: Eukaryota > Viridiplantae > Streptophyta > Magnoliopsida > Malvales > Thymelaeaceae > Aquilaria > Aquilaria sinensis. The sequence goes on along the minus strand of SMDT01002626.1, from coordinate 421,394 downwards.
TAACCTAGATGCATTCTATATGCTCTTAAATTCATCCACTATAATGTTATGATATGCATGATAAGAAATACATGATAAGAAAAATAAATATGATATGCATATAATGTTATAAGAAAATAAAAAAAATTCACCAAAAATTAGTCTAGACAACGAACACACAACTACATGTCAAGTCTTAGAAAAACACTGAAATAAGCATCATTCAAAAATCACATGTTTCTCCCAAACTTAAAGTCAATATTATCCACAATATTGACAAAAAAAAAAAAAGATGTGTTCTAAGAATCATACCTAGGAAGCGGATGTTCCCATCTCCAATTATTCCTACTCAACTTTTGGTGATGGTGGTATTTCATCTTTTTCAAGTGAGCAATAGTTTCTTCCATCATACATCTACAATAGTCACAAGGAGCAATTAAGAGACAATTTCCCAAAACTTAACTTATTCAAACACAACTAAAAACTCAAAAGATAGATAAATGTGTTAGGTTGCCTCCCAATAATCACTTGATTTATTGTCTCTAGCTAGACACCAATTTTACTGAAGGCTTTATGTCACTCTTTTCAATCTTATGTCACCCACAATATGTAAATTTTTGTGTTATACCTTTCCAAGCTCCTCCAAACTAGATTTCCGAAGAATGTTTCATGACCTGTATTTCTCTTTATCATCCAAACCCCTTGACACTTGTCCAACTTGAAAGTTTTCACATATGCCTCTTGGACATCTTGAGGATAAAGGTGAGATTGCTCATACAAGATTTTTCTTAGTTTTTCCATTGTAACTTCATCCACCTCGGGTTTTTGAATATATGCTTCCTCAATTAAAGCTTCAAATTCTTCTTTGTCTCTTCCAAAGTAATATCTTCAAGTTGTTTATCCTTCTTTGGCTCTTCCAAAGCAATATCTTTGAGTTGTTCCAAACTTCTTAAAGGTGTGGAATCAATTTGGCTCATTAAGCTCTTATTAATGTCATAAGAGAAACTAAGTGGTGCTTCATCTTATTGTAGCCAATGGGCATTCGATATCATTTATACAAGTTGAACTCCAATTAACCTCAATGATGTATCCATGTGGTTCATGTGGATTTCCAAAACATCTAACCTCTCATCAATACAATTAAATCTTTCCATAATTTTCACAATACATTCTCTTAATGCATCCTCCAAGGAAGGCTTCTTTTCAACTTGATGTTCCATGAAGAAAGGTCGGGGTGGAGGAACTCTTTTTATGGCTTACGTGAAAGCCCCTAATGCTTCCTCAATAGATAGTGAGGATGTATCATAGATACTTCCATAGGAATAATAGTATTGAGATGGAACTTAGTATCCTTTATATCTGAAATTTTGGTTGCCAATATAGTGACATTGCTCATATGTACGCTTCCATGAATGATAGGCTGCAAAATTTGGAAAGAAACTTTATCTCCAAGAGCTATTTTTCTCAAATGGCCAAGCAACCTCATACGCAACCATGTCATCCCATTGATAATATTCTGGGCAACCATTTATGACCCCTGGTCTAGTGTAACCTTGATTGGGCCATTGATAGTTGTCATGTGCCATCAGTGGCACTTTTGAGTACCTATAAAAACAAGAAAAAGAAATAGAATGAAAAACATAACAAACACAAGGTCTAGTCTAAAGTAGATCTACTAAAAATTATATTGCACAACTAATACAAAAACTATCCCTGACAATGGCTCCAAACACTTGATGGAGTAAGGGTTAAAGTAACATATATACAATTCAATACAAACTACCTCAAGTTTTAAAACCCTTTAAACCTAAACTGGAAGTGCACAATTATCGCTTGTAGTGTGATAAGTAGGGGTTGATCCCACAAGGATAAATTTGTTTTGTTTGGTAATTACCACAAATTGTAGACCTAACTTTATTTAGACAAACAAAGCTTGAATGATTTACATGACTAAGAAATAAAAAGAACTAAATTGATCTAAATTATACCACTGCTAAATAAGAGCAAACATAAGCAATGCAATTTTAGTTTTTTGATAAATTATGAAAGCACACTTCCTATGAGTTTCACTACTTAACTTGGTTAGTTAGTGAAATTATGGTTAATGTCTTAATTTTCCTACTTGTTGGTGAAATGATTTAATTGGGCATTCACCTTCCCAAGTTAAGGGTTACTCTATCAAGCTTGAACTAAAATAGACCTCCTTCTTATCCTAGCCCAAAAGAGACATTACAAGTTTAATTTACCTTCATCTAGTATCTTATACTAGTCTCCCAATAAGCCTATAGTTACTACACTCCTCTCTTAGTTCCAATTCTTCTTAATCTTTCCCAAGACTTAAGCGCAATTGACTTGGGCCCTTAATCAATAAACTTAACAATAAGCTCAAGGAAGAAAAGTAAACAAGTATTGAAAGAAAATCCAAAACAAATAACCATTCATTCAACTAGCATAACCATGTTAAGAAACTACATTCATAGAAAGTGCAATAAAAAAACTACTCTATTCTCAAAGAAAACATAAAAATAGAAAAAATAGCTTCCATAGCTAGTTACAAAAAAAATGAAGGAAATAATCAAAGTAGACTTAGTATAACTTGATCCTTCAAGTCTCCGAGCAAGCTTTGTTAAGCACTACAAGCCTCCTTCAAATGAGTTCTCCGATGGTAGCCTCTTCCATGAAAAAAAATAAAAGAACTAAGAAGATGATGCTTTGCCCTTTCTTAGATTAAAAAGATGTGTTTCTTTCTTTTAATCCTAGCCTTCTACCCCTTCTCTAAGAAATTGTGATCTTTGTCACCCTGTAGATGGCTAATTGAAAGGTAGATAGGTAAGAATTAAGGCCCATTTGATGTAGAAATACTCCCAAGTCCAAAAATAGTCCCCCTTTAGTACATCTTTACCTCTTGAGTTGATTTCCCAGCTTTAGAGTGTGATCGTAGTTTGAAAGTGCAATCACACTTATTTGTTCATTTTTTCAGTTTAACACCTTTTAGTATTTTGAGCATAAATTTTGCCACTGGTGTCCGATTGAAGTGATTCAAGAACCTATAAAAAAAAGTTAAGAAGAAAGGCTATAACTTTCATTCTTTCACCAAAGCTTGAATCTGTCAACAAAAAGTCCAAAATTGGGTTGTGAGATACACATCTTCTTAGCTTTCTTTGTCTTCATTTCTCTTGTCCTCTTCTTTTATTTCTTCATCCAATTGACCATTCAAACCGTCAAGATATGCAATGCAACCTACAAAACATAAAATGCAACTAAGATCTAGCAAATTCAACAATTTAATATAAAGGTGGGTAAAATATATAAGAACATCATATGACTATCAACTGACATAGCATAAAAACCCGATTTATAGGAAGAAAAGATATATAGTTTAAATGGTTCATTCATCGTCAAAAATTTATGGCAGAATTTGGAATTATTGGAAGACAATTGCCAAATAGTTTGAATTCATTAACATTAACTTTTGCATAACTATTTGACTTCAATTTTTTTAATTATAATTTAAATTATTTGGTAATTATATTCCATAAATTTAAATTGTACCAAAAAATTTTAATGATTCATGGAGCATTTACATTATTAATTTCTACTATTTGTAAATTAGGTTTCTGTATATGTCTAGAATTAAGGATCAATATACAACAATTTTTAGAATTTGGAACTGATTTATAATAAAATGAAGGTTCAAAATCAATTTTACAATGAAAAATGATGAATGGTGCTATTTACGGCGATAGAGTTAGACCGGGAATTTTGAGGTGTTCAAGTTGTTTTGTTTTGGTTTGCGTTAGTCCTCATTTGACTAGAGCAAGATGAAAAAAGACATTGACCATTGCATTTCAGGGTAAAAACATCATTGGTCCCAAACCTTTAATTCTATTGTAAATTAGTCTCCAACCTTCATTTTATTATAAATTAGTTTCAAACCTTTATAATTTATTACATATTGATTTCTAATCTTAGGCAAATACAGAAACTCAATTTACAGAGAAAAAAATTAATAATTTAAATTATTCATTAGATTAGAAAATTATGACATAATTTAAATTTATAAAAAAATAGTTACCGAATAGTTTAAATTAGAATCTAAAAAATTAATGTTAGATAATTCGTGAAAGCTAACAAATTTAAACCGTTCAGTAGTTATCTTTCAATAAATTTAAATTATGTCATAATTTTCTCAAAGATAATTAATAATTTAAATTATCAGTTTATATTTTTTGTAAATTGAGTTTCTATGTTTGCCTAGGATTAAGAATCAATAAGAAATGGATCATAAATATTTGAGACCAGTTTGCAATAAAATAAAAGACTTTGTACTGATTTATAATGGAAATTAAAAGTTTTGGACCATTGGTGTTATTTACTGGCGTGCTACATCCGTGTCCCCCTTGAGACTAACGGCGTCTACACGAGAAACGTCAGACATGGAGGACGTTGACGTGGTACGGTGGTAATCTGATAATCTCCTTCTAGAGCGCGTTCGTCACGCGTCACGTCACATTAGAGGCCAGAGTTATCTATAAAATCGATCGTAAGGAAGCATTTCTCTACCTGGGAAGGAACGGAATTTGTCGCGAGATCTGATAATTGTGAGAAGGCTTAACAGAAGAGAGAGAGATGGCGGAAGAGGGACAAGTCATCAGCTGCCACACCGTTGAGCAATGGAAGCAGCAATTCCAGAAGGGAATCGACTCTAAGAAACTGGTACAGATCTTCGCTCTTAATCTACCCCTCTTAATTTTCTAGCCATTACTATAAATTTGCCTGCTAATTTAATCTTTATTTCTTCATTTTTAATTGTTTTTTTTTCTGTGGGGCATGTTTGTTCTCTTTCGATGATTTTTTAGTGTTCGTTGGTTGTCGGCTCGCTTTTTCATTCTCATTTTCAGTTTTTTTTTTTGGGGTCAAAATATGATTAGGTGTTGGCCTTTAGTTGTTCATTCGCTCGCTGCATGTGTTCCTTTACGCCTTCGCCTGCTTGGAACATTGGATATGGAGGTGATTCTTGTTTCCCCAGAGCGCGTTCGTATCGGTTGAGGAATTTTCAAGATTTTAATAAAATAAGATATATGAAAAGTTAGGTTAATGGACCATAACATGATTATAGACATAAGAATTTAATTTCCAATGTTTGGATCACACATGGAAAAACTGAGACCTGAACTTTTGTGTTCGATTGATGCCAAACAAGATACTGCTAATAATGTACTGTCTTTGGAAACTGATTTAACCAAATATACAACGTGTGGATCTTCGTTTTCCAAACTTTCATTTGAGCCTCTGCTAGCCTCTCCGTTTTGAAGATATTTATTGCTCAAATACACGCCTATTTTCAGGTGGTTGTGGATTTCACAGCTTCATGGTGCGCACCGTGCCGCGTGATTTCCCCAGTCCTGGCAGATACCGCCAAGAAGATGCCCAACGTCATGTTCTTGAAGGTGGATGTTGATGAACTGAGTGTAAGATATCCGAACCTTACCCTTTCTCGAGTTTCTCTTCTTTCTCTTGTATGCCTGATAAAGTATCGATGGCTGTTGCCTTGCCCATCTCATACCTTGCTTGGCCTTGATTACCTTTCTTTTTGCAGCCTGTTGCTGAGGATTGGAGGGTTGAAGCAATGCCAACTTTCCTCTTCTTTATAGAAGGCAAACTTGTGGACAAGGTTGTCGGTGCAAAGAAAGATGAGCTGCACCAGACGATTGCCAAGCATGCAACTGCATAGCAGACGTGCCATAGCTGCATGCTCTTTTAGGGTTGTCTCAAACTGTTTCACCATAGAATTGATCATTACTATATCATCTCTTCTAGATCTGGTCTGGCTGCTGCTCTTTTACCTAACTGTTGCAGTTAGGTTAATCTTCTATGTGTCTGATTTCAATAATCCTTGATCATTATGTACTGTTTTTCATTTGTTGCTAAATTAGCTGAATAAGAGCATATAAATAGAACGATCCTGTCAGTGTGATACAGTTCAGCAATGGAGTCTGTAATTTAAGTTGAAATAGAGCTCATCTCCTCCCTCATGGAAGCGCCTCTGTTTGCTCTTAAATATGTTGCACCATATTACTCGTAGCTCAAATACTCTACAGTTGCAATAGTTATTCATGTGGGCGTTTTGGGCCTTTTGGCCAGTCAGAGACTAGCCTACAACAAAACTACGCCAGCCACCAAATTGTGGCCATTCACGTTGCATGAACAATGAGGAAACAGCATTTGCACCACGGAAGTTGCAAGTTTGCTCCGTTTCTCTTCCCCATGCCTCTTCAGCTAAAAGATCGCTTTGCAATAGAGATACTTGAAACATCGCCTCCAAGTTCTTCAAAAAGCACCAGCATGTTTTGTGTTGGCTTTAGCCACGATCTTGGAACATGATACCTGAAATTTTTCAAGAGGCAAGTTTGTGACATCAAAGTTGATGAATTAAGACACAGAGCTATGAGGTTCAACAGGAAACATTGATATGGCTTTCTCTTGGTTGTACCCATACCATCTCTGGGTTGGTTCTCCACAACCAACTTGGCAGTTTTGAGGTCTGAAAGTTCCAGAGTAACTGCAACTTCTGCAATCACCTTGGGCATATGTCAACCAGTACCTCCCTATGCTCTGTCCGTTTATCCATACCTGACCCTTCCCCATACTTCTCAAGTCCAAAGCCAGCGGTTCATGTCCTTCTGGTGCGTCGAAATAGGCCTGTAAGATTCAGACCAATGATTAGCTTCAGGCACGGAGTCAACAATTTGGTCGTCTTTTCCTCAGGCCTCTTTACCTTCCACCCTACCTTATACCATGTCAGGGGTTGCTGGATTTGCGTTGCCAGTGACCCGCGCACCCAATCAGCATCGGTGGCTCCATTTGGTGAGACCAAATCCATCACTTCTCCTTTTAAGCCTACCTGTTTTCATAGAAAGTCATACGAGAATAAGCTTCTTTTACCAATGATAATACAACTAAATCATGCAAATAACTACAATTAAACAGTTGATTATGTTTGGTCAAACCTGGTAGCCCCATTTTTGCCATGTTATATCTCTGTTCCCCTGGTCCAGACCGTGGAGAGAAACAGCCTGGATTCCAGTTTTCCATGTTTCGTAATGCAAGCCAACGTTCTTCAATTGGGTAGTTGTTCAATTTCCGTGTGGGAAGCCAAAATTTTAAACGCATCAAAGTGAAGTCATGCCAATGTAAATGCTTCTATTAATCAGTTCCCCTTTGTACTAACCGGTAAGCCAACAGCAACGCTAAGTAGCGCGATTCTGTTTGTTCCTGCTCTTAAATCGATTTGTTGTGTAAATGTAAATCCTCTATTCTCCCTGCTTCCGAATGATGAACCTGTTATTTACTACTTATCGTCAGTGAAGTGTTAGTCATCACCTTGAAAGGTTCAGATGATGGAGTTAATTAACCAACTAGCAGAAACTGCTTGATACTTGACATGATTGCTTTTTTAAGCTGTATGTCGACATACCAGCAAACTCTCCATTGACGAAAACATGAATAGCATGACCAGCTGAGCCCACTGTCAGAGTGGGTTTTTGGCCGCCTCTTAGAAATGATTCTGAAGGACTTATGTCAACACTGGAAATGAATTCAAGTAAAAAAACGTAACTACAATTGAACATGATAAAGTAATTGAAACTGATATTAAAACGCAACTTTCTTCTGTAATACAGAATCTCGCTATGGTAGCCCAAGAATTCTAAACTCAAAGGGTGGTTTAGAAGGAAGACATTCCTCAGAATTATTTGTTTCGCGTATTTGAAATTAACTAATGCAATTAAAGCTCGGGATAAATCACCTGGTCATGTACCACAGATAGTCGCTGTTGTCTCTGGTAACATTGATCTGTTCCAAGAGTCCAACTGCTGCCATTGTTGATGGTTCCCCTTGACTAAATATATTTTCACCGAACGCTTCCCAGGACAAGATCATAGAGTTGGCAGGTATCATTTGCGCTTGACTGGTTTGAGCACCAACCTGTGTAACCTTACAGCAATAGAATCAGCATTCAACAGCCTCAAAATAAATTACAAGGGCTAAGCAACAGATTGTGCTTCATGACCACGTTGGTCGCTGGAAAATTACCATTGCAGTGTTAAATACCACATTCTTGCAATCAGGAAGAATACTAATTGACCAAGGTGGAAGATTATAGAGCCTATTATTAAACTTTATGCTGGCAGCTGATTTTGAATTGAAATTGGAGAGGAAAGCTGCACAAAGTCCTTGCCCAGATGAGAAGACAGAAGCCTGGACAAATTTGAGGTAGTAAACATTGAAAGATCAGTTGCTTCTTATCCTTGTTTCCATCTTTCTTCCAGTAAACGCTATTCGGATGTAACAAAGATCTTAAAAGAACACCAGAGTATAGCTGACCTGCTGGTAGGTTCCAAGTGGAGAAACAGTAGGATCAGAGGAAACCAAAGCAGGTTCACACAACTTAATTGCCCCGTGAAGCTCTTTCAGATGACCATATTTAGGTTGCTGGACCAAACCTAGAGATAGAGAAATGTTGGGCTGTGACGACAACTACAACTGTAAGGGAAACATTAAAAGAGAACAGAGGAAGCAATGAAAAGAAAACGATGAAGAGAAAGGCAATAAATTAGCACGACAATTTCACGTATATGAAGGTGCAAGAAAATAAACATTTCGTGATCATGCTTCAGCGAGGCAAAATCAGATCATCTACAAAACAAGAGTATTCACAAAGTTTTAGGAGAGCCATGAATGCCTTAGCATCCTTAGTTTTGACTGGGGGTGTAATGGATCCAAGCCGAGTCTAAACACTCTGGGCTCAAGCTCGGCTCAATAAGAATATGGGTGGGCTCAGGCTCTAGCTCGACAAGTTCCTAGAATATAGGCTTGAGCTTAACTCGAATAGTTTGATAAGTTCGATAGCATTAAGGGCGAAGTATAATTTTCAAAATTTTAGAGGTCAATTGTAATTATAACCTAACTTTAGGGGGATAGGTGTAATTAGCTCTATTACATTATAAATATTAAAGGCTGAATGGCTTAATCGAGCGTGAACATTCCAAGCTTGAAGTTTGGCTCAACAAAGACACAAGTAATTTCTCAGGCTCAAGGGCCCGACCTAGAGCTAGCCCGTTAATTGTTCGGTTTGGTCACATCCCTAGTTCTAACCATGTCTTAGTCTGCCAAGTTATGCTTCACTAGGAAAACTAAATCTATTTGGGGGGGGGGGGGGGGGGGGATAAAAAACAATTACTTGAGCTCTTACCATATTCATCAATTGGAGCATCATAGTCATAACTAGTAGTTATGAATGGACCTCCTGCAGAGCGCCCAAAGTTGGTTCCTCCATGATACTATCACAAGAACATCGAACCGTACGTTAAAAGCCAGAACTCCATGCAGTACTCAGCCAAAGAAACTGGAGTACCAATCAAGAACGGAATTACTCAAGTGAAGCAGCCAACCATATAGTAATTAACAAATGAGCCTCCCTTCTGTATGAAACGAGCTACCGCAAAGGCCAAGTCTTCAACTGGTCGCTTGTGAACGGCTCCACCAAATTCAGTAAACCTTTTCCAGTATGAACAAAATAGCCAAAGAGAAAAATCAACAAAGGCTGACAAGGACAACAACATAATATCATTTGATATTTCCAACAAAGATGACTGTTACCAGCCACTCCAAGCCTCTGTCCACATAGTAGGTTTGTATGGTTTGTTGGGAGTGAACGAATCACAGTAAAATCCATTGCATGAGTTTATCTTTACAAGCCAAACGAGGGACCATATTAGAATTTAAGGAGAATTATTAATAAACCTCAACAAAAGAACAGAAAGTTCTCGAGCAAATCCGTGTGAAGTGAGGTTTAGCGTTACGGGGTAGATGAAACAAGGGAGCTCACCACAGGGTCGGGCGCATCATCTTCCTTGCACATTACCCACGGAACACCTGTATCTAGTCCCACAGCCATTTTTGCTGCCCAGTTAATGTATGCATGACCAGCAGCTCCAAGTGCATTACTCTCAGGTCCATACTCATTCTCAATCTTCAGAAAATGCATATCATTAATCAACTAGCTGTATCTAGAAAAGCAAACTCTTAGCATGCAAATCGTGCTTTTCCACTGATGTCTTCTCAAACTAATCATTAATTAAGGGGCTAACGATTTAGCTATGAGTCTTGGGTTCCAGTTCTACTGATGAGTACAGCATGAGAATATTAAAGTCAGAGCCCAAAAATATCTATCTTGTACCTGGGATAGGATGATTGGACCACCTTGTGATGCAAACAAATTCTCATTTTTCATCATCTGCACAATTTTCTGGGTAAACCCTTGCATTGCGGACTGCATTAAAATCCTTAGCGTTAGAACTCTCCCATATAATCGCACTAGTGTCAAATTTTTACCATAGGAAACAGTTAAAGGGAGGGAAAAGGGAAATGGAACAGAAAGAACCTTGAAAGGCTCATTGTCTGTCCTGAAGCTGATACCAGGAACAAACTTGAGCCAGACCGGGAATCCTCTGACACAGAACGAGAAAACAAGCAACTTCAAATCCAATATCCACACCTAAAAGACATAAATTTTCTTGCAAAATCTTCTCAGTAGAAGTAAAAATAGAAAACTTCTAAGCATTAAATGTACCCAAAATTCCACTCTGCACAAACGTACGGTCCAATCCTGAGATGGGCGTATAACCCCAATTTATGTACCGTCTTGATGAATCTCACCAGATCATTTCTCCCCTCAAAATTATACTGCAGCTCATCGTGAACAAAATGTATTACTCCATTAGAGCGTTAACCCCATTTAAGACAAAAAAAACATAACAATAAAGAAAATATATCTAATACCTTGCCAGGAGAAGGTTCATGAATATTCCAGAAAACATAGGTATCGATGGCATCCAAGCCTCCATCTTTTGCTTTCGTTATAAGATCCTCCCACATCTACAATCACACAAACACAACGAAATGACAGCTTTTTGCTTAAAAAATGTCAGTTTCAGCAGAAAAGAAGCAACAAAAGAGGCGAACTTCTTTATTTATTTGAACTAAAAAACCTCTGGAGTGCTTCTGGGATAGTGAATAGAGCCGGAAAGGAGGATTTTTCGTTGCCCATTTATGAGAATGCCCTTCTTATCGTATGTGATGCTGCATTGAACCAGCTGATTCCCCAGAAGCAGTGTTGCGAAGAACAAATGACTTAATAGCTTGAGCAACGAACCGGTTTTCATTTTCCTCTAGGGGTTAGAGAGGACAGAAGTGAAAAAAATAATAAATAAATAAATAAATAAAAAGAAGAAGAAGAAGAACAGACGAGACACAAGAGTGGGGTAGTGAAATAAGTGGGAGGTTTTGATTTTGCTATCCTAGAAGAGCCATTATGATGCTGTTGGGTTTTGCTCAGCGCCTTTTGCTTACTCCCTCTACAGTCCCACTACACAGGACAAGAAGCTCTTAGACCAGATATTGATGGATATTAATTTTTGTACTTGAGTAGATCTTAGTGCACTTTTTTTTTTCCTAAAATTTGTTTTACTATTTTATTTTTATCTTAAAATTTTTAAAATTGTTGAATCAGTTCTAAAATTTTGTTAAAGTATTAACAGTTAACAGCTGAGTACTTATTAAAAACAATTAGTGAACGAGAATATAGTTTATAAAGATGAAAATTTAAATAATTAATTAACTATTAAAAATTATTTCATCGTTTGAATTTAAATTGAATATAGTTACCAAATATTTTAAACTATATTTTAAAAAAGGTATAAATTTTCAAAAAGTAAAAAGTTTTAAAACCGAAATGTGAAAGTACGTAGGGTTTTAGAATTAAAGTGCACTTTACCCGACTTTTTGTCACTTGCCTTAAAAGTTTAGTTTACCATCAGCTGGTTTACAAGCCTGGGGAAGCAAGGTAATTTTCGTTTGCACTTTATGCCTCGAGGAAACAAAGCATAGTTACATAAAGAAAAGCTGGGAAAATCGCAGAAGAAAAGCAATAAACAAAACGTACGGGAAAGTTTGTCTAATAGGTCCATTTTTTTTTAATCTTTTGGTAATCAGAAATTCAGAATACCGATCTAAAAATTTGAAATGTATGAGAACCCCAGCTAACCGAAAAGTTACCGTTGAAACTTGTCTTTGCTGGCTGTCTTTCATGTTCCAACTTTCATCTTCCACTGTCCAATGCTTCGCGCTCAAATTGAACATGGCTGGAAGCCTGGAAAAGGACAAATATATCCCTGTTTAAATAAGCTAAAGCCCATTTGGAAAGAAACAAAAAAAAAAAAAAAAAGGAATCTAAAATATGCTTGTGTTTCCCATGTGCACATCATCAATATTGTAACTCTAGAATATCATAAATAATTAAGGAACATTAGTCAATCTTGGGAAAGAAGGTGACTGGCGTCCTCCTCCTCCTCTATTTTTATTTTTTCTTTTTGAGTTCAAAAAGCAAGTATGTTTCTATGCACTACAAAACATAGAAGGAACTCGGTTTTTAATCTTATATCATATCGGATGATACATTTAGTATTGTACCATACTATTGTTCATCTATGTTATTTTGCCAGTCTCCTCATTGCCCAAAAAATGCCTCCTCTTTTTTTTTAAAAAAATATTTTTCAGTCAAAATATATACTTTTTCTGTCTCAAACTATTTGCAAAATATTTTATTTTTTATTTAACTTAATTCAAAATGATCTTAAATTTTTAAAACCAATATTATGTAGGTGTGGTAATCATTTTTATATTTAGTAAATCAACTGACCATATTAATATTAGTTTTCAAATGAAATTCAACTGTTTTATCATTTTAATATTTATTTTTTATTTGCTATATTTTTATTATTTACGTGTAAAAGAAAAAAAATAGTATAATTTATATAGGAAAAAAAAAAGTAAAAATAAAGCTTTCAATATTTTTAACTTTTACTTAAAATGATTTCACCAATTTGTAAGTAAAGGATGCATGATAATTCTATATTTTTATGTGCCGATGCTAGATGTTAATAGGGTATTTTTACAGTAATTCCTAAAGAAGATTATGACTCCTTATTTACCTCGCAGGTTGATGATTTAGATTCTACTGTTTAGGACCTCATGGTCTTGGCTCTACTGGCGTTTGATCCTTGTTTTCAAAGACTACCCTGTCCCAAATGCTTCTCTTAGTAATTTTGTCAAACAAATGGTGAGCAATTTGTTTATGTTTGCGCTCATGGTCAAATGGTCCATTGAATTTTAGTGTTGATTCTCAGCTCGTTATAATATTTTTTAAACAAATATTAGTCAGATTGTAAAAAATCAGAATTGGGCCAGAGATCAATAGCAATGGTGGGAAGAACTATGGGAAAGCATATAAGATGGTAAGTAGTTGGGGTGCAAAATAAGCCAAGTCAAGTTCGAGCACCTCAAGCTCGAAGTTCGGCTCATTAAAGATTGGCTCGGCTTGGGCTTGAGCTTGAGCTCAAAAAATGAGACTTGAAGCTTAATTTGAAAAGGTTCGAACTCAGCTTAGTGGTTTGATAGGCTTAAAGCTTGATTCAAAGTTTAAGTTCGATATAAGTAATAAAAATAAAAATTTTAGGGTTTAGGTATATTAAAAATAAAATTAATTAAGTTTTTATATTAAAAAAATATTATGCTAGATAAGAGTTTGAATTGAAGAGTAACAGGCTCAAAACTCAGCTTATTAAAAGTTAGAACTTAAAATAAAGCTCGAAACTCATTAGAATCGGTTTAATAACAAAAAAATCGAGCTCGAATTCGAATTGCTTGATAAAAGGCTCATCTCATTTTCACCCTTAGACTAATAAGATGGATGAAGATGGGATGGTGGATATAAAAGATGTAGATATTAAAGTTGATAGATAAAAAATATTAAAGAAAAAATTTGTAAATTTTTATCTCATTTAAAAAATGACTAAATATACAAATGACCCCTGAACTTGTCTAACTCGAGCGAGTTAGTCAAAAACTTAGTATTTCGTTAAAGTTAGCCCTTCAACTTTACAAAACTTAGCTAGTTAATCCATTGCATACTGTTGTTGGCTGACATAGCTGTGGACTGCTAGTATGGCATTGACAAATGGCCCCTAAACATGATGTGGCTATGATTGTGGGTGCTTGTGTAGCATTTAATTTAGAAAGGAATGTAATACTGGCCACTGTGAGACTTTAAATTATGAAAATTAAAATTACATAATATTTTTACATATTAAAATATGTAATTTAAAATAGTTACCTATATACATATGATTTGAAATTTTCTTTATTTTTTAGAAAATATCTACCTTAGATACTAAAGTAATTTATTGCAATAAATATATAGGTACATTTTATGGGATCACTAATTTTTAATCCGTGAGGATAGCTAACTTGTTCAAGATGAAATCAAAAAGAAAATTAGATATATGGTATCCCATGAAAATCATCCCTAATATAATCTTTAATTTGTCTGCTTTTTAACTTTGATAAAACATACTATTGAAATATAAACTAACACTAGAAAAATTAATCTCTTTCAATATCCATGAACTATGTGAGCTAAATTTCATCCAAAACTTTTGATTATTATCTTTTCATTCTAAACCAATTAAAAATATTTTAATTTGCTCCCCACTAAGTACAATTCGTTAACATGATAGAGAGTTGTTACTCAATAAGTGCAAATATTATGCACAACAACTATTTCATATACAGAAAAAATTGCTCATGTAAACTTTTTTAATTATAAAAATATTATTTCTTGGTTCAAATTTCTTAACGGGAAATTACTAGACATTTTAAAATAACTTCAAAAAAAATTAAGTTTACATAAATACAATTATTCTGAGTTAATATATTTCATCCAATAGAGGACTAACATAAAATGTTTTTAACTTGTATAAAATATAGTGTTCTACCTTTTTCCCTACAATGCTACCCAAGCAAATAATAATCACCTCACTCATGACCCACAGTCACATAAGCGAACAATAATATATAATGGTCTAACTCATTAAGTTCTGTAAATGTTAAGGGCTAACTTTAATTGAGTACTAAATTTCAGATTAAGTTGTGTGAGTTAGTCAAGTTTAAAGGTGATTTGTATGTTTAGACCTTTAAGAAATGTAAAAGCTAAATGACAAGAAATGGTTATACCCAATGGACAGAGTAATTGAAGGAGCTCTTGGATAATTGTAGTTTTCTCGAATGAATGAGCAGTGAAATCAACGCTTTTCCCTGTACAGTGCGCAGCTGTTTTGTTGAAGCAGCGAGCAAGGGAACACCGTTACTCCGGCGCCGCTCGTTCACTTGTCGCTAATCTCAAGCTGATAGTAGCTCCGTGCTCGCTAGATCTCCGTTCCGTTTACGTCGGTGCAGGCAATGCTGAATTCGAGAAAATTCGAGAAAAACAAGTATCAGTGCTCCTCTATGTTGAATAGAACCAGGAAGGAAGTAGAGGGGCCAACAAACAGGATCTGGAGAGAAAAATATAAATAAAATAACTCTTTTGAAACCGAAAACATAAAATAAAATAAAATAAAACCTTCCCTTTGTCCACAAGAAAAAGATCCAAATGGATGAATGATTACTCCTCATTCCAAAGCTCCGATTCAATCCAGTGGTACGTTTTTAGCTTTAAAAAATGGAGTTTTATAAGTAAAATTAATGTGTAAAAACAACACATATATAAGTTACAGTTAAGATAAGATTAGCTCGGTCCGGTATATATCTGATCTAAATGGGACTGGAATGTGACATAATTTTGTGAAATAGGATTTGCTCCTTATATTTCACGGGAATTACAGTTGTAAAATCACTATGTTAGATAGTGGCAGATTTATGAATGGAGGATGCCTAGTGAGACTAGAATAAGAAATGCGGCCTCTTCACCCATGCCAACAGGGCTAGGCACTTGGTTGATCTTTCCTATCTCAAGTTATGTTTTTACTTTCCGCATTTGGGCAAGTGGAGAGAGGGCATTACTTACTTGAAGCAGGTAATGGCGGCAAATTTTGTTCCACAAAATTTAAGGGTATTTGACCCACATTTAGACTCGACCCAGGTAGCTCAAGTCAGGTTGATTAATCACCATTTAGGCATTCTAAATGAGATTTATAGCTTAAGATAAATAGAAGGGGATCATACATTGCTTGTGAGGATTGACTCCGAACATCCTTGGTAACCTAATGCTTGGGTTTTCTTAGTTTCATAAACTTGGATGTTTGCCAAATTAGCTAAATCTTGAGTTCAACACCATAATACCTACAGTCTTACCTTAATGGAAAGCTTTTATATTCATGCAACATGGATAGGTATAAACTTTGAGAAACACATTCATATTGTCAGTCAATACGATGTTGGCTTAAGGTGTATAAGTGACAATGGTGGTTTGTTGAAAATGTTATATTGTGGTATGAGGGAAGGTGGAGTGGAGTTTTACATTGAACCTAGTAAAGAATGGTTGGTTAGTAATGACAAGGTATTGGCTAATGAGGGGACCACTAGTGACGTAGAAGGACATGATTTTGGAAAAAGTAATATACCATACCATGAAGTTCTAGCCACATATAATAATGAGAGTAAGGGGTAGTATGGATAGTGAGGAAAGTGAAGGCTTAAATGATGAAGAAGGTGAAGATCTAGTGAATGAGTGTGAGCTTGAGTTGAATGGGATGCACAATGCCCTATATGAGAGTGAAGATGAATAGATAAAGTTAGGAATACAAAGGGTAAATAGCTTCTTAACTTCATAGCTAGGCCTAGGAAAATTTCAAAACCATAGAATTGGAGAAGGTGATGATGGAGAAGCTGGCAATGAAGTATATTGTCTGGACAACTTAGATAATGGCAGTTTATACTCATCAAGTGAAAAAGGTGAATCAGTTTTGTGAAGATAACGACATCAATTCCCAAGGTTTGATGAGAAAGCTAAAGAACTGAAATTCTTTTTAGGAATGGTTTTTACTGATCATAGGCAGGTGAAAAGGGCTCTGAAGAAGTATTGCATTATTGAAAAGCATGATAGTTAGTTGTAAGGATACGAAGTGCCCATAGCTACTTTTTGTATCTTATGAAGAACATAACAACAAAAAATACTTCATGGTGAAGAAATATATTGATCAACATGATTGCAGAAAAGTATTCAAAATTTATGGTGCTAATCAAACATGGATTGCAAAAACTTATGAAGGTCTAATATATGATCATCCCGGTGTGAAGCCAAGTTACATACAAAACACAATTAGGAGTGAGTTACAGATTGATGTGCCAAGGAATCAATGCAAAAGAGCAAAAACAAAGGTGATGAAGAAGCCACAAAGAGATATGGGTGCCAAGTATGAAAAGCTTCATGATTATGCCAAGGCATTGGTTGCATCTAATCCCGGGACTAGTTTTGATATTCAGGTTGACAATCGAGGAGATAAAGGTCCACCAATGTTTAAAAGATTTTGCATTTGCTTTGATGCATTAAAGAGAGGCTTCCTTGAAGGTTGTAGGTATTATTTAGGTCTTGATGGGTGCTTTTTGAAGGGGGTCGTGAATGGGCAACTTCTCTCGGCTGTAGGCAAGATGCAAATAAGCAGATGTTTCCACTGGCTTGGGCAATTATGAAGGTTGAGTCTACTGCATCTTGGAAATGATTTTTAGAGCACCTGGAGGTTGATATTGGAAGTACAAATGGAAAAAATTGGTGCTTCATGTTTGACCAGCAAACGGTAAGTTAATGAATGTTTAAGATCAATAAATATCAAAATTTATGGTTCTGGTGTTTTTAGAACTTATGCGCTAAAAATTATTGGTTTGTCTGTAGGGGTTGTTAAATGTAGTATTGGACGTCTTCTTGAAGGTTGAACATAGTCTATGTGCATGCCATATTTATTCAAATTAGTATCCAAAATTTAAAGGGGATCATTTGAAGATTGCATTTTTTACAATGGCAAAGGTCGTAAATGAACCTGCTCTAGCAAGAAAATTGGAAGAATTGGACAAGTTAAAGCTTGGTGCAACCAAAGTTGCCACTTGTGTGGATCCAAAAGCATGGTGCAAGGTGTATTTCAAAAGTGTAATTAAGTATGATTCTGTTAATAATAATGGTATAAAGGCTTTCAATTTCATCCTTATTGGTGCTAGAAACAAGCTCATAATATCAATACTCAAATATATAAGGGTGTATGCGCTTGAAAGAACTGTACAAATAAGGGTTTTTTTCCCCCAAATGGATAGATAATTATGGGAAGAACATATTGGACATTTTATATGAGAATACATCTAAAAGCTTCAAGTGGAGGGTGAATTAGAATGATGAGGATGGGTATGAGATGAGCTTTGGTAGAATGACCCATGTAGTTAAGCTTGAACAAAAACATTTTACATGCCATGAGTAGGAACTTTCTGGCATACCTTGTGCCCACTTAATTAGGGCCATTTTGTACAAGAAAGATGATCCCAAGAATTACATCAGCCATTAGTACAAGAAAGAAAAGTTTATGGCTGCTTATAGACATGTCATTCAACTAATGCTTGGAAAGGACTTTTGGCAAGATAGTGGGATTGGCAAGGTCCTGCCTTCAATTCAGCGGGCAATGCCAGGTAGGCTAAGGACCAAGGGAAGAAAATCTAGAAATGAGCCAAACAAAAAAAAATACAAAGTTATCGAGACATGGTCGCACAATGCATTGCACCATATGCAAGAATATTGCCACAACAAAAGAATATGCCCCTTGACAGATTAAGATTTATGCTTAATTATATCTAAAGGTTCCACTAGTTATTCTAAATAAACTATTTTCTTGTTCATGGTCATTATTGCTTTATGCGAGGTTATTATTGTTTTATGTTAATTCATTCCTATTGTAGGCTAATCCCACACAAGAATCAATTTGTGGGACTTCACAACTGTCTCAGGTAAAACAATGGTTCAAAATTTTTTTTTCTTATAGTTGTTATTGGTGTTTGAGCTAACATTTGGTTTATGGCTATCATATACTTGCAGTCCTAACTGATAGAGGGAGTAAGTGTATGCGTTGCAGGTAATAAAAGACAAAGACTCAGTGTATCAACTATTAACAATAGCGATCCCACAGTTGGAACCAGTACTCAGCTAGGATGAAGCAGTCTAATTAAGAGGTGAGAAACACAGTGCTTGGTCCCAATTTTTTGTCATAGCTCGATTGCTAAAAACAAGATATTACATTAATTAGGATTATGGAAAGTTATTGGTCTCTGCCTGTTATTGGTTATTTGGTTTGTTGGGTATGCAACAAGAGCTAAGAGATTTAGGGAGACTTTTGTTATATATGCAACAAATGTAGTTGCACAGACTAGTGTGCTTTTATGGCAGTGTTTTAATGGCTTCCAGTTATTAAATGGCAGTGTTTTTACGACTTGAATGTGTTTTTTTATGGCCGTGTTTTTATTCTGAAATGACTATGTTTTTAAGCTGCAGCTTCATCAATACTTGTTCTTTGTGCATTTGTTTTTGTCCGCAACTAAGTTTTGTGGCTACTACTTAGCTACTACAATAAATTGGGTTGCACATGTATTATTCGGGGATAAGTTTTGGCACAAAGTTGTTCTTTTGGATCACTAAAAACAGAGAATGGATGGAGAGAACCCTTTGTTTGTTTTTGGTGTTTCATACTCTGGAGCTCTTAGTGCCTGGTTTCGTCTCAAGTTTCCTCATTTAACATGTAGAAGTCTTGCAATTTCTGTTGTTGTTCTGCACAGGTTTTATCCATGGTAGGTCAAACAATAGTTTCACTTTTAGCGGTCCAAATGGGTTAAAAGACATAGTAACCAAGTATCAATTTTATGATGTTTAATTTCTCTCTGGAACATTCTTAACTTATCAGAATATAAGTGCTTTGCTCAGCTCAACAACAACTCTTTTTACCTGTTTTGGTTTTGGTCATAAACTGCAATTAAGTGCTATTGTCTCTCTCAACAACTCTAACAAAATATGTCAATACATTGCTTCTCAACCTTTAACATCTTCAATGGAAGTCATAAATTTGGAAGAATTCAAAGTTTCCATTCATACTCTGATGGGATCCATACAATTATTTCACAAATACAATTCCTAACAATACCAACATTTTGGCATTCACATTCTACTACCTTTAACATACAAAAGGAAAGCAACCCCACCTATTTTCTGTATCACCAACCAAAACAACAATAATTTTACTTTCACAGCATTCACTCCACAATAACCCCTTTGACTAACAATTCACTCCACCATTATACCTACCAAAAATCTATTCAATATCCCAACCACCAATACAACAACCAAAAGCCACACAATTATTCTAATTAATTGGTCAACATCCGTCTGAATTTGCACCAACTTTTCATTCTCACTCACCTTCATGTTCCCTCTGTTTATGTCACACACCAGCTCCTCCTTTGTGTGTTGTTTCATCTTCATTATCTCCACTTCCAACACCTTCTCCCTTGCTATTCCTTCCTTTATGACCTATTTTGCATGTTCAGAAAACTCCTCATCAATCCATTAGAAAAAACACTTTGGATTTCTCTGTAAATTTATCTCCACTAAATGAGTACATGGCAGAATCACAACACTTCTCAATACAATTCAAATTTCGAAACCATATATCACGCGTACCTTATAATTTATGAACCTAAAGAACCTTCTACCCTAGTTCTTGTTCTCTCATCATGCGAAGAACTGGACCGTCTTTTCTCCACAACTGCATACATGTCTTCCATCATCTTTACTGTCTTCTTCTTCCCTTCCACTTTTTGCTGATGACAATTCGTAGCTTGACATCATCTGGTCACTTGCTAGTTGCTAATTTCACCAAACTTCTACTATTAGTGATCGACCATCCAAAAGCAAGAACATATTGGGATTTAAGGTTTTCAATCAAATTGAGATTTTAAAGCTCTCAACTGCTAGTTTGCCTTTAAATACCCAGTTATTGCTGCTCCGTTAACCAAGTGACGCCATTTATGTCACGTGACACCACGTGCAATCGTGTCTGAGTTAAAGGACTACATTGTCCGAGTTTTCAAAGTTGAAGGTTCGATCTGATCCGTTCGGTAGTTCAGGGTTGAAAGTGTCAAAGTGAGTATAGTTCAGGGGAGCAATGGAGATTTTGGCGAAATTAGTTCTAGACAAAAAAACATATATAAAGATAAAAATAAATCATTTTAAATTAAATTAACTTAAATTAAAACGAATTGCTTCTTAGTCACCCCTTGATAACACTTCCACCTTATTATTATATATCGAAGACCCAAAGAGCACTAGTTGGATCACGGCCTAAGACGCATCAGTAGCAAAACGACCTTCGTTTTGATGAAGAACCTTCTTCATTGTCTTGTTAGGGGAAAATATCAATTCGAATTTTAAAATTTCACATATTTTCTGTTTTAGTCATTTTAAAATGAGTTCTAAATTTGATGGGGTGAGAAATGTATTATAACAAGAATGAGTCGAGAGTCCCAGTTCTGAATCTTCTGATTGTGCAGCAAATTTTTCCTAATATAAAGCGGATGGATTTCCAGGATTCGACAAAAAGAAACTGAAAGTTTGACTGGAATACGATCCTGCTCAAATTGCTGAACGTGGGCCCCCAAACATAGCCCAACAGCCAACAGGTCCAGAATCTTCCAGGAATGTCTTGATCAACGATCATGATATAATCATATTACTCCACTACCAGTACTACCAATAATTTTTCCAAGCAGGCAAGATCATACAAGGACCAGTCCTTGTCCTTGGAACATTCAGAACAATAGAAGGTATAACAAAACATGAATGAAGCCAGCCTCCCTTCCCCATGGCCCTTCATAGATAGCATTTTCTGTCCTCAGTTTATCAACATGTGCTGTAACACAGTGTGTCCACAATATTACACTTTGTCATCATGGAACCACCATCTCGTCTCCTTTGGCGACCTGCCATTCCGGCAATTCTTCACATAGCGGTCATTATCGGCCGGGCGTTGCTGCAAACCAAGGGCTGTAAATAACTAGGCTTTGAACGGTTTTGTCTCTAAGCTTAATGGCCAGAAACCTTTATGGTTAGCCACAAGTCTTAGAGATCAAAACCAATCACAACAGACAAAGGAAGTTCGCTTCGACAAATACAAGTGAATATGAGATAGTAAACAAAGGAAGATGACAACAAACCTTCACAGTTGAGCTCGATAACATGGACAGAATGCTGATGCAGATAGAACTCACAGTCATCGCTGGGGACCAAGAGTCATACAAAATATCTGCACGTACCAGTAACAAGTGGATATAGGAAATCAAGGTGTGAGATAATTGACCAAACATAAAATGACAAAACTGAGAATACAGTGTCATGAGCTTTTCCTAGAATAATATCCAGAAACTGATGGACTTGATTCATCTAAATCTGTTGCAATGACAAAAAAGACATGAAGATTCTTTTACCATTACAAGTCTAAAAAAGGCTCTACCAAAGCATGAAATGTGTCACGAGAAAGGAAGGAATGGAGGCAGTAAAAATACCAAGCACAGAACGATGTTTATTATTATTATCTTCTCTGCTATTTTAAGTCCCCCCCATCAAAGATTAATTTGTCATGATAAACAAAGTAATAGACACAGCCATGCAATATCAGCTTCACCATCTCATCTTAGCACATACAGAATAGGATGATGCTCCTTCGAACAAGCTATATCCATGTCCAAATATGGTCATAACTGTATACATTGCACATTGATCATACCATCCTGAACTTCAGTAGTTGGCTGCTTTGCCAGACACACACAGTACACACATGATAAACAACTATGGTAGTCCCCCCTCCCCCCACCAAAAAAAAAACAAAATCAAACACCTGTAAGCATGGCATGATTGCAAAAACATTTACAACTTATAGATGCATACTTGCAGAGAGAACGTCTGAGTCTTAACTGCAGAAATCCAGAAAATCATTTCTTGAAAAGAAAAGGAAATCCAGAAAATCACATTATGAGATCATTGAACCCCATGATTCTACTGGATAGCATCTCCACTTGTCATCACAGCTAGATAGCAAAAGCACATCCATTGATGAATCCCCATAGCTCAATAAAGAGCAACAGCCACACATAACCCAGAAAATAACCAGATCAGCGAGGACAAAGTGAGCAAAAAACTTTTGCTTATTTGATCTGAAAGGGCAGAATATATGATAAAAAAACGCAAGCAGATTATAAGTACCATATAATTTCATTGCAAACAAAGAAACTTAAAGAAAATCCATGGGAGAAACAGATCAGGCAATACCTAAACAAATATGTCCATTGCTATAAATATGAGGATGCAACGGTGCTGGAGGAACAAAAATCACCTGCTCAATCAAAAAAATAAAAGAACGGAAAAAATACACATGTAAGAAATCAGAAATAAGAGGTTGATACACAAGCATCAAAAGGAATGTTTATTGGAAAGAAATTAATAGTAAACAATGATATTTCTGAAGTAATTTCTGATCTAGAATAACTTGAAAACAGTTGCAAATGCACACGCATACTTCCAACCAACTATTGTAATCTTTTCCAGGTCATTTCTGATCTAGAATAGAGTGGAAACAATTGCAATCGCCCATGAGTACTTCCAAATTTAAACTGAACATGGCTAATTATGGATGGAAATTAGCACCTTTTGTTAACTCATCCATTAAAATAATCGACAGAATCTCAAAGACATCAATCATCAACTCAAGCAATCAAAAAACCCTTAATTCACAAATTCATCATTGAAAACTAAAAAAGGTTACTTGCATAACAGTAAATTTTGCTTCTAGAAGTTCTATCAAAATATGAAGAAATTAAAAGGAGAGAGGAACAAAGAAATAAGAAGTAAGAAAACCTGCGGTGCCTCCATGGGGTAATGCTCGGGGAAATCAACTTGAAGCTGATAGGTTTCATTGGCATAGAGCGTCCCAGGAGCTCCGTTGACTTCAATTATCCATCTTTTACCCACAAGGATCGAGCAGGTTACCACGAGAACATATTTCAGTTCTTTAAAACACGAGAATCGAAACAACCAGACTAACGAGCGAATATTTTTAAGGGCGGTAGAAAAAAGTTAAAAGTAAAAAGAATAAGGAGAAGACCTCTGGAGATTGTCGGTGACCTTGTGCTTAAATCCCGCCGGTGGATTAACCTGCCACTCTGCGAGCTCTTTCTGGAGTCGATTGCAAGCGATCTTGCTTAAAGTCTAAGCAATTAAAAAAAGAACAAAATACCCAACAAAAGTCAATAGCATCGGAAAAACCCGACAACGAGTTAGAACCATGGAACCAAGGAATTGGAAAAACAGAAGAAAGAGAAAGAAGTCGAGACCTTTCGTGATTGAGCGGAGGAGCTGATCATGGCTTGAGCAGCGAGAGTGATATAGTCAGCTAAGGTGGGCTTCTGGGTCTTCTTCCGGAGAGCTAAAACGATAAAAATCTACTGGCCAACACGGAATAAAAAGCATTTGGTCAAAAAATTTATATAGATGAATGGGCGCAGAGCTTCCTGCACTTCCCGTTACTTTAAACAAAACTTGCAATTTAATACCTAAAGTTTCTCCATCCTATCTTAACACTCTAAAACTTATAGATCCAATACTTCAATTATCCTTCTTATAATAAAAAAAAAAAAGCACTTCAACTATCCCCTCCACATCACTAAAACACAACTTTCTCTCTTTCTTCATTTACCCACATCATCAAAGCTCCTCCTTGCTGTTGTCCATGGCATGGTAGCCCAATTCATTAATTTGCATTTATCTGGATGGCAATCGACATGGATTCATCATGACAATGATAGTGGCGGGAATATTTGGTGATGAAGCGAGCATTTTATCACTCGATCCTTGTTTTACCTTCACAAAAACAACCTCTTTCAATTTCACCACCTTTAAACCCAATAACCATGACATCCTCTAAGAGAGCAAAGCTCATTCATTGTTGGATGGCCCAAGAACGCCTCTCATAAGGTGATGGCCTCTCTTTCTTCCTTACCTCGAACGACTCCACCCTTCCTAGTGACTATAATGGAGCCAAGCTTGGCCTTCTTAGCAACAGCCACATCGCAGCCTTTGCCACCACTGCCTTTGTTGCCGTTGTGTATGACACCTTCACAAACTCAATCATTGAACCCTGTTGACCATGTCGAAGTTGATGTTAATTCTATCCAATCCAACTCCAGTGTTAGCTGGTAGGGTGAACAAAAAATTGATCAATGTGATCGTCAATTATGATTTTGACATTAAAAATCTCATTGCTCGCCCAACAAATTCCTCCAGCCACACTTTGCTCATGCTCCTAATGTCCATCTGATCATAGATTTACGAGACAATCTCATTGAATGGGTCAAAATCAGATTTTCGGCCTCCATTAGACAATAGATTAAAATTCACAAGATTTACACATGAAGTTTCAAACTCTAACTTGTCCATGGTAGTTAATGAAACCCAAGAACACAAAAATCCAAAGCTCCCAGTTTATATGTGAATGAGACAATTTTTTTTTCTTGATTTGTCATTTTTTGTGCATCTTTTCTAGGACGGAAAAGGAGAATGGGGTGATGAAATTGAGTGTGGGTAAAGGGAGAGAAAAACTTCTACTTGAGTAATGGTGAAGATAGTGGTTTAAGTGTTAGATAAATAAGTTTTAGGGTGCTACAAATATGATGAAAAAACTCTAGGGACTAGAGTGGGTATTTTCTACCCGAATTTTGTTAAAAGTAACAGGAAAAGTGATGGAAAGAACTAAGATAAGATAAGTTATATAAGTTATAGGACCGCACTAAGACAAAATAAAGGTACGTGACTTAGTTGGGACAGAAAAAAAAAAAGAAACGGGACATAATATGGAATATACCTATAAATAAATGCTAAAGTTACTAGGTACATCATTCTACAAAATATATATATTGAAAACTAAACGCGAATGAATTTATCTTAGTAAAATACATATATATAATCTTTATATTTAAATCATTTAATGAATAAATTCTTCATAAATTTGCATAGTATATTTTTATAACTCTACATTAATGCCACATCCATTCCAAAATGTTGTCAATTTTGACTTTTTATAGATATTATTAATGATGTGCAATATAAGTGATAGTCGAACTACTAATGGAAGTGGTTGGACTGAATCTCCTCTTAATGAACTGAGTAAACTAGGACTGTCTCCGCGTTGAATCTCCTAATTGGTTGGACTGTCTCCTTTTAATGAACTAAGTAAAATAGGACTGTGTAATAATTGTTGGCTTTTGTAACCATTCAAGTGTGGGAGTGTTGTTGATTTTGTCAGAGAATGATTCGATACATAAATAGTTGATGCCTAGGACATCTTACTTAATGACATTTCCTAAGTCTGCAAACTTATTTTTCACATTTCTAAAAATCTTGAAGTTTTTCTCTTTTTATATGTGGAAGATGGCAATAAGAAATGCCACCATTCTAATTCTATATTCCACCTTCCTACCTTTCACATTTTTAAGGAACCAAGATCTTTTTCTGTTGGAAAAAAATTCCCCAATCACCCGTTATGCATAGTGGAATAACAAACACGATCAAACAAGCACAAATGAATTTAAAGTAGTTTAGCTCTTAACTAGCCTACATATACGAATGAGAAAAAAACCACTTGAATAAATATATATAGATTACAACAAATGTATGCCCTTAGTGCTCACGCTGGCTTATGAATCCCCTATACACTATTGACAATCTCAATATCTTGTCCGCACACAATTACAAGATATGAGATTCATAAAAAGCTTATCATCCTAACCCTCTTTAGCCTCCGGATCCTTCCTCCCTTCCTCTTGAAACCCTCACATCTTACCACTTCATCACATTGGCTTTTTTCTCATACTAAAATCCCAATATAATAAGTCTTTTTATAGGTCACACACAAACTCAAACCATAACAAAATAAGAAAACTAAATCCTAAACATATACGAAAATTAAAACCAAATCTTAAACAAAATCAAAATCCTTGACCATTTTGAATTTGAGTCAATAAACCCAACAATCTCTACATTGGCTTAAATTCTTTACCATGAACATGAATATCACAATTAAAGACATGAATACTATGAACATTACCAAGACACGAATACATTAATGAATGCAAATGACTACGAACAACACGAACATGACTACGAACGACAAATACCACCAAGACACGAATAATAACGAACCAAAAATGACCACAAACCAAGCATCATGAATATTAACATCACAAGCATCAACACAAATGAACAAAATTTCAAACTTTAAACTTATACTGAGCCATTGGTACCACGCTGTAACCACTGTTAAACATCTCTAAGACGATTCCTTAGGGCTTCACCAAGCAATCAAAATGCTTTACCATGTCAAACATCGAATTATATGCTCCACCATGCTATGAACAGACTACAAGCTCCATCATACCAAGAACGCATCACAAGCTCCACCATGTTAGGACCAAACCATAAGATTTGATACCACTTGTTGGAAAAAAATTTCCCAATCACCCGTCATGCACAACGAAATAACAAACACGACCAAACAAGCACAAATGAATTTAATGTGGTTTGACTCTTAACTAACCTACATTCACGAATGAAAGAAAATCTACTTGAACAAAATATAGAGAGTATAGAAAAAGTATGCCCTTAGTGCTCTCACTGGCCTATAGATCTCCTATACACTACTGATAATCTCAATAACTTGCCTTCACATGATTACAAGATATGGAAATCTCAAAAGGTTTTTTGTCTTAGCTTTCTCCGACCTCCAGATCCCTCATTCCTCCTAAAACCCTCACATCTTACCTTTTCATCACATTGGGTTTTCTCTCATGCTAAATCCCAACATAATAAGTCTTTTATAGGCCATACACAAACTCAAACTATAACAAAATAAGAAAACTAAAACCAAATTCTAAACAAAATCAAAATCCTTAACCATCTTGAATTTGAGCCAATAAACCCAACATTTTCCATATAGATCCTTACAATGTCACTTATCTCAAGCTATTGCATCATAAAATCCCAAAAATTATGCAGCATAAGTAAATACAAAGAACCAATGACTATATGTTTCCTCATATTTTTCACAAAGAACACATGTTTTCTATCTCAATACCCCACCTCTCAAGCATGTCTAGAGTTTTAAAAATCTTACTCAAAGCAATCCAAGCAACATGTTTATGTTTAGGAATAACTCAAAGTTCCCAACATAATGTTTTCCACTTGCATCTTCCTTGCCTTACAAAAAGAGCTTCATGAAACATTTGCTAGGCATATGAATATACTCAAACAAAGCGTCTTCTAATAGAAGCCAATCAATTGAGATGTCGGTTTTCTTAATGTCTACTTTAGTCATACAATGAAGGGATAACAAATCCTTGATAGACTTTCTTATTGTCAAATCAATTGATAGAGTTTTTAGAATACTGCCTAATAAAAATTATTTTATATTCTTTTGTTTATTTGCTTATGATGAATATGAGCACATATGGTTGTTTGTACTATCATGCATAGATGCTCATATAAATACAAATAGTTGTCCATATAAATTAATATATTTTTAAATATATAATTAAGTACTCCCTCCATCCCTAGTATTTTGAACATTTAGGTTCGATATAAAGATTAAGAATTTGCGGGAAAAATTCTGTGTTATTTTCACTTTTATTATTCACTTTTTGCATGTAAATCAAGAAAGATAAAAAAATATATTTAAATGATAATTTGAAAGATAATATAGAAAAATTAATTTACTAAATGTATGTTGTAAAGACTTGGGATTGTCCAAAAAATCAAACGTTACAAAAAATATGGGATAGATGGAGTATTACATAACCATGTATGTTCATAGCAATATAAATATTTGTTCAAAATTTCATAGATAAATGATCATACATACAAATATGCTAGTCTATATAGTAACATGTAAGTTTTTTAACAAATTTTTTAACAACAATATAATTAACACTCAAATTTTAGGAAGACTTTAGTTTAAAATAAAATTACTTTAATATCTCACATATTAGATTTATCACAATCTATAGGGCTTGTGATGTTAGTAAAAATAATAACATTGTAAAAACAATATTACTTTTGGTAGTCCCAAAATCATCGTAACATTTTTATTTTTAATAAGATTTTCTAGTCAATTCAATCATATTGCTCTCATTTAAACATTAACTCTAAAGCGTACAATAAAGTTAAAATTTGATTTACATTCTTTTTAATAAATTTCATTTTAGTCTTTTACATTTAATAAAGTTATAAAGTGGCGCCTAAATTTTTGATAAAATTTTCAATTAAGTTAGTAAAGTCTAAAAAGTGACAATTTAGTTGTTGTCATTTTTACAGGGGCAAAAATTAAAGAAGTGTGCAACAAATTGACATACTATAATTTTCACATAAACAAATGGAGTAATATGTTGTGTATTGTGGACTAGCATACATACATACATACATGCATACATACATATACTTTGCTCTTGATCCTAAGCGTTTACATCTAGTGGTCTGTACTAATAGTTGATAAATAAAAGTGTTCATTAGCATGGTCATCAACAAGCTCCTCTTAAAACATGGTCAAGGAGAACTTAAGGAGGAATCTATTGACCTACCTTCGCAGCTGACATCTTATAGTTTTGGGCATGGCAAATTAAATACGAATAAGCCCTTATCCCTAGTGTCCGTTGTAGGCAAAGTGACCTAGCCTTTGGCTACCGCATTTTAACACTAGTAGAAAGCAAAGATTTGTTACTTGCTGGCCATGGCCTTGGCAAATGAAAACATGGCTAGATGTTGAAGTAATCCCTACTCCCAACCTTCCCACCAACATTGCTACATTAGAAACGATCTCAAGGGCATATCTTTCTGTGGTAGAGAGGATATTGAGCTAGTTTGAAGATGGCCTAGGTCAAGATTTTTTGTGTAGTGTAGTCTAACAACTCCTAGGGGTGGTAATGGACCTTAGGGGAAAGAGCGAGCATCCATGTTGGGCTCGCTTGTAAGAGGCCCAGGTCAAGTCTTCTACCAATGTCTAGTTTAGTCGCGATGTGATGCTCTCTTTAAAAATTGGTAAAAATATCAAATTTGCCACTAAAGTTTTGGATTAGGAGCAGATATGCAATTAAAGTTTTGTTTTCCCCAATCTCACACTAATATTTTAAAATGGGCTAGATATGCCACTGAAGTTTCAAATTAAGAGTGGATATGTCACTGGCCGCTAAAAAATTAATAGAAACATTAAAAATAACAAGTTTTGAAATTTTAAGGTGATAATGCAAGTTTTAACAAACTTTAGAGACTTTTTTTTTAATTAAACTCTCTATCTCTCTCTCTCAAAAATGCTGGCAAGATGATTAGACAGTAGAGACAAAGGAAATGCAGCAATAGGGTTGAAGCATAATGACAAAAACAATAATATAGTTGAAGCACTGATGGCAGAGATCATACCCTCTTTTGGAAAAAATTTCAAAGGTCATAATATTTTTTTTGAAAGATGCATAATAACCCTAAAATTTCAAAATTTACTATTTTTTACCATTTTCAGTTATTTTTCTAACCAACAATGGCATATTCGGCCTATTTTAAAATATTAGTGGGAGATTGGACAAAAAAAACCTATAGTGGCATATCCGCTCCATACTCAAAACGTTAGTGGCAAATTTGATATTTCTGCCTTAAAGATACAAAATCGTGCATCTTAGCTTTAGGAAGGGGTTACGTTCTCTCTCAAATTACATCAGAACTTGACCAGAATCTCACAGTCCAACAGTTCCGATCTTCATTGGCCAACAGTGATCAGCGATGGACGCTGATGAAGCGATTCGTCGTCGCAATGCGATGACCGAGTACCGCAAGAAACTCCTCCAGCATAAAGAGCTCAATTCCAGAGTTCAATCAGGTTTGTCTAACCCTAATTTTGGTTTTGCTTTTAGGTCTCACCATTTTGCTCGACGTTTTTCATTGTCAATTTGAAAATTGTGATTCCACTTTATTCGTTGTAGAATCTTCTGATTTTAACTCTTTTTTGGGGGTGTTCTCGCTGCTTAATTAGATTGGCTGGGTTCGATTGTTTTTCAAATCTTGCATAAGACTTTATTGGTGTTCGTCCTACTAAGTTCCTCAAAGCCCTCAATTAGGTTTAAGCTTTTCATAAGTGCCCTTCTACTATATGTACGTAACCCAAGAACCCACAGTCTTTGCTCCCCACTTTTACCATATGTAAGTCTGGCCTTTGATGCAACATGGTTTTTAACGATTAACACTTGTGAATGTGCAGTGAGGGAGAACCTGAGAGCTGCGAAGAAAGAGTTCAACAAAACGGAGGATGATTTGAAGTCTCTCCAAAGTGTTGGCCAGATCATTGGAGAAGTTCTGCGACCACTTGATAATGAGCGCTGTAATTACATTTTTTTGTTCCTGTGTTTAATGTTCACCCCATATCCATCTGTTATTTGTATATTTTTTGGCTAATGTTACCAAGACTCTGGTAATTTACTATCCTGTTATTCATGTATTAAGATATGTTGCATACTTCTCAGTGATTGTCAAAGCAAGCAGTGGGCCTAGGTATGTGGTTGGATGCCGCAGCAAGGTGGACAAGGAGAAACTCACATCTGGAACTAGAGTGGTTCTTGACATGACGACTCTTACCATTATGCGTGCTCTTCCACGTGAGGTTAGTTATTACGTAGTTCTTTCATATTTGCATCCGATGAATATCTCAGTATGCGGTGCTGAATGCCTTGAAACTTATGTTTCTTTTTATACTACAAATATGCTGCTTGATGTCTTATCCTTTCGGTGCATCCTTATGTTGGGGCACCAGGTTGATCCTGTAGTTTATAACATGCTGCATGAAGATCCAGGCAATGTCAGCTACTCAGCTGTTGGTGGATTGTCTGACCAGATTCGGGAATTGAGGGAATCTATTGAGCTTCCTCTCATGAATCCTGAGCTTTTCCTTAGAGTTGGGATTAAACCTCCCAAGGTAACTGATTTTATGCCTTCACACTGGGCCTTCTCTTCAAAGTGCATTTGTCATGGGTGTTGGGTGATGGGCAGCTCTGCCTTTCTGCTAGATCATGTTTTCTCATGATATGTTCTGAGCATTGTTTGCTGAGCTCAAGATTCTGTTATTTTAGGGTGTCCTCCTCTATGGCCCTCCTGGTACCGGAAAGACATTGTTAGCTAGAGCGATTGCTAGTAATATAGATGCCAACTTTTTGAAGGTTTGTTATTCTTTTTTATCTGCCTGTCGTTTATTTTAAGCTTTCATTCTATTTTAGATTGATGTTTTTTATTTTGCTTGAGTACAGGTGGTTTCCAGTGCAATAATTGATAAGTATATTGGAGAAAGTGCCAGACTAATACGGGAAATGTTTGGGTATGCACGTGATCACCAAGTAAGAGGAAAAACTTGTGGTATATGTTTAAATCCTTTCTTCCCCTGGGATGTTCTGATGTTTTGTTCGCCTTCTGTTTTAAGCCCTGCATCATCTTCATGGATGAGATTGATGCCATTGGTGGACGCCGTTTCAGTGAGGGAACAAGTGCTGATCGTGAAATTCAGAGAACACTGATGGAGTTACTTAATCAGCTTGATGGATTTGATCAGCTTGGAAAGGTAAAGTGTTCATGCTTGCAAGGATCTGACATAAACTAAGTGTTTACACTTCTGAGCTATCCAAAATCAGGAGGTTCATGCCCTTAATACTAGCTTTCTGAACAAAAAATGACTCTCTTTTATGTCTTAAACTTCTGTCATTTGTTCCCTTATATTGTTAGATGCATTCAGCAGCAGTACTTGTTGCCTTAAATCCAAAATTACTTCAGTTCCTGTGAGTGACATTCTTGGAAAGACCACTCAGTAATTTTGCAGTTTCTTGAACTGCATGCACATCAAATTACTCGGTTTGTCTGAAGAATTGAAGATGCATCCATTGTTTCCAAATGCATTTTACGTAGCCTCTTTTTGCACTCTATTTTTAATTTAGTCGTGTGCCTGGTTATCATATAAGATTGGCCTTTTGTAGGTTAAAATGATCATGGCAACAAATAGGCCCGATGTTCTTGACCCAGCACTTCTGCGACCGGGACGACTGGATAGGAAGATTGAGATTCCTTTGCCAAATGAGCAATCAAGGATGGAAATCCTGAAGATTCATGCTGCAGGCATTGCCAAGCATGGTGAGATAGACTATGAGGCTGTTGTTAAGCTTGCTGAGGTTGGTGAATTTGTCTAATTCATGTATTTTTGACATTTGTCTGTTTGACACTTGTGCCTCATTGTTAAATTGTTGCTCAAATTGCTTTTAGGGCTTCAATGGGGCTGATCTTCGCAACGTCTGCACAGAGGCAGGCATGTCAGCAATTCGTGCAGAGCGTGATTATGTCATCCATGAAGATTTTATGAAGGTAAGTTTTGAAAAATGCAACTGCTGTCATGTGCACCATAGGTGATGTTAAACAGCCCACATTGCTTGCTTACCCTTTTTTCTTAATGAAATTGCAGGCTGTAAGAAAGCTGAATGAGGCCAAGAAACTCGAATCAAGTGCACATTACAGTGCTGATTTTGGAAAAGACTAGAGAACTTATGGACCGATTAGATGCTGCTGAATGCAAGAAGAGCACTTGTTTTGGGCTGCTAGAAAATTGGAGGGCGTTCGTGAGTTTCACTCATATGCTCTTATGCTGTTCGCTTTTCTTTGGATGTCGAGGAGAATTGTGTGTTTCAACGTTTAAAGCTCTCAGTATACAACGTTTTACTGTATCATGCATTCATCTTATGGTTGTTTTAAGATTAAGGAATTATTCTTCTGTCACTTCTCATCATCATACTACACTTTGATTCTAACTGTGGTAGAGTTGGTGGCCTGAAGCTGGAGTTTATAGTGTGAATCAACTGTTGAAAGTTAATTAGCACTAGTCACTCTTTATTCACTATAGTTCGGCAGTGACAGATTACACCGTGCTGTACTGATGCTGGATGGAATTGAGTTGTAGATTAAATAGAAGGGTGCCCTTATTCCGGTGGGTTGTTGTTTCCTCAATGGTTACCGAGAACATGTTGTATGAGTGTGTCTGTAATTACCATTTTGCAGATTGGATATCTTTGCTATGAAAGGTGCTCATCAGGCCCGCAAATAACAGGAGTGCGGAAGCCAGTTCAGGTGAAGAATGGTTCGGCACCGTTTTGTGTATGTGTGGTTTCGGTCTGAGATGAAAATAGCTTCCCAGATCTGTAGACAAGTGTGGAAGCCTTTGCATATTTGCTAGGGCTGTCTGCTCGTTCGGCTTCAACAGACGCTCTCTCAAACACACAAGTCGAATTCTAGGTTTGCGGTCTTGTCATTTTATTGAACAACGTAAGGTACATTAAAGAGTAATTATTCCGGGATATCAAATGAATACAGTGGATAATTGGCAAGTACTTTGGCCCCAATATGTTCTACAGTTTCATTGCGAAGCAGACTTCCTAAGTAGTGTATTTTTCGTTAAGATGCAATAGAATGTAGTGGTAACTGGGACCTAATTCAATCGAATTTCTTTCTGGTGGCGGGGTACGAGGCACTCGTGTGGGGAAAAGGAGCGGTCCTCTTGGTAAGTTTGTACTTCACCATCCTCACGATTTTGTAGAACCAGAAGGCACTAACCAGCTGTAAGCCCACCGCCATAGCCTTGTTGTGTGGTTGTACCCATAGAAATTAAGATGCAATAATTAGCAAGTAGAAAATGAAGTGATCATAATTTAAACCACAAGTAATCAACAATCATACTACCTTAATAAGGAGGGGATTATCTGCAGAAAGAGTCACGTAAGTGAGATAAGGCCCACCTATCATTCTGGCCAATGAGAATGTTGCGGCGAACATAATCTGCCCCGAAGCAATTTTAGATGCTTAAAAACTCATCGAGGATTAAACATATTGGACGTAATTGGATACAATAAAAGCAACTCTTATTGCATGACCCCAGATCGGTAAGCTATAGAAAATTCTATTGGCATACATATGTTTGTGAGGTTTTTCTTGTCCTAGTTCTATTTCTTTCTGATTTTAGGTCTGTGTTGTAGCTTTCGGCTCTAATGAACTTGGGCCGGGAGATATATATGCCGACACACACTGGTGGCCTCAAAAGCTTCAGACATGGCCCCTGGGATCCTCTCATGGACATGATTGTCTGTCCACTTACAGGCAAGTCCCGACTAGGGTCAGAGGGCATGAAGAACTTTTCTTTCTACTCCTCTGACTTCTAGGGGTGGAAACGAATGCAAAGGCCAAGTTAGACTAGAAGAAGTTGGGTCTCAAACTAAAAAAACAAGAAATGGCCTTCGTCAATATAAGATAGTAGGGAAAGAGAAGGGATTCAAGGAAAAACTAGACTCCTGTCATATGATAAGGGAGGATGAAGTCATTTATGTGTAGAAAAGAGTTAGGGGCTAATTGGGAGGGAGGAATCTCGTAATGGTTGCAGAGTCGAGACACAAGGGGGAGCCTAAGTCCTGCCTTGGCTTGGTCAGCATAGACGATCAGTCAGTTCTTCTCAAGTTCGTTTACTCTCCTTTTGGACCTCGGGTTATGTAAGAGTGTCTAGAGCAATATATAGACAATTTGTTTATCTTCAAAAAATAAGTGTCTATTAAGGAAGATGAATGCAGGTTTATTTCGGGAGGTTGTTGAAGATCCAGAGGTTTGAATTACTCCCTAGGTATTTCACATCCCTAAAGTTGAGGGCCTTAATCTCCTTCACATTCCCGCTATCGCCTGCTCTTGATATTCGACATCTATGAGCACACCAGATAAAGTAAGAAACTAGAGAGGGAAGGCAACCCTGGCGGCAGCCAATGGCCAACTCGTAGGATGAAATTAAAAACAAGAAGGCCACTATGAAGGAAGGCCTCCATACCTTTTTTTGACGTTGATTGCCAAAGGAAACTGTTAGAAAAGTAGCCCAAACATGATGGTGTCAACGACGAATGAAAAGGATAACTATTTTCTAGGAGTTAAAGAACAAAAGTGAAGAATGTGAAAAGTTCAATAAGTAACCAAAATAGGCTCTTAAAAGCCTCTCTCTCAAAACAAGGTGTCCCAACCATTCTCGAATAGCCACTAGTCCCATGCCTTAAATCAGAAAAACACCACTTGCATCTAAGACTTCGAAATGTAATGCAATTGTTTCCCTCCATTAACATTTTATTGAAGGGAGGGAGAAAGTTCACAGCATATTGGGCTCAGGCCCCTAGTGCATGCTGATTGAAGTTGAGCTTATTGGTTTATTGGAGATATGTCCACTACCGCATTTAAAGTTATGAGGTCAAATAGGAAACAAAATCTCCTAGCTACTCACGGGATCACAAGTTGGACTGAAGAGAAACTTTTGCCTTAGCTAACAAGGCACAGACAAGAGGAACTCGTGGACAACCCTAGGCATGTTTACATGACTCCCAAAACTTCCCTAAAAGGCTTTATTTTGGTCCTAGTCTGACTTGAGCAATTGAGGGATTTCCTAGGATACACAACTTTGGGACCCCTAGCCTTGTCTTTGGTTGCAGGTCTCATTCATCGTCCAACATCTTCTAAGCCGGCCAATCTTAGTTGGATATCAGTTTTAATTAATTGGTATGTGCTAAACAACTCTGAAGCAAGTCAGTACTAAAGTCAGGAACAGGAGAAACTCACATCCGCTGCTAGATTAAGGTCAGTGTCTTTAAAGCCCAGCTCTTTAAGCAGTTCTCTCAAGTGGAGGAAAGGGCTTGAAATCTCTGTTATGAACAGAGCTGCAATCTGCTCCGATCCACACTACACCCACAGCCAACATAAAAGCCAAAGAAATTTCAATACCATATACGTATATATATTATCCATATTAGAAAAACTCCGTTGTCTGTGTGTGTAGATATATTATAAAAACAGAAACTAAAGAAGTTAAAGCATATATATATATACCTTTTGGTAGAGGATCCCTGCCCCAAGACCAATGATGCTGACCAAGTGATGAACAGTATTGTCAAGAGTAACTCGGTCGCCCAAATGGCAGCAAATCAAGTCATATATCAGATACGACATGGTCACCCCCAAAACCTGCCTCTGCTCCAATCATATTACAACAGACCGCTACTCAACAAGTTTTGTTTGTTCCTTGTGTTAGGATCCAAACGGGGCACGACATGGTAGGACATACTACCGTACGGCAGGTGTAGTTCACGTACCTGCTTAAGAGAGGAGGATGCAGCGAGGGGACAGACGGGGCAGCGCCATTCGTCGACGGAGAGGGCGGCTAAAATGACGGCGAAGGTGGCGTGGACGGTGGAGACGATGCGGTTGCAGAAGTCGAAGGAGCGACTGGAGAAGGTTACTCTGACCAGAAGGAAAAGTGCCGACCACGAAACAACTCCCAAAACCACCAACTTGAAGACGTCGTCTTCCATCTTCTAAGCTAGTATGTTCTGTTGCTGCAATATCTGGGGCTGGCTGGCTGGCTGGCTCTGTGTTTGAGTGTTGATTTAACCTCACCTGGTCACCTCACCTGAGCTGCTGGAGTGGAAGAGTCTAGAGTTTTTGTGTTGTTGTAGTTTCGTTTCATGTCTGTTTCTAGTTGGGTTTCATTTAATTGTGCTGAGGTGGTGTAGGTCCGATCCGGTTAGGCTGTTACTTCAAACTCAGGGAACTTTATTCATCGCCGCCCCCAACGCACACCCAGTTTTCGTGGCCAACAATTTTAGTAGTATTAGATTCTGCTCCTCCCACGTATTTAAGTACCCAGTCGAATTTAATTAATTAACTACTTAATCTCCATCCAAAGTAGTTACTTGAATTTGGCTCCCCTAAATTCTTTCAGAAGGTTTGCCAATTTCCCCAATAGGCTGCAGCTAATTAATACACGCATAATTCTTCTTCCTGATCTTTCTCTTGGACGGGCGCATAATTGTTCTTTAATTAAACAACTGCAATTTGCAATTGGTGTTCAAGTCTTGACTAATTATTTTTATTAATGTGGTCGTTCTAATTAAGATTCTCCATTATATTATTATAAAGTTTTAAAGGGACAAATTAAAATTAAAGCGTTTCTGTTTGTTTTGTTCTTCATGTAAAATATGCTTAGGGACGACGGATGAATCGATCGTTAGTCAATAGATCCAGTAAATCCAACTTCATTGTGATCCACTATAAATAGAAATTTGATTGGAAGACAAGCTAGCCGGTACAGACAGAACAACATGTTTCTACTTTCTGGACTAGCTAGCTTCTGCCATTTCAATTCAACTAAATTAAGCGCCAGAAGTACGAATACTTGCTCAGTTGTTCTACCTCCGAAAGGAAAATACGAAAGGCATGTATTGGCAATTTTTTTTATTTATCAAATGACCAATAATTAACGTCATATTTGTTGAAGTAAATTATGCACATATGAATTTGGTAAAATTAAGAAAAGTTTATAAATTAACATGTTCCACTCAAAAAGTAGGTAGCCGTCGGGCGTGGCTGAGTTTGAGATGCAAGCAATCTTATGTGCATCATCATAGAACTTGCTTAGGACCTACTCTCAATCAATTCTTCACCGGATTTTTTGTCCTTTTATTAACACTGATAAATTTATAAACAAGGAAGTCTTGAATTTGTTGTACGATTCATATTTGTAAAATTCTTTTATTAATCTAATACAACTGATTCCGGGAATTATAGGCTCTACTGTTCGAAACTTCGAATTGAGAACTAAAACCATTTAAAACACCTTTTCTCAAGGTTAACGGAAAAGCTCTGACTTTTGGATGGATAGCCATTAGCCAGGATTGGGATTGGGATACGGAAAAATGGACACTTCACCGAAGATTAATAACAGTTTTATATGGCATGAAAGTTTGCCGACCAGGTTTGTCTTAGCTACGTACACTAACAGAGGTATCAATCTTGTTTGTTATGTAATAGCATCCGTTGTCATTGGCGTAAAAAGCTTTATGAACAGGTTTTTTGGTATTCAATTATGTTTCTCAGGAGGGAGGTGAGCTGGAATTAGGTTCGATTAAATATCGCCAAAGGCCCTTTCATCCCCTAAATTTTGCTAGCTTGGATCTTTAATTTACTCCATAAATTTTGACTCAGGTTCACATCACCTATTAAACTTTAGAAATTGTTACCTTTTACTACATTAACCCACTTAAACGATTGTTTAAATTATATGATGACAGAAGTAAAGATAAAACGGAAGATAAAGAACTAAGGTAACTAACCATTTGACTCAGACTTTTACATTATTACGATTATTTGTTTCAATTTTCTCAATTCGAGTAATTTAAGGAACCACCAGCCTTGTATAATTTACATAATTCAACCTACATTCCATGCTGAAATATGATTCATTTAATTCTAGTTTCCAATTTATTTCATAGAGCTAGAAGTTTGTGTAGAAAAAATGGCTAGTTAGTGTTTCATCTTCCTTTTTATTTTCTTTTTGGTCTTCATATAACCTAAACAACCATTTAAGTGAGCTGAGGGGTAAAAGGTATCAATCTCCAAAGTTTGAGATGTGAGTAAACCTAAGTCAAAATTCAAGGGGCAAAAGGTTCGAGTTGATAAAGTTTAGGGGGCGAAAGGGGTTTTAGGCCAATTAAATATGTATGCACCAATATTATCTCCTCCAATGTCTTTGCGATCCCTTTTAATCTGGTCTTCCCTTTTGTGTTAGGAATTTTTTGGACAAAGAAGAAAAGTTGAGGATAAAATACTCAAAGTGTAAACATTGTACCTACATTTTCTGATTATTTACAAGTTTCCAACTAGAAGTTCAGTGTATGCCCCTATCCCATCCTTCTTTTCCCCACGGTTCCCTCGCCTTCTCCAGCTCCCCTAGTGACCTGTTATGATGCAATTGACATCTATGGAAGAATAGAGGAAGAATTAGAAGGGAGAAGTATTAGGTGAGAGAGCATCATTACTTCACTGGAGAATTTTGATGCTAGTTCTTGCTAAGGACCTTTGGTGACCGTAAATACTACTAAATTTGCTAGCAAAGAAGGCTGTTCCTGCTAGAGCTTACTGAGATTCAAGACCAAAACTAATGAAGCTGCTAGCAAATGTGATGATTCAAAGGGATGTTGTTGGAGAACATAGTAGGCGACCTTATTAATGCAATATTGAGGCAATATTCAAAGGAATGGTGGCGGACAATTTTTTCGACAATCAAGTAGTCATGTCTTAACCTCCGTTACTCCCAGTTCACCCAATCTGAGGGATGTGCAACTTAGAGAATACTGTCTAACACTTGAAAATGACATGAGCACAAACATAAAATTTGAGTTGTGTAGCTGCTTTGAAGGTGCACTGAATGGCCGCCAAATTGCTGATTGAAGTGATCAATTGGTGGTCAATGGTTGATGGAAAGCTTTGAAGTGAGACGACGGATGCATTTTGTCACTCTTTACGGCATGTTTTGCTTTTGTACAAAACTTGTAGTTTTATGGAGAGTTCCTTGATTTTACAAAGAATAACTACTGTTAAAAACAGGTTTTGTAAATTTTGATTTGCTATGTCAATTGAGTTTTATGCTCCACAAACAATAAGGTCTCTTACTTCATTACTGGGAACACAATATGAGCAAATTGAACACAAAAATGTGGAGGACAATAAAAGTGATAGAAAAATGAAATACAATAGTTAATTGGTTTATAGTTCTGTATTTCATTCATACAAATGCACTGTTATGAAATATGTTGTTCATTTATTAAATGTGTTATACATGAATAATGTTGTTTCATTCAGTAGAAGTGTTGTTCTATTAGTATAAATGTGTTATTCTTTTGGTAAGATGTGTTGTTTGTAAACAATGTTATTCACTTCAGTAAAAAGTTATGTTCTTTTGATACAATTGTACTATTCGATAATATGTTGTTCCATTTGGTAAAAAGCATTGTTCATTTTTTTCAGGATGTGTTGTTCAAGCGAAGTGGTAATTTTGTAAATAATGTGCTATGTAATATGCTATTTATTTCATAAGATGAGCTATTCATAAATTTTGTAGTTCTTTTTAGTAGAAAGTGCTTTTCCATTTACACAAATGTGTTGTTTTGTACACTGGTGTTCATCTAGTAAAATATGTTATTGCATTCACACAAATGTGTTGTTCCATTCTTACAAATGTACTGTTCCATAAAATATGAGAGTGAGGTGTACGGTGGTGCACCAAGTGCATTAGATAACTACTCAAAAAGAAATATGATTTTCTTTCAAAAAAATTTCGATCCATAGAAAAAAAAACTATTGACTTGATTAATATGTGTTTTTATTTTATGCCACTAAAGAGAGACGAACATAAGGGAGACTTGCATCAAAGTGGTAAGTTGGAAAACCCCTCCCTAAGATTGTTTTAAAAAAAATATTGATACCTTAGAAGGTTTGCATGCTTTTGGGGGAAGAACCCTGATAAGGTACCATAATGGCTACTTTGTAATTGATTGTATTAAAAACATTGGTGCCACAAACCTAATATTAGTAGAGTTGTGGGCATTGAGAGACGTTGTGAGGCTAGTCACCTCTATCTGATTGTAGGTGATATGCCCTAACTCTAAATTTATTCTTTCAATGGTGTTTTTTGAGAGGCAAATTAAACTAGTAATCATATTGCTAGATTAAGGATAGAGCTAACTGAACCTTTGCACTTTTGGATAGAGTTCATGCTTTTATGGCAACTATTATGTTTGAACTATAACCATTTGGGATTGTAATGGCCATGCATAGCCAAGAATTATTTTGAAGTAATTAAGAATATGTACCCAGTCATGGAAGACTTGTAACTTTGTTTTTCTTTTTACAATACTAGGGGAAGTTCCTGCATTCTACAGCTAGTGTCGAGTTGTAGTTTGATGATTCTTCCTTTGTCTCTCACCACCACTCATAGCGCCTCCTCCAGCCCCTTCATCGCCACCCATTACAGCCCAACCTTCTTGTTAACATTCTCACAACCACCATCATTGTATTCATGACAACCCTATTTCCTATTCTTCATTACTTGTTTAGTTGTTTCTCCTCTTTAATCACTGCCATCTCACTAATGCTTTGCATCTTATCCCTCATGTCTCTCATGAACATAAGCCCATCTCAAACAACATCTTAAATGAATATTTCAATGTCCTCCTCCGCTGACACCATTCTCACCAACATTCTCACAACCACCATCATTGTATTCATGACAGCCCTATTTTCTTTTCTTCATAAATTGTTTAATTGTTATTTCTCTTTAATTACCACCATCACACTAATCCTCTACATCTTATCCCCCATGTCCCCTATGAACATAAACCCATTTCTGACAATACCTCAGATGAATATTTCAATGTCCTCCTTCATTGACACCAAATTCTTCCCCTTTTCACCATCAGTAAAAAACAAGCAAACTATAAACAAACATTTGTTTCTCTATCAATTAAAGCTTTATACATATACCCATTAGTCCCTCTGACATAAACTCCCCTATATTCTATCCCAAACAATGTCGCCATTTTAATCACGTAAGAAAATTTGATAGTTGCCAAATTAGTTTTGTCGATTAGTCTCTACAACTTCACCATAATCCTTCAGGTGATGTCCTAAGTCTAGAATCGCTTTACAAAACACCCACCCACACTATATGAGCTATCCTTTGTAAAAAAGATAAGCACTAAATGCTCAATATCTGAAACTTGAAGTCATATATACACATAAAAATTACATAGACTTTCTATGTAAGATATAGGGTGCCACACTCTAAGCATAAAACTATGATAGAATTGGTAATTCCAGTGGAGGTAGAAATTGAGGTTAGTATCCAAAACTCTTCCTCTATCTCCAACACATTTCTAAGCTTGAAGATCCAAACAGTGGCAATCCTGGGTGCCGACTTCAATAGTGACAACTTGTAAGCATTCTTGTCTAAGGGAAAGTGCAAGAAAAAGTCCACGTTATGGTAAACCTTAAGAATCCTCTTTATGATTGACAACCACATCAGTATAAACCGTCTCTCCACTAACCAAACACACTGCAATCTTCGCTCGATCAAAACCAAATTTCACTGCAACCCGGCCATACCCAATTCAATTTGAAGACGTTGAGAGCACTAAAGTAAATGAATTAGCCACAAAGTGAAAGCTACTATAGATGAAAAAACCCTAAAGGCCTTTTTACCTGATAAGTTCTATACAACGGTAGTGACTATGTAAAAATTTTGAATCACAACACTGCAAGCTTCCATTGCAACAAAATTAACAGATGAATTCCTTGAATTGGACTTAACTTAATTTACACAATTGAAAAATCAATTAGCTCCCTGAAATATGTCCATTAAAATATAAAGCCATGTCAAATCTAAAAGAAACAACATGATAAGGAACAACCTACAATGAACATACATTTTTAGCCTATAATACAAACATGCAAGAAGTCCTAAAAAAAATCAGGGCTAAAAAATTCTGCAACACTATAATTTTCATTAAAGGTATATTTGCAACATGTAAGAAATTAGTAGCCTAAATTGAAAAAAAATAAAATATGTAGGACTGTCATCTGAATTAGAGCAACATAAGCATGACACTCGTCATCATTCTAATCTGGATGTAATTACCACCTCCAAACTATAGTACATAACTTTACACAGTAACAAAACTTTAGGGACCAACAATAACATTAACCCGCCAACCCTTGGACAGCTTTTGGCTCCTCCTCCCCACCCTTGTCCCCTAAATTTATTATATAGATATCTAACCCCTTCCCACCATAAAAAGTACAACAAAAGAAAAGAGATTAATAGAAATGCATGTTCTTGGCCCTTGGGATATGTTGGCTCAAATTAAAAAAATTGGAGGCTTTAGGTTATCATTTATCCATTATGTGACAAGCCCTGAAAGGATTTTGATATTTAATGGCTTTTTTTTTTTTGTATTTAGAAGTATGTTTTACAAGTTTACAAGAGAAGAAATATTAGTATTCTATGAAAGGGAAGGGGAATATCAGTTTTTGTTTTTTACCTAAAAGATAATCAAACTAGCTTTATATGGCATTTTGGTGCAAGAAGTAGAAAGGCATAGAGTTGAACCCCCTAATCTCCCCACAATGTCTCAAGCACCTTAGCCATCAGGCTAAATGTGTAGGGTTAAAGATGTGGGGATGGCATTTAATGGCTATTGAGCATGGATAATTACTATCAACTTTTGTTTTTTTTTAAAAAAAATTAAGAAGTTTTCCAGCAAGCTTATGATTTATGTACTATTTTTTCAATTTTGAGTTGGACTAGATTTTTTGTTGCCTGGTCATCATGTTTTATGTGAAATGAAGGTTTAGTTCTTTGATTTTGGTTAGGTTTGGTTTTTCTATTTTTCTTTGGTTTTAGTGTAGGTAAGCTTTGTAGGGTTTGGTGCTGTAAGGAGTGTGAAGTATGTGATATTGTATGAAAAAATTAGAGATTAAGGGTTGAGAGAATTACCAATTTATTTTAATTTAAGTTAACTTAATCTAAAATAATTTGAATGAATTTTTCTATTTTTTAGCATTAAAATGAAAATTTTTCTAAAAACTATAAAATTATATTTTTAATGCATTATTAGACGTACATGATATTCACTTTCAAATAAAATTGGTTGCAAACAAAAAAGATGTAAAAATAAAAATAAGTCATTTTGGATTAATTTAATTTAAGTTAAAACGAATTGG
Source organism: Aquilaria sinensis (assembly GCA_005392925.1). Lineage (NCBI taxonomy): Eukaryota > Viridiplantae > Streptophyta > Magnoliopsida > Malvales > Thymelaeaceae > Aquilaria > Aquilaria sinensis. The sequence goes on along the minus strand of SMDT01002626.1, from coordinate 376,756 downwards.
TTCATAATGTTCGTAATTGTGTTTTGAGATTTTGTAGTGGAAAGATGGTGAAATCATCGCAGTTGAAAAAAATTGCTTTTTTTTTTTTATGTTTTTTTCAAATAAATGATATCAGAGCTTAGTTCAAGATGGATCGGATGTCAATTTTGAAATTGATCATTTTGATGGGTTTGAAAATATATATATTTTTATACAGAGAAGTATTTTTACAAGTTTTATAGAGAATGGGTACTTTAGGGAATAAGGAATGAGAGAATGTTTGCCTTTTCAGGACCTGGAAAGCAATTCAAACAACATTTAATGGTATCATGGAGGAAGTGTTGCAAATAGAAGCTCAAACCTAGGTCTCCCCCAAGGCCAAGGTTTTCCATTGCCAACTCACCTAGGTTCACGGGACGTATCTAGAGATTTTAGTTTGTAAAAGTTCATGGAAAATGATGTGCTAATTCAACAAGAACTTGGTGATATATTTGTGAAGACAAAGCCAAAATCTATAATGGATGCAAAGTAGAAGAAGATAGGCCAAACAATAGTGAGTATGATTAGATTGGCTCTTATACCACAACTCTAGTATGATGTGTTGAATGAGGCTTCTTCAATAAAATTGATAGATAAGCTTAAAGTTATATAAATGTTGAAATCAAATATTAACAATTTGTGTTTGAAGAAACAATTATATGATTTGAGGATGAAAGATGGAATCAGCTTGATGGTGCACTTGAATGAGTTTAATAAGTTTGTCACATAATTAGATAGCACTGGTGAGAGGATAAAGCTATAATATTGATTAATTTTTTATCAAGATTTTATTAGCCGACTGTGACATCGATTTATGGTCAAAAGAGATACTTTAAAGATTAAAGATGTGACTATTGTGCTTGGATCAGGATCAAGTGAGAACATTTGAAAAAAAAATAATGAAGATAATAATGTGCTTATGGTGGAGTGAGGACGAAGTTGTTGGAAATGAAGAAGTAAATCAAGAGGAAGATCAAGTTCAAGAGTGGGAAAAAATTGGAGTAATCTAGAATGTTAATACTATCATGAGTTGAGGCATAAAAAAATTTATTGCCTGAAATTAGAAAAGAACATGGGAGAATTTTTTGTAAGACAAAAGAAAGGGATGAATTGGAAAAGAAATGAGAAAAATAAAGGTGATGTGAATGTGGTGAAGGATGAAAACGGTGATTAATGGTGGAAGAAGGTAAGAAGATAGATTCAAGTGATGTATGGGTATTTGATTTGATTTGTTGAAAGTGTATGAAAAAGGATGGCTCAAAAAATCTTAGGTGTGTGATAGGCTAGTTTATTAGGCAAATGACCAAGATGAGAGAATTGAAGACAATAGTAATGTTCCAAGATTGAATAGAAATTTAATTTCATTTAGTAAATTGAATGGTTTTGGATATGGACTTTCTACTTGAGATGTAGACTTGTGGTTTTCAGAAGATTTATTATTTGTGATAAAATAAACTAAGAATCCACAAAATTTGTATGAGTTGATTGGTAGCACAATTGACGAAGGAGAGCCCAAGAATGTGACGTTTATGGATTTGGTGAAAGTGTGCAGATAAAGAGAATTTGAGCCAAAATAAATATTGTTGGGAGTTGTTGGCTCAAATTAATAGAATTATAGGAGTTACACCATCATTTATCCATTGTGTTAGCAAATCCTCAAAGGATCTTGACATTTAATGGCCGTTGGGTATGGAGTAGCAGCATAAATGGGCTAGGCTTTTGTGTAGTGGCTCAAGCCTTTTATAGTCAAGTCTTATCCTACCTCAAGCCAAAAATCAAACTTGATATATTTTCAAGTTAAGCTTCAAGTCAAAGGGCTCGAGCTTGAGCATTGCCGAGCTTTTCACTATTACGGTAAAAGGTTAACCACACTCATCCGTCATAGAGTTAATTTTTTATGGCATATAAGTCTCTAAGGTTTGGAAACTTTCAGTTAGCCCCTGGTGGAAAGAGAGCACAATTATATATAGGATCAATGACAATTTATCCTCCAGAGTTATAAAATACGTACAAGCAGCCCCCTAAGGTTTCAGATATAGTTTGCCCCTAATCCCATCAAGCCTCTTAGGCTTCTGAATTGAGCTCAAGCTTGCCCATTTACACCCCTAGCATGGAGAATTATGATCAACTTTCATTTTTCTTTTTTTTTTTTTCATTTTTGTTTTCTTAGAATGTTTCTGGCAAACATACAATTTGTGTGTGGTTTTTTCAATTTTCCTATTTTATTTGGGTTTGAGTGCAATTTATAAATAGAGAAGTTATGTAGGGATTGGTGTGATGAGAAGTGTTGTGTTGTGAGGTATGAGAAAGACTAGAGATTGAGAGTTGAGAGAATTGATGTTTGCAATTGCTTTTTTGTGATTTAGTATTGAAAGGACCTTGTCTTCTTGTTTTCTTACGCTTTTCCCCAACACATGTTAATCTAATAGAAAGAGCAATAAAACTACTATACATTAGTAGTGTTATATTTGAAGAGAACATAATCTACAGACTACAGGTAATCCTAACTTGTGTGACTTTCGACTGAGCTCTCTAGTCGCTTACTAGGCCATTTTCCATGTTTTGGGAATAAAGGTTGGATCACAATGGTCGTGTAGCATGTACAGCCTAAAACTAATAGAACCAAGAGAAGGTAATATGGGAAAACATTTAAGATGACTTATATATATATATATATAATTACATTTAAATTTTAAAATTATGTATGTGTAATAATCTAGTGACAATATAATTTTTATAATCTTATTAAATTTTTATGAATTTTTTTAATGCCTAAAATTAGAAAAAAAATTATAAAAATTTAATAATATCATAAAAATTTATTTTCAAATTGATTATTACATCTAAGTAATAGTAACTTTTAAATTAAATTAATTCCAGATAAAAAGGATGTAAAAATAAAATAAATAATTTCAGATTAACTTAACTTAAATTAAACCAAGGTACTCATTCTTCATTCAATTTCAACCCCCGTCAATTAATAAGATTCCATGTCACCTACCCCCACCAAATTCAAGGTAAATTGTACTCCCTCCGTCCCAAAAGCTTTGCTCCATTTATTTTTTACAATTAATCTATAATTTTTTATTTTCAATATTTTAATATATAAATATAAAATCTTTGTATATGAATAATAATTCAAGATATGTAGTTTCTAAATATATTTTTTTTAAATTTTTTTTAACAAACAATAATATGAATAAACTTGAGTCAAAATACAACAAAAAGTCAAATGTATCGAAATTTATAGGACGAAGGGAGTATCCAATATTAGAGTTACCGTTACCCTTCCTCATAAAGAAAGGAGACAAAATTTTTAGCAACGCGAACCCTGATCTTGAGCATTCATATCTATTTGTCTGTACCTTTTAATATTTCGAATTGCTACGCCTTGCTCTTATTCACTTAAATCTATTCTGAGTTTTCGTCAAAACCTATTAGAAAAGAAATCGAAACAGATTTGCCCTTTCAATAGAAACCGAGATTGGAACACAGACAGCAACTTGGTTCCTGTCCATTACAGACTTAGCCTTTCCTGTATCTTGCCCAGAATCCTTTCCTCCTGGTACAGTTATTCTCTGAGAGCGACCTACTCCACTTGGATCCTATCGAGAAGTGCCGGCTCAAGAATGGGTTTGCTGGAGCACCTCCCCTGCTGGAACTGGGTTCCAACTTTGGACCATGTTTGGTAGTGTTACACAGTAGGCCAGGATCTTCACTACCTCCATGAACACCAACACAACTATCTACAACTCTGCTCCTCAACATTTTCAGGTTTTTTGCCTTCAGTTCTGCTTCCTTTTTCAAAGCTCTTCTCGATATTTTTGAGACCTGCTTTTCCCCCAACAAACATATAGGGCAGGCTGGATCATACTTTTCAGCCTCTACAGTCATTGTTTCCAAGCATTCAGCATGGTAAGCATGTCCACATACAAGGACAGAAACCACTGGGAGCTCATTGTTAGCTGTAAGTCGCTGGCTACTCCAAGTAGATCTTTCTGTTAATGAATTTGAGCAAGCCCCACAAAAGTGCAGATTCATAGATGAAGAACATGAAAAGGTGCTGCTACATCCATTAAGCTTGCCATGGCCAGAACCAAAGTGCTCACTGTCAAATGACCAACTCTCTCTTTGAGAAGTCGCCACAAGCTCAGTAAAGGTGCGCATGGACCAGCCATCCGCCGACCCACCATGAGAACCAGCTGTTAAGTCACTGCTATACGTGGATAGTAGAAAAGATGATCTTCCTTCGGATGAGGAATAATCGTTTGGCGATTTCACTCCCAGGATTCGACTATCTGACATCTGTCTCAAGAGCCGTTGTATGGGAGAATGCTGGGTGCATCTAGTTGGTGTTGACTTGTGAGGATAGAGGTGAGAATGAGCAGACAATGCATTTGTGATAGGTGGAGAGTATGGAGAAGACATGGAATATGAGAATTTTGGCACTGATGGAGCAACATCTGGTGATTCCTCTGTGGTCTTCACCTGAAATTTATAGAAAAGATGTTAGTCTACGCAGAGATCATCACACTGAAAGTTATTGATTAACCTATCTCAAGTTGCTCTCTACTTACTTCAGCAGAATAATTACTTGCAGCTGATATATCTGCATCAATACAATGCAGAAAAAATCAGATGCAACATAATGAACAAGAATAGAAAATAGGAACTACATACATTCCCCCCAGGAATGATGACAGCCCAAAAGAAAAAAAAAATAGACAAGCACCAACTTCGTATGGATGCAGAAGCAAAAGAATAATAGAAAAGTCCTATTTGAAACATAATCTACAAGGAGTTCAAAGAATTCTAGCTCTAGCTCTTCTTTTTCTTTCTTCGATTGGCACATGCTATACTTAACATGGGCAGCTGTACAATAACATATGATGGTAGAGAAGTTGCTAGCAAGGGACTACCTGTATAGGTATAACACATGTAAAGTTTAGCACCAAAGTGAACAACAACAGTGAGTTCTTTTTCAGGTAAAAGGAACAAAATGCATTGTTATACACTGGCAACAACCAACCTTGTCACAGTACAAACGCCCTATAGAAGTATTTCACACACAGGCTACCAGCTGCTTATGAGGTGCAGAATTGTGCTTTAATAATTTACCTGAAGTTGGAGTCATCAAATTCCCACTAATTTCCAAGTGAAAGGGTGATTTGACAGAGGTAGGTGTTGCAAAGTTCTCGAGTGGACTTCCATGATCAGAAAGATCAACTCTATCAAAGCTTAGTGCCCCTTTCATCTCCATGCTAACGCTCCTACTAGCTCCATTAGATACCAGATAAGAAGATTCCTCAACCTCACCAGCCACACGCCTTCGATTATCCCATCGAAAACTCCAAGAAGGGGAACATGTGACATTCGGTTGCAAGGTTTCATTTCCATTTCTGTTGAGAACTGTTCGGTCCCTTGCAGAAACACAGCACACTGACCCCATAATTTCCCGAAGAACACGCAGAATTCATACAATGTGCAAAAACCAGTAGCTGAGGCTCTACCTGGATATCCACAATTTCCTATGGAAACTGAACGGTGAAAACATTTCAGAAACCCAAAATAGTCTTGCAAAGCAATCAAAAAGGGAACAAAACCATTGCATCAGAATTAGATCAAATGCCAAACCGTTGGATATATAAATAGTCAAACTCACGAATCTAGAGTTCGACAAACAGGAAAGCAAAACTTTGACAAATATACATCAAGTAAACCCAATCACAATATCAGGACTCTCAATACAACAACAAAGAAAAGGAAAGACTAAAAAAAAGAAAGAAAGAAAAAGAAGAAACGAGAAAGACTGAAATTTCAAATTCAGGAAGGTGAGAGGTGAAGGGACTACAACTACAAGCAGACATCAACACCAACATCATTGTTTCAACTTATAAATGAAAATATTTCTGAGCATAAATAACACATAATAATAACTCAGTCTAGGGTTCTCCAAGCTTCAGGTACAGATTCCCAGTTCTCTAAACTAATTTTAGCAGCTGAAACAGCCAGCGGCGAAAAGGTAGGAGTGTTCAATAAAGAGTGAAAAAAAAAAACATTGAGAAGCGCCGATATTTACAGTATTGAGGATCGATGCATCACCGGACAACGGCAACGAGAGAGGCCACTACTTCAAGAAACATGGTAAAGTTGAACGGCGAGAGGGATGGCGCAGAGAAGCGCCGATTCGGCGGTGGTTAGGGAGGAGGCGAGGAAGAGGAGGAAAAGTGAGAGCAAAAGAGGGACGCATGGGGAATTGAACCGCGTTCGTTTTCTGCTGCTTTTGGCTTCTTCTTTTTCGTTGCTTTCCTTTTTTCCGTTCCCGGAGAAAGAGAATTACCACGTAGGAAAACTTTTTGTTGTTATGGAACTAGAAGGCGTACGTTACATCTACGGTCCAAAATTTTTACTTCTTGTGCGTTTTGATCCCTGGTCTTGATTCGTACCAATGGTTTCCCTGACCACAACTGCTACTCCTTCCAGAGATGGAAATGGAACCGGTCAAAAGTAAGCTTAAATTCCATCCAAGCACCAGATTATTCGAGAGTTCTGATAGAAGTTTCTTGAACTCGTTGAGACTCTAGCATTAAGGTGGCATTTGTGTTGCCGCACACGCACAAGACATTTGAAAGAGGTTACTATTACTACTAGGTCAGGGATCAAAATGAAACACTAACGAACACAGGTAGCAGAGTTAGTGCAAAAAGTAAGGCTCAGTACTAATAGAGCAGTTTACTCACACAAAAAGTGATGGAAGAAAGCATCTACCACTTCTGCAGCTCGCAACGCTTTCCCTCTCTAGTCCCTACCACGCGGAATGCGCTCCGTGCGCTCGCCTCCTTTTTCTAATTAGGTTAATATTCCATGCACCGTTGATCTAATTTTTTTTCTCCACCATCAGTTTATTTTTTATGCTTCTATTAACTCTAACGTTTATAAAGAAGATTTTTAAACATGTTTCTCTTAGCCAAAGATTTGGCTGCGACGAATAATTTTGTTGATAGTTTTTACGGGGCTTGGCTGAAATGTTAAATATGAAGGAACCAAAACATAATTTTTTATCACTATTGCTCCAGTTTTTACTTTTGGATTTAAACCAAAAGGAACTAACTAAACTAAAAGGAACAATAATAATAAATTACCATTAAGTTGTCAAAAAGTGCATAACAAAATTTATAGAGAATAAGTACAGAGCTGAACAAGTCAATCTACAGATCAATTAACCCAATAAAATGATTCTTTCCAAAAATCACGTAATAAACTAAAGAACCACATGAGAGAAAAATAGTTGCATCCATCCTATAGAGAAAAATCTAATTATACAATACAAATTAATGAGAGATGGACAAAAATGGAAAGGACTTGCCAGAATTCTTTCATCAAACCATTGCCGCACCTCCCTTTTATTTTTTTTCTATGTATAGGAATTTTGCCGCTTCCTCACTTCTATCACAAAATGCTATAATCGATGAGGAATACTGTGGGCAAAGCATATGAGGTTCAGTTGCTCTGCAATCATAGTTAATAACTGGGAATTTAAGCCGCCGGCCAGGAGGCAGCAGTTAAATTGAAAGTGGAGTCATAAGAACAGAGATCCGTCTACTCTACGTTTAACTTTACTGTTTTAGAAAGAAACCGTTTCTGTTAATACTAACATTAGAGTTAATAAAAAGACTCCAAAATAAACTAATGGTGGAAAAAGAACATTACACCGGCAGTACATAAGATATTAAGAGTCAATTCGTTATAACTTAAATCATAAATATTATATATATCCAATAATTCATTTATATATCGAAAGTCTTAAATTACATTTCAGTCATTTGTTCACATATCAATTTTTTTTTCTTTCCAATGCCCCTCAATTTATACACCAGGAGTCTTAAATTACATACCTATTATTTCTTTATATACTAATTATCTTCATTCTAGTACCCTCATTTTACATACTGAAGGCTCAAATTATATTCTAGTTATTTATTTACATACCCATGATTTTCAGATGTATTACGATATGTAAAAGTACCTTACTCGGACTGTAAATAAGATCTTTTAGTATGTATATATTTTTATACCATTACTCTTATTTTATATACTAAGAGTCTTAAATTACATATCAGCTATTTCTTCACATACTAGTTTTTTGGCAGAAGTATCAAATTTACCACTAATGTTTAGTCAGGGCATAGTTTTGCCACTATAGTTTTTTTTTTTTTGAAATTTTTTTATGATAATGTAACTTTTAAAAAACTTTAAGAGTCATAGGTAATTAGACTCATCTTTATTGTCAAAGATTTCTCTGGCCACCTCTACGACTAGCCTTTTTTACAGATAGTGGCATATTTGAGCCAATTTTGAAACATTAGTGAGAGATTAGGCAAAAAAATAACTATAGTGGTATATCCATGCCCAACCTTAAACATTAGTGGCAAATTTGATACTTCTACCCTGGGTAAAATCTACCGGGGGTCACCTAGCTTATTTTTTTGTCCTAAACGGGTACCTTACCTTCAAATTGTCCTACCGAGGTACCTTACCTCTTATCGCATGTCCTGTTTAACTACTTTCCGTTAATTTCGGAGTTATATCTAACGGAAATTGCTTACATGGCATAAAAAAATTAAAATAAATAATAAAATAACACTTATGGTCCTTTAATTTTTTTCTATCAACAATTCTAAACCCTAAAATTTAAAATCTAACCCATCCCCTTCCTAAAGCAAATGCACGCACGCACACCGCCGGGAGCCGCCTCCATCCTCCCTCCTCCCCTCTCCGCCTCCGTTTCCCTCCTTTCCGTCACCCCTTCGCCATAATCCGAGAGATCTGCCTGGGAATCGCGCCTGGGATTGCCTCCGTTCTCTCTGTTCGTCGCACTGGAATTGAGTTGCGGTTAAATGTTGATTCTCTTGGTTCGTCTCGCCTGGGAATCGCCTCCGTTCACCAACATCGTAGTTCGCTCGTCCGTTGGAGAAGAGGAATCAAGTAGACACGAACTTTCAATTGATGCAAAAAATCAAATGGTGAGCGAATCAGAATTGAAATCATAAGAAGCGAGCGAATCGGAATCAAAAGAAGTCGGTGACGGTGGCGCACGCAACGGTGGCACACGCTGATCTGGTGGTTGGGAGAAGAAGCGGAGAAGAGGGGATGAATTGTCTCTCCGCCTCCGTTTCCCTCCTCTCCGCCACCCCTTCGCCACAATCCGAGAGATCTGCCTGGGAATCGCGCCTGGGATTGCCTCTGTTCTCTCTGTTCGTTGCACTGGAATTGAGTTGCTGTTAAATGTTGATTCTCTCGGTTCATCTCCCCTGGGAATCGCCTCCGTTCACCAACATCGTAGTTCGCTCGTCCGTTGGAGAAGAGGAATCAAGTAGACACGAACTTTCAATTGATGCAAAAAATCAAATGGTGAGCGAATCAAAATCGAAATCATAAAAAGCGAGCGAATTGGAATCAAAAGAAGTCGGTGACGGTGGCGCACGCAACGGTGGCACACGCTGATGTGGTGGTTGGGAGAAGAAGCGGAGAAGAGGGGACGAATTGCACCGACTGGGAAGAGAGGCAAAGAAGAAAGGGCGATTCAACTTCACCATTAATGAAGAGCTTGCTTCGAAGAACCGGGAAAGTCCTACTTTCGGCCACAACCCAATGGCGACGAGGATGGCGGCATGGTGGCAAGGAGAAGACGAGTGGTAGGGGCAAGGCAAACGGAGGCGGAGATGGGAGGAGAGAGGATAAATGCGGCTTGCGGCGGTGTGCGTGCGTGCATTTGGTTTAGGAAGGGGATGAGTTAGATTTTAAATGTTAGGATTTAGAATTGTTAATAGAAAAAAATTAAAGGACCATAAGTGTTATTTTATTATTTATTTTAATTTTTTTTATGCCACATAAGCAATTTCCGTTAGATATAACTCTGAAATTAACAGAAAGTAGTTAAACAGGACACGCGATAAGAGGTAAGGTACCTCGGTAGGACAATTTGAAGGTAAGGTACCCGTTTAGGACAAAAAAATAAGCTAGGTGACCCCCAGTGGATTTTACCCCTTCTACCCTATATATTTTTTTTAATTCTAGTACCCCTCATTTTTTTACACCAAGAGTCTTAAATTACATACCAGTTATTTCTTTACATACCGGTTATTTTCATTTCAGTACCATCATTTTACATATCGGGGGCTCAAGTCACATACTAGCTATTTATTTACATACTGGTGATTTTCAAATGTATTATACGAAGTAAAACTAGCTCACTTAAAATGTAAATAAGTTATCTTCGTATATGCCTATTTTTATATCATTACCATCATTTTACATATTAAAAGCCTTAAATTTAATACCAACTATTTCTTCACATATAATTTTTTTCATTATAATACTCATCATTTTACATACTCGAGGGTAAGCTCAAGTTACATATAAATTATTTCTTTTCTACATACCGGTTATCTTCATTTTGGTACCCTCATTTTATATACCATCTGCCTCAAGTTGCATGCCAGCTATTTTTTTACATATCGGTAATTTTTTCACATGTATTACAATATGTAAAACTATCTCACTTAGAATGTAAATAAGGTTTCTTGGCATGTGCCTATTTTAAAACCATTACCATTATTTTATATACTGGGAGCTTTAATCTACATACTAGCTATTTTTTCACATACCAGTTATTTCTTTACAGTACCATTGTTTTACATACCGATCATTCTAGTACCCTACATTTTACATACCAAGAGCCTTAAATTATATATTAGTTTCTTTACATACTAGTTATTTTTATTTCACTATCCTTATTTTATATATCGGGATGCTCAAATTATATACTAGTTATTTTTTTTATACTGCTGATTTTGAAATGTCATGAAAAGCTCTTGCATATAAAATACCCATTTTGATATGTAAATTCATCTTACCTGGTATATAAATAAAGACAGCTAGTATATCACATGAAAAATTGTTATTTCCTAGTGCAAAATTTCTTGATTTTCTTATTTGATTGCTATTATGTCATGAGAAAATGCTTTTTATCTAAGCATATAAAATTGTTTTTCCTTAGCTTGAAATCACTTTTATTTATACGTGAATCACTATTTAAGGGTACTAGACATGTTTTTCTACAAAATAGCATCAATTATTTTGTATATGATTACTTATATAGTCATAGATTGCTCTAAGTTATATGGCAGCTACCTTATAACATAAAGAAAATGTTGCTCTTTAGTTTTAAATCACAGGTATTCATTCAAAACATCATCAAATTTGATTCAACCTTGTGCTGCAATCATACTTCAATAACTTCAGTTACATATTAAATGAAAATTATGAACATCATATCAAAGCAAGAAGTACACCATACAACATCCACTTGTGTTGAAATAATTCATTAACTAAAAAACTAGGTCAATTCTCACTTTTTCTATACTCATTTCAGGCAAATTTTCAAACCCCATTTCTTTGTTATCATCAATTTTTTTCTATCCCAAATCCCTTCACTATCTTGGAGATTGTTTATGACTTACTCTTTATAGTCAAACACTATGATTTTTGGCTCTTTTTTGGATTACTACTCTCATCTACATACTTCATTTGTTCTACTTTTAGCATATTCTTCCACTATTTCCCAATCTATCTTTTAGCCACATAAATTTAAAATGAATTAACTATTATTAGCTACATCATTAAAAAATCATTAAAAAAAAAGTCACAAAAAATACTCAACTTACCATTTCCATATCAAACACTTCATTGTTAAACTTCAACTCCATTTTTATCTATTCCACCTCTACTAAGCTTTATCATAATTCTTTTTTAGTCAATGCATACATAACTTGATAAAGTAAAAAAGAAAATAAAAGCAAAGATTATATATCTACAAACACACACTCACAAAAATCTATTCCAACATCATTTCATTTTCATATCACTCACTCCATTTTCACCTTTCATTTATACATGGTCAACAAATTCAAATATTTGCCCCGTATAGGACAAATTTATTTTCTATCTTTTCATATCGTTGTTGTCCTCCATTATAAGAAAACACAATATGTTATTAAAATCAAGAACACAAAGACATAATTCCTATACAAACAAAACACTATATCACATCAAGATATTGTTATTCTATAATAAGATGTCATGGATACAAAACACTATTTCTTTACATGAAATAGCCATATGTAGCTAAGAGATTCTGGCATCGAGGTGAGAGATTGTCACTAGCATTCTAATTCAAATAAACACAGACCAATCATATCTAAACTCATCATTTGCTCTTTTAATTAGATTGAATAGTTAAACATGAATAATACATGATAAAATACATAACTAGAGATGTTCAACAGGGAAACCCGGCCTAGGCTTGGGTTGGTAAGGCCAAGGCATGGCCTGCCTAGAAGCAAGCTGAGCCATGCCGAGCCTGGGCCTGGGTTGTGCTTTTTATTTTTAAAAATAAATTTTATTTAATTATTTTTACATTACAATTTCTTTTAAAGAAAGAAATATCACAATCAGACTAGATTTTATTAATTAAAAAAACCAAATGACACTTACAAAACTAAACGACACTTAAAAAAATTGGAATGTATAATACATGAGGAAATGATGAAACGTTCCAACAATTATTGGATAAGAATACCAGTAATCCTTAATAGATAGGGTGTCATCGTCAGAACTAAGAATAGCATTAGGCCAATCATGGCTATACCAACAAACCTCTTCAAATGGCAACCACATTCGTTTATCCGATTTTTCCATTTTTCCAGAATTAAAACCAATTTCGGTCACAACGGTTGATTGTATACGCACATGCACTATCATTTTGTAGCAAAGCTTCACATTTTGGACCTCACATTTTTCTCAAAGTGAAATGTAAATTCCGATCATGCCCAATGTGGCCTTCCTTCATATTTTCTTACTTGGATGTGGATGTCTTCGTTGGTCGAACAATATTTCTTACAAGAAAAAAACTCATTTTTGGTGGTGCGAGATGAGGAATCCACCACACCCTTGCCTTTTTATTTTCCTCTTGATACCATTAGTAAGAGAAAAATAGTAGAGATGCAGAAGAAATTTAGAAGAAAGATTGTAGATATTGATGTAAGAAAGTATAAGAAATGAGTTTCTCTATTTTATAGAAGATGACATGTTTTTTTAACAAAAACAACATAAAAAAACTAGTTGTTATTAGTTTGTCAGAGTGGACAAAATGACAATTTAAGGTCAAAAAGTAAGCCGAAGCCGTTGGAGGGCTATAAGGTGTAATTTGCTTACTTTTTTTGAAGAATTTGAAATCTACTGCTTAGACTAACAGCCAAGCCCTAGCCTAGGCTCCAATCCGGCTAGGCCAAACCGGGCTCACTTAAGACCACCTCCTCCCTTAGGCCCATAACCACTTTACCTCACCTGTGCCTTTCCCCAGGTTGGGCCAAGCCGAGGTTTGAGCCAGAGTCAGACCCGGGTTAGGTCAGGTCAGCCCGGCTTACTGAACATCTCTAGACATAACTAATGCTTCAATTGATAGTAACTAACACAAATTAACTTAACCAAATCACTATCCTCTTTCCAAACCTTAATAGTACTCCTCACTAAAAGACTTCACAATCCCTTGCCTTTTTTCATTGATTTTGGATTGAAACATGTGTGAACAAACACAGACTCTCTATATTTGAAGTTTGTCTTATTCACTGAAAACTGAAATGGAAGACTAACATTGATTTTTTTTCCTTTTAATAACAATTTTAATTTTTTTTTCCTATTTTACCTTATAACCAGGTCACATCTTTTTTAATTTAAAAACTAAAATTAATACCACAAAATTCAATAGTTACCATTGTTTCTCCACCCATGAAGGAAACACTATAGCTCTCTACTACAAAAGGATGACAGACCAATGATATAAATAAACTAGAAAAAATTCTAAAAACCCGAGTCTAGGTTTGAGGTGTAAATGCAATTAGGGTTTTGTTTGGGAATAGCTTTTACGATTAGTGTTAGAGTTTTAGATAATTTAATTAACAGTTGAGATGAAAATGCTAAACCTAAAAGCTAAAAGCTATCATTGAATGATTTTTTCAAAACACTAAAGTTAATCGCTGATATTAATACTAAATAGGGCTAAGATATAAATGCTCATAATGTTGCAACATTAACACAAGCACATAGATTGCCACCACGCACAAACTCACGCAGCCCTTGAAATATAGTATGCGTTGCCATCAATCTCACTGGCTGGCCACTTTTGCTCTACCAGAAATGCATCAAAACAGGGGAAACAAGGGCTGCTTTGCAATTGGAACTTCCTACCTCCACACAGGGACAGCTAACAACTTGCTTTAATTCTTGTGCGGTGAATAGGAAACCAACAAAACAAGGACCACCATGTTCTGATATTATAAAGTACCCTTCCAACACAAGTTACTTTCTGAATAAAGAAATGAAACCATTTGAAAAGGGCCAAGGACCTAACGGTCATTCTCCCTTAACTACTACTACACATTAACCTCTCTTGGCCAACTGCCAGCTGCCCGTTTCCGGGTCACATTTCGCATCACCGAGGTGCTAAAGGCTAAGGAGACTCATACAATCATGACAAGTACATTCATCATCATGATTCACAATAGAAAGAGGCTAAAAAACAGCCCCTTTTTTTCCTGCTCCACTCATTGAGAAAATCACCACCAATAACAAACCAGCTTCGTGGCAACCATCTGCTTCCTTTTCTGATGGTTAATACTGGAAAATTCCTGAACCAACACAAGGCAAATTGAAAGGGTTGATGAAGCTGTCAAAATTGCCTCCAAAGCCCGGATCAGACGTAGAATAACCTCCATGGCCAGCGCCTGTGCAATTGATGAAACTGAGGATATCATTGAGGGAGTCCAGCCTTTGGCTGAGCTCCACCATCTGGGCCCTTAGAACAGAGTTCTGCGCCTGGATGTTCAACAGGTGCTGGCTGGTGAGGTTGATGCTTGTGAGGATTTGGTTGTTGTCTTTGCTCAGCTGGGCAATTTGGGCCACTAAATCATCCTGGTGCTTCTGCTTCCTCATCCTGGACCTTCTTGCTGACTCTCTGTTTGATTGCATTCTCTTCCTTTTCCTTTGGTCCATCAGCTGTCGCAGGTCTTCATCAGAGCATGAGTTATGGATCTGAGTTGAGCTGGAATTTGAAATCCCACTAGACGAAGCCATGAGGAAGGTATATTCACACAATTCTAGACTCTAACCTTAAATTCTGAACCAAACAAGAAAAACCTAATCTCGAAGGCAACAGGAGCAAGAAAATCAAAAACTTTGAGCTGATTTTCCAGAAAGTTATTGGTCTATATAGATACGTAGTTACTAGTACAACAGAGAAGTAACGGAAGAAAACTGTTTATGAAAAAACATAGAACCAGTAGAGGAAGACGACAGAGAAAGATTGAACAAGATGGGTCCTGCGCCTGAGAGAGGAATTTATCATAAACCCTGAACGGAGGATTTCGCTAAGAACTGGAGACATGAATCTCAAACATCAACAGCATCAACAACAGAAGCGGCATCAATATTCAGAGCAAAGAAAGGCCTTTGTTTCTGGATATTCTGAAGAAGAGATGAACCAGATGGCAAAGATGAAATTTTGAAGAGCTATTGCTTTGCGGGATCTGCGATTTAGACCCAAAAAGCACCAAGAAAAGAAGGGAATCAAACAATTCGAACAGAAAAACCACCAGACGTCCAGAGTTTCCTCCTTGCAGAAGAGACAACAAAGGAGCAGAGAGAGTCGAGAAGTTAGCTGGTGGTTTAAGGAGGAGAAAGAGAAGAGGAACGAGACAGGAGAAGGTAGACGATTTATAGAAATAAAAAGGAGAAAAAGTGAAAGCCGGGCTGATGAGTGTTGGCTGAAATTTTGGAAAAGGCTAATTATAAACCCCCAAAATTTTGGGCCATATTCATTTGGCATTAAACTTATTCTAAAATTAATTAATTTAAAAACTTTTAAAATTTTGTTTCTGTAGTTTTCAAAATTTTTTAAATAAATACATTTCAAAAATATATTTCAATACAATTTAAACCAGGCCTTGTAAATTACATTTAACTTCAATCTTTTTCTCAAAATATATATAGGTTAAATATTTTTGAGTTATTTAAAATAGTATTACTTTTGATCTTATTGATTTTTAAATTAACTTGCATACCAATTAAAACTTTACAATAAGTTAAAAAAATATTCTTAAAGTACTTTTTAAAATATTATTTGAATTTTTTTAAAAAAATATTATTCATGTAATTATTAATTTGATAGTGTATCGGCTCAAAGATGACATTAGTTCTAGATAAAAAAAATTTTAAATATAAAAAATACAATTATTCATAATGTACAGGGAAAACGTTTTTTATTCAAGGTCGTCCAATTTATTTCCAGTATAAAACAACAAAAAGAAATAATGTTTGTTTTCTCCATTTTCGAAATGCCTCATTACGGAAACTCCATTGCCATCTGTCATTTATTACAAAGGTCGACATTTTACTACTTAATTAATGGGAAAAAACTGTTTTATATTTAGACTGGTGAAATTGATATTTAAAATTTTAACTAACTATAAAACTACTACTATAATTTTATTAAAAATAAAATATATATAAATTAAACTAGAGTTTGAAATTTTGATGTCTAGTAATATTAAAAAAGGTGCTACTTAGACTGTTCTTTTTCAATTCAAAAGCTCGTTAAAAAATTATTATTTTAATTTTGTTATTTTTTATTCAAAATCAATGTCATTTAAAAGTTAATATTTTATCTAAGTAACAATCACTTGAATAATTTTGTTAAGAAATTAAATAATTTTTTATACCAATTTTTTTAAAAAATTAATAAAAATACTTAATTTTAATAGAAATTAAAAATTAATAATAATTATATTTTATAAAAAAATTACTGAAAGTAATTTTCAAACTTTTTAAAATGTAGGATCTCAATTAATAAACAATCTAGATAAATAATCAATATATATAAAAACAAATGGTAACAAACATTCGGGACACACTGTAAATTAATGAAATTGAGGCCTTTTTTTAAGAGGAAATTGCAATCAGCTACTAAAGTGTTGAATACTTTTATCCTGTGAACTGTTATTTTTTTTAATTAAATCATTAAAATTGGATAATTTGATTAAAGGCTATATTATTTTTATTTCTCATTTTCTTAAACAAACAAGTATCTTAATAAAATGTAACATGATCAAATTATATGCTTGTGAAAATTTCATCAACCCATTTTTGTATACAGAGACGAACAAATGCTGAGTGATATATGCCCAAATTAAAATTGAAGAAATTCTCATATATGGGTAGAAAAAACTCATTAGAGTGTCAATTACTTTGTTGATTTGGTTGAAATTCTAAACGAACGTAATAGTTAGAAGAATCAAAAGTTTATTATTGACATTTGAATAAAGGGGAATGAGAATGTATTCAATTGATAATGTAAAATGAGTAATTTTTTTTTTAATTGGTCTAAGTGGTTATATTTTTTTATTCAATAATTTTTTAGTTTATTGTAAATATAACTAATCTAATCATCAAAGAATGTCTCAAACATGACTATTATCCAGACAATTTTTTCTTGATTCAGTTTATAAGTTTTTATAAATTATCCTATCATTGAAATTTATCAATAAAGAAGTTTTCGCTAGATAAAAACATTAGATATTTTCAACTACTCTAAACTTATACGTATAATTTATATAAATAGATTTTTCTTGATTTAGTTTATAAGTTTTCTTTAAAATTCAAAAGTTGATTTATTATAAATTTGATTATACATAAAATTATTAAAGGACGTCAATGGTAAGCCCTTATGGGCTATGGTTCAATTTAGTATTAGCCTCTGTGATTAGTGTTATAGTTTTAGGAAAACTATTTAATATTAATTTTTAATTTTTAATTTCAATGATTTCATTTTTATCATATAAAATTGGTAGAGAGAACATTGAATTTACAAGAAAAAGATAAAACTAAAAAAAAAAAAAAAGAAGAATAATAAGTTTGATAAAGAAAATTACAAACCTTACCTAACTTGTTTAGGAAAAAGTTATTATAAACACAGAATAATTAAAATGTGATTTGCTACTGCCACCAAGAATTAAAAGTGATTAAACCCTTTAATCATCAGTGTAGAAGAAAAAAGATAAGAGTATATGACAAAATATTAATTATGAAGCTGGCAGGCTCCCACTGAAACTATGCGAAACTGACGAACATTGGAATCTCTTCTTGTATTGTATGTGACTTGCAGACTAGGCACGTGGGGTAGAGACGAAATTTCCACAGCCCTCCAGATCCCGCTGGTCATAAGAACACCGAACGTTACTAAAACTATGGGAATAAGATATTTCTACCCCAAGGTTCAATATTATGTACACTTTTACCCTCTAGATGAGAGTACAATCATTATTGAGTCCCTTAACTGTAACGGTTGTCCTAATGTGGTATCTTAACTCAACTTTATTCTCTTAAAGCACCCTAACTCATATGTTATTTTCTAATTGCAATCCTTTCATTAATTTCAGCCTTAACTTTAAACAGAAATGTTGATGTGACAATTTTAAATGTCTTATTAGGACTTTACATTGCCATGTGGCATCTTCCTTGATAAAAATAAGTGATTATAATGGAAAAACAATCAATTCAGTCTAAAATTGATACAAACCCACAATCATATTGACTGAAAATGTAAATTAACCAAACTTTTTATTTTTTCCCTAAAATCTTCTCACCTTTATCGCTAGCATCACCGTCATTGTATGGGGAAAAAGGTTTTCCCAAATTCAATTCGCTTCAATTGGTTGAACTGATCGAAGGGCGTTTCGAAGAAGAGTCATTGTCATCCGTTTTTTGAAAAGCAATAACCTATTGCCCATTCATTTTCAAAGAGCAATCATTGTCACCCACCATCGCCTTGGTTAGAGTCGTTTGTTGTTGCCCGTCGACCGTCAATCAAAGGGCTAATTGGAGGCACGATTTGAGGATGAATCGTCTTCTCTATGCTCCAAAGATCTGGATGTGGTTGCTAGAAGCATGGCTGCCGTTTTCTGATTGTGGGGTGGCGAATGATGACAGATGGTGAATCTCCACCCATGACCCTCTTTGATTGCTCTAAAGATCCAAGGAATTGAATGTCCTTGATGTCGAGAACCAGTGTGCCAAGAAGAAAATCTCCACCCACTACCATTTTTCTGTCAAGAATGTCAGTGATTGGAAGCTGTTACCAGTAGGGAAGGCTGCAGGGGTAAACAAGGAGGCGGAAGAAGAGATGATGGAACTGGGGCTAAACCTTTTAAGTCCTTAAAATTATTTATCTTTGTTAATTCTAGCTTGAAACTTATTATTCTTCCAGCCTTGTTACTTATACTTATTGCCAAGAAAGAGGATGCTACGTGACAATTTGGGTACCACGTAGGCAATTTTCGTTTGAAATATTGCCTGAATTGACAATAAGGATCAAAATAGAACACGCGAGTTGAGTTAGAAAACTTTAGTAGTCACTTTTAGAGTTAAGAAATCATATTAAGACAACTCTCAAAGTTAGGGGACTAAATATAGAATTTACTCCTCTAGATGATATAAAAGCACAGTGCTCGTTACTTTTATTTAACATTGTCCAATTTAAATTATATGATAATTACTATTCAAAAAATTTAAAATTTTTAAGTAATAGTTTGAATTTTATATTAAATACAACGTCTAAATTATCAAGTCTTTCCCACCTTAAACACAAAACAGTCTCAGTTCTTGCCAATGTTGTAGGTAAAAGACAGATGAGTAAAGGGTGTGCAGAAGTGAGTAATGCCAAGCATGGGGAAAAAATGTACCAACCCAATTTTTTGGGAGATGTTATTTATTATTATTGTTGAATAATTAAACCTGACTTTTTTTTTTATTAGTCACCAGATTATTGGCGAGATAATAGTTTTTTTCATATAGCATGTTTCATGTTACTTTTATTGTACATAAAATATGTATTTGAAGATAATATTATGGTCAATTACATGTTCTCCTTGATGTTTGTTAGTAGTTAGACTTTCATTATAGCGTTTGAAACGTATTCTTGTCTACTTTTTTCGGCTCTGAAATGACCATCCCACATTTATAAAAGCAAGTATTGATAATTTAAAATGTTAATTTCGTATAAGAAAAATGTGTAGATAATTTAAATTTATATATTGCAATACAGTTATTAGATAATTAGCATTATAATTTAAGAAGTTAATTCAGAAAGTATAAAAGAGCAAGGTTATGAAGTTATCAACATATAAGTAGTATCAACATTAGGATAACTGTAATATGTTCTAAATATTTTATATATCCCATATGTATTTTCAGACTGTTTGAAAATGTATTTTATACACTGAAAATATACAAAGTTACGTAAATTTAAATTTTCTATATTTATAAAAGAAGATTTTATGAACGAACTGGTCCTCGTGTAAATATTTTGTACGTATGTTTTTGGGAATAAAAAAATGAAGTATGCATCATTAACACGCTTTATCTTGTCTACATGTAAATAGACTTGGATACATTTTATATAAAACTTGACACTATGTAGAAATAATTGAATATTTTTTTCCATATAATTATTAGATATTATCATACATAAAAAAGGACATTAGATTGCTAGTTTTTATTCTATATACAAAGTGTCCAACTTCATTTTTTTTTATTTTTGTGGTGTTGAAGTCTCTAATTGTGGTGATTGCATATCTAGTTTAATAGGTCAAGTGCTATCTAAATCTGGTAAGGAAGTGTCTCATCTACGTATTTAAATATGATGTCAAAGTGTCTGATCATAATAGTTGAATGTCCAATATGATAAATTAAGTATCTAAATCTAATAAGGAAATGTACAATCTACATAATTGTGGTATCCAAATGTTTGATTGTGGCGCTCTACATGTTTCTTGCATTTTATATAAAGCTAGAAATTATGTAGATATAATTGGATATTTGATCTATATATAAAATTAGACATCTCGTACATAGGAATAAGGCCTAAATACACCATTAGTCCTCTAACTTTTTCAACTCACACGAGTTCGTACCTTAACTTTGACTTAGAATGTTTTAGTCTTCAAACTTTGCAAAATCATGCTACTTAGTCCTCATACTTTTTAAATGATGATACTTAGTCCTTCAACCATCAAGATAAACTATAACTTTAACTCCCAATTTCTAATCTTTCAGCAAAATGATGCTTTATTAGGGAACTTTCATTATCACCTATCTTGTGGGTTAATAAATTTTATAAAATTGTTAAGTACACAATTAATTGATTAAATAACTTATAAAATGCTAATTCAAAAAAACTATATACAATAATTTAAAAAAATTTAATTATTTAATAATTTATATTTTACTTATTTTTTTAAAAAACTACTTTGGTTGACTTATTAGAAAAAAATATTTCTTATGCACTCTACTATTAATGTCGATCAATTATTTTTTCTAAATTTTTTTCTCACTTTTTTCATACAAAATATGCAACATTAAGGACGTATGAATTTAGAGACCATTCTAGAGAGTTTTGATTTAAGTGGATTTAGTTTTCAAACAATTTTCCAAATTAATATTTTTGGCATTAATATTTTGTGATTTAGAATTAGTATACCATGTCATCTTAAAATTAATTCATCCCTTACAATTATAAATCTAATGAAGATGGTACGTATTATAACTTCTCTGGCTTTTTATCATTTGTTTTTGAATAAAAAGTTGGGAAAAAATACAAAAACAAATTCAACATTTAACTTTGGTATAATTTATCTTTTTTACCTTTTTTATTTCTTCAATCTCTTGCATATTAATGGCTTCTTTATGTTTAATTTGAAATTTTTTCAAAGATAAATAGTAGTTTGAATCCATCAAAAGAAAAAAAAAAAAGAAGTCAATATTCTAATTACTTGGTTAAATTAATTTTTTTTTAAAAAAAATTCCCCAAATTTCCTACTCTTATTTATACTAGCTATAGTTGATAAAAAATGATAGTACGTACCATCTTCATTACTTTTTTCCTCCCAAATTTTTCTTCAGAACCAAATGCTAAAATGCGAAGGAAGTTATAGCATGTACCATCTTTTTTAGCATAAGAATTGTGAGAGATGAATTCGTTTCAAGATGATGTAGTAAACTAATTCTAAATCACAAAATATTAATACCAAAAAGATTATTTGAAAAATTGTTTAAAAACTTAATCTACTTAGAAAAAAAACTCCTTTAAAATGATCTCTAAATTCATAAGTCCATAATGTTGCATAATTTGTATGAAAAAAGTGAGAAAAAATATTTAGAAAAAATAATTAATCAACATAATAATGGAGTGCATAAAAATATATTTTTTTGTTTCCAATAGCCAACCAAAGTAGTTTTTAAAAAAAATAAAAATATATAAATTCTTAAATAAATATAAATTTATCAAATTATTGTATATAATTTTTTTGAATCATTATTTTGTAAGTTAATTAATTATTTAATTATATATTTAACAATTTAGTAAAGTTTAGTAAGTCACGAGTTTGGTGATAATGGAAGTTCTTAAATAGAAAGGTCATTTTGCTTAAATATTAAAAGTTAAGACTTAAAGTTGTAGTTTATCATGATGGATGAAGGGCTAAGTTGCACC
This sequence comes from Aquilaria sinensis, assembly GCA_005392925.1. NCBI lineage: Eukaryota > Viridiplantae > Streptophyta > Magnoliopsida > Malvales > Thymelaeaceae > Aquilaria > Aquilaria sinensis. The sequence continues at coordinate 354,078 of SMDT01002626.1, read as the reverse complement.
ATTTAAAAAATTTGAGGACTAAGTCGCATGATTTTGCAAAGTTTGAGGACTAAGTTATACTAAGTCAAAGTTAAGGGACCAACTCATGCAAGTTGAAAAAATTTGAGGACTAATGATGCATTTAGGCCTAGAAATAAACATTGGACTACTTATTTTTATACAATGTTAAATGGCCCTTAACTCCATTTTCCTCCCTATTTTTGTGGTATTCAAATGTCTGATTGTGATGGTTGAATGTGTACTATACTAAATTGAGTGCCTAAATTTAGAAGAAAATGACTTATCTATTTATTTGAGTATGGTGTTCAAGTGTGTCCAAGTGTCTGATTCTGATGGTTGAATGTAGAGATGGGTGTTGGGTCGACCCGACCTAGGACCAACATGTCTTAGGCCTAGGTTGAGCAGGATCGGGGCTCAGACCAGTCCCAGGTGGGGTGGTCTCGAGCTAGTCCCGAGTCGGGTCCAGGATGGGGTAGGGCGAGGCGGGTTTGAAGGTTTTTTGATTTTTTTTTTAAAAAATAAAAAAATAATTAATTGTATATGTAATAAATATTTTTAAGAAAAAAAACCACTTTCAGTATAAAGTTTTATTAAGTAAAAAAGCCAAATGATACTTACAAATAATTGGAACGGGCATTACATTTTGAAATAACAAAAACATTTCAAAAATGATGGAAAATAAAAACCTATGATCTGTGTTTAACAGTATAATCATATCAAATACAAACTCTTTTGGTTTTGTTTCTGGAGTGCTGTGAGGCATCAATCTCGATTGCACACATATACTTCTATCGCCTCGAGTGTCAATCTTGATCATTTCTCCGATATCACCCGTTTTCCTACACTAAACGCTACCTCAGATGATACGGAGGAGACTGAAACGACAAGAACCTCCTATGCAATTATCGATAAGATCGGAAACCTTGATCTTTTTTGTTTCCACTACACCAATATGTCGACGTCATTTGACTCGAACCATGTGTTGAGATAGTCATTGACCTCAGTTAATCCTGATGTTGTCGATCGAGGTCGTTTGAGCATTTGGAGGGCCGGGTTGAATCTTGATAAAATTGATCTCCCTAAATGCTCGGTTTGAGGAGCTTCGGATCTTGTTTTATCCGAATGCTGCTCATAATATAACTTGTACAAAGAATGCAAGTACTCAAAAACAGTAGCAGACATAGTCAAAACATTTATATAAGACATTTCTAAATAAGTATGAAAAATTCCTTCAAATAATGTTGTTGTGTTCGCTAATTTGACATATGAGTCAAGCAAAGAAGCAACTAAAAAGATAGGTAAATACTAAAACCACTTAATCCACATTGCTTTGACAGTCGATTTTAACAACTCATTATTTTTAAACTGATGTAAAGCATATGTAATATTCACTAAATGAAGCAAAACTTGATGAATGGTTGGGTAGTAAATACCAGAGAAAAATTTAGTAGCCTCATAAAAAAAACTTAAGCAATTCACCGATTTTAGAATATTTTTCCCAAACTTTAGTCGTAAGAAATTCACAATTTATTTTTAAGTTCATGAAATGTGTCAACAAATTTGCATACATGTATATAACTTGCAACATCAAATATATAGAATTTCAGTAGGTTGGACAATCCAATTTAAACCGTTTCCAATAAAATTCTTTTTTATTTTCAAAACAAAATCTTTTAAATTTATGAAATATAGCATACCTTGATTTCAAATACATCAATGAGTTCTGAATAGACAAAATTTCATTTTTGAAGAACTTCTAAATCTTTTTGCACACAAAGGTTCAAAATATGAAATATGCATCTAACGTAAAAGAATGCACCGTTGAGAGATGGTTTTAATGCTTAACTCAAAAGGCGAGCGACAACATCATTGTTTAAAGCATTATTCAATGAAATGCACAAGACTTTATCAACATAAAAATAATCATGTAAAGTTTCTAAAATGCAATTAAATATGTGATAACCAATATGATTAATTTCAATGACCCTAAATGACAAAATTCATTTTTGTAAAATCCAATCAGAATCAATCCAATGAGAAGTAACACAATAAAATGATTGACTTATAGGTAATGTCTACATATCATAAGTGAATGTCACACAATGATTAATAGTAGAAAAATAAGCTTCCAAATTTGATTTTTCAGCTTCAAATAATCTAAAGCTTTCTTTTTTAGTGGTTGTCCTAGACACTTTTCTAAATGCAAGATTTAATTGTAATTTTATCCAAGATTATAAATGCACATCTTTAGCTTGTGAAAAAGATTTTTCGGTGAGCATAATTCAATTTATCATGTCTTTTCTACAAGATTGTTGGTTAAAATGAAATATATCTGGCCTGCCAGTGCCAGTTGTTGACCCAAGTTATATTTGTCCTCCAGAACTAGTCCCGGCACTGGGGAGGATATTGGGATGTTGATTTTCAATATGTCGCTTCGGCGTTCTGGTGCCAGAATTCGTTTTATGCACAAATTTTTTTCCCATAATGTTTGTATTTCCTATACCTCGTCTCCTTTTCATGTATGATCTCATAATGCTCCCAAACCTAAGCAATTAGTCTCAAGGGTTTACCTTGTCCTTGGGTTTCATCCACAACGTGTCCACGACTTGTTGGCGTCGGTTGTGTTGATGGATCCCTGGCCTCTGTCGAATCTAACTTTTCAACTTCATCATCCGATAATTGATCACCGAGTCCCAATTCGTAATTTGTCATATCGATTCCAGCATCATTATCGTGCAACTCTTTAATTGAGATGTTTTTATCGGTGCGCCGAGAACGGCGACGGAACAAGTCTCGGAGACCAATGGTGTAGGAAGATTAAGTCTCCGTCGACTTGTTCTTTCCTTTTGAAGCCATGAGTCACGAACTAATAGTAGTGATTAATGCAAAATTAAGAAGAGTTTATAAAGATATTAGGCATAAATTAGTAAGAAATTTGGCAGAGATTAAGAAAAAAACTTAAATGTTTGAAAGAATATAGTAGAGGAAGAAGAAAGATTGAGTGATGGTGTGAAGATAAAGTGAAAATGGCATTGGTATTTATATGGGAGGCCAAAAATTATTTGGACCAAAAAGTATTTAAAATTTAGTTGTTGAGAGGGGTGAAAATGAAATTTTGGGGATTAAAATGGAGCAGAAAACCGTTGGAAGGCCTACTTTGTAATTAACCCATTTTTAAAATTTTGTTTTGTAGGTGTCCATTGCAAGGAGTCGTTGAGGCCCTCCAGGCTCGGATAGGACTAGATCGGCCAGTCTTGAGCCGAGTCGGTCCATGGGGTACGCCAGGGTGGATTGGGTTTGGTATTGGGGCGGGGGTAGTTCGTTTTGCGCAATCTTCTTCCTTCATGCCCATATTTAGCTTTATATTTATGCGGGTTTTTGCATGGCTATGCCGGGGCAAGTTTAACTTGTGGGCCAGTCCCAATTTGGGTTGGTTCCTAGCCCATGTCCCACCTCTAGTTGAATGTCCGGTGTGATATGTTAAGTATTTAAATATGGTAAGAGAATACGCAATCTACATGTATTGTGATGTCAAGTGTTTGATTGTGACGGTTGAATCTCTAGTATAATAAGTTAAGTACCTAGTATGATAAATTAAGTGTGTATATCTGATAACACAATGTTTAACACTAAATCTAGTTTTTGCCTAATTCAAGGTATAATTGATATATAAAAACCTATAGCAATATTAATATCTACAATTAATATATAAATATCTAGAATTGAAATTTTAAAAAAATCAAACAAAAATTTTCAAAAATAAAAAAGACTACAGTTTTTTGCTTTTACGCAAACCCGCTTTGCATTTAGTATCTATGTTTTCTTCATTTTCGACTAGATGAAATTGTTTGATGTTAAAAATAAAAAATGATAACTAATTTGATTCCTTAAAATATATAAAAAAGAATTCTTAAAAAGAAATTTCTTTTTATAAAATATCTTTAAAAAAGCGTGATTATTTCCTAATTAATGTGAAATTTGAAAAAAAAAGATTTTTTTTTTAAAAAAGGTAAACACAATAGGTAAGGTTTTGCCCCTAGCGTTCATCCACCAGTATATGCTAGACATGCCTGTAAGGGATTGTTTTCTAGTATTAATATTTCATAGTAAAATATTACTATACTGCACCATCCATGAAAATAGTTTTTCTTTTTAGAGAAATTTCATAGAAAAAGGATTAGAGACTTTCAAAGAAAATCAAAAAGGTTAAAAACAACAAATGTGAGAGACAAGAGAGTTGAAAATAGTAACGTTGTCAAGATTGAAAATTTACTTGTATTGTGTTTTGTCATATAACATCAGATCATAAATCGTAAAATCCTATTAAAAGCTCAAGATTCATTACTATCTGAATAATATAGTTCATATAGAAGACTAATTAAATTGGACACACAAGTTTAAGCACTAAAAATCACCACTAATTTAGCTGTCGCTTTAACACATGTTTTAATGATGAAGTGTCATAACAATAATACAACATAATTATTGTTACAAGAGAACCAACATAATAACTAACACAAATCTAAATGATGTTTATAAACAAATGCATTATTAACAAATAAAAGAGTTTTAATGAATGATAATGCAGATTAGTAGAGATGCTTTCAATTTTGAAGTCTTATCTCTAGGGTAACATGACAATTTTTTCTTTCTTTTTTGCTTTCAATAATTCAAGCCTATTGTGACCACTAAGTTATAGGTTGTTGGACAACCCAACTCGGTCTACAATAGCCCAATCACTTAAATTTTATTATTTAATCTAAAATATAAGTATACTTTAAAAAAAATCAATACCACCAATCTTATTATCGTAGTTGCAATCCTATTACGCCTCGTTAAAATTTCATGAAATTAGATAATAGGCCGGCGAAAACATGCAATTTTTATTTAATTTCAATGTATTAAAGAAAAAATAATTTTAGTTATTATTATTTCATTTCATTTATATATTTTTTATATATAGAATCATGTATTACAAGGTATAAAGTTCAAGGTAGGGGTGGAAACGAGCCGAGTCGAGCCCGAACATCCCAAGCTTGAAGCTTGGCTCATTAAGCATTAGCTTAGCTCGAGCTCAAGCTGGGAAATTGGTGCTCAAAGCTTGGCCCGAAAAGATTCGAGCTTGGCTTAGTGGCTCGATTGGCTCGAAACTCGATTCAATGTTTGACCTCGATTGAAGCTCAATTTAAGGTTCAAGCTTGATTTAAAAAATAAAAATTAGAATTCTAGGGTTTAGATATGTTAAAATATAAAATTAATTTAGTTTTTATATTAAAAATATTAGGCTTGTTAGGCTCGATAAGAGTTCGAGCGGAACAATACCTTGCTCGAAGCTCGGCTCGATAAGAGTTTGAATTTAAAATGAAGCTCAAAGCTTTGTTAGGCTTGGTTCGATAACAAAAAAATTGAGTTCGAGCTCAAATAGTTTAATAAAAGGCTCAACTCATTTCCATCTCTAAGTTCAAGGGGATACATTTATAGTACAATGGATAAGGAACTGTCAACCTGTTTGAGATCTAAAAGGTAATCAAACTGTGGGAATGTTGGGGAAGGGGAGGGGAATCAATCTATTTAATAATTTTTAGTGAGGTCTATCTAAGTATTACTTAATATTTTATTGAAAAATTTCATGGGTCCGTGAACCCTACAGTACTACTTGTAAATTCGTTTATGACCATAGCATAGAGCAAATCCCACAGTCCGAACTGCTATCTTAGCAACCTAATAGGAAGCAATAACCTCTCTATATGCTTTATTTTCCTTCCCGTTGTTTTTGGACCAACCAGACACACTACATATTCAAGAGCAAGACCGCAGAGAGGGAAGGGAAGTGTGGAACTCTCCCATCCCATCTAGATCTACCCCGGATAAATCATATTTAAGAAAAAACAAATAAAGCTTAAAAAGAAGACAAAAAAGGTAGTTAACTCCGGTGGGCAGAGAGAGATCCGGGTGGGCCGGCTCGGAGTATATATGCTTTTGTATGTTCCTTTACAAGGTGGCTTCTGCTTTTGTGTTGCCTGCTCTAAATTTCAGGTATTTCATTCCACTTGATACATATAGCTAGCTAGCCTAGCGCACTACCCACCATGTGCTTCCACTTGATACACGTACGTAGCTTTATATAATCTTTCTATTCAGTGTTTATCTTTCTGTTTTTGTTATCAATTATTTTTCTAATTATCATTTTTATAACACTTCTATCCATTTAAATTTTAAAATTTGATATTTTTAACTACTGTTCCTGCTTTTTTGTAAGCTCTGTGTTACCAGGGCACAACATGCATTTAATTTTTTTGGTACGGGACAAGATTCATTTTAGATGGCAATATATGCATATAGACACAGTAAGTGAACGGATGGAGGTTCGCGTGTGGGTCTTTCTTTGAAGCAATGGCCATGGAAACTGATCAGCCAATATTATGATTGCCTGGATATATATTTATGTGGTCGTAACTATTTCACTTAATCTCACACATGTAACTCATTTCTTCTTTCGGCACCTTTAAGTGCCAGAGTCATGTGCCCGGGATTTGGAGAATAATATAGTCTTTCGAGATACGCACACTAGCACAGTACTTGGTTCAAAAAGTCGAGGATCCTTCGTGTGTAATTTCATTATTGAATTAATCCCCACTATAAATATATGTATTAGCTAGTGGGTTTGCTCCTTTGGCGTCCTCAAATAGCCGACGGCCTAAAAGGTGGAAAGCTTAGCTCAGCTTTTGCACGCGTAATTAACGAAACAAAAAAGGTTGATCTGTTTCGTTCTCAAGGGCTGATACGTATTCACCAGGGCTGATATGCCCACACACTTATTCTGACAGATACGTACCATATTATATAAATTAATCTCTTCAACCTAATATATATATGTGTGTGTGTGTTGCGGAAAGCAACTGGATTTCATGAATCAATGCTGCTTGTTATTTTAGGAAGAAAAGCAATAGACAAATTTATTAATCTTGTTGATTAATATTAACCAAACATTGGGTGATCTATAACCAGACAGGTAAAGGAGTCAATATTGGTCGGTTGATAAGTAGGGTCTTAAAACTCAGCTTTTTGAAAAGCCCAACTGAAACGAGCTCTACTTATATTAATCTGGTTGCCACAAGGAGTTTCACGTGTCTGTACCATTTCCACCCCTTTCTTGTTTTGATATGAATTTTGCCAAACACAAAAAAATCCCACTTAGTTATAAGTGTTTGTATAAAATTAAATGGGAAAAAATTAACTAAGTCTACTTGTTTTCCTTCAAAATATGTGACTGAAAAAAAAACCAAAAGTTTATTTTACCTTGGTAGGTCAGGTCAGAGGTAGCATTGGCAGCTTTTGTTGGCCAAAGTGACGAGATCCAAAAGCACTAGCAGCTAAAGATCGATCAGAAGCAACTCTGAAGCGCCATCTGGCTTTTAGTTAAAGCAGCCAAACCAATCCGCGAGGGTGCAGCCTTTTCTTTTATCTGTCAGTATTTTCTTCGGGCGGCTCCATGTCATCCCCAACCCAAAGGAGCTGCCAAACTCAATAGTCAATACCATAATCACACAAAACAAGCCGCGCATAGGTACATGTATGTTTGGCTGGATTTTGAAACTTCTGCACATAAATGTTTTCTTTTTATTTTTCCCCTTCAAGATTTTGAAAATTGTAACTTGTGCCTGTACGTTTTTTCTTTTTCCAATGTCCTATTAATAATAGGCAACCTATATGTATATCTCAAGAAAAATTAAAGTATTGTGTTTGATGATGACCGGCAATGAATTTATGAATAAAGAAGACGGTTGAAGCACATTCCAAATCGGCTGCTGATCGTATCATATATATTGTTCTATGTATAATAAATCTGAAGGGAAGCGATGGGAATAAAGACAGAGTTGTCGTGTTGCTATATTCCGGTTTGGTGCAGTCCATTGCCCTACCTATAATATCATGCTGCTGTTGCACATCGTTGTCCCCTTTTGATATCTTATCAGCTTATTGGCAACTTCTTTTTTGCCTTCACCCCGAAGGCATCTTCGGTTACACAACTAGCTAGCTACACTTCTACAAATATACTATGCTAGCTAGCTCCATTTATTATTATATTTCGCTCTACAAATTCCTGTTACACTGTCTGTCATTATTTTTTCAACTGTAATATATATGCTTTACTTATTTTTCTGAAAAATGCTGCTGCTAACTTCTTGACTTGATTTTCATAAAAAAAATCTGATATTAAGTTTAAAATATACTTCCTAGTTTACATTTTTATTAATTAATTCATTGCGTACATGCATACAGTAATTACTGGGTTATTTGACTTAAATAATAAATTTTGAAGACTTAACACATTAATGAGGTATTTTTTTTTTTAAATGGCAGTGGCTTGATTGCATGTTTAAAGTGCTACCCGAACTTAATGGCCAAGTTGAAGTGGTGAGTTGTGTTTGTCTAGGTTTGTTTAGTTACTTGGGAAGCAAGTACATTTATCTCAATTGCATGTCTAGGTTTGATTTAGGCTCAGTTTGTTTCGCTTTTTTTTGCAACCAAATTAATGCGTTTTCGTGTCCTAAGTCGGGTCTTTTACATGACCTGGTTAGCAAATAGATGAAATCACCCATCCTTTGATAGAATTGATCCTCTGGTAGATAAGAAATATATGTGATAAGGAGTTGTTGTTGTAGATAAACACCTTTAACTTCCCTTAGTTACTTAGATAAGAGTTCTAAGTTTATCTTGTTAGCTTTATCTTGTTTGTATATACGTGTATATAGCCAGCACACTAGATGAATGAAAGTAATTTTTTCAAGTTTCTCTTGATTTCTTCATGGTATCAGAGCCAAAACCTAGATACCCCATTCCATACAAACCTTGTCATTTTTGTAGACAAAATCAAGCAATGTTGGGACCAAATGAGAACAAAAACTACAACAGTATGAATATGATGTACCCATACTATATTCATGCCTTGGATAGTCCTAGACATATCTACATTAGTGAGCTACTCAATGACTCCAACTATGGAGAATGAGTGAATGACATGAGCAATTCATTGTTTGCCAAAAACAAAATTGGTTTTATGGAAGGAACACTGTTAAAACCAGCAGTGAATGTGCCAGAACTGGGAAATTGGCTATGATACGATGTGATGGTGAAGGGATGGCTAAAGAGCGCTATGGACAATGAGGTAAGGAGTAGCGTCTGGTATGCCCAAATCGCCCGAGAAATATGGGCTGACCTTGAAGAAAGGTTCAGGATGATGAGTGCTCCAAGAGCCTATGAGTTGAGGCATTCGATCGTCTTACGGAAATAGGAGAAGCTCTATGTATTAGCTTACTACATCAAGCCGAAGAGTCTATGGGACGAAATGCAGGCCATCTTACCATGGCCAAAATGCATCTGTGGCAGATGCACTTGCAATACGCAGTGACAATTCGTCGAGATTAAAGAAAGGGAACAATTTATGACTTTCTTATAGAATTGGATGATGGATTCGGCATCGTTAAGACTCAAATCCTTAGCATCAAATTGACGTCAAGCCTTGGCCAAGCCTATCATTTAGTGGCTGAAGATGAACTACAGAGGCAAATATCTACCATGAACAAACCAACAGTAGTCAAGGCGGCAACATTCTAGAGTCACATCACTCGCAATGATAAAAGTAGAGGTGACTGGAGAATTGAAGAGAAAGCCAAGCCAAGATGCGCAAATTGCAACAAGTTGGGGCATACTGAAAAGGAATGTTTTGAGATAATTGGATACCCACCGAGATGGCGCTAAGGTGGACGCAACAAAAAATTCAATCCTAAAAATAAGTGAACTGAGCCAAAGGTGGCACAAGTCAGTAAAAACATTAGTCCCATACCTGGTTAATTGCAGGAACAGTACGATCAATTATTGCAATACCTTGGGTGAAAAGGAGAGACATCAAAAGCCATTGGTCAGAACTTACCTACAGTAAACATGGTCGGTAAAGTTAATTTTAAAGAACCCTAGGTAAGTGACTCAGGAACAACAGAACACATTGCCTGTAATAGCCATTTATTTGATGAGAAAAGAAAAGGTCCAGTGCAGCAATTCGTAAAAATACCCAATGGAGATAGCATTCTGGCGAAATTTGTTGGGCAACTAAAATTACAAAATGGAATGTAAGTTAATGGAGTATTGGACATCCCCGATTTTAAGTGTAATCTTCTTTCTGTTAGCATATTAACAAGAGGTTGTAATTGTGCGCTAATTTTTCTTGTGGACTTTTGTGTGATACAGAACTTACCTATGGGGAACTTGATTGGAGTAAGTAGACATTCTGATGGCTTATACCTATTCGAGCCAATTAAGCGTGAAAGTGTGGCTTTTGCTGTCAATAGACCAGAAAAGGCATAACTATAGCATTGGAAGATAGGTCATACATCCAATACAAAGCTCAAACAAATTTAGTTGAATTTCAATGAAGTTGTAGGAGTTGAAGTTGAATGTTGTGATTCATGTATGTGGGCTAAACAAACTAGATTGCCTTTATCTAAAGGTTCAATTAATTCATCTGCTTACTTTGATTTGATACATTGTGATATATGGGGTGGTTACAAAACAGCATCTCACACCGGGGCACACTACTTCCTTATAATCGTAGACTATTTTAGTAGGGGTGTGTGGTTATATCTGATGAGATGTAAAGCAAATATAAGTCATTTTTTGCCCTTGTTTCTCAATATGGTAGAGACACAATTTGGAGAGAGAGTTAAGCAAATTAGCGCCGACAATTGATTAGAATTTCAATCCAATTTCATGTTTTAATATTACAAAGAACAAGGCATAATACTACAAAAAGCATGTGTGTACACCCCCAACTGAACAGGGTCATTGAGAGGAAACATAGCACATATTGGAAACTGCACCATGCTGGGTTGCCGGTTAGTTTTTGGGGGAAATGTGTGCTGACAGCAGCGTATATATCCACTAAAGGCGTTGGGCATAAAACACCATATGAAAATCCTACTAAATAAGAAGCCCACCTACAATCACTTGCGCACCTTGGATGCTTGGCATATATGCATGAGAAAGTAAAAAATGATAAGTTTGGTGAAAGAGGGAGGCCTTGTGTCTTCATTGGATACCTGAATGGACAAAAGGGCTATAGGGTTTATGATATTGAAAGTGGAAATATTCATACATCACGAGATATAGTTTTCTTTGAAGATATGTATCCTTACAAGATCAAGAAGCATGAAACCAGCAAGAAAGCTGATCAAAAGATGAGTTAATACATTTTTATAATGAGATTATGCCCATAAAATGCCAACATGAAGAGACGGCGAACCAAAATGATGATCTTAACGTTAAGAATCATAATGACGTGCAAAATAAAAAACCAGCAGCAGTTCAAATAAACAAACAGGAAGTGCAACTAAATGAGGTTGCCCATGAACAAGTGCGACGGAACCAGCGAATTAAACACCAACCAAGGCATCTTAATGGATTTTAAGTTCAACTGCCACTTTCCATTGCTCCATCACAGTCTACTCCTCCAACGGGCAACTTGGTGGTATATCCTTTGTCCCATTATGTCTCTTATGATAAAATTTCGCACTCATATAAAGCTTTTCTAGTAGCCATCACTTTTTATGATGAGCCAAAGTTTCTCTCAAGTAGTGAAGATCGATGCCTTGGAGAACAATGGAACATAGACCTTAAAGCAATTATCACCAAGAAAGCATGCTGTCGAATCCAAATGGGTCTATATAATAAAGTACAAACCCAACAGAGGAACAGAGTGCTACAAAGCTAAATTAATGGCAAAGAGCTTCACACAAATTGAAGGATTCGATTTTCATGAAACTTTTGCGCCAATAACAAAACTTGTAACGGTGAGATGTTTACTAGTGTGACAACAGAGAAGCAATGGGACATTCACCAACTCAACATCAATAACGCTTTTCTTCATGGAGACCTATATGAAGAAGTCTTCATGCATATTCCACAAGGGGAGAAAAGAATATGTCGACTGAGGAAATCATTGTATGGCTTAAGACAAGCCTCAAGGAATTGGTATCGAAAGTTTACAAATACACTTCCTGGAATTGATTTTCAATAATCACAAGCGGACCACTCATTGTTCGCTTACAAGAAGGGTGATAGCTTTGTGGTGGCATTGATCTATGTAGATGACATCATCCTAGTTAGAAATTATAAAGCAAAAATTCAAGAAATCAAGACTTATCTACAGAGGAAATTTAGCATCAAGGACCTTGGGCCCTTGAAATATTTTTTGGGCATCGAAGTCACAAGAACAATGGAAGGACTAGTACTCAGTCAACTCAAATATACGTTGTACATCTTGAACGAATTAGGCATGCAAGCTTGCCGGCTTAGTATGCTCCCAATATAACACAATTGTAGATTATGGGACATACTACAAAGAACCATGCGCAGATACGTTGATGTATCGCTGCTTGGTTGGACGACTGCTTTACCTCATAGTCACTAGACCAGATGTAACCTTTGCTATGAATACGTGAAGTCAATTTGTCATGAGCCCGAAGTAAGTTCACATGGCAGCAGCTAAGCATGTTCTATGATATCTGAAGCTTTGACCAGGACAGAAACTTCTCCTGACCAATGGAGGAGAATTAAATTTGAAAGCATGTAGTGATGCTGATTGGAGTGGGTGTCAAACAACAAGAAGGTCTTGCACTAGCTATTTCATCACATTAAGGGATTCACCAATTTCTTGGAAAGCAAAATGACAATATGTGGTTGCACGGTCCTCAGCTGAAGCAAATACAGGCCAATGGCCACAGTCATTAGTGAAATGTTATGGTTATGGTGGTAGCTAACAGACTTACAAGCACCTCAAATGCATGCTACAACATTGTTTTGTGACAACCAAGCCGCATTACGTATTGAAAAGAGTCCTGTTTTCCACGAACGAATAAAACATGTAGAGATGGATTGTTACTTCATACGAGAATGATTTTAATATGGTGAGATAGCACCAAAAAAAATATGGACGAACAACCAATTGGCAAATTTGTTCACCAAAGCTTTGGGGAAGAACTAGTTCGAGACGTTATTGTTCAAGTTGGGCATTGTAAATTTTAATGCGCCAACTTAAGGGGGAGTGATAGAATTGATCCTCTGGTAAATAAGAAATATATGCGATAATGAGTTGTTGTTGTAGATAAACACCTTTACCTTCCCTTAGTTACTTAGATAAGAGTTCTAAGTTTATCTTGTTAGCTTTATCATGTTTGTACGTACGTGTATATAGCCAGTACATTAGACGAATGAAAGTAAGCTTTTCAAGCCTTTCTTGATTTCTTCATCCTCACCCCCACCAAATCAAGTTCCAGCCTATCATTCGATCACTATCCTTCTCCATCACTTCTCCAGCGAGCCCTCTCATCTTGTCCTTCATCAGGTCTCTAGCAAGCCAAGGGTTTGCCACTTAAAAGATATTCATCCACACAACCATCGTCGAACACCCCTAGTTAACCTCTAGTTAATCATAATCCTTACAACCATGACACCATCTCTTCCACACCACTGTCAGGCTCACTACTGATTGATTGCAGAGCAGAGGAAGAGATGGGTCTTAAGGGATTTCAACGGTTGATTACAAGATCAAAGGAAAAGCTTGGTTGATTGTGAGACCATTTTAGTCAAATTCTTCCTTAGGACCACTGTTGAAGGTTAGCGATTGTGTAAAAGCTAACTAGATACTGCCCACGCATTGTCTAACTGCTTCCGATTGGATCAATACATAAAAAGGCTTGCAGAAGCCGTATGAGCGTGAATTTGGTTATTGGAGTAGAGGTAGTAGCTAGCAGGTGTATGCAAAATTGGGGAGAAACTTTAGTGGTAGATATTTTAATTATTTGAAATTTGAGTCCTAAATATATTCAGTTAAAAATTGGGTAAATTTTTAACATGTTAACTTAAAACGAACAGACAGTTAGTTTTTCTAATTTATTTAGGGATTGCATGTAGTATCTCAAAAAACATGTTGTAATATGGTTTTAAGTGTGACAAAAGGTCTATTGTTAAAAAGACACAAGATGTTAGGGTTTCAAGAAAGATAAGATATTTGAAAGCTGGAAAGAGATAGGACGAGTACCTTTTTCATATTTTATAATTGTGTGGAGCAAAAATATTGAGGTTATTAGTAGTGTGTATGAGATCAATATCTAAACAAGTGTGAGCACTATGGATATGCTTCCATGTTAATCTTTATATTTTTTTTTTAAGTTGATTTCTCTCATCTATGAATGAATATTAGTTAAAAACTGAACCACAAAAATTTGTGAATGCTTGCTTGATTATGTTTTTTCTTTGGCTACACGAGATTAATGTTTGGGGATTTATTTCTAACAAGTCTCATTATATTAGCAATGTAACAACTATGGCCTATTGATTAAACCTTCTAGTTATTATTACCAAGGGTTTAAAAGTTTGATCTCCCATTCTTCCTTGACCTCATTTCTATGCAACAACATAAAATTATATCAATCATGTGGCATACTTAGGGGAATAAATATCATGATATCGTATCTTTATGATGCACAGTTTTGGACACAATATTTATAAGATAATTACAATTTGCTCATTGAAAATTAGGTGAAATTACATTTTATTTTCTTCTGTTTTATAAATATATATTTTGTCTTTTATATTTTTAATACAGTCCAACAACAATAACTTTTGAAATTTTAATTTAGGCCGTATGGTACTCATCTTCATGTGATTTCAATTTGTATATTAGCTTTTTTTATTATAGTTAATTGATACTTAAAATATCTTACTTTTCATTTATAAAAAAAATTAATAATTTAAAATGTCCATTAACTATAAAAAGTAGGTCTTTAGAAAGCTATACTCGGCCGATGATAAGGTAGGGCTCTCAACCCTCTAGCAAATGATGATGAGCTCAACATAGAAAGTTATAGCCCTTTCGAAGAAGCCCAACCCCGCATGCTTCCATTTGCAACTTGAATCAAAACCAATTAAGATACAAAATAATCCTTCAGATTGAATGGAAATAATGACACCCAAAAAGGACAGCAAGAACGAGAGAGAGAATGACAGAGCTTCTTCTTTCTTTTATCAACCGACAATGAAATAGCTGTTCAAAATGCTGTTTTGCATCCAAAGCAATACAAATCGTTTATGAAATAGAGAATGTAGTTTAGAGGCTCCGTATTAAAAACAAAACTAAACAAAACACGTGGCGTTGCAATACACATAACTCATTCACAAGCTAAGCATATGTTACAACCTGGAAAACACGTATTCCAGACCCCCGCCAAGTGTACTTTGTTTACTATAGCACAAATGATGAGCAGAACAAAAGCATGCATGCGGTGAGCGTGGATCGAACACGCGACCTTCAGATCTTCAGTCTGACGCTCTCCCAACTGAGCTATCCCCGCAATTGGCCTTCCGTGGCTCGTTTATTTTACAAATATACTAACTTCCTGGTGCTGCTGCGCTATTTTTAGAAGCCATCGGAGAAGGAAACGAGAGCAGAAGAAGCCTCCGGCGATGATCTCGCAGTTCTTCGTGTTGTCCCAGAGAGGCGATAATATCGTCTTCCGAGATTGTTCGTCTCTCCACGACTCACTTTCTTCTTCATTTTTAATACTAATCGATTAGTTCGCTGATCGCACGCTCTCCATCATCTAACTTTATTTCTATCCCCAAAAAATCAATTGCAGATCGTGGCGAAGTTCAGAAGGGAAGCACCGAGATATTCTTCCGCAAAGTGAAGTTTTGGAAGGACGATGCAGACGGCGACGCATCTCCTGTTTTTGTATCTAACTTATCTTCTCGATTTTTCAAAATTTCTGTTGAAATTTCGAGGCCTGGTTGTGATTCTGCTCCTTAAATTCTTTGGTCTGGGTAGAACATCGATGGCGTGAACTACTTCCATGTGAAGGTCGCTGGGTTGTTGTTTGCTGCCACCACGCGAGTCAATGTGTCGCCGTCCCTCGTCTTGGAGCTTCTGCAAAGAATTGCTCGAGTGATCAAAGATTATCTGGGCGTTTTGAATGAGGATTCCTTGCGGAAGAACTTCGTTCTTGTCTACGAACTGCTCGACGAAGTCGTTGTGAGTAGGATTTGCCTAATCAACTCAGCTCATGAGGTTTACTGAATTAGCAATTTGTTTATTCTACGAGCCCTTGGTCTTGTCTGTGCCAGGATTTTGGTTACGTGCAAACCACTTCGACTGAAGTTCTGAAATCATGTATATTTAACGAGCCAATTATGGTAGATGCTGCCAGATTGCCAAGCCTTGGTCCCGCTGCCATTTTTGAGGTATTAGTTTCTAGAATCTTAGCTCGTGTTTTTGTTTCTTTGCTTTCTTTTCTGGTTTTCCTATTTCCAAATGTCTGTGTGTTTTGTAGTTTATTTTCTGAATATGCAATTATACGATAACTGCAGCCAGCTACAAAAAGAATGCCAGGGACAGCTGTTACCAAGTCGGTTATAGCAAATGAACCTGGGGGCAGGAAGAGAGATGAAATTTTTGTGGACATAATTGAAAAAATAAGTGTCACATTCAGTTCTAGTGTGAGTACTTTTTCTTCAATGGCCAGACCTACTTTTGTGTTTATCTATTGTGTTTTTGTATGAAATCGAACTGAGATGGGTTGATGCTTCAGCTCAGCTTCACGGGCTGGTCCAGTTGGTGTTAGATTGGCATTTCTTTTTTATCTTGATCTGTTATCTTTAATGCAGTCTCATGCTCTCAGAAGTCTGGCTTACTATATAGCCCTAGAAATTGCAGTTTGCAGAGTCTGATTATGTGCTTCCAGTGCTTCACTATAATTGCTTATTTTTAATTTCAGTTTGTTAATGGCTCTCTTGTCATGTTCTTGGGTTAGTCTCCTTTTTATTTGTTTTACTAACCCTTAAAAATAATTTGAATCTCACTTTTGGGTTAATTTTGATTGTGGTTGTGCAGGGTTATATACTTACTTCTGAAATTGATGGGACCATTCAGATGAAGAGTTATCTCACAGGCAATCCAGAAATTAGGCTTGCACTTAGTGATGATCTGACTATTGGAACTCGTGGAAGATCAATATATGGTAGTCTTTTTTTTTTCTCAACTGCTAAATCTGTATGCTTATGTCTGTAGTTCTTGAGGTTTTGTTGGCATATAATCCTTTCCCTTTTTGACTGCTAAAATTGTGTGTAGTCTCTTGTGCATGAACTCTCTTATTTTTGCGACAGATTATCGTAGCTCATCTGGATCAGGGGCAGTGGTACTGGATGATTGTAATTTCCATGAATCTGTGCGTCTTGATAGTTTTGAGATTGACAGAACCCTAAAACTAGTGAGTGCAATGTGCCTGCCATAGTTTTTCAATGGCTTGTTTATTATTTATATGGAGGATGCTGTTCTGAAGCACATTCTTACAGGTACCACCGGATGGTGAATTTCCTGTGATGAACTACCGTATGACTCAGGAATTTAAGCCTCCCTTTAGAATAAATGCATTTATTGAGGAAGCAGGACGTATTAAGGTTAGAATATAACCTGTTTTTTTCGGTTTGCTACAATGTATCCCCATGTATATAGGACAAAACTATCTCCTGCTTTGCTGGACAAACCTGTCGCTCGCCATAGGAATTTGAACCCAAGGCCTCTTGGGAACTCAATGGTGGACAACTAGACAAGCCACTGAGCCAACCCAATTAGGATATAATTCATCAGTCAGATCTGGATCTAGGTGTGTTATATCTCTTATTCTTTATCAGGCTGAAGTGATTCTAAAACTGCGTGCTGACTTCCCCACAAGTGTTACCGCAAACACGGTTCTAGTACAGATGCCCCTGCCTGCATATACCACTAGGTATATTCTTTTATTCTGTGTCACACTGAGTGACGAGTGAATTAAGCTCATTTTGTGAATGTTTTGCTAGATCTATATCAGACTTATTGGTGATTGATGGCCCATGAATTTCAGAGTTAGCTTTGAGTTGGAACCTGGAGCAGTTGGCAATATGACCGACTTCAAAGAATCTAGCAGGAGACTTGAATGGGGTATAAAGAAGGTAAGGAGCTATTGTAAGCTGAAAATGATGTGATGTATTTTGCTGGATTAACTTATGACCTGTTTTCAACTATGTTTCTTCATTTGCAAATACGGTTGTTTATACTTGTTATGCGTTAAATTTCAGATTGTTGGGGGATCTGAACATACTCTACGTGCCAAACTCACATTTTCGCAAGAGCTACATGGTCTGCCATTGCCTCTTTTAGTCTTGCTTTTGCTTAATTGAATGTTCAATGAGATTAGTTTCTGTGCACCAATTGTTTAATGCAGGAAATATTACGAAAGAGGCTGGGCCAGTGAGCATGACCTTCACAATCCCAATGTATAATGCTTCAGGACTTCAGGTTAGATGTTGTCTCAACTTTGTTTCAATCAGAACCCTCTTCCATGTAAAGTTGAGCTATGTTCATAAGTTGAGGGAAATATTTTTTAACAGACATGCAAAGTATACAATGTTGTATTTGTTGGAGCTTTGTCTTGTGAAGTGAGTAGCTGATCAGAGGGCAGAATATGTTGCCCCAACTTCCCAGTGGTATTCTGTTTTATTCCAGTCGCCCAGTAGTTCATGAAATATCATGTTTCTTGGCTTTGGAGCTCATTCATCTCCTAATCATGATTAAATTCATGCGACTCATGCAACAGATTAAGAATGAAGAATGAGAAAAAATAGATTTACGTCTGGACTTGAATATGAATTATCAAAATTTTGACAGAGTTCATCATCATAGTGCATCTTAATTTCAGCTATGTTGAAGTTGGTCGCCTCTCGCCTGAAGTTCATAGTGTCAA
The DNA here is from genome assembly GCA_005392925.1 of Aquilaria sinensis. Taxonomy (NCBI): domain Eukaryota; kingdom Viridiplantae; phylum Streptophyta; class Magnoliopsida; order Malvales; family Thymelaeaceae; genus Aquilaria; species Aquilaria sinensis. The sequence goes on along the minus strand of SMDT01002626.1, from coordinate 335,248 downwards.
TTAACTGTTTAAAGTTAATTAGCACTACAAGCTCATGCAAAAAGATTTAACTGTTTGAAGCTTGTACGGAATTAAGACTGCCAATTATGGCAAGTGGTGTTGACGTGTTGTGAACTTCTGTTGAATAACATTGTCTCCATATGTGGTGGTTGCAGGTGAAGTACTTGCAGATCGACAAGAAGTCAAGTAGCTATAAGCCATACCGATGGGTGAGATATGTTACCCAAGCTAATTCCTATGTATCTCGGCTGTGACTGTGAGGTTCTCGTCCCATCCCCAGAGTCTTCGCATTGTCTTCTGCTTTTTTTTTTTTTTCACGTTTAGTTAACTGTCACTTTTACGTTCCAATGTTTAATGGCTGATCCACTGTGTATCTATGACGTGCGCTCATCTTTAAACACTACCACCAATTCCGAGCCTTTTTCCATGTTCGTTCAAATTGCTTTCCTTTTTCTGAGCCGACCAAATAAGAAAGGTAACTAAAGCATTTTATCCAGATTTATTTAATCCTTTATCGATTTTCGGAATAATTTTCACCACTAACGAGCTTGAACTTTGCTAATTTAGAACGGTTTTGGCTAGTTTTAGAATGATGGAAGGAAGAGATATTAGTCTTATCCATTGATTCTAGAGGTGAGAGCATGGGTACAAGTGGCACCTGTTGAGACACCTTTGATATTTTCGACCGATGGTTGTTTCGTTCACGTCACGGTATGCCACTCCTAAATGCCATTCCTGCCCCTCTATCCAAAAGTATTTGCCATTAGGAATTTCTTCCATTTAGATATCCAACTAGGTTGATGTGGATCAACCGAGTTACTGCGGCAATTTGCTGAGGGTGCTTGGTCATGAGGGAGCAATGATTCGGGCCTAGGAGGAGAAAGAACAACGCTCTAAGGACTCAAATACTGTTCTGGACATATTTTATAGACCTTTTCTGGAAGTTTTTAAATATTTTGTTCTGAATATCTCCTCGGATTCTGTTAGTTACTGCTCGTTTTTGCTCAAAATTGGGCTACTATAGATTTCAATACATAATTCTATAGCTTTCTAGTAATTAATTATGAACATTAAATATTTTATAAGTTCCATTTATGGGAAGTTTTAAAAGTGAGCTGAGCTGTTATTATCAATAAAGTAAATTATCAAAATGAAGGTTAAACCAGCGTTAGTAATTTTTTTTTTAAAAATATCGCGTGAAAAGACGCGGCCTAATTCAAGCCAGAATTTCCATTTTCTCTTAAAAGCTCCCATTCGGCAACAACTTTGGTGTTGCCAGTGTCTTCAAATCTGTATCGTTCGTTTTCTCTTTAGTTATCAAGTTTCAGTTTTGAATTTTTTTTTTCTTTTTCTGTCGTGCGGCTGGTATTTTACACTGAGTTGTTCTGGCAGCTATTACCTCCATTTGTATTCTTTAGATTTGTTAATACTCTATCCCTGTCAAAACTTTTACTTTATTTGATTTTTTGTTATATTTTAATTTAAATTTATTCATATTATTGTTTGTTAGAAAAAATTAAAAAATATATATTTAGGAATCATATGTATTAATTTATCATTAATATATTAAAAAAATTATTTATATATTAAAATATTAAACATAAAAAATCTTAAATTAATTATAAATAATAAATGGAGTGAAACTTTTGGACCGTATCTTTTTGCAGAGATTCATTGTTGCTGGAGAGAGAATTAGTGATGGTTTTTGCTCAGATTTTATTGGTCCCTCCGTGTTTCTCAAAATTTTTTTTTAGCTAATCCTCGGAGGCATTTCAATCCAATGCTCTACTACTACTAGAATCTAAGGCCTATCACGCCCCGCCCTGATTTATATTCAACAACTTTTAATGGGTAAAGTCCATTAAGATATCTTAGCTTTTATTCTTGTCTCAAATGGGTACCTCAGCTTTAGATTTGTCCTATTGAACTACCGAAACTCATATTACGTGTCTTAATTAAGTATTTTTCATCGATTTCATCGTTAAATTAGAAAAAAAATGCTAATGTGATATTAAATAATATTAAAATAAATATAAAATAACAGTTTTAGTCCTTAAATTTTTTCAATCACTAAATTTAAGCCTTAAAGTTCTTCTAAAATCAATTGTGCTCTCTCTGTTATTAGATCTCTGATTTCACCCGACTTCTCCCAATCTCTAGTTTTGAACTCAATTTTCACAAATCAAATCGATTTGCCAACACACAAGCAATCGGTTGTAGTGGCCCTCATCTTCAACCCGGCTAGACGAGATCAAATCAAAGCATCATGTGGCGGTGGGAGGCGGCAGAAAGCGATGGCGGTGGCATCAGGGAGCAACAAATCGGCTAGACGAGATCAAATTAGAGCATCACGCGGCGGTGGGAGGCGGCTGAGAACGACAACGACGGCATTAGGGAACAACAACTTGGCTAGATGAGATCAAATTAGAGCATTGCAGCATGATGGGAGGCAATTGAGAGCGACGACGGTGGTACATTCGGGCAGGGTTCGAGCGACGGTGGCGGTGAATCTGGTACATAATCTTTAAATTTGTCAAGACTGGTCAAAATTTACTGAAATTTGGTGGTGAATCGGAGAACCCAACAACAATTCATGCTCGATCGACCCAACCCTTGCGCTTGTCGTCACTACTCAAGTGCCTCATCTTGAAGACTCCGGTGGCGGTTGACGAGACGGTAAACAAGTTGACCTGGGTGATGGGCCGGGGAGCGGAGACCCACTGAACGATAAGATGATGAAGGTGGAGAAAGGTGAAGGTTTGGTAGAGCTGGCTGGCAGCGGTAAGGAGTTGGTTGGAAAAGTTTAGGGTTTGAATTTTTTCAAATCCCCATATTAGACCCAACAAAAATAGTGATTAGGTGTTGGATCTGTAAATTTTGGGGTTAGAATTAGTGGTTGGAAAAGTTTAGGGTCCAAAGTTATTATTTTAAGTTTATTGTAGAGTTAATTAATGATATATCAGCAATTTCCATTAGATTTAATATTGGAATTAATGGAAATTACCTAAATGAAACGTTTAATATATGTTAGGAAGTTTGATAGGATAAATTTAAAGATTAGGTACCAGTTTGGGATAAGAATAAAAGCTAGGATACCTCCAGTGGATATTTACCCATTTAATAACTGTAATGAGATTAATTTTAGGAGGTGTTATCTCTCGCCCCAGCAGCCTCAAATGGCCACCCCAGGGGGGGTGGTGCGATTCCGTAGGGGCAATTTCGTCAAACGACACAAACAGCAGAAGCAACGGAGATTCATCGGTCGTCGTCCCACTCCCACACAGGATAAATTCTTCTGTAGGCCCATGCCATCCAACCGAGCGACTCAGCTAGAATCTCTTATCTCCTCCTCTCTCCGGCGTCTCTCATCCCTCTACTCTGTAACTGTAAGCTCTCTCCTCTCCTTTTCTTCCCCCCCCCCTTCTCTCTCTCTCTCTCTCTCTCTCTCCTCTTGTTTTCTTTTTCTCCTTCGGGCCCTGAAAATACGCTCTCTCCCTCGTCCTCCTTTTTGTTATAGTTGATCAAGATTGAACTACGAATGCTTCTAGCTCTGATCGCTCATTTACGGTTTAATTTTCGTTATTTAATTGCTTTCCGCCGGCGACTGCTTCCAAAGGCTTCAGGTAGATTCAACAGTTCTGGATTCTGGCTCTTTTTTCCCTTTCCTCGTCAACAATAAGTTGTTCTGCTTTTGGGTTGATCATGTGTTTTGTTTTTCTTTTTTGGTTTGCTTTCAATGCTGATCATTGCGTATTTGCTATTTGTGAATCTTGGAGCGGATTCAATTATGAACATTTACAGACAGATCGCTGAAAATTCTTTTCGTTTCCAAATTAAAGGAAAATCGTCTTTGGGAAATTGGAATGTATCTAATATGGATTTGACCAATTTCTTGTTTTCTCGCGTTCCTGGTTCCTCCTGATGGAACCTTAACAATTTGCATGTTTATTTTCGTCCCTTTAGCTTGCACGTGTTAGGCTTCCAATTGGATACGGCACTCTGTTTAACCAACTACACATGCATATGCAGCAGGTATTCAAAAGGCAAGATGGTTTCTCTTCAAGGGCCAGTTGTTTGCCCCTCTGTTCGATCCAAACAAGTAGGCGTACATTGTCTGCCAGTGAATGGTTCTTTTGCAAGTGCAAAATTGCACAGAAATTATCTATGGGATTTCAAGGGGATCAGCAGTTCTGAGTTTAGTACTTTCAGCCATCGACTGAATGTGAGGAAGTGCAAGCCACCACAATGTAGTTTTAGTTCGTCCTCAAATGGTAATGAGAGCAAGGCTGAGAATTTCAGTGAAAATGATGAAGATTATGTCAATTCTAGCATAGTTGAAGCAGGTATTTGTCTCTCATTGAGCCATCCTTTGTTCCAATGACCTATAGTGAAGTAGCATACTCATTAATGTTTGTTTTCTTATAGTTGAAGTGAAGAGTGGAGTCGATGGCTTCATGATCAAAATGAGAGATGGCAGGCATTTAAGATGTGTCCATAACAATCCTCAAGGTGGGAAACTGCCAGATTATGCTCCACATCCGGCCATTGTATTGAAAATGGAAGATGGAACTGGTCTTCTTCTCCCAATAATCGTTTGTAAGAGATCTTGCATCATTAAAATTCATTCCTTTAAACTTAATTTTTCAACACTTGAGACTCTCTTTCATCATTGGGTGTGAAATTAAGATGTTTGTGTCCTTTCAGTGGAAATGCCAAGTGTGTTACTTATGGCAGCAGTGCGCAATGTTCAAATTGTATGTTTGCATTTTCTTCTGCCTTATGGCTATTGTCATCAATATCCTACCCTGGTTTCATCAATCTGTTCTATTAATACCCTTTTTTACCTTGATGATAAATGGTTAAATGGCTTTTGGTTTCAGGCACGACCTACTTTATATCAAGTGGTGAAGGAAATGGTTGACAAGATGGGCTATGTGGTGTGTTCCAAGCTCCGTTTTATTCTTTTTCAGAATGCCTTTAAGTTGTTAGATCATGGTTATCAGATTTGCGCGCCCCTTGTGGACCATGTTCCAGTCTGTGTGAAGTGAAACGTGACACTTTTGCATACCTGTTTGTTTCAATTCACATTCAATTCTTTGTGAGTACCAACATTGCCATTGCTTGCTTAACTAACAAGCAAGGATACGAGAAACATGACCTGAGGAAATTGCATTCTGAAGGAACAACAAATCAATTCAAATTAATTGTAATTAATTTTAATGATTAATTTCCTTTTTGGGAAAGGCAGGATTAGTTTTTTATATACAATTATTCCTATTAGTGCTTGTTGATTTGTGCAGTTACAGTTGATCTTAGTAATCAATTTCATTCTCTTTCAGAGGCCTAATTCTAGCAGTCATACTAATTCCTGCTGATGAGTTCCTAATATACAGAACAGGGCTGTATAGCCCCTATAGTAATATTGCCAACTAAATGTTCTATTTTAGCTGTAGAATTGAAACAGATGAAAAAGGGGAAAGAAGAAATACAAAGGGGGTTAGCAGAAGTTGTGGGTTTCCCTTTCCAAGTGAGGCAATTTCCTAAAACTACTAAGTTCCCAAAACCCACAATTTCATTTTAAGACAAATGAATGTAAATGATAAGACATTATTTTGTGTCGAATGAATATTATATGTTATAGATAACATGTAAAAGTACACTGTTGGCTGTGAATATTGTACGTTATATGGCATTTACTAGACACATTGTATTATACACGTAATGTACGCCATGGGTGGTTAGATTATGTACATGTATGTCTATACATGACATGTAACACAAGTTTAATTATATATACTGCTCAGGATTTTCTTGGCACACTCTATTATGAACAGAAAGTGCACTGTAGGTTGTTACTATTTTGTCGTGTACTCCATACATAATTTTGTAATGTGCACCATGGGTATTGAAGATTGTAAACTATACAGTATTTACCAGGCACACTATATTATATGCATTATGTACATTATGAGCCGTAGTTAATATTTTGTACTGCAAACTATACGTGTAATCTACATTATGGGAGTGATTATTAGCTTAAACTTCTGTTTATTGGAAATTCACAGTGTCCTGTTGTAATATTCCGCTGTCATAGCTTCTCTAAAATTATTATATTACTATTGGCCAGCTGTTATGTAATATAGGAAAGTAGCCTTATTGGGATTTAGATGATAAGCCTTGATGCAACTTCTAATCTTCAAATGGAAGGTGTATATAATCTTGCTTATGTAGGAACTTGCTCCTATTGATACTAGTTTCATTGATCTTTGTTAGTTGCAATTTACATTAAACACCAATCATTTATTTCTCTAAACTCTAGTTCGTAGACGGTTCGTCCTCCATAGCTTAGCTTGGATGGTTAAGGAACTGCATCATGACCTCAAGGTTTTGGGTTAAATTTCCCATGTCCCTGTCCCCTAAAATGGCAGTAGAACAAGAAAAGAATGAAGGCAAAAAAAGTTAATGAAGAATCAAAATAAATGTATCAAATGATCCTATCCCTACAATATTTCCTTTCGGCCAATTACTCCTATAACATCCAATTCTCTTTAGTGCAACAAATTGTGTACTGATACATGTGATGCCAATTGGTCACATGCCAGGAATTAGGTAACTATGTGTTAGATGGCATTTCCTATCGGGGATGCTTTTACATTAATCTTATTATTATGTTTGCCTTGCTTTGTCACAGGTTAAGGTAGTCAGGGTCACTAAGAGAGTGCATGAGGCATATTTTGCGCAGCTGTACCTTACAAAGGTATTCACCCCCTCTCCCCTGCCCCCCCTCCTCCTCTAGTTGATGAAGCCTCAAGTTGATTTTCCAGTGACTATAGCGTGGGGAATTTCTTTCAGGTAGATGACCTGAGCACTTGTGTTAGCTTTGACCTTCGACCCTCAGATGCCATCAACATTGCTGTGAGATGTAAGGTACTGAAAGATGTTCTTGTCGGAACTGACAAGTAAAAGAATATATTCATAGGTTGGGAAGTGAATTAGTTTTCCTATTATTGTGATGGGACAAATTTTTTTTTTTCTGAAAAAGATTGCTTTTTAATACTTTAGCATGGGTTCAAAATAAATTCCCAAGAAACTGTTTAGGATGCCCCTGATAGCGGTCTAACAATTCATTTTCACTATACTATCCTTATCATCTCCCATATCTCTCTATCTTGCTCCCCCTCCCTCCTCAGTAGGGCCAGTTTTCTGAAAGATCTAGAAGAGATTAGGTGACATTTATGTGAACATGGACTAGAGCTTATTTTCTTATGCTGAAATGGAAAGCCTTTATGTGCATTGAAAGAATATAAGCCCTAGAAGTGCCTTGCACAGTTAATTCATTCATTAATAAATGCAGGTGCCTATTCAAGTGAACAAATACTTGGCATACAGTGATGGAATGAGAGTGATCGAGTCTGGCAAGCTTTCATCACATTCTCCTGCTTCTGATATTTTATCTTTTGCTGAATGGGATAGGTTTGTTTGCACTCCTTTTGAGCTAATGATAAATATGTTTTACATATGAGATTACTTTGTTACAGTTCTGCGAGAATGGGATGAGCTAGCAACTTATGATAGATTGCTGTACTTTTCTGTTACCTAGTTGCTACTAAAAAAGTAGAAAAATGCCAATCTGTTTATTTAGCTGCTAACTTCATTACATGCAATTTGAACCCTAATGAGTCTCAATAATATTCATAGTACTGAAGTTGTACAAGTAATGCTTCTCTAGTTCCCTTCACGTTTGTGTTGAATTTTTTTACTTCAGTTTTCAGAAAGATTAAATTGAAAATAATGTTTTTCAGGCCAAGTGGTCAACCTTGCCTTGATTCGGAGGAGTTCAATCTTCTGCGCAACATGATGTTAGCTATTGATCAGGAGCTATATGGAGAGGCTGGTATGTTGTTCTCTACTATTTCCATTTCTCTTGATTTTGTTAATGTCTAGTAATTTGCTTTGGTGCAATTAAATTAGGTTCTGAAGTTCCATATTTGAGGAAATTAAAGGAGGGACATTTTGTTCCATATAGGTGTAAGTGAAAAGATATTTGCTTGTTGAATTGGGGTAAAATTTAAATTCACTGCCTGCAATATATTCCTATTAAGTGCAAAATTTGACCAGTAATCAGCACTTTTAACGCTTCCTGAAATCCAGGACATGCAATTACAATGATAAATGCTTTAGTGGCACACCGTTTGCTTTGTAGGTGGTAGGTGCAAGAGCAAAGACGTTTGCTTGTTGAATTGAGTAAAACTCAAAGGCTCTGTCCACAATGAACTCTTACTTAGTTGCAAAATTTGACGTTTAATCATGCCCTAAGTTATAAAGAAATCCAGGATGTGCAAGTACAATGATAAATGCTGTATGGTATCAAAATTTTTTGGGGTTCTTCCAGTTGGTGGCATTAATTCCATAGAGGCCCTACTTTTCTGAAAGTTTTATGAACTTGGTCCATCTTACGCTTTGAATCTGGTTATGGCAGCTGAGTGGAGGGACAAACTTGGTCAGTTTCGGGCTGCGAGGAACTTAAAGAAGTTCACTTGACAGGTGCTATTAATAATCCACATGTAATCAAGAAATTCAGCTGTAGATAAGTACTCCTGACTTCAAGTTCTAACTTGCTTGCGGATCCCAGGCGTTTATTCTGTAAATAAAAATGGTGGTTGGATGCTGATGAATCTGGAAAAGGGCGCAATCCCTGGGCACCCGCTTGTTCACTCCACCAGCAAAATGTGGAGCAAATCTGTGTAAATATAAGAATATGCATATATGTAAATGAAACTGCAGTTCTGGTGTAATGTCGAACCAAGGAACTCATTTATTCCTATATGTATGTTAGATTATAGACTTTAGTTGTGATCTGCTGTTTCTGTAGTGGTTTGCTGTGAGTGTGTTTCCTCTGGTGTTGGCGTGCGTTTGGTGGTACGATTGGGGGGAAAAAATAGTTTTATCAACATCCTATTCTAGCGGAAACGCTGAGGTGGCATTTGGATGTGGAAAAATATTTTTTCCTTTTATTTTTTATTTTTAGTTTTCATTTTCCATGTGCAGTTTTGTAAGATATTTTTAAGAAAATATATTTAGTTGTTTCCACAAGAAAATAATTTTTTGGAAATGACAAATTAGAAAACATGTTTAGTTGAGAATTTTTTTTTTCTAAACAGTATTCTATGTCCTTGGATGGTTGAAATATTCAAATGTAATACTCATAAAAGAAAAAAAATGTTCATTTCATTAAAAAAAAAGCGCTATCATAATCATAACATTAAGAAAAGATTATTTAAAAATAGAGCTTTAGGATAAAAAAAAACCAGTTAAAATGTAAAGGTAATTACAACAAAAGAGAAATTAATTTTGTAAAATAAGAAGTATCAACTTTAAAATCCTGAAATTAAACTACTTTTATTAAGAAAAGATCATTTGAGACGATAGTAATTACAAGTCTTGCTAGCAAAATTCAATACTTAGATGTATACAAGTATAACTATTTAATAATTCCAATAAAAACAAGACTTTATAGTTATAACTAGAATATTGTAGCTTGTGCCTTGATTTACTCATGCGGTGAAATCCAAGATCTGATTCTATTAGTATATGAGAGAATAAGTAGTAACAGTAGTCAATTTCAGTTAAAATATTTAACAATAACAATGCTTACTTTAGAGTAGGCAACAACTAGAATAAATTTGTTTATAGATTAATTAAATGTAGATTAACTAATGACTCCAAGATTTTGGTACTAATAATCAACTTCCTAGCCTTACTTATCCATGAGCAACCATCAATCACCATAATTTTGAAATCAAGTAGTTACTAACCAATTCAAACACGAGTTTAAAAAGAGAATGTTTATCGCATAACAACCAAAGGAATACAAAATGATATCAAAACATATACAACAGCAGTACACAAACCAACAGGGGAAGAACAAAGACATTCTAGCAACAACAACAAAAAACTAAACACACAAGGTGTAGCCTGAAAAAAGCAAAGATGAAAAAGAGAGTAGGCAACTAGTTTTATCCCACCCATAGGCTAAGCTACCATTCAAACTATAACTCGGGCATTTGACATTTTATGTGCCCATAGGCTAAGCTAGCATTGCAATATCAACAAGACAAATCTTCAAAAGTCATTCAATGCAAAACTAAAATTTCAACTTTGCATAGCATGATCAAATAAAATATGTCATTCCCCTAATCATTTGTTCCATAGCATTTGCTCATAGATTCACCATCAACATACAATTTCTCAAAAAAAGCATTATAACATGAAACCACAATTAACTATATAAACCTTACCTAACTTTGCATATGTACGACAGGTAAGTTTAAGTTTTCACTTATATCAATTAGAAGCCTTAAATGCCTCTTTAACCCTCAATTAAATGAGCTCCAGATTCCTTTTCCTAGCTGCCCAACAGCTTTATTTCAAGCATAACCATGTTATATTAATACAACTATATCTCATTACTTAGACACTGAAATTTCAAACCATAAAATTTTCAGTAAACTACACATATAAGGTATAATTCTGCTAAATATTAGCTCCAAATATGTATCACATGAATTATAGCATAATTTATGAGATTTCAGTTTGTTGCTGTCTTGTAGCTTCATTTTCAACATAACCATGTTGTACTGATATAATTATATCTCACTGTTCAAATGCCATAATTTCAAGCCGTAAAATTTCCAGTAAACAAAACATAAAAAGTTACAATTTTGTTAAATATTAGCTTTAAATATGCATCACTTGAATTATAGCATAATTTATAACAGCTCAGTTCATTGTTGTCCAGTAGTTCTAGTTCCAGCAGAACCATGCTGTACTAAAATAGTCATATTTTACTACTCAGACATCAGAATTACAAACCATAAAATTTTAGGAAACTGCACTTATAAGGCTATAAATTTGTTAAATATCATCTTTAAATAAATGGTCATTTAGTCTATCATAGCAGCAAATCCCTCTAACTGATAAAAGAGATTAAGTTGAGAAAATCTTTTGGACAGCCCCAAAAAATTAGAACACAAGGCATAAAATTCATTTAAATTACAAAAGAAAATATTAGTAAACCCCTCATACAATAGGAAAAAGTGAAGATAAAAACAATTAAATGCATGTTTAAAGCATAGATCTGATTAGAAATGAAACATCATGGTATAGGAAATGAAATGAAGTGTTCATGTACCTCTTTTTCCTTTTTTTTTTTTATCCCTAAAGTATCAAATTCAACAAGAATTTGATAGTAACCGAAATAGCTTTTGCCTCACCAATGGTTAGGGAGCTTTGTTTCTTTTTTCTCTTGATCAAATGGATCCCAATAAGTAGATCTAAATCACCTTAAGCAGCAATATTAAGGATATATTGACTAAGAGAAGAAATTGAAATAGATAATTTTACTCCATAAGCTAAACAATGTACTTCTGTTAGACAAACCAAACATAAGGTTAAGCAGCAATATCAAGGATATATCTAGCAACAAACGAACAACTGGCGTGTTGACTATTTCTTTTCTTAATGAACTAAATATTTGACCTAGCACATAATGGGAACCAGTAAACTGTAACCTTATTGTCATCTTCCACATGATTTATACAAAGATAAAATAAAAAATCTTGAGAATCTGATATGAAAGTTACAGGATATTTTCTAGTCTCTTGTTAGAATAAGCATGAAAAAATAGATATAAGGCTATTCTATGTTTCTCAATCCATTAATTAGCAAGGAATGCCCAAGCATTTGAACTTTGGTAAGCCATTTGATAGGTGCGCCTTATAAGAAACTTAAAATTAGTGGATTGAGTTATATGTCCATCATTGTCAACTATAATAAAACACAATTCTACATATTTTAATCCTTGCTTGATTGAGCCAAACATTGCTTCCCTTCAACACAATCTCAAGAAACAAAAAGAAAACTCAAGCAATTTGACAATAATCCAACTAAAAATCAACCAATTAAGAAGCCAATCTACAAAACATGAACTTAATAATATAAGACCACAAAGCAGTGCACAACACACGCAATCACTCTAATCAAGCTAAATAAAGTGATCAAGTATAATCAAAAGTAAATAATATCTAAGAGGTACACCATATGAACGAAATATAAGGTAACAATAAGAAAGCCTTTAAACCTATAAACATTAAGAGGAGAAGAATATCTTAAATTAAAATGCACCAGTCAATGCCAAAATCAGATTTTGCATCCACTACTCAATAATGAAGTTATTAGCAGAGTAACGGATGAAATCCAGCAGAAGGCCCTATATTTGCTTCATCCATGAGAATTGGGTGATTGTTCAACACCCTGTCATTGAGAACTAGCCAAATTGGACATATATAAAAATTCAGGCAATCCCCAATTTCCAAACGAGCCAAGTATAGTAGAAAACAAAAGCAAAAACTGAACCCAATGTTCTCACACATGGAAAATAGTAGCAATAACATAATTGAAAACCTCATAAGGATCCCACCGGAACTACTTCGTCGGCTCTTCATTGTTCTCTAATTTGATACCTAATCAAAAGAGATTGAGAGGAGAAGGAGGGAGAGATAGAGACTAGGAGAGGCAGAGAGAAAGTACTAGATGGTTGCTTTTTTGCGAGTGGAGAGGGAGGTTGAAGGCGTTGAGAGGAAGATGTCGATTGAGAGAGAGAGTGAGAGGGAGAAAGAGAGGATTTTTCCCCGTTTTCGGGAAAATAGAAACTAACTAAAAGTGAGTTTTCCAATTCTTAGCAATATGAAAAATTGTTTACCAAGAAAACAAAAAAAGAAAATTTTATAACCAAACATGTTTTATTTTCATTTTCTAATTTTTAAAAAAATTTGTAGAAAAAAAGAAAAATTTTCTGGAACTAAACACAACTTAAGTTTTTTTTTTTTGTATTTAGAAAACACTGTTTGAGTTTTTAAATGGACTAAATGCACCATTAGTCCTCTAACTTTTACAACTCACATGAGTTGGTCCCTTAGTATGACTTAGTCCTCAAACTTTGCAAAATCATGCAACTTAGTTCTTAAACTTATTAAATGATGCGAGTTAGTTCTTTAGCTATCAGGACAAACTACAACTTTAAGCACTAACTTCCAATCTTTCAACAAAATGACCCTTCTATTTAGGAACTCCCATTATCACCAAACTCATAGGTTAATAAACATTACTAAGTTGTTAAACATATAATTAACTAATTAAATAACTTACAAAATGATAATTCAAAAAAATTATATAAAATAATTTAAATTTTTTTTAATTTTTTAATAATTTATATTTTTATTATTTTTTAGAAACTACTTTGGTTGATTTATTGGAAAGCAAAAAAACTATCTTTTATGTACTCCACTATTACGTTGATCAATTATTTTTTTATAGGTATTTTTTCTCAACTTGTTTCGTACAAAATATGCAATATTAGGGAGTTATGAATTTAGAGATCATTTTGGGAGAGTTTTTGTTAAGTAGATTTAGTTTTCAAACAAATACTAATAGTATGTATAATTTAAAAGAAATAAATCTAATAATTACTAATATGAAATTAGCATCGAATCTCTAGAACTAGCTTAATGGATGGATTCCACTTAATTAGAATATTGACTATTTTTTTTATTTTGATGGATTCCAACTAGTATTTATATTTGAGCAAAAGATTTAAATTAAACAAAAAGAAGCCATTAATATGCAAGAAATTGAAGAAATAAAGAAGGTAAAGAAAAACTGAGGAAGAAGATAAAGAAAAAATCATCCCAAAGTTAGAGGTTGGATTGTTTTTTTGTGTGGAAAAATTGCTAATAATGGGGGAATTTATATTACTAAAAAAGTAAGAAAATATATAGGAAAAATAAATGATCAAAGTAAAGGTGGAGAAAATAAAAAATGGATTTTTTTTGGCTTTCTAGTTGGAATCCATCAAAAGAAAAAAAAAGTAGTCAATATTCTAATTAAGTGGAATCCATCCATTAAGCTAGTTCTAGAGATTCAATGCTAATTTCATATTAGTAATTATTAGACTTCTTTCTTTTAAATTATACATACTATAAGTTTGAAATTACAATTTTTTTATTATTGTTTGTTTTTTGTAAAGGGGACATATCCTTATGTTGTTTTTTTTATGGTTTATATAGCAGTTTTTTTGTAGAATCAAAAAGTTCAAAAACTTAGTATAAGAGTTTTAGCTAATACCTATATAAAAGTGGGTAAATTTTACTATTTATTTTTAAATTTTTCTTTGGGAACAAATGATAAAAAGTCCAAAGAAATTATAGTACCATCTTCATTAGCATGAGAAATGCAATGGATGAATTAGTTTTAAGATGATGTGGTATACTAATTCTAAATCACAAAATATTAATACAAAAAAGATTAATTTGGAAAATTATTTGAAAACTAAATCTATTTTAAAAAAAAAAAAATCTTCCAAAATGATCTCTAAATTCATAACTCCCTAATATTGCACATTTTGTAAGAAAAAAAAATGTGAGAAAAAATATTTAGAAAAAATAATTGATCAATATAATAGTGGAGTGCATAAAAGATAATTTTTTTGCTTTCCAATAAATCAAGCAAAGTAGTTTCTAAAAAAATAAGCAAAATATAAATTATTAAATAATTATAGATTTTTTAAATTATTGTATATAATTTTTTTAATTATCATTTTGTAATTTGTTTAATTAGTTAATTATATATTTAGCAATTTAGTAAATTTTGTTAACCTGTGAGTTTGGTGATAGTGGAAGTTCTTAAAAAGAATGGTCATTTTACTGAAAGATTGGAAGTTAGGACTTAAAGTTATAGTTTGTCCAGACAGCTGAAAGACTAAGTCTCACCATTTAAAAAATTTGAGGAGTAAGTCACATGATTTTGCAAAGCTTGAGGATTAAGTCATACTGAGTCAAAGTTAAGGGACCCACTTGTGTGAGTTGGCAAGTTGGAGGACTAATAGTGCACTTAGGCCTTTTTAAATCACAAATGCGTCTACTTTTAAAAAGCACCATGTTAAGGTGCTGCTCAGCTGCCACACCAACTCTGAAATTGAGTCTGTGTGATGGGCTAATTACGTTTATGTGATGGTTTTATTTCACTTGTGCCCCCTTTCCAATTTTTCTTCAATTTGAGATTAAAAAATTTTTAATTTGGGGGGATGCCAAGGAATTATGAATAAACCTAATCCGTTGTTGTCTATATTGCGATTATATTAAAAGTTACATCCGTTCCATGACAAATTTCATCTTTTTTATTTCAGCTAAACATGAATTTATTTATGTTACTGTTTGCTTAAAAAAAATTCAAAAAACAAATATATTTTGAAACTAGAAGTTTTCATTTTGTATAAAAATTATTGTTGTTGTTTTTTGTGTTTTTGTTCTTAATTTTCTTCTGCTCTATCTTTTAAAGCAAATGATGTCGAATGCGAGATTCGATTTCTACTTCCACTTCACTCCCAAAATCAAGAACCATTTTTCATATTTATGGTGTTTTTTTTTTAATTTTATCCTTGTTAAATAGGCTTATACCCTTCAGAAAAACTTTTGTTATAGTTGTGTTATTTTTTTTTTCTGTTTTTCTGCTTTTTAATTGTATTATTTATTTAAATGTAATTGATCTCTGCAGGATATGAGCAGAATGTCTAAGACCTTTAATAATAAACTTAGTGCTCGATTGCCTACAACCAATGACAAGACTAGAGGCAAGTGTATTGATCATGAAGACCATATGATGTTTAGGTTAGTAACTGATTATGTAATAGAGGAGGAGACATACCTTGGGGTGTCTCCGGATGTCTTATGTATAGAGTCCTCTCTCTTAAAGGTTGTGGAAGAAATCCTCTAATCTTGTGATCATCTTCATGATTTGAGAGATTCGTTTCTATCTCGACGGTCAATTTGCTAGGTGGCTGGTGTATGGACCGTGTTGGAGAATGTTTGCATCCTTTCAGTGAGGCGTGGTCTAAGGTTGGTTGTAAACATGGAATTAAATACTACAGTATACCATTTACCACGGATACGTGATACGCGATATAAATATTCTGTCATTTTATTATGCAGTATACCACTATATTTCGTATATCGCTTATTTTTTGTGTACATTCTGTCCAAAAACTGCAATATACCTCAAATATCGTAAGGTACGTACCGCAGTATTTTTATTTTTTACGAATGTGTGTGAGATTTTTTTTTCTCATTTTATGTCAAAATATCATAAATATACAAAACATTAGAATATAATTAATACACATATCATAAAAATAAATATTTATTTTTATTCTTTTGCTTTCTTTTCTTAATTAACAAGAAATCAGTAACGATATGCAGATGATATACCTTAAAAATTTACAATATAATATATGTAGCAGTAACAGTATTTAACACCTTAGTTGTAACATATCTGGATATCTGTAATTATGATAAATGATCATTCTTAATTTTTTTTTTTTTAGCAAATCATATGGCAACGAAGGGTAATAAAGATGCTAAGAAAGGTGAGACTGATGATTACATATAAGTATAGATGTGACCTAGGCCGGGTTGACCCGGCCCAAACCAGGACAAGATCGGAAGTCAAACATGGCCCTACCCAGTCAAACCCGCCCCGGCAAAAGCCCGCTAAGATATGGGCTGAATATGGGCCTGAGAGGAGGATGAAGTGCAAAACGGACCACCCCAGACTAGGACCTGACCCGTGAACTGCCCCTCCAGCAACAAAACCAAAAGAGTTCGGATGAGGAGGTGATATCTGATACGGAAACTTGAAATTTTTTTTTTCAATCATACATGTAGTTTGTATTTGATCTGATTATACTGTTCAGCACAGATCATAGGTTTCTATTATTCATCATTTCTAAAACGTTTTTGTCATTTCAAAATGTAAGGTCCGTTCCGATTATTTGTATGTGTTGTTTGGTTTTTTAACTTGATAAAATTTATATCGGATGTAGTGTTTTTTCTTAAAAATATTTATAATATATATAATTAATTATATTTCTAATTTTTTTTAAAAGAAAAACTCCAAACCTGCCCCATCCCGGACTAGCCCTGCCAGTGACCGGGCCAAGTCCAGTCCTCGTGACCCACGACCAGGACCGGCCGAGCCGGGGCCGGGGCCGGTCCTGGGTCAAGCTGACCTGGTTCCCCGCTCTACATATAAGTTCTACATGTTAACTAGGGTTCAGCTGTAATGTGGGAGAAAATTTGCGTGTTATTATTCTTGGGTAGTAATGCTCATCATTAGCCTGGAGTCATAGGCATCTCACGTTAATTACATGTGTTGACCGACCCTAATCCTTTAATTTTATTCTTGTTCTAATTCCAACCTTAATTTTGTTTGTCTCGTGTCCCAGACATGGTCAAAATGTTTCATTTTATACATTTTTTAGACAGAATTCCTCAGGTTGGATGAAAAATGACACAAAGCATGTAGCTATAGGAATAAATGCTAGCTTTAACTCCTATAATTTTTTTGATTTACCAAACAAGAAAAACTTTAAAGCTTTTATGTCTGACGATCCAACCATCATCTTCAACCAAGTCGATATGATTCTCTCTCTGTTCCCACCTCGAAAACGCCAGCTGCCATCACGACCAACATGGTGATCCCCATCTTCGTTCCATCTGTTGGACATTTCGCCATCTCTGTTGAATTTCCTTCTTCGTCCCCAAAAACACACAACCCAAGCTCCCCCACTTTAACCACAATCCGGACCTGATCTCCTTTCACCCCATC
Organism: Aquilaria sinensis; assembly: GCA_005392925.1. Lineage (NCBI taxonomy): Eukaryota > Viridiplantae > Streptophyta > Magnoliopsida > Malvales > Thymelaeaceae > Aquilaria > Aquilaria sinensis. The sequence continues at coordinate 317,530 of SMDT01002626.1, read as the reverse complement.
ATCGTACCCATCGTCGACGGCCTGATATCGCCTTTCTTTGCTCTTCGATCTCGAAAGCCCAGCAATTCACTTGTTGCTGCCCTTTCAATTTTCCTCATCGATCACTGCTCTTGCTGACTACTCGATACCCTCAAATGCTGCTCGCCCCACCCTACGCTGATCAGTCACACCCACATCCTCTCCGCGCTTGAGACCCGCGTCACCCTCCTACCTAACAGCCTTAAAAGTGGCAACAAAATCATCGATCGTTGCTCGCACTGCCACAGCGGGTGTTTGGATCGATGCTAGCTTGTGCTTCGAGACCATGGAAATCAACGACACTGCTCACTTCCAGATTCAGTAGCGTCTGGGTGCATTTTCGGCTGTCGGTGTCGATGCCATGAGTTTTGGGATAGTGGAGGGAGGTCTAGTTAAAATTGGGGAAATTTAGGAAGACGATGGTATGGTCTTTAGATTTCAAAGCTTAAAATTTTTTGGCAAAAATAAAAAAATTTTAGGGGTTAAAACTAGTATTTATCCTTAGAATTATAAACTGATGAGACATTTTCCATCTTTTTAATCCGAGATAATAAATTTCATAAAAAAGGTCTAAAACAGAACATTTTAAGTTTTTTAACTATGTTAAAGATGTAGAAAGAACAAAATGAAGTTTGGGGTAAATAAAATTAAAAGGTTATGGTCAATGCGTGTAATTAACCCTAGGGTCCCTCAAGCTTTGATTAAAAATTACAGTAAAATCTAATAAGGATCACTTAGCTTATTTTTTTTTGTCTTAAACAGGTACTCTACCTTCAAGTTGTTCTAGTAATGTCTCTTTTCTTTTATTACGTGTTCCAATCAATTACTTTTTATCAATTTCAACATTAAATCTAACAAAAAAAATGCTAATATGGTATTAAAAAATATTAAAATAAATCATATAATAACACTTGTAGTCCTTTAACCTTTTCTATCAACATATTAAACCATAATATTCTAAATTTGTTGTTTATATTACTCTGCCCTTCCTCTTTGCCGTTCAAGCTTGGAGGTTTTGTCATCAAATCAGCCAAATTTGCAAATTGTGCCGCCATTCAAGCTACTGAAAACGAGACCCTAGTGCCGCTGAAACCCAGACCCCAGTGTACGTCACACACGCCGGACTTCGCTCCTGTCTCTACCATGGCCGCCTCCAAGCTCACAAGATCCAATTCCTAGCAGTATGTCCCCTCAGTTTATGAGTCCTACTATCAATTCAAGGTTGACGGCATCGACATCGGCAAAAGGACTTTGTCTCTCGCAAATAGAGATCTATGACTTCATCTCACATGATTTGAGATTGGCAGAAGGCAACAACAACAGATTGGAGGGTGGGTTGGTGCACAGAGATGCCTTGGATCAATTAGATGGAGGAGCAGAGAAAGAGAAGCGCTATCTGCGCTCCCTATTCCAGTAATCAACGTCTTTGGCGAAGGACACAATGATCGCACATGATAGAGCCAAGGCATGGAGCAGCATCAAGACTGTGGCAAGATTTCATGGTGGGGCAGCAGAGATTTGACGACATCGTCTGATGCAGGTGAAGGAGGAGTGCTGCTTTGGGGGGTTTGATTTTTGGGCGGCGGCATCAATTAAGCAACGAAGGGATTTGGGCCAAAGAGGTGGGAGAGATTGGGCGGAGTTTGGGATGAATATGATGGAAATTTGATGGAGGTAGTATAAGTGGTAGATTTAGAAATTAAATGTTTAGAACTATGTCCTAAAAAAGTTAAAGGATTATAAATATTATTTTAAAAGTACTTTAATATTTTTTTTATATTATATTCTTTAATATTTTTTTTATATTATATTCATAATTTTCATCTAATTTAACTCTAAAATTAACAGAATGTATCATAGGACACACAATAAAAGATAAGGTAGCTCGCTGAGACAATACAAGGTTAAGTACCCAATTATAACAAAAAAATAAATTAAATGACCCTTTATGAATTTTACCCTTAAAAATTATGAGATGGAACGAATGACATCTTTTACAATTGAAAAATCTAATCGAAAGGCTGCCGTAAAGAATGTACAAGGATTACAATTACAACAACACTGGGACTACTCTATTCTGGAGAATACTTTCTATCCCCCTAAACAGCTTTCATGAGCACTTCCTGTTACAAGTATAACCTCGCAGCTGCATCCTATCCATGCTCATTGCTCAGTCTTCAACATCTGATTATAATGGCTTACTATCTTCTTGTCCCGTTCGTAGTAGACCTCCATTTTCTTCAATGGTTTCAGATCCAGGTCAATGAAATATGCCTGAAATGCTGTCAACTTGAATGAGAAATCTCCATCACAGACAACAAGTTACACATCAGAAGCTGCACTTTCACTTCAGCCAAACATGCTTGATTATGCACAGAACATAATTTATTAACAGGAAATTCCAACTCTAATTTCCAATATGAAAAGATCACTGGGCCTTTGTTCTTCAATATGACTATTGATACTAAGAAATTGGTAGGAGTGGCGTACCTTGTAGTAAAAAACTTGGTTTGTTGATGCAAGTTTTATGGTGTTGTATGAGGATCGAGAATCAGCACCTTCTCTTGGCCTAAAGCTAATCATCAAACTACAGTCTTTGGCAGTTGCAGCAATTAGGAAGTCTTTCACAATCTTCAAGCTATCATCCAAAGAAATGGAGTGCAATGAGATGTAATGTTCTGACGCCCTGTCTCCCTTCAGTTCTCTACAAATTGCACACGGCTGAGAAATTATGTTATAATAAGCATGAATTGCTCCTTCAACATCCAAACTGTCAAGCTTCTGCACTTCAAGAAGCCGATCTAATACCCTAGAACTATAAACTGTGTCAGCAATTAGCTGTATAAAACTCCTTGTACGCAAACCATTGTCTGCAACAATAAAAGTTTTCAAAGCATCTTCAAAAGCTTCTCCAACCACAGAGTTAGTGCCAACAGTTCCACCACCCAAACCACCAAATACAAGGGAACCATTCAAAAAGACACGAAAATTATTCTGAGGAGTAGCATAAAGAGCCCTGATAGCTTTTTGTATCCTTTCTTGGGTGCCGGCAAATAGATCCAACGGATCATATTCACTCAGCTCAGATATCTGTAATATTTTCAACATGTCCATGTCAGTCATTATGCAAGTGAGTGAACACCAGCATCAAACTGGAAAAGATTTCAATCGAGCAGAGTTGAAAAGAGCTACTTCATGTTACAGTTGCACCAGACAATCATGGAACTTTTTTAGAGCAAAATTACCTCATGCTGATGCAATTTCAGGGCTTGGTGCATTCTGAAACGAGTTACAGACCTTTTAATGGAATTTTCTTCTGCTATGAATCTTGACACTGGGAGAAACCCGCATTTGGGCTAATTCATCAGAACATAGGTAAAGCAAAGAATTAGATGATAACAGAAAGTCAATGCTTGCAGATGATCACATCTAAAATCACGAAGCAGCAAAATTTGAAGTGTAATGCATAAGCACCTTTATCTCAACAGACATGCATCCTCCCCTTTTTAGGGTTCCTGAAACCAAAAGAAGTGTAAAAAGCTTTCAATCCTATGACTGTATTTGTGAACAGGATAAAGAAAAAATAATCTCCTAAAATATCTAAATTCAAAATACCGTCTTTGACATATTAGAAAAACACAAATGAAGTGGAATTTATATGTATTATTCCCTGTCCTCCGTGGCATCCCTAGCATTTTTTGCATCATATGATACGAAGCAGAAACAAACAACCAGCAACCTCTAGTTTCTGGGTATCCAATTTCTATTTTGTATCGGCTGCCAAAATTTTAGAACCAAAACTAATACCCAAAATTATTCCTCAATATTCTTCTCTGTGTCAACAAGCATGCTAACCAAAATTTGCCGCCAAATTCCGCAATAGAACAGACATGTTTTTCATCGGCACTGCAAAACATATTACTAAAAGAAAACAAAATAAAAGAAGAGATAAAAGCATCATCTTAGAGGGAAAGATAATGGAAACAAACTCCCCAAAAATCCAAGGAACCCAACACAAACCAAAGCTCACAATATAAAGCACCCCAATAAAAAATCTACCCCATAACCGAAGCATAGAACCCTAACCTAGAACAAAGCCCACACCCAAAACTATAGCCCAAAACCCAAAAAAAGCAGCCCTATCTTCGGGGAAAAGAGGATAGACATTTCTACCTAAAGGAATGGTGTACAAGGACATTTGCAATAAGAGATCAAAACAAGCATGAAAAACTAACTCTCCTTCCAATCCTTATGAACCGAAGCTGTATATACCTGAACATTTACCTTATCCCAAACAAAGATCTAGATTTCTAACGTAAAAAGATTTTACCACCCTCCCCACACACAAGCGGGAATGAAGAGCTAAAGTACATATAGATTTCTCCTTTGGCATAATAGAAACATTCATCAATAGGATTTTGAAAAAAAAAAAAAAGCTACTACCATTTGGGAAAACTGAGTGATCAGAAATGAGAAGTGCAGAATCACGGTGAACATCAACTTGAGCTGCATCAACTCGCCAAGCAGGTCGCTGGCAGATGACATTTCTTTCTACAGACTCGAGGAATTCCCTAGTCACAATCACACGTATCTGCCAAGTTGAAACAGGGACTTTTAGTCAAGATAGTCATTTAGAATTTACAAGTAACATTTGAAACTTTTTCTTACTATCAGAAAAATAATTTAATGAGGGGCATTAGAGGCACCAAGAGAAAAACAAGAACAACATAGATCCAAGCTTAAGACAAAATCTTAAAAAATCCCAAAAACCCATGAGAACCCAGGAGAGAATCAACACTCAAATGAAATTGGCAAAATTGCCTCCCACACCCTGTGCTGCAATCTCTATTTTTCAATTTTGGCAGACAAGCTTGTGCCTTCTGAACCATGACAGGTCACTGCCAGTATCTGACAAACTAATGGTGTCAAGCCCAAAACTTGATTGGAGAGTTTTTCTTGAAAGTCCTCCTTCCTCCTTTGATCCAGGAAGGGTCCCAAAGCTGACTCTAATTGCAAGTATTCGTTGTCAGACAAGGATAGAATGTTTAACTCAAACGTCATTTTTAGAGAGCAACATTGCTCATCCTGATTCTCTTGACTTTCCATCTCATCTGCCCAGCGAACCTTGTTCACAGCTTTGCCCTTGATCTGATCCTCTCATTCTTTGTTCCCAAACCCGGGATTAGAGCCCTCCAAGGTAGATAAGCTTCTCATCTTAACATCTTAAACGAAAAACAGGAACACAAGAAAACTCGTCTCATCAAAGAGGAACATCTAAATATTTCCCTTTGGTTCCATATTCTTTCTTTTTGGCTTTGTTTCACCAGGAGTTTGTCAGTTAGTGAGATTGAATTGGCTGAAAACTCTAGAATATATTCTTTGTGAAGTTCTCTGGCACCTCCTTGGTGCCTCAATAAAACCATTTTTCCATCAAGAAAATGAAAATCTTCTCAACAAACAATGGCAATGGCAAGAACATAAAACTCGCTCAAATACACGAGGGAATTGCTTCACGGTCAGAACTTAAACTTCCACTCTGATCCCTGTTAATGGAGGAAACAAAAAACCGAAAAGAAATTAATTTGAGGGGTGAAGTTAAGCATACCCCTGGATCAACATGTTTAGCGCCTAACAACGGGGCCAAGACATGCATGACATAGCGCTGCTCTACAATTTCTTTGTTGGGAGACGATACAAGTTCCTTGCTCTCTCTCCACAGCAGCCGTTCATGCGGCGTCAAAGCTCCATTACAATTCACTGCCTTCTTCTTGTTTGTCGGCGACTTCAAAATCCTCATTACTTTCCCGACCTGATATTATTTTCCAAGAGAAAGAGAGTATCAGCGGGCTAAAAGTGAAGCAACAGTGTAGAGCGAGTATTGTAACAATCTTTTTTGAGGAAAAGCACTAATGTTGGCACTTTCGCAGTTAAGAATCTTCACATGTCATCCAAAACTTTGAAATCCAGGTGAATAAACTAAGCACGTGAAATATAATGTTCCTGCAGAACAAACTCATGGGCATAGAATTGAGAAAGAAGAGAAGGGGGGAAACGCACGAGAGAGGGAGATGAGCCGGTGTAAGCGAGAACGAGGTTGGCAGCTCCTTCACCTCTGTAGACCCAATCGGCGGCGTCTTTTTTGTCCAAAATCACATCCTCCATCCACACAGTCAAATTCAAAAATATCCGAAAAGGAAACCCTAGAAAAAGGATGATCGAAGCGAGTTGCAACTCCGATTCTAATGAATTCAGAATGGGGGAGCTGGCTGAGAAGGAAAAGCATAAGAGTGTGGTAGGGGATGGGGTTGAGATTACCAAGTACATTCCAAATTAAATTTCGCTCCTCTTGCAGCCAGAGGTGGTACCTGTGCCGGGTCGACCCGGCCCAAATCAGGACAGGATCGGAAGTCAAATCGGCCCGACCCGGTCAAATCTGCCCCAACAAAAGCCCGCTGCCGAATATAGGCCTGAGAGAAGGAGGTGGTGCAAAATGGACCGTCTCGGACCAGGACCCGACCCGTGGACCGCCCCGCCCTGCCTCGCAAGACCGGATTGGACCAGCCTGGGCCTGGCGCCCAACGGCTTTTGCACACAACGAAAACCTAAAAAAAAAAAAAAAAATTAATGGGTTAATTACACAACAGATCCTCCAACGGTTTTCTGTTCTAGTATTAACCGTCTCATCCGAGGCAGCATTTAGTGCCGGAAAACGAGTGATATTAGAGGAATGATCAAGATTGACACTCGGCGCGGTAGAAGTATGCATATGTAACCGAGATTGGGGCCTTACAGCACTCCGCCAGCAAGACCAAAAGAGTTCGGATGAGGAGGTAATATCCGATACGGAGACTTGAAATTTCTTTTTTCAATTATACATGTAGTTTGCATTTGATCTGATTATGCTGTTCAGCACAGATCACAGGTTTCTATTATTCATCATTTCTTGAACGTTTTTGCCATTTCAAAATATAAGGCCCATTCCAATTATTTGTAAGTGTCGTTTGGTTTTTTAACTTAATAAAACTTACATTAGAGGTGGTGTTTTTTTCTTAAAAATATTTATGACATATATAATTAATTATGTTTCTAATTTTTTTTTAAAAAAAAATCCAAACCCGCCTCGCCCCGAACCTGGCTCTGGACCGCCCCGCCTGCAACAGGGCCGGTCCCAGTCCTGGGTCACGAGGACTGGGCTCAGTCGGTCCCGGGTCGAGCTGACCCAATTCCTACCTCTACCTGCAGCCTAGTCTGGTGCACCGCTCATTCCAATTCTCATCATATTTTTTTGCCTAAAGCCATTTTTGACCCCTAAACTTTCATGACCCGGACACTTAGCCTCCTAAACTTGGAATCGGTCTAACTCGCCCCTTGAACTTACCTAAGCCAGACACTTTGCCCCGTTTTACCCTATGTGCATATCACGTGACCTTTTTCTCCAAACGCCATTTGTTTCTTACATCCACTCTTCATGAATCAAGGCAGAACGCATGTTCTTCAGTTCCTTGGCCTTACTCCTAGTGGCGTAGGCCTCGATCACAACTGTATGAGCCACCACATAGGGCATCGCCTTCATCCTCGATCTACTTGAAGAGCTTATGGCTTCAAGGGCCAATTTGGCAAACATCTTGAAGGCACTATTAGTGAGGCCTTTTGTTCATATCTTGTGGAATAAATCCATCAGGTCTTCATGGATGTTTTGTCTATAGGCCTTTAGATTGATCCCTCGCTCCCATCCAAATCGCCGCCGCCTAAGTCACCATTATTTTGACACCATGAATCTGACCGAAGACAAATAGGCAAAGATGGAGTGAAGCTAAGAGAATTCGACAAAGAATAAGACAATTCCTAGTTCTAATTCTTCTTATTGTTTGAATTTTTGGGGGAGAGAAAGTGGTGGCAGTTGAATAGATAAATTCAATGACACAGAGCCTCGATGGCGACGAAGAAACAAATGGAGCAGGGGTAAGAACTGATTCATGAAGGAAAGGAATAAAATAGGAGTAATCGGAGAATAGGGCAAGCCCTGATTCATGAATGATATCACTTGTTGATGAAGGTAAATTTTGTGGTCAAACATATTGACTTTTTGTCAACTTTAACCACCATTTTCTACCTCACCATTTAATATTTTTGGCCGATTCTTACTTTGATCCTTCATTTTATAGGTTGGAGAAACGGACCGTAGCATTGGAATAGCACCGGAGCGAGCGGAACGAAAAACGGGCATGTAAAAGTAAAGAGAATTTATAACTGTAAGGCATGGGCCCTAGGAGTGAGGCCTAGTTGCCATAGTTCAAAAGCATGCTGCCTGGAATTGCACCCTGGAGGCCTAAGCGCCAGTTGAGGCCTAGGCCCTAGGCACCTACGAGCCTAAAAGCCTAGGCGCCCAAGCAAGCCTTCTTGAAGCCTAAGCACCAGAGCACCCTCGAGCCTGGAGGCCTAGAAACTAGAGTACCCTCTCTTGAAGCCTAGGCGCCAGGCACCCGGGAAAGTGGCCCCTACCTCAAATTTGAACTCAAGTTTGCTATTGGCCAAAAATTTCTATCTAAATGGTTTGATGAATGAAAGAGACACCTCCAAGGATAGAAAACCCTGGAACCTACCAAAAGGAGAGGACTCTTGATCTTCATTTTCTCATCTTAGACTTAGGTTTTTTATCACCATTTCTTGCATTTCTTCATATTCCTTGGGAACACTTGTGGATCCTTGCTTGAAGAAGATTTTGAGGACTTGAAGACTTGTAGGAGCCTTAAGGAATCAAGCATCTAGAGTCTATTGGGTTCCTTCTTTCCTTCTTTTATCTTGTATTTAGACATAGATGCTCTTTTATGTATTTTCATGTTTATGTTTAGTTTGATTATGAAGTAGTCTTCTTTACACTTTTTATGGTTGTAGCTACTTGAATTGGTTATGTTGGTTGGATTAATGACTATTTGACTTTGGTTTTCCTCCATTGCTTGTTTACTATTCTCCTTGAGCTTATTGTTGTATTGATTGATTAAGGGCTCTAGTCAATTACACCTTAGATTTATTTTAAACTCTTGGAAAAGATTAAAAGGAATTAGAATTAGGAGAAGAGTGTAGTGAGCATGGGCTTGTTGGGAGACTAGTCTAGGACACTAGGTGAAGTTAAATTGAACTTGTAATGCCTCTCTTGAACTAGCAATTTGGATGAGAGTCCATTCTAGTATAAGCTTGGGAAAGTGACCCTTTCACTTGGGAGAGTAAGGGCCCAATTAGTTAGTTTTACCAACAAATAGAAAAAGCCAAACTATTAGCCTTAATTCACTAGCTAACCAAGTCAAATAGTGAAAACCATAGGAAGTGTGTTTTGTTAATTCACTAGAAAACCTATAATTTGCATTGTGTTTGTCGTTCTTGTTTAGTAGTAATTTAAGTAGAGTTGCAAACTTAGTTATTTTCATAATGAGTAAATTATCAATTGTTGTTTGTTTAGCTAAAGTGAGTCTCAAGGTATGGTAATTAGCAAACAATATAAATCAATCCTCGTGAAAATGATACTTATTCACCCTATCTACACTTGTAAGTTGTTTATATGGAACTTAAATCAATAAAAAAAGATACACCTATAGCATTTTTCTCAAGTTCCTTATCTTCACCGCCACTAATTAGAACCATTTTCTAGAAAAAATAAATAAATAAAATAGAAAAGAAATGGTGTCTTCCTGCTTGATTAATTGCTACCACCACCCACTTGCAAGATCCTCGGAAGCTCTCTCCACCCCTGCTTTCACCCTTTGCTTCTCCACCAACTTTTTCTTTAAGACAATGAACATTAGAACAAGAAATTAATCTCGATTCGAAACCACCCATTTTTGATCCAATCACTGGTTTTCCCTCCGATGCAAAGGTGCTACCACTGGCCTAAATCGAATCGAACAACTAGCCGAAGATTGGAGCTCCCCAAGCAGACGGTGATGGTTTTTTAGCAACGGCTTCGCATTAGGGACAGAGGAAGAGAAAGAGAACGTGAAATTTCTTAGGAGCATTTTGATTTGATTCCTGAATAGCAGAGGTAGAAGGAACAAATGACAGCAAGCGGCATTTGGACTAATTAGGTCACATGAAGCGCACAAGAGCTAAAAGGGCTAAAGTGTTCAGTTTTTGTAAGTTTAGGGGCTGAGTTGAACTGATTCAATGTTGAGGGGTAAAGTGTCCGAGTCATTTAAGTTCAAGGGCTAAAAATGGCTTTAGGCCTTTTCTTTTTTCCCTTGCGTACAAAAACACTGCTTGGTAGGGGCCGGCGATGGCTGGTCTCTTGAGAGCTTTTTAGTACCAACAGCTGTTGATACAAGATTTTTATAAAGGAGATTCATATACATTTATAACTATTAAATTCTCATGTTAAATAAGAAAGTTTAGTGTACTGGTGAAAAAATATTTTTTTAAAACAAAATTTGAAAAATGTTCTAATTTAACATTTTTTTTATCATTGGTCGAATGATGGAAACAATATATAAACTATAAAGAATATGAGCAGGATATACATGTGTTATGAAATATAAATGACAAAAATCTCATTTTAGCACCTATATATATCTTCTATTTAGCTTATTAATTTTATATTGTTTCCAATTAGCTTCACAATTTTTTATGTTTGAATTAGAAGAAAAGAGTGGCAAAAAAAAGTTCAAGTCCTAGATAGGAAAATGTATAAAATTTAAATGGGCAGTATAAGAGTTTTTCTATCATCCTAATTATTAGTGAAGAAAAATAATTTACGCTATTTCTATCTTTCTTAAGGTAAGATGGACATATTATTTTATTTTAATAGATATTATAAAAATTATGTGGGTCCATAAAAAATGTTAAAGAAGTCCAATTACTTAATTATATACTTCCTCCGTCTGATATTCTTTGCACAATTCACTTTTCAACAATTAATTTATAATTTTTTATTTTCAACATTTTAGTATATAAATAAAGAACTTTTATATAAGAATAATAAATCAATACATATAGTTTCTAAATATATTTTTAAATTTTTTTTAATAAATACTAATATGAATAAATTCAAGTCAAATTATGTAAAAAAGTCAAATGGTGCAAAAAATATGGGACGAAGGTAATATTTCTTATCAACATTTTTCTAGAAAAAAAAAGGATTCATGAACCCCCATGTCTTCCACATGTATATGCCACTAACTAACGTTATAGTCTTTAATGATTTATTAATAATAGAAATTAAACTACTAAAGCAACAAATTATTCTTAGATAGTTTTTTTTTTCCCAAACTCTGGCAATAATCACTAATGTTAAAATCAAACCGGAGATTAATGAGTTATAAGTTATCATTCTATTTTATTTTCCATCATTTTTTAATTTTAATATTTTCCTGCTAATACCTTATCTACTCAAATATTATTTTTTATAATTTTTCACATCTTTAGAGAAAAAAAATCATAAAAATACATTTTTGTGTAAAAAAATAACTATAAACATCATCTTGAAGCATTGTCTTTTTATTAATATTCTATACATTCGAAACATTACAGGTGACAAATATAACAATGCGATCTAAGCTCTTAGAAGTGCAACATTAGTGCTAATGTTATAACTTCAATGATCTAGATTATTTTATCATGTATGTCATTCTTCACATAATCAAAGTTTTTTTATGTGTATATATAGTTTTAATTACTTCAAAATAACCCAAACTCGATCTAAACTTTACAAATTTATATTTCAATGATATGATCATTGCATAATTTACTACTAGTATTTACGAGTGAGTAGTCAAATGATTCCATTCGCCTCTTAGTTTTGATATGTCATCATACGATCGTAGAATTCTATTCTTGTTTTTTTTTTACTAGAAATTGTTATACGTACTAGTCCCTCCAATAATAGTGTATTATAGTTTCTTCTTTGTTAAAGTGTGTCTAGTTTGGGTTTACTTAGAGACACCTAAGAAAAATACGAGTGTGGCGGTATTATGGACTGACGAACATATCTCGTACGTCCGTCATTGTGGGTCTCAGGTGGAACTTGCGGTGACAAACGCACGAGATATGTCCGTAAGTTTGTCACCCAATAAGAACTCAACACCTAATTAAGGATATGCACGGTGCTGCTACTACTGCTTTTTTGATCGAGAAAGGAATGATAAATCCTCCACTTTGTAGCCCATACACCCAACCAACACCATCAAAATCATACAATAATCTCTCCATTTTATTTCACTTCAAATTGAACCATTTCCACTCAACCTCGTGCAGTGTGTATATAGACAGTATACCACCTGTAAATGAATTTATGTGTGTCTGCCTTCTTTAGTGGAATATATAGTTCTGATACGGAATAAAAAATAGAGTAAAAAAGCCAAAGCTATGAACCCTGTTCTAGCCCTTCCTTTGTCTGCAATATTACTTCTTATTGGTGCCTTGCTACTTAAGGTTCTGCATCTGCATGACCGAAAATCCACTGCTGGAGCTCCTCCAGGCAGCTGCGGGCTGCCGTTTATTGGAGAGACCTTTCAGTTCATTGCCGCCGTCAACAGCAGCAATGGATTCTATGAGTTCGTCCGAATTCGCAGACTCAAGTAAGTAATTGCTTTGCCTGTATACATATTAATACGTTCGTTCGGAATCAATACATGCATCCGTATGATGAGAACATGCAATTTGCTCATATATGTTACTACTGATTTCCGCAGACATGGGAAGTGGTTCAAGACAAGGCTGTTCGGCGAAACACATGTTTTTATGTCCAGCACGGAATCGGTCAGAGCAATTCTGAGCAACGAGTCGGGGAAATTCACCAAGAAGTACATCCAGTCAATAGCGGCGCTTGTTGGAGACAACAGCCTGCTTTGTGCTTCGCATCAGCATCACAAGCTGCTCCGCGGCCGCCTACTCTCCTTCTTCTCCCCAAATTCCTTAGCTTCCTTCATCAAACACTTCGATCAGCTTGTTATCACCAATCTTAATTCCTGGGACGATGGACCCTCCAGTACTGTTATCCTCCTCCATGAAGCTCTCAAGGTTTGTCCCATTCCCCCTTTTCATTTAGTCTGTGTTCATTTATCAATGTTGGAGACTTGGAGATATCGATAAACTTATATCACCTGGGTTTGGCGCAGGTTACTCTGAGAGCAATGTGCAGAATGTTGCTGAGTTTAGAGGAAGGAGATGAACTAGAGAAGTTGCAAGAGGCTGTGGCTCAAATTTGTGAAGCAATGCTTGCTTTCCCCTTGAACTTACCCAGGACCAGGTTCTACAAAGGCCTACAGGTATTTTATTTTATTTTATTTTATTTTTTACAGAAAACATTGCCCAACTTATAGCTTCCCTTTAATTGATAATACTAATAGAAACTCAACTCAAATTCCAGGCCAGGAAAAGAATTATGAGAATACTGGAGAAAATAATCAGTGACAGAAAAAGAAGATTACGAGCTGATCAAGAAGATTTTCTTCAACATCTTCTGGCTTCTTCTGCTGACATGAGCAGATTAACGGACGAAGAAATCAAAGACAATATCTTGACCATGATCATTGCAGGTCAGATCAAGATTCTTATTTCCTACTGTACCATATCATGCCAAGAACAGACTTACCTCCCTGTCCAAAAGACAAACCCGGAATCTGAATAAAATAAATTTAACAGGTCAAGATACAACAGCTAGTGCAATCACATGGATGGTCAAGTACCTGGGTGAGAACCAGGAGGTTCTCATAGAACTCGAGGTATATAGAGTTACAGCTGATTCTTTTTTTTGTTTGTGCAGCTGCAATTTTCTATCAGTTTGTTCCCAGGAATAAGATAACCTCACTTGTATCACTAAATCAGGCTGAGCACCTTCAATTGTCTAATAAAACTTCAAACGGGTCGCTTCTCACCCTGGAGGACCTTAATGGGATGCCGTATGCTTCTAAGGTGATGATACAAAATCTATGATTTCCCCGTACAGTTTGAAATATTTCATGCTTTTGATGGTACTTGCAAACACTTTGTATCTGTGAAGTGCTGAAGTTGCTTGGGTTTGAGGATCTTTTTATTCTTTGGATGAATGATAAACCCTCATATTTCCAACTGGGACACTAATGAGAAGCCAGTGGTGATGGACAGGTGGTTAAAGAATCACTAAGAATGGCATCTTTGGTGCCATGGCTACCACGGCTAGTGCTCGAAGACTGTGAAATTGAAGGTTTATTTTTGTACTGAAAATTGACAGGCATTATCTAGATTTCTAGCACTAACATCTTTTCATCTCTTTGTTTGTTCTTGTCATTTTCAACCAGGTTACAAGATAAGGAAGGGATGGAATGTGAATATAGACGCTAGATCAGTACACCTTGATCCAATCATTTACAATGACCCTCAAAAGTTCGATCCCTCAAGATTTCAAGTAAGCTTTCTTCTTCCTCAAGCTATCAATTTTCTGTGAGGAAGTTGGGTACTCCAGGCATGGCTTTACGCGCGTCTACGTGGGTACAGGATGATTCAAGAACTCACAGCTTCTTAGCTTTCGGAATGGGAGGCAGAACTTGCTTAGGAATGAACATGGCCAGGTCCATGATGATAGTCTTTCTTCATCGCCTTGTGACCACTTACAAGTAAGCTTCCTGTCTCTGTGATTACCCAAACAAGAAACAGCTGAAGACAAGCTTTGGATACAGGAAAAAGAAGTGATGCTATAGACCTGTAAAAAGTTGGAAAAATCAAGAAGTCATGTGGTGGTCCCTATAATATTTGATCTGGATGATTTTTATGTGTGTCTTATTTCGCTGACCAACTCTGATTATAATAAAATCAGGTGGAGGTTGATTGATCCAGATTCAAGTATTGAGAAATGGGCACTCTTTTCACGACCAAGAAATGGTTGCCCGATGCAAGTGACACGCATTTCATAACTCTATGTCAACGATCGAAGGTCAGGTTAGATGCTACTAATTAACCTGCAATATAGAAGGTGAGCAGGTTGTGTGTTCTGGTTGCTTTGAAGTTTGAAACATAAACAAAAAGAAAACATTATGAGCAGTGATGCTTATGTGGCAACTATTTGGTTCTCTAAGTTTGGGTGAAGCAGAAGCAGGTTTGTTAAATTAATGTTACCAGTGAATGCAATCGGTCTAATATAATGGAAAATTTAGCTTGTATGAGTATGAGTCATGTCGTCGACGCTGTGGATCAACTCCTTAATTGCAATTGTGTGACACTTTCAACTACTTGCATCTAAAAAGTGTCCTGTCGTGTCTGAAAATTGGTGGCAACTTGTGTTGTGTTGCTAGCTAAACGTGCAGAAAATGCCAAGTGGAAGTTAAGTGGAAGTAATGAAAGATAGTTGAGGCATGAGATGAGAAGTGTCTTGGTTCAGTTTCGGAGATTTGCCAAACCTAGCAATAGCAATAGCCTGTCCCCTCAATCTCACACCTATCTATCATTTATAACCAGACTCTTTGCTATGTAGTACCTATCATAGGTCATGGGCTCTCTCCTTGCGCTTCCCCCTGTGTTTCGGCTATTTTGTCTAATATTGTGTCCTGTTGCTATACTGCACGTATTCCACATCATCATTGTCGGGATAAAAGTTAAAATGACCATGGTAAACGATATATTAATATGCTCATCACCACTATGAGTAGGGTAATCATTATTCCGTTTAAATAAAAAATAAAAAACTGAAAATGAAAAAATTTAAGAAATTGTTTGGGTAAATCAATTTCTTTTGTTCGGTTTTAGCTGAAATTGAATATGGTTAATATCAATTTTTGAAATATTTATCAACTAGTTTACATATCCGATATTGCAACCGGATTTCAAGTTATTTCGAGGTTAGAAAAATATATAATATTTATAGAAATATTATTATGAAAAATATTACAATAAAATCAATGATTTTAAAAGTATTAAATTCTTTCAAAATCTTATTGGGTATCACCAATAAATTTATTCATTATGTCAAACTTATTAATTAAAAAATTCTTCAAACATCAATTGTACTATATATATATATATATATATAATTTCTCTAGTAATAATAAAATATTATAATTAAAATTAGAATGATTATAATTACTTTCTTCTAACTTCAATTTCAAAGCATACAATTATCATGAATATTGAATATAAAATAAATATCTAACTAATGCTTTAAAAACTTCATCAAATGAAAGTTATCAGCAGTTTCTTCCTCTTGATTTCTATCCATGTTGTTATAACATTGGATTTTATACACCGAAGCCACTTTCTATATGCTCTTCCATCCATATGTCTCAACTTTTTTATGTGACTATCTTATAATGAAATTTCATTATTGAGAGCAAAAGTATGATTTCCTCATACTTTTTTTTCGTTTTTTGGCATACTGACATATATAATGTTGCAAAGCAAATGATTTAGATATAAACATATAGTT
The DNA here is from genome assembly GCA_005392925.1 of Aquilaria sinensis. NCBI lineage: Eukaryota > Viridiplantae > Streptophyta > Magnoliopsida > Malvales > Thymelaeaceae > Aquilaria > Aquilaria sinensis. The sequence goes on along the minus strand of SMDT01002626.1, from coordinate 301,131 downwards.
TTTTTTATTCAGAGCAACTATATATATTGTTGTATATTTTTTATAGAAAATAACTGATGAATAGGTAAAAGCACACAAGCAAAAAAAAATGAAATGCAGGAATTTTTTTTAAACCCATATATATATTGGTACAACTATATTTATAAAATAGCACCAAGAAAAAAAAATAATTGGCTTCAATCATTATGTTTCAATATGTGTATAATGTTAGGGTAAGAACAACTCTAGTGCTAATTAGTCATATCAACATTTTTATCTTCTAACATTTTTTAGGAAGAAAATAGTAGAATGAATTAAATCAAAAAAATTATAGCAAGCCTAACCAAAACAATTATATTTAAATCGTCAAATAATTTTAGGTGACTGAAGAAAAAATAACAACTTTTTAAAAAGCATACCAAAATTATTATATTTAAATAGTTATAAAACTTTTGCAGTTAAAGCTAGAGCTAGTGTCCACAAAAATTATTACATGAATACAAATGGCCAATGCTAACAATAAATAACGCAAGAACCATAGTGCACTAAAGGAAGACGTAGAGGCTAGATAGCCTATTAAAAAGGTATTAAATATTGTTACTGCCAGGTATAATATACCTCTTAATTTCAATGCATATCATATGGTATACCGTATCGCATACTATTAAAATTTTCACAAAAAAAAATTAAAAACATTATTTTAAGATAAATAAATTAAATAAAATTTTTGCACCTTTTTATATGTATTTTATTCTATTATAATTTTCAAATATCATTATAATTTTTTTTAATACAAAAAATATAAAAAAAAATTGTATAGAGAGCAAAATAAATATTACTTAATAAAAAAAATTAATTTATTGATACATGAGAAAAAATGAACAATACTCTAATAATAACAATATATTTTCTAATACCACATTAAATTCCGAGGTGACTCAAATTATTTTTCTCTTCTACAGCAGTCATATCTCTAAGACAAAATTTCATGTTATAATAGCAAAATAAAAAATAACCCAAAAATAAAATTAAATATTTATGTTAAAATATGTGTATAAATTATATTTTACTATTTTTCATATTTATGTATGATATTTTGATATAAAATGACCAAAAAAAATATGTTACACATGCCCTATGAGAAATATGAAACCATATAATGAACATCGTAATATTTTATGGTATATCGCAGTATTCTGACAAAATGTAAATAAAAGTTTACTAGTATGTAAAATATTGTAAAATATCACGATATACCCTAATATTCCATGTGAAAACAAACAAAACTGAAAATATTTGTATCGCATACCGAAAACTAGTCTGTATACTGTGATATACCGCAGTATTAAAGACCATGTCCATTACCCAGCAACAGGAATGCATTCCACAACTCAAGACGCTAAAATCATTACAATAATTGAAAAAATTCTTTCCTTTAATTAATACTTTGCAGAAAAATTTTAAGTTTATATGAAATTAGACCTAATCTTAAACCATATATATGTTGGTGCAGTTATTATTTTTTTTAAAGAACACTAGGAAAAAAAGTAGATACACATTGGATTAAATCACAGTGTTTCAATCTATGGATAAGGCCAAGCTAAGAGCATAGTGTTAAATACTGTGGTACGAGGTACAGATATTTTCACTTTTTATCATTTTACTGCGCAATATACCGCATGCCACTCATTTTTTGTATGCATTTTGTCAAAAAAAAACCATGATATACTGCAAATACCGTATCGTATGTATTGCTGTATTTTATTTTTCACAGCTATTTTTTTCATTTTTCCTTAAAAAATATCATAAATATGTAAAACATTAAAATATAAATAATACACATATCATAAAATAAACATTTAATTTTATTTTTTTGTTACTTTTCTTAATTAATAAAAAAAATTAATGGATGGTAATAGCTTAAAAGTCTCTGTGTTGTTGAACAATATGTCTCCCAATTAGATTTCTGGTGTATGGTACTCTAACTAAATATCTTCTATCATATATATTTTATTTATATTTGACAAATTATGATGAGAAAAATTAGAATACATATAAAATATGTAAAAATAAATTATTAAACAAATTATGTCATTTTAAAATAATATTCTAATATTTATTTTTTTATGAAAACGGTAACGATATGCGCCGAGATATATCATGCAATACACCTTAAAATTTGGGGTGCGGTATACCTAGTGGTAACAATATTTAATACCTTGGTTAAGAGCAACTCTAGTGCTTAGTTATGATGATATAATTACTACATATAAATGAAAAAAATCCCCAAAACAATTGATCAAGCTTTGAACAATTAATATTGGTAGAGGTCAAAAGCACTTTAGCATCAACAATTGAATTTTGAAGTACTAGATATACATAATATATTCTTGCTTTTTCTGCAACTTATCTCATACTAAATAATATAGATATCATTTATCTAATTAATACATATTATGTTTAGTAGAATGAAAAACTCTTTTGGTTATGGACATGCGTGCATCCCATCCATCTCTATTAAAGTACCCATCTACCGTGCTATCAATTTTTACCAATTGCTAATCATTGGCACATAGTTGAGATAAGTATATAAATAGGTTTTTCGAAATTTGCATATATAGTTAGCTAATCACTAATTAGTTGGCAAAGAAATTAAGAAATAATGTTTTTTTATCAACAATTTGTATTTTCATTCACAAGAATTTTCTATTTACATATTATGATTGTATTCTTTCGTGCCCAAAGTAAATCAACAAAAGTCAGCTAATTTTACACAATTTGACATTCTCTCTTGTTTTTTTATCTATAGTTTGTCATGTAATTCTAGTAAACTATATGATTTAAAATTTTTGCTTTTTGGGTTTATATAATCTATATGATTATTGGTTCTTAAAAAAATAAACTATCAGATAATTGTCCTTTTGTTTCTTTATGAGAGAAAATCATTTTAGATGAGATTATATCATTTTAAATTGTATTTATCTTAATTATGAATTGATTTAAATTTAATCCTAATTTTAATTTGTAATTCAAATTTAATGTAAGGAAAAGTTAAAATCACCATTAGATGCATCTTGCTTTAGTTGCCAAAAAGTCTGAAATTTCTTTTATATATTCTGGCTTCTCCAGACCAAAAGCCTAAAGTACACTTATATTTTGGATTGAGCCACACACATTAGCCCAAATTATTCTTAACAGCTAACCCTAACCAAACACATACACCACTACACCGGAACCATGGAGCCGCAATCATGACTCACTCACGCCCACATCTCTCTCTCCCACACACAACACTGGCTACACGAACGGTTGTAAGAACCAGACTGGACCGGGTGATTGAACTGTTCAACCATGAAGCGTTGGCTCAGTTAAGAAGTGGTTAAGAACTGGCCAAAACCGAATAAAACCATCGAACTGCCAAACCATTAACCTGAGAAAAAAAACGTTCGAGATTGCTGAATTGCTTAAACCATTTGTCTCCTCGCCTTGCTGGATTTCTTGCTTCTATTGACTTTTCTCTTTTAGTCTTTTAGTTGATTTATATGTTCAATTTAGGACCTTTGGTTCGTTCAACTTTTTATTGTTTGGCCAATTTGTTCTGACTTTTAAGTTGTAATAGATGATGAAAGAAAATACTATAGCCTAGAGCAAGACTTTTAATTTTTGGATATGGCTCTTGCTTCAGCGGTTGACCCAGTGACTTTGCCGATTTCCTCTATGGTTAGGCTATGACAACACTGGCCGCACGCACTTGGGCTCGATATGTGGTGACGCCGCTGTCAGTTGACCAGTGACAGCCTGGAGGGAGCAGCTTGCGCTTTTGCCTCCCTCCTCCCACTTCACACTCCACCGTATCCATCAGGCAGCATACTTAAATCTCTACCTTCTTCACGTTTCAGCTGTTCTTCTTCGTTAATTTCTTTCGTCAATTTCATATTTTGGATGGTATTTTGGTTTTTCCTGTTTCCTTTTTTGCTTGATGGGAAACACAAACTCGAAAGATGGCTTAATGAAATTCATTCTGCCCTTGCAATTGATCATGGCAAGTGGTTCATTACTAAGGTTGCGATTAAAAATTCGGATAGAAAATTGATTTGAATTTATGGTTCCCAATAGCGTGGGAATTGTAAAGTTTAATGGTTTCAAACGAAATGGAATTGCACATAGAAATGGTGGAACGGTGGAAGCAAGTTTGTTACTTGAGAAATTGTCTTTTGCTCACTCTAAACTTCTCTGTAAACTTGTGAAATTTTAATTTTTAGTTACTTATGGATTATCTATTTAGAATACTTGGAGGTTGAAACTTGAATTCCTGCATGGTTAAATTTCTTAGGGATCACTATATTGCTTGTACGAGATTAATTATAAAATCGCAACCTGGTCTTGTTTGGCAGCTTCAATCTTCTAAAAAAATTTTCAATTATTTCAGTCAAAATTGAGCCGAACCAAAATATGTTAGTTTGACAAGGAGTTTGGGTTTAATGGTCTGCTCGGCATATTCTATATTAAATCACCTAAAACAGAAAATTGAAAAAGCAAACTAATTTAGTTTAATTTAAAATCAAATAAACTGAATGTTTATTCTCATGCATGAGGAACAACATTTTATGATGACATTTGAAATTCTGTTTCATTAAATAAATTTTACGATTTAAAAAAAAAAACATCTCACATGAAAATACTGTTGCCATGCTTGTACTAGTTCAACATATGATGTTCGAATTAAAATGTAATATGATGAATATGTGTCCCTAGTCAACGAGTTTTAATAATGCTAAGAATTGATGGTAGTGCTTTCTTCTACAAAAAGCTAATTAACCCATTAAGGTTAAGCACCTAGTTTTGTTGCGAGCGGGAAAATATCACCAAAAGTCCAAAAAGAAAATGGCATGGTCTACTCGGACTTGCCTCCCTTCTTTTTTACAGCTGAGAGGCACTACCACGCCAGCCCTACACCCAGACTGCAGCCTAGCGAGAAGACAGAAAGAGCACTAAACCCCGTGCAATGGTAGATGAACCAAAGGCCCTGGTTCAATCCAAGGAGACGCCATTCACGTGTGAGTGGATGCAATTGTCACTGCCGAATTTTGGAAATACACACACACACACACACACAATTGATATGTAATTTTTTTTAAAAAAGTTATTCTGCCCATAGAATTTTTTGTGATGCCTCCGGTCATTTAAAAGTGTATATTGTTGATGAGTGGTCAAAATACAAGTATGTAAAAGTTGGTGGCAAAACTAAAAGCCTCAAGAATTATAAGGACAATTATAGGGTTTAACACAAATAACCAAAAAAAAGTAAAGAAAAAAAAATACTGTTAAAGAGCAAAAACAATGAAAAACCCTAACATAATTATCTAAGGCCCCGTTTAACATTAGCATTAGAATTTTAAAAAAACTATTAAGGGTAATTTTTAACTTTTAATTTTAGCGTTTTCATATCAATCGTTAAATAAATTATCTAAAATTCTAACACTAATGATAAAAGTCATTTTTAAACTGGGCTTAAGAGTCCCACCAAAATATTAGCAATAAAAACGGAAAACAATAAAATTCATCCCTTCCCTCACATTGCCGCACCTCATCCCTCCTCTTTCGCCACAACCTGCAGTGCCCTATTTTTCAAATATCAACATTTATTGCATTCCTTTATGCTAATTTTTCTATAATGAATATCATGAAAAATTGATTGCGTGATCAAATGAGAGACCAATTAATGAATGATTGTCTAGTTACTTATATTGAAAAAAAATGTATTTAATAATATAAGTAACGAGACAATCATGCAATATTTTCGAATTATGAAACCTTATCATGGGCAGTTGATATAATTTTCTAACTATGTTCAATTCATGGTAACACTAAGTGTAAATATAACAAACAATTATCAAATAACAAAGTTGGACCAACATATTTAGCAACTAAAAATGAAGCTTAATCATTAACACGAAAAAAGGAAAAAGAGGAAGTACTGGGTGCGATCAGTGACTAAAAAAAATTTTGGGACCAATAGGCCAAAAAATGGAATTTTAGTGACTAAATTAAGTGATGTTTAACCATTGAAAAAAAAATATTAAAAAAATGTTTGGGGATGAAAAGAGCGAGGGGAAAGACTCTATGCATTAAGTGTTTAATTATTTACTTAATAAATGCCAAAAAAAAAAAAACAATCGACCAAAGCGGTATCAGCCCAAACTGTGTTAAAGCAGATAGACAATAATGGCCAAATTTTTTGAGAAATAATTAGAAAATTTTAGTAACAAGACAACAAATGGGAAAACTTTAGGTATTAAGTTTGGGAGCAAAATGGAAAATAGATAGATTGAGGGACTGAAATGTGAAAAATCATCAATTTTAGGGGCTGAAATCGCGTTTAAGCCCAACAAAATGGGAAATAGAGAGAAATTTCGGAAATAGTGATATAAGACCTCAGAGAAGCGATAACCTTTTGCAAAGGCTACCAGACTTAAAGAGCGATCGCCTCTCTTGAGATGGCAATGGCCTAGAGAAATGGCAATAAGAACGATCGAAAAGCACTGCTCGACTGTTTACTCAACATTGAAAAAGTTTTTTTTTTTAGAATTATAATAATGACACTTATCAAAAAAAGTTATCATAATAACAAAAGTATAATAATAATAATAATAATTTCAGATTTGGTAATTGGTACGGACAAGAAACCTTGGCACTATAAAGTGCAAATGCCGACTGTTTTCTGTACTGTACAGGAGAACCAAGACGAAAATCCAGTGTCAATTCGTTTTAAATTAGTCAATTTAATTTAAAATTATTTATTTTTATTTTTATATTTTTTTTACCTTAAATCAATTTATTTGAAATCCAATATTATATAAAAACAATTATCCATTTAAAAATAAATTTTTATGATGTTATCAAATTTTATAAATTTTTCTTTTTTAATGCCTAAAGCTAGAAAAATTTATAAAAATTTAGTAAGTTTATAAAACTGTATTTTCAATAAATTATTACACTTTATATAATATTAAATTTTAAATAAAATTAGTTTTTGATAAAAAAATATTAAAATAAAAATAAATAATTTTAGATTAAATTGACACAAATTGGCTTAAAACACTAATGTGAAGATCAGGGTCCTACCTCCACCAAACTTTAGATAAAATATCAATTATGTTGGTTTATTGGTTTTTTGGGTTTTGGAAAAACAAACACCCTTCACCTAACTATAAATTATCTCTTACCCTGATATTTGTACAGATCCTTCTGATGAAAATAAAAAAATCCAATACCTCATTCTTTTTGTCGATCCCAACACAATAACTTTCATGCAAGTTTCCAACTTCTCATTTGTCCCCGAGGAAACTTTTTGTAATTAACATTAAGTTTTGGATGGTAATTAATTTACTTGCACCAGTTCGAGTTTAGCATTAACGATTTTGCCAAACCCATCCATTAATAATAAGGATAGTGTCTTAAGAACACAGTTTTTTTATATTAGGCAAACGATTCTTTAGATACCAAAGTTTACTTCCTTCTTACAAAATAATTTCGGCATCTTTTATGTGCTTCAAACTCAGAAATCTAATCAAGCATCTACGAGATTGTGAAATGGTATGAATTCTGGGAAAGACTAACTTCACACAAAATATCATCATTAATTAGGTTAATGTACCAGGGAAAATAAAACAAAAAAAATACATTGGATTGGGCCATGTAGACGTAAAATGGGAGTGAGTTCCAGTATACATTGAGCTTTGATTGCTTTAAAGAAGCGTTGGTCGAACTCTATGCCCTAACTAATTTATAGATGAACCAGTTGACCCTCTTGAACATAACTTCAGCGTCTTTTAAAACCTCATTTGAGTCCCAAGACTTTTCTTTTAAACTCAAATCAATTTATTTCTCCTGTGATGTACGTACTATGAGGTTAACGTGTGATGTCAGTACAACAAAAAGAGAAGAGAAAGATAACATCATACCATAGATAAAAAAGGAAATTGTCCAATGAACTGATTTATGAAGTTTTGTTTTTTCATTATATAAGACTTGGCATAAATGCTAGTAATAAGATATACTGGATGTATAGTCACAAATATTAATATTAAAGAGAAACAGATTTTTTGATCCATGGGAGTGGAAGTCTGCTAAATCCATCCACAGCAGCAGTCAGCAACTCATCTTCATATCTTAATCACAAAATCATTAAGAAAGAAGAACAAAGACTTAATGTTTACGTTAAAACAGAACATCACTTACAATCAGGATTCGAGATCTCTCCAAAAACAGAGCAATATACCAATCCTAATACCACCACATGTTTTTTTTTTTTTTTGTTGATGGTAATCCCAGGCCCAGCACAAATGGAGCTAGTTTAGTAGCAGTGATTATTCATTGCCTTCTCAACAGACGTCTCGTCTACAATTCCACGACGACTCATGGCATAAAACGGCACCGCTCGCTCTCCACTCTGGCCTCTGCCATGTTTTCCTGATACAGAGTCCTCTTACTGGCCGCGATAAAAGTCTCGATCCTCAGCCTGAATTCCTCGTTGCTCAACTCGTCCATCGGATTTGCCGCCGGCGCTACCATCACCATTTCAGATTCCCCCGGCTCTGGTTGGATTACTGGCGCAAAGTTCTTCTCCGGCATCTCTGCAATCACCATTTCCATCTCCGCTGCCTCTCGCTGGCTTCCCTGCTGCGAGTTCTCCCGATTCTCTGATTCTATCTCGGGAATAATCTTCTCCTCTGTAATAATCTTCTCCTCTATCTCTTCACTGACAGTATGAACAGCCGCAAGTGGAGGGCATTCCTTAACTGTGGCCACTTCATCTCTAATTACCATACTCTTTGAGTCCTCAACTGTTTCCATTGCGGAAGTCAAATCAGTAGCCGGGGCCGAAGCTTCGACGGCATTCGCGACGACGGAACTAACGTTCTCGGCGCACAGGTCAACTAACTCGACTTGATCCGATTTCTGACCGGAAGAGATGAAAATGGCGGTGATGGTGGCATTTAGTAGAAAGAACATGAAGGAAGGCTGGTGGAGGAGGAGTGAAAATCGGCGGAAGAAGTCTCCAATGGAGGGAATCCACGGGGAGAGGAAGGAGGTGGAGAAGAGAATGGCGAGAATCACAGTGAATCGGAAGTTTCTGTGTCTCCTGAATCTCCTCATGGCTTGGGCTTTCTCGGCCTTGACATTGTCGAACTCGTGAAAATCCATTGGAAACAGAGTCTTAAAGGTAGCTGGGCTCGCGGCGAGTGGTTTTGTATCCAAATGGGTAGGCATATATAACATAAGCAGAGAGGGAGAGAAGATTGGAAGCCAAGAAATAAAGGGCGAAGGAATTTCAGGGAAAAATAGGGCGAAAAGGAAAGAGAGTGAAGCAAAAGGAAGGAGCCGATTTATGTCTCCAATATTGAGTTTATTATGTGTTGTGGTTCTTGGGAAGAGCCAGAGATAACTGGCGATTTGGAAAAGATTTCGGGTCTGGCTGAGCCTTTATAGATCATAAGGGAAATGAAAAAAAATTGGTGAAAAAATAAAATGATTCTGGAATCAACTGTAGTGCAGCGGTGCTCTGCGACTGCGAGAGAGTGAATGAAAAGGAGCGGGCGAGTCGCACGACCCAGCGAGAAACGACGGGCAGCGAGGTGGGTGGGCCCCAAATCGGAGGGAGTAACTTTTAAGGTTTTTTATGATTATCCCTGAACTTTAGGTGATATTACACTTCCCCCCCTGAGTTTTGAAAATTTACACTTATCCCCCATTTTTTAACTCATTAGTAAGCTATCAGTCAAAATTACGGCCAACCACATTGAATTTAGTTTGGCTTACAATTACACCCAAAACTTTATAAATCTACATTTTTTCAATATTGCCCACTCCTCAGCTTTCATTCTCCTCCGCCTCCACTTCGACTTATCCATCTCCACCCTTTTTTCGCCTCCTTATGCGATTTTTCCTTCTGCTCCAATACCCACTCCTCCAACCCCCTCGTTAGCATTCCTCAGGCCCTCGATGGCAACTTTGTGGTTGTTGCATTGTGATTTGCCCATACCAAGGCCACTGACTTAGGGTCCTTCATCTTCATTTTCCTTGCCAGCGCCACCTACGCAGTCGACCGTGGGATGCTCCAAACATTTCGATATTGCAACAATTACACTGCCTCCTAGCTTTTGGCCGCCAACAATGAGTTTAACTCTGATTCCTACAATACTGCTGTGAAGGATATCAATGTGGCAGCCAATGCTACCTAGAAATGCAAATATGAAACCCAAAAGTCGGTTTTCATTGAGCTCAACTTTGTTTTCCACAAGCTTTGTAAAATTTGTGTTGTTTCTGCTAAATTTTTCGGTTTCAAATATTTGAATTTGCTTATTGACTAAGAGTTATATAAGTCATCTATATAAGCCTTATCATAAAAAAGATTTGTTCATATCTAAAAGCAATAAAACAAACGAGTAATAATGATATCAATATAAAAAATTGTATAGTTCATTAAATTTTCTAGAATTTTGTAAAACACTCCCTCCCATATTAGTGGGAAATACAATATGAGCCTCTAATTATTTGAATTTAATTATTAGAGATAAATTTTTATTTAATTTTTTATTTGTTCCATCATTTTCTAATTATTAAAAATATAATATTTGGTTTCAATTATTTGCCTCCAATTTTGAATAGAGTTTATGGAGTCAAATATTTTATTTGATTCATTTTATTTGTCTCCAATGTGTATTAATTAGTGACAAATATAATATATGCTTCTAAATTTTTGCCTCAAATTTTGAATATAGGTATTGGAGATGAATGTGCTATTTGCCTCATTATATTTGTCTAAAAAATCTAGTTCCTCATATAGTGAATTCAAGATAAAATAGAAAGAAAAAATCAAAATAAGAAATGTTGAAAAACAATTTATATTAAAAGTATGAGGTAAAGTAACATTGCTACATGTTTAACAATGATCCTAACAAATGAGTTATTAGTAATTATTTTGATATATAGAGATTATTCACTCAACTTGAATAATATAAATTGAAACATTATATTTGGAAAGGTTGAAAAAGTATTTTTTTTAACACTTTTTGGAAAATCTTGGTATTTTCTCTTGATTTTTATTTTTCTTAGTTGGCTACAATAAAATTATTTTCTAAAAACATTATTCAAATGATTATTAATTAAATATTTAAATGATATAGTTTTAAATAAAAAATCAATTAAAGTGGCTGGAGGTATTGAAACGTTGACTTTCCTCTTCTCTTCTTCTATTTGCATCGATCCACAGAAGGACAAATGAAGCGAATTTGGGTGAATCTAAATGGATCGAGGTGAGGAGAAGAAGTGATTTTGGGGACGAGGTCAGGAAAGGAGGCGGTGGAGCAAGAAGGCAAGGTCGGATAAAGATGCAAGGAGGCTATGGAGATGGATGAGGTCGATGTGGTTGTAGCGAATAATAGAAGTAAAGAGATGGGAAAGGGAAGGACATGCTTGAAAAAAATATAGATTTTTAAAGTTTTGGATATAACTGTAAATCAAATTAAATTTAAGGTGATTGGTTATAATTTTGACTGATGATTGACTAATGACATTAAAAAGGCAAGGAGATAAGTGTATATTTTTAAACCTTAAAAAGACAGGTGTAATATCACTTAAAGTTCAGGGAAGTAACCATAAAAAAACCCTAATTTTTATTCGAGCCTGTGACTCTGTTTCTGTTACCTCTCGCTGTCGCCGTTTCGTTTGTGGCTCCAGGGTTCAATTTCGTTTGTTATCTTGCGATCGGGGTCTGTTTCGCGCGTTATCATTTTTAACATAAATAATCGACCGCCTTTCTGCGTCAAGGATGGCAGAAGCCAGTCGCGGAAGGAAATTACCATTTTCTACTTCATCATGATTAACGACGCTGCCTGTCTTTTGTGATGCTTATGTAATGTAGTATTTACCAAAAGATATTCCCTAAGCCCACCCAATTGGCTAAAAAAACAGAAAAATAATACTAACAATAAAATTAATATTTTTTATATAAATAGCTGATATTGGAGCACGTTTAATTTTTTTTATTGGTCCGGAATACAATAATGCCGATTGAGCTGCACAATGAATCTTTAACATCTCTTCTCCAATAACCAAGTCTTAATTTTTACATTTTTCTTATAACTATTATATTATATACTTATGTTTAATAAGATATACTAATTCACCATTAACTCTTCATATACTCCTCACTAAAGCTTTCTCTCCTTTTAGAAATCCTGATCTCAAATCCCCCTATCACCAAGATTGCCACTATGCCACTGCCCTCACCGCCACCACCAGATCTACCTTAAAGACAAAGGTACAAAGTGTCTAAATAATTTTGGAAAAGTGTGTGAACAAATATATACAAATGTTTGAAATAATATGCATTATATTTGTTCGTTCCAACAACATGCAAACTATTTGTTCTCTGCTAAACTGTCTAAAAAAATATATAAAAGTGTCGGACTAAATAACTTGTGAATAATTTATTATCTTTAGAAAATAAGTGTCTGAACCAATTTATGAACAGTTTGTTATATTTAGAAAATAATTATTTAAAATAATAAAAAAAGTGTTTGAACAAATATATAAAAGTGTTTAAACAAAAATATAAAAATGTTTGAAAACAATATACAGATAAAATAAATGTGTATAAATTAATGAATAAACAAGTGTCTAAATAAATATCTAAAAATGCCTAAAGTTAAACACAGAAATGTCTTAATAATAACTAAAAAATATAATATATTTTTAATTAAAAGACAAATCCTCCAAGGCCTCTTCTCCCGCTCATCCCTTTCATCTCTTAAGTCGATGCCCTCAACCACCCTCACCCCAGCCCACAGTCCCTCCATACCTGTCCGCCTCCTCGGTCATAACTCGTTGTTCGCCATTCGCATCGCCTCCTCTCCTTCCATTTGCATCGCTTCCTCCCCTTGCATTCACATCACCGTTCGCATCGCCTCTTCCCCTGCTGTTTGCTGTTTGCTGTTTGCATTGCCTCCTCGCCCATGACTCGCCATTCATAGCGCCTCGCCGTTTGCGTCACCCTGCCATTCGACGTTCGTGTTACCTCATTGGCCTCGCTTCGCCTCACATCGTTGTTCTTTGATATCGCACCTCCTCTATCGCTCGCCTATCATCTGATCGTTCGATCGTCCATTACAAGCCTTGGCGGCCTCCTCTGCTCATTGCAAGCCAAAATCGCTTTCATCCAATCATCCATCACATGTTAATCATTCCTTCGTCCTCCGTCGCTCATCTCCGTGATAGTCATCCGATCATCCAGCCCGTGAACTCATCTCTACCGTCTATCCCTGTTTGAGAAGATCGAAGATCGGAGATTAGAGCAACTCAAGGTGATGAGTGGGAGAGATACTGTTTGAATTGAAAATTATGGGCAAAATTGTATATCCTTAGTATTTTTCTTAAGCTCCCTCACATATTCTTAATAAAAAAATATATTTCTCTTCTCTTAACCTTACCCTCTTATGGTTAAGATTTCTCATTTTAGATATGCTATTGCTAACCCACAATTTCTACAGTGAATGGTGCATCTACGACTTTACAGGTGATGATGTTACCCTTATCTGTTTTAACAATTGGCAATTCGATCGTGGGTCACTGACAATAGGATATGAAATCCCAAGTTATCATGCCATTTTCTTGTTTATCATTTGATTAAGTGTGTCAAATATTGGGAATTAATTCCCGATAAAGAAAAAATGCAGGAGATTCATTTCATTGCTTGACTGACAATAAAGTGGTTTTCGGTGCGGTTAATTTGTTTGTATGTTGTTTTATTAAGTGAGAATGAGTTTTTTTTTTAAACAAAAAAGATCTCTTACCCTTAAAATTAGTTTGATAACAATATTTATGAGAGTATAAGTTACAATCTATAAAGCATAATTAGATTTGGCTTAAACATAAATAGACCTTGAACTTTGGTCACTCAGACACATAACCTCTTAAACTTTGGATTGGGCCAACTTGCTCATCCAACTTTGGTAAATGGGGTGCTTAAGCTCTTTGAATGATGGAAATGAGGCATTTGATTAAATTCCGTTACAGATTTGATGGAATTGGTTGTATGATGAGTCAAACAAAAATAAGCAAAAACTCAAAGAACCTGATTTTGATTTTCTTATCATAAATGAAATTGGCGCTTAGCACAACAGTAGAACATATCCAAATTCCCCAAATCTAAGCAATTATGGACTGAATCAAACAAAGACCAACATTATTCCCCAATTCTACCTTCTCGTTTGTTCACTTTCATTGTGTCTCTGCCAATTGAGTTGTTTAATTTGACTCTAGTGAATGTAGTATTAATTGACAATTTCTACTAGTCATAATTCCGTTTTATTTTTTCTTTTCATATTGAACTAGTCCATGCTCAATTCAAAAGGGCAAGGGAAAAACCATACCCTCTAGATTCATAACTTGACCTTGATTTATCTATAGCACAAAAAAGAGAATTGTTGGCCTAAGTGCAACCAACAAGAGGTGAATTGGTTGAATTCCAAAAATCACTGAAAATGAGATTTTAATCCTTTAAACCAAAATGCAATTTAAGGAGCTCAAATAAACATATTCCAATCAGAAAATTATTACCACAATGATCCTAAATTTTACTTTGGAAGCTTGCTTTGATGTGTTTTTGAAAACAAACAACTTCAACTAATGAAGGAAAAAAAATCACCAAGTAATGATCAAGCAAGTAGAATAAGAGAAGCTTGCACATAAGAATTTTTATAGAGATTCAGTATCTCTTCTTAAGACTCTACTCCACTTCACAGGTTCACCACTTGAGAGTTTTCTTCTCCACTATAAATGTCACTAATTTTTCTAGACGCTAACTAGAAACCTTACAAATACCTTTTCTCTCACTAGTTTTCCTATATGTTAACTAGCAACCTCACCAACTCAGTATCATCAAATGATGTTTACAAGGTTACAAGCTCAAACAATAACTTTATTGCTAGATATATAAGTGAAAGCATAAACTCTTTTGGCAAATTTAAAATTTATCACACTTAATTTGATCTAGATGATGGATTCTTACTTCTAATAGCCAAGAGTTCTTTTCATAGTATTTTTTTTATGAATTTATACTTATTTTAGGGCAAGGATACTGTTGCATATTTGCTGGAGATATCTGGAAAAGCTCCTGAAAAATTGGTAAGAGTTACTCTGTTTTTTATGCAAGAAAAAACTCCAGATTTTGTGTTAAGTTATGGGTTTAACACATTAAACTCGATTTCATCCTTCAACAGTAAACAATAGCTAGAGAAAGACCATTAAATGCTCTACCAAACTGTCCAAGTTACGTCCTCTAATTCATCCAAGTTATATTTTAAAATTTGGCTGAAATCGCGTCAGTGAAAGAATATGGGCAAAAGCTTTCAGGCTTTTCAGTTAACAGGTTAAAATCAAAGTTTAATACATTACTTGATGTCTTAAAAATAACTAGCAGCTCCAGACTTTGAATTAAAGCATTTTAACGAATTAAAACATAACTTGGGAGCTTAGTAGACTTAGGTGATAAAAATACATGTTAAACTATTTATTTAATAGATTAAACTTAAAACAACTTAGAAAAACTTGCCATTTGAGAATCAAACTTGATTCAAACACATTAATATAAATTGGTGACCTATTAACTTCTCCTTAAAAATATTTTTTTTTAAAAAAAAATCTTTTGAACTAACAATTGAAATACTTTGAAAATTAAACACAACTTGAACAAATTTATTTTGACCCAATAAAATGAGATTAAGCACATCAAAACAACATACTTGTCATCATTAAAATTAAATAACTTGGAACAAATCCAACAATAATAACTCTAATCCACTTGTACTAATGAGGCTTTAAGAGAAGCTGCATCTTAGTACAGCAAGAGTCTCTTGCCTTCCATGTGTTGGTCATCTCAAAAGGAGATTCGGGTGAATCATTAGAAAGGATGTCATCTCTACTTAAGAAACTAAAAGATTGTGTGCTTGAGAACCTGAAAGCTGAAAATTGTGAGGGTGAAAAGAGCTTAATTAAGCATAGATCTCTAGTCGTCCCAAATGATTTCTGATGCCCAATATCCATTGGATAAGTTAAAGCAGCAAAAGACATCTATTTTTATTGATTCCTTTTTCGTTGACCACAGTTCTTAACATTTTTTGCTTGTTTTTGTAGACATATGAAAGGTCCTGCATTTAGAAATGGCTTGATGCTGGACACAAGACTTGTCCCAAAACACAATAGACATTGTTGCACACAGCCCTAGCACCCAATTATGTCTTGAAGAGTCAAATTGCTTTGTGGTGTGAAAGTTGAAGAGTCTAACTGCCAAAAACAGCAAAGTTCAACAAACAGATCAAGAAGTAATGTTTCATATTGTGATTGTGCTACTACTGTTGCTTTATTAGAAAAATTAGCAAGCAGGGATCTAGAAGCACAAAGAGCTGCAGCTGGTGAACTTCGGTTGCTAGCTAAAGGGAATGCATATAACCGATTACGAATTGCAGAGGCGGGAGCTATTCCACTGCCTTCTGATCCTCATACACAGGAGCATGCTGTCACTGACCTTTGAGTTTTTTCTTATTTTCATTTCAGACATCATATAACCAATTCCATCAATTTTGTAATGGAATTTAATCACATACCTCATTTTCATCATTCAAGGTGCTTAACTGCTCCACTTACCAATGTTAGAAGAGTGAGTCGGCCTGAGTCAAAGTTCAAAAGATTATGAATATGAATTATCAGATTTCATGGTCTATTTATAGTTTTAGGCTATTAGATTTTTTACAAGTTTTCTCTCTCTTTTTTTTTTTAAGGGTGACACCTTGATCCATGTAAGCGCTTCATGTTTAACTGCTTGCGCAATCTTTTTCCCCAAGTTCATGCTTTTCTCGAGAGGCGTGACGAAGACAGATGCCTTGTGTGAAAAGTTGGTAGAAGAAGAGAAAAAGGTAGAAATGGAAAAGTGAACAAGTCCCTTCATATGGGCGAGTTTTCAAGTAATTCTCTGCTCCCATTTGGGATTGGGTGATATTATTCACAAAAAGTCTTGACAATTCACAACGTCATCGATGTCATTGGTTAGCTCTATATATCCATATCCTTTTTGCTGGGCTGGGATGTAAAGGAGGACACAGTTCCACACAGAAAGCCAATAACCTGCGTGAAACGAGTGACTGTATGCTGAAAAAACAAAAGAACTTTATAAAAGTAAATTCAACTTTTTTTTTTCTAGAACAGTTTCTATACAAGTGGGTCTAAGTAAAATGAGTTCAGATAGCTTAAGTAGAAGAATCTAAGTTTTGTGTATAGTATATTTTCTAGCTTAATTGTGTATGCTATTGTGTGAAGAGAAACATATTTAGAGAAGTCCTGATATCCGTGCGTGATCGTATCTCGAGAAAATTATTATTTGTCTATCAGGCAGAGAATGTTTATTGAATGTAAAAACAAAAACAAAATAAATAAATAAAAAGAAAATAAAAAATTTTACTAAATCTTAGTCAGTAATGTATAATGAAATATAAACTAAGTTATGTGATCTCACTTTTTTTTTGTTCGGAAAAACAATCAAATTGCGATACACATAATTTAGCAGTAAAACTTATGGGGTAAATAAAAATTGCACAAAAAAAGCCAAAGTCTTTAATTCAAGTTGTAAATCCATCCCTAGCCTAGTTAATGGTTTGGAATTTTTTATATAATTTACCCAAAATTGCCTAGGCCAACCAGTTGGACATCTGTGTCCCCCAACCCAACCACAGCTAAGGTTTGAGACTCCTCACGGAAAAAAAAAAATACTTCATCTATCCGATTTTTTTTTTTTTGCATTTGATTTTTTTGTTGTATTTTGATTTGAATTTATTTATATTATTATTTTTTAAAAAAATAAAAAATAAATATTTAAAAACTATATGTCTTAATTTATTATTTACATATAATTTTATTTATTTATTTATTAAAATATTAAAAATAAAAAATTTAAAATTAATTATTAAAAATAAATTGAGCAAAAGTTTGGGATCTGAGGGAGTTCTTAAGAAAAACTGTCAACCCCTTTCCCCTCCTCAGAAAAAGACAACCTTACAATTATGATTCTGAGTAGAAAACAAATACTTTCCCGATGACACGGTCACAATCACAAATTCGCGCCCATACTTTCACGAAGACAAATATTGCATAAAACTTCAGTGTTTTTGAGTTGTCCCGGGTCATCATTTGACAAATTTTCGGCTGAATAAAGTACTAATATCATTAAATTAGTTCATAATTATCCCTAGAGGTTATTTCGCTTATTTTACGAGTCAAATGAAAGGCACAATGAACAGAGGACTAAGTTGTCATAATATTCTTCTTCGGCATAATTTCTTTACTGACATGCGGCAACCGCTCCATATAATATCTCACATCAAAATAATATATTCTCTTTAATTAACAGAGAGTAACGGATTTGAGCAAATACAAGAACATTAATGATTTCTTAAGTAAAAAGGAAAAGTTGTCAATGATCAATTTAGACCAATGTAAGAAAAAATTTGTAATTTATTCATTAGTTTTGGCCATTTTAGTATTAGAGGACGTCGTGTGAAGGTGATGTTGAACCACGTGAACAAAAGACACTAATCGTATTACTAAAAGATATTAAAATAAAATTCTTTTCTTGTAATTTTGATGGATGTAAAAAAAAGGCGGACGGCAGAAAGGCCGAGATGGGGCAAGCAGGTTTTGTTAGATTTTAATGTTTTAAAAATTATTTATTAAAGAGAAAAGTTTTCAGATATTAAAGTTAACATTTTTTCTTATAATGTTATGCTGATGTAACATTTTTTGTTAGAACTGATGAATTCTATCACTCAAAAATCTGAAATGAAGCATTTAAATAACATTAGAGAGTTTAAACATATAAATTAAAGGTTGGTGCTAAAACTGGAATAACAATTAAATGTTAAGATTTAATTGTGCAATTTACCCGCAAATGTTGTGATACTGACCAATTAATTGTGGCAAATAGAATCATAAATACGTTGAAAATCTTATAAACTTTTTAACTTGTGCGGAACATAATCATTTTTTAAGGTGTAACGCTTCACCTAAGAATACTACGAAAAGGTGCCACGTCGATTGTTTTTTTTATTATATAAAATTGAATCTATTCTTGAATAATATCGTAAGCTGGAGATGAAATTGTTTTTTCTATAGAAAAAATTGTGTGTTTAAATTACTTGAACTCTATTTAATTATGAGAATTCTGTAAGCTTTGTAAAATTTTCTCTATGGCAAAAAGAATGAATTATTTTCATTTTTGTACTGTTTAAGAAATGTTAAATTGTTTCTCATTTTAAAAAGTTTTTAACATTCAGTTTTTTTTTAAGAAGCATCCAATTTATCTTATTAGTACATTTAAATTCTAATTACACAAAATGAAATAAAATATCTTTTTTAATTATTACTAGGGATGAGGCTTTTATTGCTAGTCGTTTCGGAATCTTCGAATCGTCCATCAGATGTTGGCTCCACCGGACACGCGAGCGGTTCTGCCTGTAACGAACGCCAGCCTACTTGAGGCATGTCGGCTTTGCTCGGTCAGATTCGAACGACAGATGTTCACATTCGATTAGAGCACTAATTTTATTTAATAGTTTGGTGAGATTTGTACGACATAGTTGATGTACCACTTTGTTTTTATGCATTTAAATTTTAGTATGACTTGATTCTACTTCGTATCCAAGTCGCTTATAAGGATTTTATTTAAATCTTAGTATGACTTTATTCTACTTCACATCTAAGTCGCTTATAAGGATTTTATGTAAGTAAAAATATCAAATTTGACACTAATATTTTGGATGGGGAGCAGATATGTCACTATAATTATTTTTTGTTCAATCTCCACTAATGTTTAAATGAGCCGAAGATAACACTGCATGATAGAAAATAATGAAAAATGGTAAAAATACCAAAATTTAAAGCCTTGAGGTTATTATGTATCTTTTAAAAAAATATCAAGATCTTTAAAATTGTTGTCAAAAGAGAGTTTGATCTTCGCTATTGGTATTTTAGCCCTGTTGTTATCTCCGTCACTAATGCCTCCGCCATCAACGCTTTAACTCTGTTGCTGTCTCCATTATCAGCGCCCTAACCCCGTCACTGCCCTCTCTCTATCTCTGCTATCTAATTTTCTTGCTAGCATGAGAGAGAGAGAGAGACAGAGAGAGCCTAATTACAAAAGTCTTTTAAGTTTGTTAAAACTTGCAATATCATCCTAAAATTTCAAAACTTGTTATTTTTAACATTTTTTTTGTTAGTTTTTTAACATTTTCCGTTATCTTTTTAATGGTCAGTAACATATTCATTCTTAATTTAAAACTTCAGTGGTAAATTTGGCCAATTTTAAAGCATAAGTGGGAGATTGGGCAAAAAAAAAAACTATAGTAACATATCTACTTCTAATTTAAAATATTAGTGGTAAATTTGATATTTTTTCCATTTTGATCGGTAATTATGATATTTTTTCCATTTTGATCGGTAATTATGATAAAAAATATATATCCTTAACATGCTATAAGCTCGCAAAGTTTAACTAACTAACTAACTATTTTTTTTTTTTTTTGCGGGGCATGCAATTGGCTCCCAGCTCTCGCTTGGGGCGGCCACCTCATGGGTTATTTGTAGCTTCAATATTAATCCGTATGATTATTATTGAAAGGTCATATGGCAACTTATTATATTGAAATTATTCATTCTGAAAACAACACACACACACACAGACATTCCTAAAATAATTGTCATTTGTTAGCGCTTTTTTTTTTTTGTAAATATTACCGATATATGTGACATGAGCATATCAGACATATTCATCCAATACTACCATTTACCAACTAGTACAATTGCAATCTAAATCAATGAATATCCACACTTCATATAATGAGAATGGTATATTTGAAAAAAAAATATGCATTACTAGAGAAAAGTGACAAACATTTGAAGAAATAAAAAATAAGTGAAAAAATATTTTGGAACAAGAAAGTAAAAAATAAAATAAAATATTATTCTTTTCAGACGAAAAGAAACTACTTTATGCGTTTCTGTGGTAATGTGGTAGGAATTAGTTGTGCAGATTATGAGCGAGGCTGCTGATTCATTTGATGATGATAAATAAAACTGTGTGGCTACCTAACGGTTCAGGCATCATATGTATCAGGTGAAGATTAAAGCATATGTTAAGCTGTTAGAAGATCTTTTGTTGCGGGGACAGTGTCCGAACTTTTGCGAGAAATTTAAAAAAAAAATAAAATTAAGGCTCAGTGGGAATGAACGAAACCAGATAAGAATTGTGGGCACCATCAACTCGACACTAGCTTGGAAAGTGGCAACCTGCATTGGACATTAGACTAGTTCTATTTCCCCTTGTTTCTGGTTTCTTTTCTATGCAGGTCTGTTCTAGCAAGTGTTGGTTTCCTTGCTTTGCAGGTTTCTCTTTCTCTTAGCAGAAATATCAACCCAAAATGAAAGGATTATATCACCTACTTTAGGACAGGCATGGAACCGAGATACCACTCTAAAGGAAGACAACAAATAATTCACCTCTAGAGTTCATAAAGGGCATTGGCATTGCCGAGCCAACTCAAGCTATGAACCTATCAGTAGATGAACCTTTTCCACTAAGTCGATGTCACTATGGGGGCGTTTCTTTCAGAAACAGATTCATCTACACATCTGAATCTTGAACTGTAATAGCAATTGATAGAACTTTAGGATGACGGACGTGTCACATCCTAATGCACCATCACGAAATCACAGTCTTTGAAATATTGAAGTAACTGAATCGCAGCATTATCCGTTGATAATTCTTTTATTTTTTTTATTTTCTAATCAAAGAAAATGAATAGAAGTACACATCTTCCAGTGATGAGTGTTCATTGCGCGTGCAGGCATGTATATTTGATACTCGAATGTCAAAACCACAGAATTCAAATTCATTACTAAAATCTTTGTGTGTGTATGTGCGCTCGTATGTGAAATTCTTGAAAAAGGTTACACACAAACGAGAAAAAAACACAAGATCTCATTTTCTAGGGAGGATGGAAAGATTATGGAGGGATAAAACTGGTGGCAGGATGGGTATCATCTCATCCTTTGGCAATACCAAATGCATTACGACCGGCGAGAATGAGATAAAACTCATCCCATCTTGGCTTATCTTGCTAAGCACACAATGTCTAATGGTAGAACATGTATACTTTATCAGTACCAAGCTACAAAGCAAAGCCTAACAGATAAAATGCAACGAGAGAGAGAGAGAGCAGTAAAGATCATCTGTCAAACAATTGACCTACAGAAGAGATTCCTCCCTGAGATAATCTTAAGACCAGGAAGGTGTGCCACATATGAGTGACTCCCAGTTCCTGGTATTTGCACGCTTCTGCTACTTTAGATGTTGATCAGGCAGTGAGCCTAGAAAGTTAGCAAGCATCAAAGTTACCTGTGCGACTGTATCCTGTTGTATACATAATGAGATAGCTACCATGTCATTGCACACCAAGTTATTTCTCCGAATGATTCACTTTCAGGCCTTAACTCAGTACCACATGGACTAATACCTTAACTACTCTTGTTGGCCTAGTCTGCAACTAATTTATAGCCACTAAAGATATAGCTTTTTCAAAAATTTGTTTATATGCAACAGCCTTACTTTACACAACCAGGGATAGACAACATTGCCTTGCCTGTCCCCTTCTAACACACCCTTCTTTCTGAAGAATTTTAACCCAAGGCCAGTGGGTGGAGAGGCTTAAGTTCTGTAAGCCGTTAATCACCATGCCTGTTGCTCATTTGAGAGATAATGTTTACCATTTTGTCAATTAAAAGAAGCTGGCTTAAGCCCTAATGCTGCAATCGATCAATCTGAAGGCACTCGCTTTTGACTTGCATGAAAACCCTTGAACCAGGAGTTGCACATATTGAGAACCAGTCAATCAAAAACAGACAAGAAGAAGGAGAGAGTTTGAGGTCCTAGAAACAGAAATGAACAACAAGAGCCACAAATGTTACAATTCTTATGAACAAATCTCCACACCCCATTTCCGTATGTGCAGAAACGGAACAGGTTCAAGTTCCCCTGATTCTAACACACAAGCATTCTAAGCCCCAGAATTTGTAACACATAACCTCTGAAAACCAGTACGAATAACTGCAATTTATAAGAAGATCAATTTTTACAGCGTTGCTCAAATCAATTCCCAACAAACGCATTAATTTCAACCACAAATGCAGGACAGGATGAAAGGAATCACCTCACCTCTAAGAGCAGAAGCAAAGCAGCAGTGGCCCTATTTCTTCTTGGCCCCTTTACCAGCCGCCTTGCGCTTGGGCGGCAGCACAATCTCCCCTTTAAGCACCGGAATCTCCATGATTCTAGACAACTCACCGTACTTCTGCCTGAACTTCTCGACCTGGTCTGCTTCGACCATGACCGCCGAACGGTTTCCGAGATAAAAAGGGTGATTCCCCGACCAGACATCGACGGTGTACTCCTTCTGAGTCCCGCCGGTGGTCATGACCAGCTCGCCGTTGCAGTAAACCTTGGCGTCCTCGTGGAATTCTGGGTGTATATCCTTCTTCCGGCACGTCACTTGCGCCCGATAATTCCCCTTCGCTGCTTTCGGCACCTGTTGAATTCAATTCATAAAAATTAGACTCCCTTAAGCCAATGAAATTGGAATAGAGAGAAAACGTTAGGAATTTTAAAACCTTTCTGATGGGAAGAGAAGGTTTAATCTGGAAGAATGTGTGGGGAAGACTTAGCGCCATTTTGCTCTCTTCTTTCTGGGCCGTATGACGACAGACAAGTGGAGACGACGATGGCGCTGGTGGATGGAGTTGTAGATGGAGTCGCGTGAATTCTCCTGCTCTCGAATTTTCTGAGAAGGGGCATATGGGCCTTCTGAGTGGGCCGAGCCCCAACATAGCAGACCACATCTCCTTATACAAACCACTTGGGAGGGGAGATATCCCTTTTTTTTTTCCCCTTTTTTTTTTTTATTACTGTATTAAGATAACAGGTTACCGCCATGACTCTTCAAAAAAATTTCCCCCTTTTTCTTTTTTTGGCATTTTTGCCCCCTCGCCTGCATTTTTCCCAGCACGATATCTATACTCTTTTATGTATTAGTGTTAACGATTAGTACTAAAAGTTAAAAAAATTATTTAAGTATAGTTTTTAAATTTAGCAGTTTAATTTCATTGTTAATAATGTCATGTTTGGTATTAGTATTGACAATTAATACTAGAGTTCTAAAAAATTTACTTGAGGGTAGCTTCTAACCCTATTTGATGTTAGCATCCAAGTTTTAAAAAAGTTATCAAATGATAACTTTTAACTTTTAATTTCAGTTGTTTCATCTTTATCATCAAATAAGTTATCTAAAACTTTGATGATAATCACAAAAGCTATTCTTAAACAGGTCATTTAGCTTTTAACATTAACAGTTTGATCTCCACCATTAATAAATTATCTAAATATCTAATGTTAATCCTAAAAAGCTCATAAAAAAGAGTCCTTAGTTATTTTAGAGATCCAAATAAGATTAAAAATGAGTGGAGCTGAGCCAAGCCAAGCTAAGTATTAAGTTGATCATGTTTGGGATAAAATGTGTATTGAGTTAGACATTTTATTTAGGTTTGGATCAAAAAATTTATAAGCGAGTCATTAATGAGCTTTAAATAAATTGAGCTTGTGTCAATCTCGAGCTATTTGCTTAAACTAAGAGAAAAAAAAATTAAAAACAATCTAAGTCGATGAAAGTAATAGGTAAATGGATCTTTATTTGAATTCTGCATCAAGTGTGAAATTTTGTTTAAGCTTAGCTTGAATTGAACGAGTCATGGATGATCTTTAAACCAAGTTGAGCCCAAGACGTTTATTCAATTCACCCTATGTTTGAAAAGCTATCAACGATAGTTTTTAACGTTATAGGTTTGAGAAAAATATTTTAACCTACAACATTAATATTAAATGACATTATTTCCAAAAAAAAAATAAATTTAATACTTGAATTTAACTTAACTAGTTTCATAACCCGTCTAACGGACGGGATAGTAGTTCATGTAAAAAAGTGCATTCTATGTAATGTATACACAAGATCTTAAATATTAAATTTCAAGAAGAAAATGTAACTCATTCAATATTACACATTGTACAAATGGGGGGAAGTCATATATTGTAAGGATAAATCTATTTTTGTGAACTCAGTAGAAACATCACAATCTTCTAGAAGTTCGATCATGTTAAGATAAAAAGTATAAGTTACATGTGTATCAGTTTAGATGTTTCGCAAAGTTTAGATGTTTACATGGAGTTAAACAAATTCTGAGCTAATAATAAAGAGAATTACAATTTATGTACTATAATCATGTGTTATGTAAACTCAAGAGGTGCATCTGGAATATGAGAAGTTAAACCATAAATAAATGAAGAATGAGTGATAAATCAATTTTGTAATATATGACTAAATAAATGTACAATGGGCAATTTAGATGGACTGTGGCCCAATAAAACAGATAACTTTTAAAGTTTGGCACAAAATACAAAAAAATAAATCATGTAGATATTATAACAAATTTAAGTTTGACTGATTGAAAAGGAAAAAAATAATAAAGGTGAAAATATTTATAAATTTAAAATGTAGACTGAATGAATGAAAAGAATATCCATTAGTTTGATAAAAATATTGTATTAAGTTCACCCTAATATTTAGGAAACAATAATTAATTTTTTTTTTCATAATACGTAATTTAATAAAATTTTTAATGAAAGTAAGGTAAAAAAATTAAAATGCAGAGGAAAAGGGAAAATTTTAAAAAAAAAAACAGAAGGTTTGGAGCATAATAGTTTTTTAAGACTACTGCCAAGTACCAAACCCACGTTATTGTTAAATATGAAAGCATGCATAATACAATCTGAACGTGGGTTCAAAATTTTTTTTGATTGGCCCAAAAGAATAAAGTTAACGCTGGCCCAAAAGGAAAAATAATTCTACCGAAGGCACTCAAAAGTCAAAACTGGTACAGACTACAGCGGTGGATTAAAGAAATGGACTGCTAAAAATGTCACTTTAGAAAAAATAGGGGCTTTTATGGCATGCGTGGATAGTCCAAGGACTCAAGTGTGTAACTTTACATTTTTAGAATCTATAAAATACAGCTTATTCAGCTGAACCCTAGATCTAGTGCCTCACTTTCTCTGTGTTCTTGCTTCTCTAGTAAAGGTTGCCGGAAACTGGGTTTTTTGAGGTAGTGGCCGCCGCATGTAATTTCCCGGCGCGTCACTGCCATGAGCTTGAAGTTTGGCCGGTTTCTCGGTTATTGGGGCTACTCCACTTGTGTGTTGTGTTTTTTGGCGGTGTTGTTATGAGTTTCCTGATGATACTACGCCTTGACGATGAATATGCGGCTCGATAGCTGCCATCGGGTGAATTTTCTGGTGGTGGCGCCGTAGTGCCTGTAGAAATATGTTCCAGATTTTAAAAAAATTTACTTGATTCGATAGAATTTTTTTCTCCCTTTTAACTTTCTCTAAAACAATTTTTCTAAAAGGCTTACCATTTTCCGTAGATCAGGTTTGAAAGTGGTGGGCTGGTCTTTTTTTGTTTTTTGTTTGGTCAGAGACCCTATGATGTTTACATATTTTCACTCTGCTTTCTATAGTCATAAATCTATGTGAAAGTGATTTATTAAAACCAAAGCGGAAATGGTTCTGGGAAGATCTAAAACCCTAGGTATTGTTTGTTTGTTGGGTACTTCTATCTCCGAGAGAAGAGCACTAAGAGACACTGCCGGGCCACATGCTCTGCCGCCTGTACAGGCGTGGTCATCACGCTTGTTCTTTAACGGTAGGGTTAGTACAGATAGGGTAGGAAATCTTCTGTGTTTTTTTTTCCCTCCCTAAACATCTTGACGATATTATTTCCTATATGTTCAATTTTTATCTAACTTTTTTATTTCCTTTATTGTATGATAATCAACCTCTCACTCTCACTACAAGAAAAATCGAATTTACCGACGGTTTAATTAGCGACGGCAAAAAACCGTCGCTATTAATAGTCGGTAATATTCCGGTGAGAATTTAGCAACGGCTGGTAGTCGCTAAGCCGTCGCTAACTTAGTGACGGTTACATGTCAAGCCGTCGCTAATTAGTGACGGTTACACGTTGCTAAACAAGCCATCGCTAATTAGTGACAATTACACGTCGCTAAACTTAGCAATGGCTTACCGTCGCTAACTTAGTGACGGTTACAAGTTGCTAGCCGTCGCTAATTAGTGATGGTTGGCCGTCACTAAAGTAATAAAAATAAAAAAATAAAAGTTTGGGTTCTCATGTGGCTGTCATTTTTTATGATAAATTGTTATGTGATTGAACATAAATAATTACTTTTGAATACACTACCAGAAAAATAAAAATATTATAGCTGAAAATTGTGTGACGTCTTAAATTCTCACACAACATAAATTATTTCAGTTGATATAATACAAAGGTATTTAGATTGTAGATATTTTTTTCTTCACGAAACAATTTTAATTGAGATTATATGAATTTTATTTACGTTATTGAGATCCTTCTATCCAACAAGTTGTTATATTTTAGCATTACAACAAACAATCTTGTTTAAATAAACAGAATAATAAAACAAAAATATTAATACACAACGAATATATCCGTCGCAAAAGTTTCACCGGGCTTTACGTGATAATTTACCGTTGAAAATTTACTGACTGTTAAACATTGCTAAAGTTTGTGTTTGGTTATCTTCGCTAAATAATTGATAGTTAAAATCCCTAATTTAGTGACGGTTATGCGTCACTAAATTTTAGTGACGCCTTAACGTCGCTAATCTAGTGACGGTTATACGTCGCTAATTTAGTGACGGTTATACGTCGCTAATATTAGTGATGGGTTACCGTCGCTAATTTAGTGACGGTTATTCGTCGCTAATATTAGTGACGGTTTGCCGTCGCTAGTTAGTGACGGTTTGCGTCGCTAATATTAATGACGGGTTACCGTCGCTAATTTAGTGACGGTTATATGTCACTAAATTTAGTGATATGTTACCATCACTAATTTAGTAACTTTTAGCAATCGCTAAATTTAACAATATCATCATAAAATAGTAATAATTCTCATGTGTTAGTTTTTTTTTATTCTCAATCGTCATCTCCTTTAACATAAACATAAATATTTTTTAAAATATTGTACTTTTGTTGATTTGTGGACCTTAAACTCAGATAAAAGTTTAGTAGATGGTTATGGGCCGCTACCTGACATATTCAAGATGATAAACTATTTTATGATATTAGTCATAAAAATTATTTTGGAAAATGAGTGGTGGGTAAGTTATTATTTTGTTGATATCTAAGTCGAATTAAAGTTTAGCTGCCTGACATTGGTAATTTACTTATAGTTATCCGTGAAGGTTTGACCACGGTAATTTACCAACTGTTAGCAGTCGCTAATAATTTATGTATTAATAGCCTTTAGTACTTGTCGATTATTTAATCATTATAATGTGACCTCCAATTTTTCATATTTTATTTTACTTATTGTTTATGTTAAATATAATTGAATATAAAACTAGTTATCGTTTGTTATCGTTTATGTATTAACACGCCGTGTTCTCCTCTTATCACTGTCTGCGCGATGCCTTCTGTTCCCTCTCCACTTCTAAACCCCTGTTGCCCTGCTACAATTTTCTTTCCCTCCCCTTGCCCAGCCTAAATCGCTACCCAACCCTCCTAAGCCCCAGTCGTTCTTCACTCCCCTACCTTGCGAATCGGTAGTTGCTTTGCTGGGTCGGCCCGAATCGAAGGTAACATGCTATGGCTGCGCGAAGGATCCCTGTTTCCTCTCCACTTTTAACCCGCTGCTCGCCTGCTAAAATTTAGGGGAAGCCTCCCGTTCCCCAGCCTAAATCGCTACCTCTCCTCGAAAGCCCCATCGTTCTTGCGTCACCTACTTTGAGAATCGGTGAAGGTACCGTCTGTTGCTCTGCTGGGTCGGCCCGAATCAAATGTAATCGATCCTCCCTACCGGTACGTTTAGTTGCGACGTCTTTCTCCTGACTCAGGTTAAGCTCTCTAACTTTCAGTTCACATTGGTTTTGGTCTCGAATCGTCTATTCTAATCAGGGTTTTAGTTGACTTGGATTGTGATTTGGACTGTTTGCGTATTGGCAATTTTGGACATTTCTATACTCTTCTGACTTGGTTTATTTGTTGTACGTGTTGGTGCGACCATTGTTCGTGTGAAATCCTTAGGCTGCTCATCTTCGATTTGCACCTGAACTTGTATAACGGCATTTTGAGGTTCATTTTAGTCTGTTGCTGAGAATAGAGCAATCTGAAAAGTTAGTGTGTTCATATGTTTACATATCTACCAGCCTCTTTTCAATTTGCACTATAACAGCTGCTTCTCCTTCTAGGATTAATATTTCCCGAAAGCTGTTGCTACAGAGGTGGAGTGCCTGGAAGATTCTGGTTAGCGCTGAAGCTTGCAGACCAAAAGTTCCAGTATAGCAATTTGATGGGTTTTAGGGATTGTTTTGGTGAGTGACTGACTACAACTTGATTTCTTTTCTTTTTATCCCTCCTGAGTGAAATGGTGGCATTGTTTGTCCTACAAATGGCAACTATTCTCAGCCAAATTTTCATGATGTACACATATTTGCAAATGGGGTACTTAGAAAATACATAGTTGTACGTATATGTTTATAGGACTTGTGGAAAATTAAACATGGACTCCTATTTGTTCATTTTTCTATGTTACCATATATTCAATCATTTGATTCCCCAAGTATCTTAAATACATTGGTTCAGTCGTCTGGTTGAACCTCTGCTGCAGCCTACTTGTCTGATGCTTTTCTAGTGGGATATTCTTGCAAGTTGTCCTGTTGTCATTATTTCACTGCTAGGGTATTATCTATTTATCTGATATGTTTGTCATGTTAATCATTTACCTGTCCATATCTGATCTGCTGGTTTAAGCGTACTGGACTAATTTTTTATTTAAGGTTCTGTTTGCTGCTAATACAATGCCTACAATATTTATTTCATATTTTCTTGCATATCTAATTGTGAACCCTTTGGAGACGTTCATTGGATCCTATCATATACTTCAAGGTTTGGTTTCTGCTATCCTCTTTTTGTACATTTATCTATGTTACCATATATTCACTCATTTGATTCCCCAAGTATCTTAAATACATTGGTTCATCCGTCTTGTTGATTCCCCAAGAGTTTGAAGCAACTCTTCCTCCATTGGTAGTTTTACCATAAAGATAGTGGATTTGAGTGTCAGTTCAGGTTCTACAACCTCATTTTATCTCAAATTTTTCAGAAACCAATCTTTTACTATAACAACTTGGTTTAAAACCTTAAAATTCAACTCAGAAAATGTCTGCCAAGATTTTCAAGCAAATCTTCTTTTCTGCGGGTTACACTTGTTGGCTAGATGCAAAACCAGATTCTTTATGTATTAATCTGGTTTAAGGACATAAGTAAGTCCATTTTTGCAGTATAACATTATCTGCAAAATTTCACTAAAAAATTCCCTTTCTTGTCCAAAGTCAAGTTGAGTCAAACCTGCTCCAACAAGTCACTTATGCAGGTTCCAGTAGCTTGCAACCTTCATTTCACTGGGTCTTTTGGAGTTCCAGTTGTCCAACTGACATAATATTTTGCAGCGACCCTGATTTAGATATTTAAGACTTGTTCCAGCTTCAACCCCTAAATTTTGATGCCTTCTTTTAAGAGTTTGAAGCCTGTTTCGTTCTGCTGATTGTTTTAGCACAATCCTTGGTTTTAGAGGGTATCTTGAGTTGCAGTGTTCCAATTAACACCAAACATTCCAGTCACCATATTTTTGCTATAACAAACTTATCTTGGCCCCAATACACCAATTTATGAGTCCTCTTCCAAGGTTTTGAAGTGATTCTTCTTCTGCTAGCCATTTGAGCAATATTTTGGACTCAAAGAGCATAATTGAGTTCCTATGCTCCAAATCGAACCAAAATTTACAGTAAACTTCTTTTATACATATCAAAGTTTTCCAAACTGAGAAATCCAAAATTTCAGGCCATTTACCTGAAGTTTGAAGCCAAAATGTCTTTGCTAATCACTTTTCCAGCATAACTACATATTAATTGATTTCTGAGTTGTGGTGGCTCAAATTCATTCAAATTGAGCCGAAAAGTCCTAATTATGCAGGTAACCATGACTGCCAAATTTCAGCTCAATACTTCATCCCAATCTTAAAGTCAAACTCCTGGTCAACATTACATCCTTTAGGCACTTGCACAAGTTCCCTTTCTAGGCAGCCTACCATTTCATTTTGGAACCAATTTCCTTGATGAAAAAGTTTCAAGACCTTGTTCATAACCTCTTTTCAACCTCACAAACCCCACTAAACTAGTAACTAAGCATCAAAACCTTAAGCTCAAGGCATAGTCACAATTCTGCCACTCTTGCAGATTTTATCATCTTGGAACTTAGGTTCAAGGGGGTCATTTTTAGTTCTGGAGCTTCATTTCCTGCCAAACTTTACAATACCCATACTTTGGCCATAATAAAATTTTCTAGAAACAAAAACCTCAATTTAGAAGTCATTCACCTAGAATTAGAAAAGTACCAAGTTCTGCAAGTTGTCTTAGTAGCAACCTTCATATTAAGAGGCCATGTTAAGTTCCAGGGCTTCAAATTGCACAAGAACTTGCAGATAAGTCCTAAATATGTAGCTGAACTTTGCTGCAAAATTTCAGATCAACATTCCATTCCAAGCACAAAGTCAAACTTACGTCAATGTTGCTGGTTCCTCTCATCCTTCATATAGGTTTTTAGCAGCTATAAATAAGATCAGCTCCTTGTGCCAAAATTCTGGTTTCAAGCCATGAACTAGTCCATTTTGAACTCATAAACAAGCCAATGCACAAACTACTCTCTCAGAATTCAAAAGAACAAACTTACAATAACACACCTTTTTAGCTCGCTCTGCCTTTTTTTGTTTCCTCATCTTCTTCTTCTGAGATGGGGTCTTTGAAGCATCATTATCTTCTTCAGCAGTTGACTTCAAGGGAGAATCATGCAACTTTAAATAGCATCTGCACTTCAAATCAGACAGCTATAGATATCTAAAGAATCAAATCCAAGTTTCATGATTCAAGCAAAACATAACCCTGAGCAAATGTTAACACAACAATTACATCAGTATTCTTTGACATGCATGTTCATACACTTTATTCTCCACTTTTTTCCACTACAAGTTACGTCATATAAGAGCATAAACTACTCCACCAGGATCAAAACCCCTTAAACCCATCTAGCATACATGTCCAACATAAACCAGAAAGGAATGAACCCTTGGAACAGGAAAGAACACAATTTTGATCTCATCAAGGATATTGCACAAAAAAAATTACACAATTAAGCAATACCTTCCTTTTTGCTGGAATTAGAGAGATCATAGCATGCATTAAGAATTCTAACTATTGTGTTTATATTATGCTTCACCTTATAGCTCCAGCTGCTGCTTTGTGGAAGTAAGAATGTGAATGCAACCTATCTTGAAACTTGAGCATTTCAACATATGCATGTAGCGTCATCTTTCTCAGACAATAAGAATGGAAATCAAACTGATCTTCAGTAATATCAGCATAGTGCTTTTCAATAGCTAAAATTTTTTTCAAGGCCCGTCCAAGATCACCTTGGCGGAAGAAACTTTCTCCAGAAGCTAGTTCATACCTTCAAAAAAAGTAGTCTACAAAACTGCAAGGTCAATTACACAGCCTCATTTTAAGTCAGTCAAAACATAAGAGTTAAAACCTAATTGTACAATGAATTATGGGGCACAAGGCAATAAGATCAACAAATTCTGTAACTCTGTATTCAACTGATGGCTCTTCCTGGTTAATATATCTTATATCATTTTTGCTTATAAAAATTAAAAATTATGCCATTTTCATGTCTAATATTTTGGGTCATGTTATGTCTGAATGCTGGTATCACCCCCCCCAAAAAAAAACCAGCTCTGAACTTTCTGGAAGATCACATTGAAGCCCGTTTGAATTTGGCTTCCATCCTGCTTAAGGATGCTAAAGATGCAGAAGCAATCTCTTTTTTAAAATACTTCTTCTTTTTGTTATTTATTCATTTTTATCTATGCTACCTGCAGTACTTCACAACAATAAATCATACTAACTAATATTTCAAAGAAATGGGAGAACTTAAATTTAATGGAAAGTTTAAGTTTTATCATTAATCATGTTATCTATAATCATAAAAAAATTATGTTATATTTCAGTCCCTTGATCAATGTCCTATTGTTTGCTAGAACTAAAATGCGGAAATCCTAAAAGGCTGCAGTGCTTTTGTGTGGGTGTAATCATGGATAGACGTACTGCACAGATGGAGAGTCAGTATCAGGATCAATTAGCACAGATGGAGCGAAGACACTAGGATCAGATGGCATCCATCTGGCAAGCAATTGGGAAGAGACCGCCAGCTGCTCCAGAGTCTGATGCTTAGGTACTGTTTGTAAGTGTCACTGGTTGTCATTAGGGTTGAATTATATCCCATTAACTTGTTTGACTATAATTATTATCATTGTAGAGATGCCATCTGTAACTTGTCATACTATATGTATTCTAAATATGAATTGCTATGTTTATGATTTTTGGACGTGTTTCACATAACATTGTATGTCTGGGAGAAAGTTTTGAGTCTGCGTGGTATTGAATGGATATGTAAATAGGAGAGGATTGGTGGTTAAATTTTTTTCCAGCAACTGGCGACGGCCACGCGTCACTAATTAGCGACAATCAAGCGTCATTAACTAGCGACGGCAACACGCCACTAACTAGTGACGGCCACACGTCACTAACTAGCGACGGTTATACATCACTAACTAGCGACAACTGCACGTCACTAACTAGCGACGGCTATCCGTCACTAGTTAGCGACGGTTATACGTCACTAGTTAGTGACGAATAAGTGTCACTAACAACGAATAAGTTTTGTGTTTTGATTGGATAGAATGGACGAGTATGGTAGAGGTTTACGGAATAAAATTGTATGCAGTATTTAGGGACGGCAAGTGTCACTAACTAGCGACGTACGTAAGTCACTAACTAGCAACATACATTAGTCACTAACAACACAAGTTAGCGACGGGAAGATGTCTTTCACTAACTAGCGACCGCTATGTGTCGCTAACTAGCAACGGCTATGCGTCGCTACAGTGCCAGCCGATGAGCTACCGAAAAATTAGTGACGGTCTGGGTAGCGACGGTGGGGGCTGTCGCTAATTAGCGACGGTAGCCGTCGCTAAAAAATTAGCGACGAGTAAATTAGTAACTAACCATTTAGCGACAGCGTACCGTCGCTACGTAGCGACGGCGTACCATCACTACGTAGCGACGGTACACCGTCGCTAAAGCACCTTTTTTCTTGTAGTGTATCATGGTCGGGATGTATGTGGATGACAAGATGATGCCGAGATAAGTCTGAATTGTGTTTTATTTAGTTCATAGCTAATATGTCTAAGTTAGCCTGGATCTTGTTGCTTGATACGTTCTATGTTAAATATGCATGCTTTTGTGTTGATTTGCATTAAGTAACATATATCTATCTTCTGTATCCATTGGGGAATCATTACTAAAAAATAAGGCTTTTCCAACGGCTCTGCATTGGAAATTTAGGGTTTTCCAACGGCTAGCCGTTCGTAAACCAAACGTTGGAAAAAAATTTCCAACGGCCATACAATTGGCCATTAGTAATTTCCAACGGCTAAACAGGGCTGATAGAAATTTCCAACGGTTCAATGGTTTTCCAACCACTCAAGCCGTTGGAAATACAGCAACGACCCAGACTGTTAAAAAATAAAATTATTCTTATATTTTTAAAAAATATTTTTTTTTTCATTAAGAACACATTTTATATTAACCGAAAACATACTATATATATATATATTCAAAAAAATTATATTTACTAACATTATACTAGAACACAAAATTATATTATTCAAGAATAAGTTACCAAAATTGTATTCTATATTTTCCTAAAATTAACTGAAATGTACTAAAAAATTAAAAAATCACTGAAATTTTTTCTTAAATAGACATTATTAAAAATTAAAAAATTTACTAGTAAGTAAAAAAATCAGTAAAAATAAAATTCAGATCAACAATCAAACATGCTCTGGAAAAAAATTCAAACAGAAAAGGCACGAGATTCATCAGATCCATCGATCGCGCATTCAACTACTAAAAAAAAAACAAATCGAGCATTTGAATTGGAAATTATACAATTCAAAATAAAAAATCACCAAATCAAAAAATTAATACTCAATAAATCACAACAAACACAAAAATAAACTCAAAATCAGATCTGATTCGAAATCCAACACCTCGGACGGCGGTTGGAAATAGAGGATGATCAAATCTGCCCGAGCTAGAGTGAGGACAACGATCAGATTTGCGACGAAGAGAGGACAGCAACAGAGAGACTGAGAGGACGAGCCGAGAGAGACCGAGAGGACGAGCCATAGGGAGGACGGTGGCAGAGAGACCGAGAGGACGGCAAGAGCGAGGCTTATGGCGGAGGGAGAAGAGCAACGAGGGCGAGGCTCACGGTGAATGGTGAAGCGAGAGAGGCGAAGGGACGGTGCAAACGAGGAGAGACGGTGAGAGGCGGAGGGACGGTGCGAGAGAGGAGAGACGGTGAGAGGCGGAAAAGGGATGGGAGGGGGTGAGAGGGGAAAGAGGCAGGTGAGAGTGGTGAGAAGGGAGAGACAGGCGGCAGAGAAGGAGTGGGGTGAGTTATGTGGGATTATATAGTTAGGGTTAGTTTGGGTTGGGTTTGGGCTATTTTGGCGCATTAGGTACTTTTTTTTTTTTTTGCTGGGTGTTATTATTATTATTATTATTATTATTGTAAATTATTTTCAGTTTATTATAATATAATATTTTTAATTATTAGATCATATTCATTATAATATGTTTATATACATTAATATATGTGATATATACGTTAATATATATTATATATATGATACATCAAATGTTAATAATAATAATAATAGTAATAATATTATTATTATTATAATTGAATATGTATGACATATACATCATATACGTTATTAATAATATTATTATTGTTGTTGTTTTTATGGAAAATATTTTCAAAATAATTACTTTATTTTCTAAAATTATACAATAAATATGGTAAATATTTTATATATGATATACATACGTACACACATACATACAAACATGCATGCATGCATGCATGCATACATTATAATAAATATTTATAATATAATATATATACATATTATTATTAATATATATATATAATACTTATGATACATTTTAACATATAATATATTATATTATGATAAATACATATTATCACATAAATTATGATAAAATTATTTTCCAACGGCTCAATAAATATTGAAATACACATTTAAACTTAAATATTTTTCAACAGCCTAGGCAGTTGGAAAAATAAAAATATTTTCCAACGGCCAAAGCCGTTGGAAAGAATAAATATGAGATGTACATTTTAACTTACATAGTTTCCAATGGCCTAGGCAGTTGGAAAAATAAAAATATTTTCCAACGGCTGAAGCCGTTGGAAACAATAAATACTAAGATGTATAATTTAACTCACTATTTTCCAATGATTTAGGCCATTGGAAAAGTGCCCGTTGGAAATTTTTCAACACCTCCAACGGTCAAGATGTTGCAGATTTTTTTTTACAAGGGTCATTTTTTTTCAGGGTTTCCAATGGCCGAAGCCATTGGAAAAAATGATTTTTTTAGTAGTGAATGCAATGTGATTTGGTTTTACATGTAAAAGCCACAATCAATAAAATGAAAACAAAGTGTGTAAACATTCTAGGAAAGATAAAGTCTTAAAGACAATGAAAATAAAAACCAAGTTTTTAAGGCCATAATTCTTACATAGGAAATTAAGAAATGGATGAACACATAGGAAACTAAGAAATGTATGAACGTATAGGAAACTAAAATTTTTTTGGCTCCAACTGATGCTGGTGGGTGATAAAAAGGGGGAGGCGGATGTAACTGCACTAAAAATTGCATAACTTTAGTAAATAAATTCTGCGATTTTAAACTATTATGTGGTGAAGGTAAATAAAAATAAGAAATGGCGCTACCCACTTTTTAGATTCTGTATGGTTACTTTTATTCACATGAAAGAAGCTTAAATTAAAGTGAAAATGGTATGTTTCTTGCTGTTTTACTCATTCAAGTTAGTGTGAAAGCATGAAACCTTAGATTTTCTCGTTGCCTGTAATGAATGAGAAGAAAAAATTATGAGAATTTTTCTTTCCTGCTTGAAATTTCCATGCAATGACTTGGAACATAAAACTAGTACTTCTTTTCTATAAAGACAATAACATCATTTACTAGGAGAATGATGAGGTTTTCTGGAAAAACAGCAGGAAAATGTTAGAATTGTAGTGGCCGATCGTCGAAATCGCAAAAAAATAATTCTGGTATCCCTAACAACTCAAAAATAATAAATTTGTAGTCTAGCAGTGAAAACTAGGCTGAATCCCAAAGGAAATTTCTTAATCGAAAGTTTCCTATCAGAAAACTGAAATAAAAGGTTGGGGGGTTTTCTTGAATTAAATGTTGAATTAAATTAATGTAGAATCAAAATAAAAGTAACCAATACTAAAAACGCTCAGTTCAGGGTTGATTATCCATTCCAATCACGCAGTTGATCATCGAAGAAAAATACTTCCTTAATCCAAACAAATAAACAAGATTCTTTTTAAAGCTAAAAAGAACCCAAAGAATTCAGCAGTAAAATTAACCAGAAAAAGCTTCAGATTAATTTCTTAATTTTGAGTAACAAGATATTGAAAAGCAATTTCTAATTATCTCAAAATCAGCATTAAGATCAATGAACCAAAAAGTTTATTCCAGGCAACAATCCAAAAGCTTGAACAATTTAACCTGTCTTACTTCTTCGTATGAATTAACCAGAAATAAAAACAATCTCCAATCAATTCACTTGCTTCTAATTGAATTCTTCACCTAAGCGGTTGAAAGAAAATCAAGCAAATTTGCAATCGCATAACCAATCCAACAAGTGAGAACAGGAAAATTAATTGCAATAAATCTGAACAACAAAGAAGTAAGTACTTGAATTTAAAGAGCATTTAAGCAAGTAAAATCAATCATCACAACCGATGTTGGTGATGGAAATCGTCTCTAAAACAGAACCAGAAAAATTACTCACTCATGATTAGAAGAAAAACAAATAACAATAATAATAGAAAAAAAAAACTAAAAAGCGAAAAAGAGAGATCTGGGCAGGAGCTGCTAGCCAACCCTCCCTTTAAATACTTAAACCTAGTGGGCTAAATGCACAAACCCTCCCTAAACTTTCTATGTTTTTACAAAAATACCCCAAAAAATAAAAAGATTCAAAATAATTAAAATGTTTCAAAATTGTCAGTGAAGCAATGCCCCAGAACAGCAACAGTAACTTCAAGCTAATATTCGACCTTGATATAGGCAGTATCACTCAAAACTCAAATCATGAAAGTTGTAGATCTCTTTCTTAGCTTTGAAACGACACCTAAATTGCATAAAACGGACATCTACAGCTAACGATATGCCTAAAATATCTACTTCTGAACCAGCGATGACTCGCAAATTGCGACTTTGAAGCTGAATTTAACCCTCTTAACATGCAAACTGGGTTCCATGGTCTGAATGTAATTTGTAGCTCCAGATGTTATCTTTCCAATGAATCAAGAATCACTTCATTCTGATCTCTGTAGCTGAAGATATGATTTTTCTACTAGAATATCATCAATCTGTCAGAATACTGAAAGAATACAACTAAATTAAAATTTGTAAAATTATAATTAAATCCACTTTCAATCAATTGAGTCCATATATGCTCTAAGCTACAAAATATACTCAAAATATATCTTTAAGATTCAAAACACATTAAAACATACTAAATATGAGAGAAAAAAATATAATAAATATAAGCTTATCAAATTCCCCCACACTTAGCTTTTGCTCGTCCCCGGGCAAAACTCAAAATAGAAACATATTCTTGAACTAAACTGAGTAAGATAATTTCACATCCAAGGGTCTTGAAAAACTGAATAAGAGGAATTAAGTACACAATCTTCTCGACAATAGCAACTCAGAACTAAATAAATCTTTGAAAACAATTTCTTCTCAAGCTAGCAACAATCACCGTTGAAAATCTGGGAAAAAATTAAACTTTTGCACAAAGTAAATAGAACAAACCAGGTAGATAAGAACTCAAAAAGCACAACCGGTCTTACCACAAACCCATGAAAAATAAGAAATCAGTTTAGAATTTACTTTTTTTTTTTACTTGATTTTTGTTTTCATTTTGTCTTTTTCTTGTGTTCCGTTGTTTAGCGAGTATATAATAAAGACTCTACCATACCCAAGCTACTAACTCGACACAACTCCAAAGTGGTCTTTAACCATACTCATGTTCCTAGTACATTTTCGAGTAATGATCGACTTTTGCCTTAGGAGAAAACCCCAACCTACTTCAATACCCAGAACAGCGGAGTAGCAAATTTTTTTATTTTATCAAAATGCAACAATTCAAATAACAATTTTTATTTTTTTTCAAGTGATTCAAATTATCCATCAACCGAACAAATCACATATTCAACTTAATAAGCTCATAATCTCACAAGGTTTAAATTAATGTACTAAGTACACAAATTTGATGAAAAAATTAGCTTTTTAAGATAACCATCAACTAGCTTTATCAAAAATTGTAAAAACAATTTAAAAATAAAATTTGAGAGTTGCATAAAGACTAATAAATTACTAACTCAATACTCAAGCTAAGCATTCAAGAACCAAAAAGATGAAATCATCTAACAATTCAGATCAATGCTTAAAAGTATGAATCAAAAAATTTTAATTCAAAAAGTTTGAAAACCAAGAAAATTAGGGCTCAAGCTACTCACTCCCCACACTTAAATCATACATTGTCCTCAATGTTCACAATAAAAGCACAGTTGGGGAAAAGAAAATGTACCACCCTGAGAGTAATTTCACAATGATTCGCAGCCCAGAATTTGACTTTAGCTTGTTGCCCCATATGGTTCGGTTCACCTCCAGTCTGAAAAAGTACTACTGAACAAGAAAACCAATTGTGAGAATAAAAAAAACTTGAAAAATAAAAACCAGAGACAAAAAAAAAAAGAAATAATTCTGGTATCATTAGCAATTCAAAATAAATAAATTTATAGTATAACAGTGGAAACCATGTTGAATCCCAAGAGAAATTCTTTATCTAAAAGCTTTCTGATAGAAAACTGAAATAAAAGATTGGGGGGGATTGTTTGCAATAAAATAAAATGATCAGAGAATAAAAATTAAGAAACCCATTACGTAAGAAACCAACAAATCAATCAAGAATTCAAACCCTGGTATCAATCAACATCTATCACTGAATCCCTACAACTGATTATCGATACATAGATAGATCAATCAAGACTTTGAATATTCATCGTTTAAACTATCTTCCTACCTCTCCTTAGTAGTAGTTAATCAGAAACAAACGATTTAATTAACCCTAACTGCTAAATAACCTAAGACAAGCACTTTGATTTAATTTAACAATTGCATTAAAAATTAGAGAGATCGATGAAACTAAATAACACAAACACAAGCGGCTGTATTTAATTTAGTTGAATGTTCTCCCTACGACCTAATATTTCTGATGCAGTAAATCATTAAAGCTCAGTTGCTTCACATATTAGAGAAATCAAACAATTACGGATTTGATTTCTAACCCAGTTGTAGATTGAATTCGAATAACAATTAGTAGGCCTCCTAGTATATAAATGAAACAATTATAAAATTAATCATAGAATAAACATTCAATACTCGAAATATTAATTGATGAATAAAAACAACTTTGATCTCATAGTGCTGAAGAATTCGGGGTTTCAATCTCCATCAACCAAGAATAAAAAAAACACTAAAAAAAAAAGAAAATAAACAACAGACAAAGAGAGTTGGCGAAGAGAGAGAGAGAGAGAGATAGAGAGAGCTCGCTTGCAAGACCAAGAAAAGTAGGTAATAAATGAATTAATCCAGATTTTAATTCAAAATATCAGGAAAATCGATGCACAAGGGTTG
Organism: Aquilaria sinensis; assembly: GCA_005392925.1. NCBI lineage: Eukaryota > Viridiplantae > Streptophyta > Magnoliopsida > Malvales > Thymelaeaceae > Aquilaria > Aquilaria sinensis. Next base: position 259,893 of record SMDT01002626.1, on the reverse strand, counting down.
TTAGACAAAGTCAGGAGTTGCCAAGTAGAGATGACAGCACAAAGAACACTAAAGGAGTTGCACTACAATAACAAATGCTTCTTCTAAAAAAAATCTCTCCGGCAACGGCGCCAAATTTTTGGCCGGTCGTTGAAACCGCAAAAAACGATTCTGATATCCTTAACAACTCAAAAATAATAAACTTGTAGTCTAACAGTGAAAATTAAGTCGAATCCTAAAAAAAATTTCTTAACCGAAAATTTCCTATCAGAAAACTGAAATAAAAGGTTGGGGGGTTTTTCTTGAATTAAATTAACTGTGGAATCAAAATAAAATTAACCAATACTAAAAACGCTCAGTTCAGGGTTGATTATCCATTCAAATCAAGCAGTTGATCATCGAAGAAAAGTACTTCTTCAATCCAAGCAAATAAACATGATTCTTTTTAAAGCTAAAAAGAACCCAAAGAATTCAGCAGTAAAATTAACCAGAAAAAGCTTCAGATTAATTTCTTAATTTTGAGTAACAAGATATTGAAAACCAATTTCTAATTATCTAAAAATCAACATTAAGATCAATGAACCAAAAAGTTTATTCCAGACAACAATCCAAAAGCTTGAACAATTTAACCTGTCTTACTTCTTCGTATGAATTAACCAGAAATAAAAATAATCTTCAATCAATTCACTTACTTCTAATTGAATTCTTCACCTAAGCAGTTGAAAGAAAATTAAGCAAATTTGTAATCGCATAACCAATCCAACAAACAAGAACAGAAAAATTAATTGCAATAAATCTGAACAATTAAAAAAGTAAATACTTGAATTTAAAGAGCATTTAAGCAAGTAAAATCAATCATCACAACCGGTGTTGGCGATGGAAATCGTCCCTAAAATTGAACCAGAAAAATTACTCACTCGGAAGAAAAACAAAGAATAGTGGGCTAAATGCACAAACCCTCCCTAAATTTTATATATTTTTACAAAAGTACCCCAAACAAATAAAAAGATTCAAAATAACTAAAAGGTTTCAAAGTTGTGAGTCAAGTAATACCCCAGAACAGCAACAGAAACTTCAAGCTGATATTCGACCTTGATACAGGCAATATCACTCAAAACTCAAATCATGAAAGTTGTAGATATTTTTCTTAGCTTCGAAATGACACCTGAATTGCATAAAATGGACATCTACAGAACAAAGATATGCCCAAAATACCGCAACTGCTTCTAAACCAGCAATGACTAGCAAATCGTGACTTTGAAGCTGAATTTGACTCTTTTAACGTGCAAACTGGGTTCCATGGCCGGAATGTGATTTGTAGCTCCGGATGTTAGCTTTCTAATGAATCAAGAATTGCTTCATTCCGATCTCTGTAGCTGAAGATATGATTTTTCTACTAGAACATCGCCAATCTATCAGAATAATGAAAGAACACAACCAAATTAAAACTTGTAAAATTGCAATTAAATCCACTTTCAATCAATTGAGTCCTTATATGCTCTAAGCTACAAAACATACTCAAAATATATCTTTAAGATTCAAAACATATTAAAACATACTAAATATGAGAGAAATAAATATAATAAATATAAGCTTATCATGTAGAATAATTTACCCGTTGGTATTGTTTCAATATGTAGAAACTATTTATCTGTGCAAGAGATGACAAAAACACTGCACCAAATAAAAAGAGGGTTATATTTATGGAATTAGAAAACAGTAAGAAAATGTTATGTTTTTGGTATTGCAAAACACAGAACCTACTGATCATTTTTTACCAGATGCAGGGTGAATGGTATCCTCCAAACTGCTGCAATCTCTCTGAAATTCCTTTCTCCTGCTCCTTTTTGCTTTAGTACTGAGTGACAATGGAAGGCAAAATGAAAATTTTGCTTTTGTTTAGGTTATATTTATACAGGGTTTTCAACATGTGTATAACTGCATGCAGCAGAGTAGTGGAGTAAATGGATACAGTGTAGTAACTGCCAGAAATTCAAAAATTTTGGAACCCAATAAACATATTGGGGAATTAAAAAATTAGTGGATGGTTTTCAAATTTTAAAATGGTATAAATCTTTTCTATTTTAACAAAACAAATTACCCATCAGTTTCATTAGTGACTGACACTGACCACATCTGTGAAGAAAATAATAATGACATTGTAGGAAAAAATGTAAGAAGACAATAAATATGGGGAAGATATGTGGCATACATAGGGATGAAATAGGTAGAAAACACTTGAAAGTACACATGGCATGCATCTAATAATTGAAATAAAAAATATAAGAACATGAATTTCCCATATTGTCATTCTTCATTCTTTCATATCTATTAGTAGATTAGTAAATTAGTAGATTACTAGATTAGTAGATTAGTAAAGGTGCATGCAATCTAATTTTAAGGTTTGAGATTCCAGTCATGACAACACTCGCGCGCGCAGACACACACACACACACACACTAAAAAATAGTTTGTTTTTTAATGAGAAAACAATGCCAAAAAGATTCCATAATATCTCACTTATCTTTTTAGTCCTCACATTTTTCTTTTAGATAAATAGACCTCCAATTTGTACTATTTGAGTCCCTAAGATATTGTTCTTTGTCTCCCTAGGTCATGAATTTTTCTTATTTATAATTAAGTGTCATAACAATAAATTGTAAATTATTACCACAACATACGGCCAATCCACCTAGTATAACAACTAAGACATAAAGAGTGCAAGCTGGGGCCCATACCCATAAAAGGGGACCCTTGTAGCGTGATGGATGACAAACGCGTCCGTGCCATCTGATGTTGTCGTTCCCACATTGGACTCATTCATCAGATGGCACGGACACATCTGTCATGTCCGTCATCCGCCATGCTCGGATTTCCACGTAGAAGGAGCCATTTGAGTAGGTAATATTAATGGATGTAATTAATTATTTGCATGCATAATACTTCTTGTATAAATATAAAAATAATACCTAAGAAATTTCTTTGGTTGAGAGTCTCGAAACATTATACAATAAACCAATTTACAGAATAGGTCCAATAAGTGTTTGTCAAAATTGTTCCCAGTTCTAATCTTAAATTAGTTGTAACTCTGATGTTTAAGGTCGTTATAGTTATATTTTCTTGAACTTATTTTTTATGGAATCTTCATTATACAACTCTATCTGTTTATGATTTTATTTTTAAAAAAAATAATAAAATGATTCTAGATAGAATCTCAATTATGATAACCTCACTATTATATATATCTGATGAACTTCCTATACTAACCACAATTCAATAGATAGTGATATCAGACTCAACTACTTAAACTAAACTTATGAGGGGCATAAAATATGAATAGTATATATACATCTAAATATGGTTGAATAAAAGTCCAAAAGATAGGGTTCAGAAATAAGCAATTTACCATTGTTAATTGGCAGCTAAGCGTATCAACTAAAATGAGAACTTGGCTTGGGCTACATGTTTAAAGAGATTGATTTATAGATTGGAGCACAACCGCGGGGAGGTTAAAAGCTGTAGCCGCAAGCATAATTTCGCCCGCCCATTAGTCTTATCCAGGATTGTTGGTTGACCATGTGAGAGAAGGAATTATAAGTTGGAATGGAAGGAACCTGCTGCTGGGTAGCTACCAAGTAGTTAGAAATCAATTTCGTGGCACGATACACAACAAAGTTCCAACAATTGAATTAAATACCCCATTATACCCCATGTGAGAGAGAAGGAATTCTAAGTTGGAATGGAAGAAACCTGCTGCTGGGTAGCTACCAAGCAGTTAGAAATCAATTTCAAAGGCATGATACACAATGCAGTATATTGTGGTATTTAATTCAATGGTTGAAACTGTGTTGTGTATTGTGTCACGCGATATATCGCTTACTGCGGGTACACAATATGCGGTACAAATGTTTTCGCATTTTATTATTTTACCGCGCAGTATACCATATACCACGCACTTTTTATATATATTTTGTCAAAAAAACTGTGGTATACCGTGAATATCGCATGTTACATGCCGTAGTATTTAATTTTTTGCACCTATTTTTTTATTTTACATCAAAATATCATAAATATATAGAACATTAAAATAAAAATAATACACATATCATAAAATAAACATTTACTTTTATTTTTTTTATTACTTTTCTTAATTAATATAAAAAATTAATAGATGGTATTATTTATATTTATAGTATATCAATACATTAGTTTTTTTTAGTATTATTTGTTTTGCTCTATATATAACCTTTTTTATGTTTTTTTGATTAAAAAAATATCTTCTATCATATATATTTTATTTATATTTGAAAAATTATGATGAAAAGAACTAGAATACATATAAAATGTGTAAAGATAAATTATTAAACAAATTATGTCATTTTAAAATAATATTCTAACATTTTTTTTTTGTTAAAACGATAACGATATGCAGCGCGGTATACCATACGATATACTTGAAAAATTCAGGATGTGATATATGTAGCAGTAACAGTATTTAACAATTTGGTTCCAACATTTTTTATTTTTCTTGAAAATAATTTGTAGGCCTACCAACCTTAGCAAGCACTGTATATATAAAGCATTACTTGGTGGTGCATTACAATTATTCTTAGCCTCGTAGGTAGCTGAAGCTCAAGTAGCAGGTTATGGGATCCGGAGTTGAGACCGTGTGTGTTACCGGTGCCTCTGGATTCATTGGATCATGGCTGGTCATGAGACTCCTGGAGCGTGGGTATATGGTTCGAGCCACCGTGCGAGACCCTGGTTTGCTTTCTGTCTCTGCGTCTCCTTCCATCCATAAATATAATATTGTTTGAGACTTTGGTTCATTTTAAATTTAACTGTCACTACTCGAGTTCTAGAACATTTATGTATGTATGTAGATGTAGTCTGTAGACATTACAATGCGAGTATTGTACTTTGGGCAGATAACAATAAGAAGGTGAAACATTTGGTGGAGCTGCCCAAGGCCAACAGTCACTTAACTTTGTGGAAAGCTGACTTGGCAGAAGAGGGAAGTTTCGATGAGGCAATTCAGGGCTGCACGGGAGTGTTTCACGTCGCCACTCCCATGGATTTTGAGTCCAAAGATCCTGAGGTATATTTTATTTTGTTATGGTCAATCCAAACCTGTGGTTGTGGGCATGGACCTAGTTGTCACATCTCAAACTTCTGTTACTCCATCAAACAATTAAAAATTTTAATTTGTTACGTCTCCTTTATTTTGTCCCACAGAATGAGGTCATCAAACCAACCTTAAACGGAATGTTGGACATCATGAAAGCATGTCTCAAAACTAGGACGGTTAAGAGAATAGTGTTCACCTCGTCTGCTGGAACTGTTAATGTTGAACCGAACCAGAAGCCGGTTTATGACGAAAGCAACTGGAGCAACTTGGAATTTGGTCGATCCGTTAAAATGACTGGATGGGTAGGGTGTTAGCTATAAATATATTGAGTAACATCTGCTAACTAATTAATGATCAAGGTTCTGAATTGAATTAACCCCTAAATAATTCTGATTTAATTAATTTCTTAGATGTACTTTGTCTCCAAGACTTTGGCGGAGCAAGCTGCGTGGAAATTTGCAGAGCAGAATAACCTTGACTTAATCACTATAATTCCCACTCTGGTGGTTGGCCCTTTCATCATGCCATCTATGCCACCCAGCCTTATCACCGCACTTTCACCGATCACCGGTACCCTTCCCATACCACACAAACAATTACTCCTATGTTTATATACATTATACCAACAAGTTTTGGGGCCCAAATGAACAAAATAGATAGATACTTTAGAGTGTCATTTTCCCTTTCTCTTTGTTTTTATCTAACCGATCGAGCGAAACACAGGAAACGAAGCTCATTACGGGATCATAAGGCAAGGCCAGTTTGTTCACCTGGATGATCTGTGCCAAGCTCACATATTTTTGTACGAGAATCCAGAGGCAAAAGGACGCTACATTTGCTCCTCTCATGAAGCCACGATCCTCGAATTAGCGAAATTTCTCAGACAAAAGTACCCGGAATACAACATCCCAACCAAGTGAGATTTCTTAATTTGAGATACACACACACACATATATATATTGGTTTCTACAGCTCCAAAATTTCTTAACTACAATTGCTGTGTGTTTAATTACAAATTGGGCTATCGGTCCTGATCAGGTTCGATGGCGTGGATGAAAACTTGGAGAATGTGGTGTTTAGTTCTAAGAAACTCACAAGCTTAGGGTTCGAATTCAAGTACAACTTGGAGGACATGTTTGTTGGAGCTATCGAAACGTGTCGTCAGAAGGATTTGCTTCCTCTTTCTAACTGCAAATCCTAAGCTGCCAACGACACAAATTAAATAATGGAGAAAATATCTAATATATATGAAGCTTTAATTTTCAGCTCTGGGATGGAATAAAAAGGTGTAATGGTAAACAAAATTTACTGTCCACAACGATGCATTTGGTTTGTCTAGCTAATAAGAGGATTTATAGTTGTCAGTTGCTTATCCTCGGCAAAGAATGTGCCCATATAGTCGTTTGGATGTTGGCGGCTCTTCTCAGACTTTCACTGTCTTATATTTGGAGTCTTTATTGGGTGACGTACTCATAGACTAACAGACACATCTTGTGTATCTGTTGTTATGGGCCTCACATGAGATCCGTAGAGACAGACACACTTCTGTGTGCCTGTCACTTGGTATTTTCCTTGTATTTGTATTTATCTACTTACCTTTACTGAATAAGTTTCCATCCTTTTAATTACCGTCAAACAAACAAGGTTTGCTGGTCTTTTTCCTCTACAAGTATTAATTGTTGAAGAATTTTTTTCTTAAAATTAAAAATTTCACTATTAATCTTTCCAACTATACAAGTCGATCGGTTATAGCCAGGAGGAGTAATAATAATAGACTCATAATAAAATACTCTCGGATCATATGTCACACCTATATTTTTATAACATTTACAAAACTGCCACCACAACTTGAGCAGCCCATTTGTCTGAAAGGAACAATAATTCACAGAACAACACATTTATCTGAATGGAACAACATTTCTTATATTAATTAAAAGATTATTATTTATAGACAATATTTCTTCCCAAATTAGCAATATTTTACAAAACATAAAATTTGTAATAATTGAATTAGCAGAGGACGTCATACTTCATTGGCTCTTTCAATTACGTGGCTGGTGACAAGTCCTAGTGAGCGTGAATCGGACTTACCATAGGAATATGTCTGATAAAGAGGAGATTGAAGAAGATAACGCTACAATGGAGGCAACCTTAGCGGTAGAGGTTGCCGCTGGTAGAAGTTAGTTGAAAGAGTACGTTGATAGCAGTGCTAAATGACTCAGCTTTTTCTAAATTCAAATATAGTTTTATTCCATAGTGTTGTTTTGTTCGGTGATAAATGATGTTTCATTCATACAAATGTGTTATTCTATAATATGTTATTCATTTCATAAGATGTGTTTTTTATAATAAGTATTGTTCTATTTAGTAATAAATATTGTTCCATTCATACAAATATGTTGTTCTGTAATATATTGTTTACTTCGTAAGATGTGATGTTCTTAATAAGTATTGTTCCGTTCAATAATAAATATTGTTTCAATCATACAAATGTGTTGTTTTGTAATATACTGTTTGTTGCGTAAGATATGTTATTTACAACAAATGTTGTTCTATTAAGTAATAAGTGTTGTTCCATTCAATAATAAATATTGTTTCGTTCATATAAATGTATTGTTCTGTAATATGTTATTTATTTGTAAGATGTGTTGTTATTGATAAGTGTTATTTTATTCAATAATATATGTTGTTGTTTTCAGTCATAAATGTTGTTCATTTTAGTAAAAAGTGTTGTTTCATTCTTATAAATGCGGTATTCTGTAAAATATTGTTAATTTTGAAAGAAATATTGTTTCATTTAGATAAATGTATTGTTTTGTAATATACTGTTCATTTTGTAAGAAGTGCTATTTGGAAATGATTTTATTCTGTTCAGTAAAAAGTACTATTTCATTCTTACAAATGTAGTGTTTTGTAAAATATTATTAATTTTGGAAGAAATACTATTTATAAAGAATATTGTTTTATTCAATAAAAAATATTGTTCTCTTTAGATAAATGATCTGTTGTATGAAGTATTGTTCTCTTTAAACAAACATGTTATTTTCCTTAACAAATGCATTGTTCTATGCAGTGATGTTCTATTCGGGTAAATGTGCTATTTATGATGTGATGGTATTTTTGTAAATAATATGAAAATGAAATAGTAGTGAGTTGCATCATGTACATCCTACAGCTACTAATAATAATATTATATGTAGACAAGTGATTTCCCTAATATCTAATAAAACGTAAGGTATATAAAAGCTGACCTCAACTATTTTAAATCAAGAATTAATTTGATTTCCATTTTGAAAGTCTTGGTAACATTGTGAAAATCAATGTTTTAAAATTACACCAAATACTGGTGCAAAAAAAGTTTTGAGAACCAACTATCTTACCACAACAACCTAGTAACTAATAGAAACTGGCGTCCGCAATATAAAAAAAAAAAGGCATCCACATTATATAACATCTTAGTTAATGACAAAAAAATTGCATCCACACATAACATCTTAATTAGAAAATAACAAAACTACCATACATTTGAAGACAATGAGAGTGGGTCACCCTAGTTATAGCTCTACCAAAACTATTATTTATTAGCTTTCCTCTTGAGTAAATTGTGTAAATAGTCCTTAACCTTTAATCATTATTTTCTTTTAGTCCATAATCTATTAAATGTTTTGTTTTGGCCCTAAACCTATTAAAATTGCTTCATTTTAGTCATTCACCAGATGAAATTCATTAACTCAGAATAATTGTCTGACAAAAACTTTTAAAATTTTAATTTAAATATTCGGTAACTGTTTTCCAGTAAATTTAAACTGTCTACTTTTTTTTTTACAGTAAATAGAAAATTTAAATTAGTAATTTTTTCTGAATGAAATAAGTTCAATTTACAGAGAGAAAAAAAGTGATTTGAATTTTTATTAACTATAAAAAAATTATTATACAGATTAAATTTATTGTAAAACAGTTACCGGATAGTTTAAATTATGATCTAAAAAGTTGTTATTAGACAAATACTTTAAGTTAACAAATTTCATCAAATTGAGATCAAAATGAAATGTTTTCAATAGATTTAGAACTAAAAAGTTTTTATCAGACAAATACTTTAAGTTAACAAATTTCATCAAATTGAGATCAAAATGAAATGTTTTCAATAGATTTAGAACTAAAACGAAACATTTTAATAGTTTCCAGACTAAAACAGAACATTCAATAGGTTAGGAACTAAAATGAAATAATAAATAAAGGTTATGAACCATTCATGAAATTTACTCTTTTCCTCTGTTTATGTGAAGCAGCTAGCCCTTCTCCCCTATCTACCCTATTTCAAGTTGCTCTTCAATCTGTTTTAGATCCTTTTGAGTTTTATCTTCCCTTTAACCAAAACAAAAATTAAAAAAAAAACAGGAAGACCTAATTTTAGTGCATAACATAACAATAAGATATAGTTCATGTTTTCATGTTTAGCACATAACATAAATTGAGCATTTGCCCAATTTCTTTGGCTTGCGAAGCCATATCGCCAGAGTCTACCACGCGAACCCTCTTGCTCCTCTGCACCAGTCTTGACTCTTCTTCCTCTTCCTCGTCAAGATTGATAGCAGCAAAAAAGGTGTCGCTTGGGAATATGACAGGGCAGCATTTAGGAAGGCAGTGGCACTAGGAGCAGAGGCAGAGCCATAGGCGGCATCAAGAGTAGGGCATGGTCTCCATCAATGGGGGCTAAGGGAACATGGACCATAACAGATGGTGCAAACTACACCTTTTGTGCCTTAGCAAAGCTTTCCTGAAGCCTTCATCTCTTGTTCAAGTAGGCTATGGCACGACCCATATCTATGCATAAAAAAATAAGGAGACTAATTAATAAGCTGGCAAAGTCAAAGGTATTCTAAAGCAATTAGCGGGGAAGGAAAAAAAATTGGGCATTAGAGGCAACTTCTGATGCCCCCCACAAGAGGTGTAAGATTTTAACCTAAACTTGAAATATGAACATATTTTTAGGGTTAGGATCGGGTCATGGAAGGGATAAATGGTATTCGGGTTTACCAGAACCCAAACCGATTTTGAGATGTAAAAATTAAGTTGGTTTGGGTTAAACTTGATTGATCCAATTCAACCTCGAAATTACTAACTATTCCTAGCCTATTCCTATTCCTAGCCTAATCTCATCCCAACCCAACCCAGCCCATATACCTATACTATAAATACCTAACCTAACCTCCTTGACCTTAATTTATCATCATACAGCTGCCACTATCTCAACTTTTACTACAGTCATTCGCCATTGCCGTCATCATTCATCATCATTCTTTGTCTGTTTGTCTTTCACTTTTTTCATGCCATCAGTCTGCCTCTCTCCTTACCTTGCTTCACCATCGTTCGCCTCATTCCATCCTTCTCTTGCATCGTTGTGCTGCCTCCCTCCCTCACTCCCTTTCACCGTTATTCAGCCCCTCTCATCTGCCTCCCTCACTTGCTGTCATTCGCCTCTAGTGTGTATTTGCTGTCCTTCATCCCCCATTGGTCTAATTATCAACATCTGACAGTAGTGGTAGAAGGTGAGGTGTCGAATAAACCTAACTCTAACCCGATATTTTAGTGTTAGGGTCAGTTCAGGTTGGGAGGCAAAATCGGGTTAGTTCAGGATGAGAAATGGCAGCTGCTTATGGCTTAAAAAAAAAATCAGATTTGGGCCCAAACCTAACTCAAAACCCAATTCTTACACCCCTAGCCCCCATTAGTTTCCCTTTGGCACCATAAATCCAATTGACAAGGCTCTTCACCCCTTTGTAAAGCAAATGGGCCTTAATTGACTCCGATGTGTCTAAGGGTAGTCTCATTTAACTTCTGATAGGGGAAGGGAAAAGGTTGTCAAAATTTTTGTTCGTTGTGACCCTTCTAGCCATGAAAAAAACCTATGATACGCCCACACCGTGTTGGACCCTTGGATTAGCAAAGGCCAAATAATATATGTCTTTTAGACGGGTAGGTAAGTCCACTTGCATGGAAACTGCCAGTTAGGGTTGCCCATGCCAAAGAAAAATAGTCCTTCCAACTTTTCCAAGAGTCCTTAGCCACCGCGAAGGTAAAAGAACGGTTGTTCCCATGGGAAACGGGGGTAAAGGGGGAAAAAGAAAAGAAAAAAGCCTGGAACAAGGGCCAGGGAATAAAAATGGAAAAATGTCTAAAAAATGAGGCTAATCTGGCCTTGTGATATGCAAGAGTGAAAGCATTGAACTAGATAAAGGCATTATGGGCTAGTTTAGAGAAAAGAATCTAAAAGTGTTCTAAGAGCTGGTTTAGGAAGGAATAAAGAGGCAGACGGAGCCCAGCCTATAGCTGGACAAGTTAAATTGAGAAAAATCCTTACTAGAAAAAGTGCACTTGGTATTTAATGAGGCAATGAAAGCTCCAACTTTGGCCAGCCAATAATAATGCTTTATGGCAATCCTCATAGATTTGGCGTTGTGCACGTTATTTTGGCCAGAAAACCTCCCCCAAGTTAGGACCCCAACGTTCTAGTCACTCCGCCTCACATTGTTGTTTGGGGCGGCTTTGCAAGCCAGCTAATGAACAAAAAAAGGGAAAACCACCATTAGTAAGTGAAAGGAAAGGCCATCAGACACCCATGCGGCAAGGAGAAAAGAAGAAAGAAAAAAAAAATGGCAACACAAAAAGAAAAATTGACGTTATCTAGGAATCTAAAAGCATCGATGAAAGAGTGGTACAGTGACTAAAGTGGCGGAACACCACGAATGCCGGCAAAAACTATAAAAGCAGAGAAGAAGCATTGAAGAATGATGAAAGAAAATTTGAAAACAAAAGAAGAAATGGGAAGAAGTCTAGCAAGGACAAGACATATATTCCCTAACGGGGGTTCTTTGACTTCCCAAAACTCTTAGTGCTAGCTCATGAACTCTCTACTGCCATCATTAAACACTCCAAATGAGTGGATCCTATAGCAACATGTGGCCCTCAGCTGTCGAGCTTTGTGCATGCGTTAAAAAAAATGCATTATTCACATTTAATGAAGATGATTAGACATCATTTTGGTTTCGATTCCTATTGTATCAAATAATTGAAGAGGAAAGACATTGCTTGGATGCGATAAACATCATTTCACCATTCCTAGGCCTCAAAAAATGTGAGAATCCACATTCCACATTTTTTAAGGATGACATATTAATGCCAGATTGGGCTTGACCCAATACGAGCCGATGATTGGGTCTAGTTTAAAGAACAAGACTAACCTAAACTAAACTTTACTTTGAGGAAGAATCCCCCAATGGATGAAGATGAGCTAAAGGTGGGATTCCTTTAATCAAGGAGAATCCCAACATTAGTAAGATTCCTATAAGGGCACGACAGAAGTACCCATCATTATAGAAAGAGAACCCCATGGCTTATCAAGGTATACTATTTTCTCTACTACAAACACTAGCTATCTTTATCCCACAACAAAAGTATTAACTTGACGATCAGAGGGTTTCTTCCATAAATGTGCTCCAAAGCCTAAATAGTTGCCTTCACTTGCAGGTTTTGGCCTTAAGTCCAATCTGACTCACCTAACACCTAGTTCGACAGTCTCTTAGTGGTAGTTTGACTATCAACTTGTATACATATATGTAAAAGATATCTATTATATGATGCTACTACATATTAAATAAAGATAAATATGGTACTAACAGCAGTACAAGAAAAATACGATAGAACGAGAAGAAACAGTAACAAATTTAAAACTTTACTTAAAATAGTATTTATGACTTTCTACAATTATACCTAGGTGACGGGATCAGTTATGCATAATTGGCGGAATATTGCTACATGCACTGTTAGAATCTAACACCTCCATTATACTACATGAGTTGGAGATCTACTATTGGTCCAAGTGGACCGATTAATTTTTTTTTGTTATTTTACCTATTTTGTAGTTATCCAATTCCTAACCTTGATCCACCATAAGCTCCGTAAAGGTGTAATATTCTCTTACTTTAGAGTTAATTGCTAACTATACATCCACCATAAAAATCATAGCCTTGATTATGAGCGAAGATAGCTCCTGCTTTTTAATTTATTTTTTTTTAATTTACGTGTATAAAAAACTAAAGAATAAAGTGGAAAATATAGATATTTTTTTTCTTAATTTTTGTACTAAATCTAAATATTTTTTAAAAAATGAGGGAGATGTAGTATACTTTTTTTATGCAATGTAGTATAATTTATTAGTAAATTTGTTGATTGTTTAGTATTGTTCATCATTTTGAGCAGATAAGCCTGAGTAAAATAAAAAAAAACATATTGTTGATGCACACTAAAGGTTTTAGTCTTATGAATGAGTTTCTGATAGGATTTAAATATTCAGATTTTTATATGGAGAAACCGATAAACTTATGTTGTGCAAGTAGCATTTTCGATAATTGGCGTGATATGAACACTGGTAATTAATTCAAACACTTGAATCTAGGGGTGGGTGCTAAGTCAGCTTGACCCGAACTGGCCGGGCCTGAGCCGTAGAGGGACCGAGCATTAAGGGTATTCATCTAATCCGCTCAACCCGTGAAACTGTATAGACTAAACCGAATTAACCCGTTAACTATGTGGGTTTATGCGGGTTATGGTGCAGTTTGGGTTTTAAAAATTAAAAACCGATGTATATGTAGTGTAGTTCGGGTTTTAATTTTGAAACCCTGTAAACCTGAACCGAACTGCATCTTTAATAACCTCATAGAAACTTCTGTTTGAGGTTGAGGAAAGAATTGTTGAACTTGAATAAATTGAATTAGGTAAAATAGTTTCTTTTTTATTTGTTGTTAGTATGTCGTATAATATACACATAATGATACATTTAATTTGTAATTTATTATTCTAAATCTTTACAAAATTTTCTGAGTAATTCAGACATCACTTGTTGTTGACTACTCATTCAATGCATATTTTTTCAATGTAAGCATGTTCTAATATTCAGGAATTTATTGTTCATAATTTTAATTCATTTTGAATGTCTTGTAACTCACATTTAGTGGTTTCATACAGGTGAAGTAAAAAATCATTACATATAAAAAGCTAAAATATTTTGAAGTAATTTTGCACTCTAATCAAGCATGAGCTTTGACAACCTTGTGTGGTAGGAGCTTTGAACGCCATATATTATTTTTGTATTTTGTAACAAAAGTCTATTTTGTGCTTGTGATATTCTAAAGTATGGAATTGTTGATATTTCGTAAAAATATTTAGTTTTCAGGACAACATATTAACATTAAGACAAGTGTTTTAAAGTAATTTAAATTATTTTACAAGATAGACAAGTTAAAACCGGTCAAACCGAACCGCACCGAACCGCATTATATGCGGGTTGGGTTTTATATTTTGTAACCCAGTCACCTATGCGGTGCGGTTTGAGTTTAGGGTGAACCCGATCAAACCTACATCGTGAACACCCCTACCGAGCATGGACCGATTTCAAGCAGTCTGGTCTCGAGCTAGCCCTAACTCAGTCCTAGGTTAGGTTTAAGGTTGTGCTGGGTTTTTTTTTTTTAATAATTACTTAATTTTATATTTAATATTTATTTTTAAAGAAAAATGCAATCACCGATGTAATTTTTATTAAGTAAAAAACTTAAATGCCACTTATAAATAATTGGAACGTGTCTTACATATTGAAATAATAAAACATTTAAAAAAATTTTGAAAATTAAAACTTATAATCTATACTTAACAATACAGTCAGATCAAATACAAACTAAATGTAAAAAAGAGGAAAAAAAATTCAACCCTCGTCATCGGAGCTCTTTTGGTCTTCCTTTTGGAGTACTGTGAGACCCCAATCTTAGTTGCAGACGCAGACTTCCACCGCCTCTGGTATCAATCTTGATCGTTTTTTGCACTAAACGCTACCTTGGATGCCACTGTGGATATCGAAATTACGAGAATCTTCTAGGCGATTATCGAAAATATTGGAAACCTTGATCTCTTTTGTTTCCACCAATCCAAGATGTCAGTATTGCTTTTGCTCGAATGATGTGTTGAGGTAGTCATTAACCTTAGCTACACCTGAAGTCGTCAGTCATGGACATTTAAGTATTTGAAAGGTCGAGTTGAATTTTGATGAGATTGATTTTCTAGAAAGCTCGGTTTGAGGAGTTTCGGATCTTACCTTATATGAATGCCTCTCACAATATAACTTGTACACAGAATGCAAGTGTTTGGGAGCAGTAGTAGACATAGCCAAAACATTTATATGGGACATTTTTAATGTTTAGTTGCCTCGTAAAAAAACTTAATCAATTCACCAAATTTAGAACATCTTTCCTAAACTTCAGTTGTAAGAAATTCACAACTCAACTTCACGTTCATAAAATGCGTCAACAAATTCTCATATTGATATGCACCTTATAACATCAAATAAATGGAGTTTCAGTGGATTAGACAATCCAATTTAAAATCATTTCCAAGAAAATGGTTTTTTGTTATTTTCAAAAGAAAACCTTTTGAATTCACGAAATATAATGAGTCTTAATTTCAAATGCAACAATGAATTTTGAATTAGGACAATTTCATTTTACAAAACTTCTAAACCCTTTTGTATACAAAGGTTTAAAATATGACATATGCATCTAACATGAAAGAATGTACCTTTGAGAGATGGTTTCAATTGTTGACTTAAAAAACAAGCAATGACATCATTATTTGATGCATTGTCAAATGAAATACATAAGACTTTATCAACACAATAATATTCACACAAAGTATCAAATATGCAACTGAATATATGAAATCCAATATTATCAGTTTCTATGACCTTGCATGACAATATACTTTTTCACATAATCCAATCAGATTCGATGAGCAATTATGTAATAGAATGATTGGCCTACAAGCGTGTCCACATGTCAGTAATAAATGTCACAGAATGATCAAGAACAAAGAAATAAGCTTGTAAATTTGATTTACCGGCTTCAAATAATTTGAAGTTCTCCTTCCTAGTTATTTTTCTAGAAACTTTTCTAAATGCAAGGTTTAATTGTGATCTAATACAAAATTTTATGTGCACATCTTCAGTCTGTGAAAAAGGATTTTCAATAAATATCACCAAATTTATCATGTTTTCTCTACAAATTGTTGGTTAAATCGAAATATACTTAACCCACATGTTATGTTTGCACTTTGAAACTAGTGGCGACACTGCGGAGGACATTGGCATGCTGATTTTCTATGTGGTGCCACAATGTTTTAGTGCCAGAATTCTTTTTTTGCACCACCTTTTTGCCGTAATATTTACACTTCTTGTACCTCAAATCTCTTTCGCATACAACCTCATAATGCTCCCAAATCCAAGCAGTTAGCCTCAAAGATTTACCTTGTGCTTGTGTATTCTTGGCATCGAGTTGACAGCTCATCGGCATCAATTGTGTTGACGGATCCCCGACGGGCGTCACATCATCATTTGATAACTGATCGTCGACACCCAAATTGTAATTTGTCATATTAATTTGGTTATCGTCGTACAACTCCTCAATTGAGATGTCCTTTTGGCAGGCCGAAATCGACAACGGAAGTATGGATGACAAAATCGGACCAGACCCGATGACTTGACCCAACCCACCCGAACCCAAGCTCGACCTGACCCGATTTGACTAAAAAAGTCAATGACCTGAACCCGACTGTGCCCAACCCAACTTGAACCCGAACCCGATTAAAGGGAAACCCGAGAAAACCCGAACCCAAATGACCCAAACCCGAAATACCCGAATCCGAAGTGACCTGAACCCGAGATGACCTGATAACTAAACCCAACAATACCCGATTTTAACCCTTACCCTAAACCTTAACTTTCCTCTTTCATTATTTTCCATATTAAGTCAGTCCTAAATATAGAGGTTTCCATGTTTAGTAACTTCCATTTTTTTAGACTTTCATATTCAGTATGCCTTACATTTAAGAATGGTGACTTCCGTTATTAGTAACTTTCATTTTTTGATACTTCCATATTTAGTAAATCTCATGTTTGGAGATAAAACTTTCATATTTAGTAGTTTCATTTCTTTTTTTAGGATATTCATGTTTAATAATTTTCATATTTTGAGAAAGGATTTCCATATTTAGTAACTTCTATTTTTTTAAGACTTCTATATATTGCAAGTATCTTATTTGGGGAAAAACATTCATATTTAGTGAATCCCATATTTGGATTTTTCCAACAGAAGTAATTTTTATATTTAGTAAGTTTAATGATCTTAATAGAGAATTATTAAAATTACAATATTTATCCCTATACTTTTAAGTATAGTGCAATAAAGTGCCTAAATTTTAAAAAAATTTATTTTAGTCACCCATAATAATTACAACATGGATCCTAAAATTTGTGAAATCTTTGCACTTTCACCCAAAATTTTTTAAATTTTACAATTTAGTCATTGATAATGAACTTGATTTGAGTTTCGTTGTAATTTCAAAGAAAATTTATTGAAACATAAGCATAATAAAATTGTCATTGTGTATGTCTGAGACTCTGAGTGATAGCTGAGTGAATATCTGAATAATCTGTACAATGATAGTTAAAGGGTATGGGTTTAGAAAAACAATCAAATATTACTAACAATGTTAAATTATTTAAATATGTACTAAACTATAATGAAGAAGATTTTTATGAATATTTTAATTAAATATACTAAAAAATGAAAATTTAATTTAAATTAAGTCACACAATGAACATAATGGTTAACCTGAATTTGACCCGAAAGTTGACCTGAAGTTACCCGAGACTAAAATTGACTCAACCTGAAGTGAACCCGAACCCAAATAAACCCAGCCCAACCCAACCCAACCCAAACCCGAAATCAACTCAATCTGAAATCAACCCGAACCCAAATGACCTAACTTGAACCCGACCTGGACCCGAATTCATGTTAACCCGACTAGACCCGAATCTGAATGGCCTGACCCAAACCTGACCCGACCCACCCAATTGCCATCCCTAAACGGAAGAAGCCTCGGAGGCCGGTGGTACGGGATAAGGAAGTCTCTGCAGATTTGCGCTTTCCTCTTAAAGCCATGAATGACAAAATAATAATAGTGATTTGAAAAAAAATGTATTTGAGGAGATTAGGGGAAAATTAGGAAGAGATTAGAGAGAGATTAACAAAAAGAAAAGATAATGAAAGTAGCAAAAAATGCTTTAAAGAATGTAGTAGAGAAAGAAGAAAGATTGAATTTTAGTGTGATGATGGGATGGAAATGAGGGAGAGCCAAATTTTGGTTGGATAAAAAACCCCATAAATTATACTACCTCCGTCTAATTTTAGTTGAAACATTTGTTTGGACACGGAGATTAAGGTGTATGTAATTTGTGTTATTTTTTTATGTAGTAAAAGTTTAAATAATGATTAAAAAAGAAAAAATTCTTTTTGGAGTTTTATACAGTGAGAGATTGAGTGGAGATTAAAAAAATAGTCTTTATTAGGTTTTGTGTAAAAGGATTATTTAATTGTTTAAACTTTTCCAAAAGAGAAAACGTTTCAACATTTTGGGACTTTCCAAAAAGGAACACGTTTCAAGTAAATTGGGACAGAGGGAGTAGTTGTTAAGGGGTTTAAAGTGTAATTGTGCCATCTTTTAAAAAAAAAATCTAGAAACTAGCCATTTTTTTTACCATTGGGGAGTTTTCTGTTGGGCCCAGACGGACTGTGCCCAGGTCCGAACTAGGCCTGGTCCGTGCTTCAATTCTAGGTTTAGGCTGGGTCATGTTTATGTCGTACCTCCTCTTCTATAAGACCCATCCACGGCCCACATTTAGGCAGCCTTCTCCAGGTGCTGGGTTTGACCTGAGCCTGTCCCGGTCTGGGCCGGTTCAAAGTCCCACCTCTACTCGAATGAGGTAGAAAAGTAGATAACGAACTGGGTTGGATAGCATCCGAAGGCCTTGAGTTTAGTATTGACTCAAGCATTTGTGAAAACATTGGTGGGCAGAGCGAAAGAAGGGGAAAACAAACAAACCATCCAGACAAGCACTTCCTAAAGTAGCTAATTATAGTACTCCATCTGATCATAATAAACGTTCAATTTTTAATTTTTTGTTTTTATAAAAATTGTAGATATCTTGGGGAAAAAATACATGAAAAAATTAACGTGTATGTGCGTGTATGAAAGAGACATATTTCGGAACAAAAAAAGAAATGGCTGATACCAACACAAGTTGGTCCAAGTGCAAGGGGCTTTGGGCCCCTTAAGCAACACAACCGTTTAAATTCAAGGGATTGTGAATGAAAAGTGCTATATTGAGAGGGGTCTCATTAAGGGTTAGTCTCTGCTGTGGGAGATGCCCTAGGGAACGGAGAGAAACAAAAAGGCCAAAGGAATAAGTATTTTAGAGCAGATGGAGTAGCAAAAATTCAAGGGAACCAAAACACACAGAATCCTGGCTATATACAAAAACCAAGTGGATATGTGTTTTAACGAAGTTAAGCATTTGCCCTATGTCATGTTTCTCAGACTGACTTAACTGTACACGGTCTCTGGTTTCCAGTTGTTATCAGTGAACGCAAATGCAAGCTTTCATTGTTTTCCACGGTTGTTTAAATATTCAATCTATTAAGTATTTGTGGAATAGAGAAGAAGAGGGGCTCCACATCTCTCAATGACCCTAGACAGTTGCAATTATGTGAATTGCTGTTTCTCTTGCAATAGTGTTTTCCCGACAAACACCCTCTTCCATTCCTTCTATTTCACCATATCAGACTTTTGTTCGATACAAATAATACATGTAGTAAGTTTGCAGCTCTTAAGTTACAAGGTGGGAGGAAGAATACCTGCAATGACTAGCTTCCGCACCAAAAGTCATAACTGCAAACAGAACACTTGAAGGTAACATCTATCTTTCTTCTGCATTGAATTTGTTCCAAGCTTCCTGGTAAAAGAGACTAGCTAGTAACGATAACCAATTAAACAAAAACGCATTTTTTTAATAATATATGGCACCCCATAATCCGATAAGCATTCTGGATAAATCAGCGGTAGCTAAAATCAAACTTAAGAGGAAATGACACCCAAACAAAAGTACCTTTAGAAGATCAAAAACCTTCTCACAAATGTACTTCTGCTGTATGCTGGCACCGCGTTGCTGCAACTTGTCAGGGTGGACTGAAAGTGTGGCTTTTCGATAAGCTTTCTTTACTGCTGCAGTCGCTATAATATCAGTTAGTGGGATTGGCTGCCAACCGCTATCTGGTCCAAGGATCTGCCACAACAACTTTTATCAAAATGGCAATATTGGACTGTCAACTCCAGGCAGCCAGTGAACATGTTTTGCCTATTATATTGCTTTAGCTTATTTACGACCATTTTGCATTATCAATAACAAATTCAAACAACCAAGTGTGCACTTTTTCATTTTCTTGTCAAAAGGGGTAAACATAAATAACAACGCCATACATATTGTAGGGTTGATAGCAACGCGCGCAAGTTCTTCTCCTTCCCACTTGACCACCTTTTGACTTCTGCATCCAAACTTTCAGCTAATCTCTGCCAACAAAAGACAGTACACAAAAAAATAAGCTGAAAGCTAAAAGCTTATACAAACTCAAGAAGCATCCTGAATTTGTTTTAGAAGGTAAGTACATTTCTCTCAGCTTGTTCTCTTTGAGCACGAAGATCACGCATATTCTTCTCTTCAAGAGCTTTTGCCTGGAAGGAGAGCAATTGTGGACATGGAGACATTAGATCAAAATTCATAATGTGGAATTTCATCACTTGAAGCAGGGAATTTATGCAGAAAATGAACGAAAAACATACTGCTCTTTCTGCTGTTCTCCGATGCCTTTCCATCCTTGCTTTACACCTTTGAGCTGATTCACCATTTGTGCCATCAAATCTCTCTGAAGGGTGAAGATATTCACGAAGGAAAATATAGAAAATATTTAGAAAGTCTAAGCTCAAAATATAGTAAAACATCTATGATGCTGTGATGTCAGCAAATTGAATAAAGGAACTTTCTGCTATCATCTGGCAGCTTATTGTTAGTTTATGGTTGAATCCAGTCCGCTGAAACCACTGTGGGGGTAGGGGAACACTTTGTTAGACTTCAATAGTAACTTTAAAGTAAAAGCCTACCTCCCTGATTTGCAGCACTGGAGTGTCCTGAACTTCCAGTAGCACCAGAGCCTTTATGAGAATCCTACAGAAGTTGTTAACAGGTAATTAGAAAAGTATGATGTAAATCGACAAAAAAATTATGATGCGTGAAAAATGATGGCTAAACTTACATTAACTCTCTGTTTTGTCACGTTATCCCTAAAAGAACCATAGAATTTATCAGCATCAAGCTTTTCAGCTTGGTTTCTGGACTTAAAGGATGTTTTCTCTGATAATGCTTTCTCTAAGGCACGCTCTCGGGCCTCCTCTGTTGCTCTCTCTACAGCTGCACGCTCTGCTTTAAGTTTGGCCTCTAGAAAAGCCTTATCATTAGCTTCTCCAGAACCCTTCTCTAACTTTCCACGGGCCTCAGATGTTACCTTACAATATGCTTGATTTGCTTTCTCAGCAGCAGCCTTTTCAGCCCTTTCACGAGCTTCAGCAAAGGCACGTTCACGAGCTTCACGAATAGCTCTTTCAACAACTATTCTTTCCTTTTCTTTCTCCCTCTTCCTTTCCTCTGCTTCATCAATTTTTCTTTTATTTTCCTTTTCTAACACTACGACTCCTGGGTAACAATCTTCAGCTTCCTTCTCTAGCTTGCTCTGGGAGTCATGATCATTTTCCGAACCATTTCCATGATCTTGGTTTTCTTTAATTATATGATCCATTGCTTTAGTTTCACCTTTCATTTCACCTGCACAAGATGCCTGGTTATCTATTTCCTTAGTTTCAACTTTCATTTCACCTGCACAAGATGTGTGCTGATCTATTTCTTTAGTTTCACCTTCCATTTCAGCTGCACAAGATGTCTGGCTATCTTGAATGTCTGGCCTGTCATCAGCCCAGCTTCCCTCAGCAGAAGATTCTGAGTCATGGTTGCTTCTTTTCTCTGCCATAGCCACTTCATCATCATCTGCTTCCAGATTGCTTTCCCCTGACTCACAATCTACTTCTTCAAGATGTCCTTCCATTCTGTAAAGTGTATCGGACTCTTGAGAGTGATGATCATCTTTGGGCTGATCAAGGTATGTTTCGGCCGTATGAGCACTAGACTCAATTTTATAGGAAGAAAGGAAGTCTTCAGCATTTTCCATTTGCATCATACTTTCATCAGATTCGGAGAAAACTGTAGCAAGGCCAGCTGCATGATGCTCCATTGTTCCCTTTGAGTCATTACACAGCTCAACTGATTTTGATTCCTCTTCAATGCTGGAGCTAACAGAATGAGCTTCAGTTTCTTCCGTGATCCCTTCATCCACTTTGTGTACAACAAAGTCGGGAGCTTTTATCAATTGTGCAAAGCTCTCCTCATTTTCAAGATTGTCTTCTTTATGTACATAATTAAATGGATTATTCTCGTGGACATGATGTTCCTGGTCAGCTAGTTCAGCTTTCCTCTCTTCAGCTCCCACTGCAATTTCCTCTTCTAACCTTTCAGTTTTCCCCCACTCACTAATCTCCTCCAGTACATCAGTTTCCTTGGTATTAAATTTCTCTTGTAGCACATCATCATTATCTTCTTGATGATAAGCTGAATCATGATTTTCTGCATCTTCGAGTTTCTCTTTGACTTCTTTTATGAAGTTCACCTCTCTCGCCATACCTGTTTCCAACTTCTCAGGCTCGTCTGAACCCGTCTCATTGATGTCTGCATTGCACATAACTTGTTTTACTTCATTTTCTGTAGGTCCACAAACCTCCAGAACATCAACGTGTTCTGCCATCAGACAAGCTTCTTTCAATCTTCTCTGAAACTCTTCAAGCATGAGAGTTTCCACAAATATTGCATCCTCTTCCATCTCAGAACCATTCTCTGACTTGATAAGACCTTCATGTTTGAGCACTGAATTATTGCTTGTCTGGTTGTCTACCCACCTGTGAACATCTTTCAATTCGTCCAAATCATCCTTGTTCACTTTCTCCAGCACTTCGAGTTCTCTCATGTTTTCTGCCGGGCTCCCTCCCTCTTCAAAATTTGCTTCCCATGGTTCCAGTTTTCTGGGAAGTTTGAGCTCAGGCTGTTCCAAAGATGTTGCAAGTTTCTCTCCTGTTTGATCTTCTCTTTGGGTTTGTATCCCTTCAACTGACTTCAATCTGTCTTCTGATTCTTTCAGACCATAATTGCCATTTACAGAATCAAGCTTCTCAAAATCTGCTTGAGACTTGCTGACAGCTTCTAATTTATTTTCATACTCTGTCTGTTCTTCAGAGGTTTTGATCTCCTCATGGTTACTGAAAGACTTCTTTTCTTCATCTGTCTCTTTCTCAGATTCCAGTTCTTGAACTCCTTCCCTCCGATGGTTAGCCTCAGAAGTTGTCAGATTCTCACTATGAATAACTTCAACAGCTTCATTGGCAGAAGAAAGTGTCTCCTTTTCATCTAAATCTGGAGTGAGGAGACCTGCCTTTACCACATTCGGCTTTTCCATCCCGGCAAAAGTATGATCTGGCAGAGCGATTTCATCAGAATTCTCTGTTTCTCCAAATTTCTTTACATTTACTTCAACTCTACTCTGCTTACTCTGAGTCTTCTTGACACTTTCAGAAACAGATTTCATGCGAGGTTGATGTCCTTCCTTTTTCCTTTCCATCATTTCTCTTGCAAGTTTTATCCTCACCTGAGCCTCCTCTATTGCCTTTCTCACTGCAGCTGCAGAGGCTGCAGCATCTGAATTTTCATCCACCTCCTCATCCAAGTAAGTAGGCGAATAAACACCACCTTCCCTTTCTGAAGAATGAACAGAAGATGCCCTAAACTTTGGATCCATTGATACCTGAGAATCACCTCTTCTATGAGCAGCATTACTTTGTTTTGAAGCATGTGGCACTTCTTTCTCCTGATGGGATTTAGAGCCAGTGTCATAAGCTTCAAACAATCTATCACTCAAATCAGTTCCTTGAATTTTGCTGAATTTGTTCTGCATTGCACCATCACCCCCTGAGGTCTGTTTACCATGAGCAGCAGGCAAAACATCAAAAGAAAGTTTCCTATGATGCCCATTTTCCATCATCCCAGCACCAAAATTTACTGTACGAGAAGTATCACTTAACACAGATGACACGGGCCTACCAGTTCCTTTCATCTTTGCAGGTCCATTCTCATCAATTAAATGAGCATAACCGGGAACAGCACGAAGCTCAGCAACATGAGTTACCCCATTAACCTCACTCTTGCCCATCGATCTGGTCTTATTATATAACATTTTGTACTCCTTAACCCCATCAATAACTTCATTTGAGGCTTCATCCGATAGAACTTGATCAGTACCAGGCAAGCCAGACGGACGTGCTGCTTCTGAACGAGAACGAGAACGAGTCTTACTTGGAGCCCTGAGCATAAGCAAAAGAAATCAAATAACTCTCTTCAATTTTCATGTTAAGTTTTCCATGCACCCAATTATAGCCCAAGTCCAAAACAGGTTCCTTGACGAACAAAACCTAAAGACTTGATTTTTTTTTTAATCTTTTACTTACTTTTACAAGACAAGCGAATGAACAAGTAAAATTTGAGAAGCAGGGAGCAAAGATACGTACTTTTTGTTCTTCTTGGGTTTACCAAGCAATTCTTCGTGGGAGACAGCGAACTCAAAATCTCCGAAGCCGCCAAAAATCTCGGAGTAATCGAGCTTGGACCTCCGAACATCGACGGGAACCTTCCGGTCGTTGAGCTCAGGAACGTCGAGGAAGGGAATCGAGGAGGCAGGGCCGCCAAATATCTCGCCGTAGTCTTCGACTCCGGAATGCGCCTTGGTCGGAGCGGCGAAAACGCCATCGTATAAGCTCTTACCGGCGAAGCTGTGGCTATTCACGAGCTTCTTGGAGAAGGCGGAAGCAGCAGCAGTAGGCGACTCCATTGTCCGATATTCCATAGAAGAAAGGAAGCGTTGGCTTACTTTCGTTTATTTTCCCTACTCTTCTTCTTCCTCTTCCTCGGTATTCTTCTTCTCTCTGCAGAAAGAGAGAGAGAGAGAGAGAGAAGCTGCAGAGTCCGAGGCACGGGGAGAGGATGAGGAAAGATTGGCGAGAAAATGAGGAGAAAATGGGGCGGGTATATTTGTCAGAAAACGCGTACTAGTGTTAAAAATCGGCTATTTTCTCCTGTCTTGTCGTTATCTGTGTAGTGTTACCTCTCTCCAAGTGTTTTGCTTTGCTCACCGGCGCCCGTCGATCAGATCACCGCACCAATCATCGACAGAGCACCCAGCGAGGGAAAGGGCTTATTTGGTATTCTGACCAAATATTCACTCTTTTCCTATCTTTTTTGCTCTTTTGCCCACTTAGCTATACTAAAAGCACACATATTTGCTTTATCTGAAATCTCCTTTATAGAACAGTTGGAGAAAAACCGTTTCAACACCTTAATATCAGACATCAAAGTGTCTAATTTCCAATCAGCCTTATCCTTTAAACTGGCTGTAATCTTCTTGTCCAAATACTCAATCTCGATTGCTGTGTGTCCCAGCTTTATCATGTCTTGGAAAGCTGTTCTGATTGTTTCTGCTACTACTACCTCCTTATGGCCTTCAGCTTCAACCTTGGCCCTATTTCCTATTGAATTCCCCTGCCAGTCTCGCACCAGGTATGCCCTTCCTGTTGTTTTCCCGCTGCAAACAGCCATGTTAAGCTTTATCCTCCCCCTTATTGGTATGCTCCATTAGTCCGAACCCGCAGCTGTGTGTATACTGTGATTTTTCCTTCCCATTTGCTGTTGAGCTTGGTAAAACTCAGCAACTGTTCTCTGGATCCTGCGTATAACTGCTTCAGGAGAAATATTTGTCTTTTGAAATACAGCATCATTTCTAGCCAACCAAATAAACCAGCAGGTATAAGCAATAATAGATCTAACCATCTCTTTTTCCTCTTGAACATGCTTCATCGAATGGCAGACCTCAATGAACCATTGGTCAAAAGTTCGAATTTCAGAGTTTTGAGGTTTATAGTCCAAACATGCAAACCAAACTAAGTGAGTCCACTCACATTGCAAAAGCATATGTTCCACTATTTCAGCATAAGAACAAAAAGGACATCTACTATGAATTTTGATACCTTTTTTTGCTAAGTTCATCCGGACAGCAACAGCATTTTGGCATGCTCTCCACATGAAGTTCTGAACTTTGGGATTACATTTAGTCTTCCAAATTAAGTTCCAGATTCCAGGGTCTATTTGGTGTGAGGTTGTAGCAGAGGGGGTATTAGGTCTAACGGCCTTTTGAATTCTATAAGCTGACCTCATTGTTACAATACCTGCCTTTTCATAGGGCCAAATTAGTTTATCAATTCCTGGAAACAAACTAGTAGGTATCTGTAATATGGCCTGTTTTTCCTTTTGAGAAATCTTGTCTAAGTTCCATGTGTGGGTGCAAGGATCTATAAGATTTCCTACAGTCATATCTCTTACTTCCAATGGGATGTCTATATTCGGCTGAAGTTTAAATCCTCTTATATTTGGAATCCAAGGATCATTCCAAATAGATATAGAATTACCATCATGTACTTGCCAGCAAACATTATTTTTCAAAAAGTCCCTTCCTTCTACAATACTAGCCCATCCCCAAGAAGGATTATGACCTTTTTTTGCATTCCAAAGATTTCCATCTGGGAAATAAATTCCTTCAAGAACCTGGGCTAAAAAGGATTTAGGGTTCGTGATAATCCTCCAAGCAAGTTTTGACAAAAGACCAATGTTCATGGCCTCTAAATCTTTAAATCCCATTCCCCCTTTTTCCTTTGGCATAGTTAGGTAATCCCAGCTTTTCCAATGAATATTAGACTCTGAAGATTTACCCTCCCACCAGAATTTTGCCATTAAGGAGTTAATGTTATGATACCATTTCCTAGGGAACTTAAAGCAAGCCATAGCATATGAAGGTAAGGCTGAAATAACAGATTTCAAGAGAATTTCCTTGCCTGAATATGATAGTAATGCTTCCTTCCACCCTTGAAGTCTTTTGATAATTCTGTCCCTCAGGAATGCCAACGCTTCACATTTTGATCGACCCCACAGAGTAGGCAGACCAAGGTAATTTCCTGGCTTTTCTTCCTTAGGGATTTTCAGAAATAAGCTGATCTTATCCTGCAGGGTAGTAGGTGTGTTAGGACTGAAGTATATAGCAGATTTTCCTAAGTTGATACGTTGCCCAGAAGCCTGGCAATATTGTGAGATAACCTGCTGCAGGTGATGACCATTCTTGATACTAGCTTTACCAAAGAAAAGGGAATCATCTGCAAATAGAAGGTGGGTTAAAACAGGACTTTGCTTGCTCAATTTAATACCCTCTACTGTTTTATCTTCAGCTGCATTTACTAGCATTTGAGACAGGGCTTCTGTGATAATAATAAACAGATAATGGGATAATAGATCACCTTGTCTTATACCCCTTGTAGGTTTGAAGTAGTCAGTTTCCTTTCCATTGATCATAAGATTATAAAATACCGAGGTAACCATAGTCATAACCCAATTAATCCATCTAGGCGGAAACCCCATCTTTTTCATAATACCTTCCAAGAAAGACCACTCTACTCTATCATACGCTTTTTCCATATCAATTTTTATGGCCATATTCCAATCTAAGCCTTTTTTTCTTGATTTTAACCAATGAAAAACTTCATGAGCTATTAATATGTTATCATGGATTTGTCTCCCTTTAATAAAAGCATTTTGGAAAGGCGATATGATATCAGTCATGTGTGGTTTTAATCTATTCACAAGAACTCTGGATATGATTTTATAGCAATAGTTACACAAGCTAATAGGTCTAAACTGTGTGACTTTCTCTGGGTGTGGAACTTTAGGAATAAACACAATAGTTGTTTTGTTTAAAGCAGTATTAAAGATACCTTGCTTAAAGAATGCTTGGACTGCTGTGGTGACACTTTCCCCAATCTCATCCCAGTATTTTTGGAAGAATACTCCTGGGTAGCCATCAGGCCCTGGAGCCTTTAGCGGGGCCATTTGAAAGGCAGCTGACTTAATCTCCTCATCTGATACATCCCTTTGTAGATTTTCTTTTAACTCTTCCTGAATTACTGATTTGACATGGGCCAAAACTTCATTCATGCCAACCAAACTTTCTGAGGTAAAAAGCTCTGTATAGTATTGTTTGAACATGTTTATGATGTCCTCCTCATTTTCCTTCCAGCTGCCCTTCTCATTCTGGATTTTGAGAATTTTGTTTGATGCTCTTCTCTGTATAGTCACATTATGGAAGTAGGCTGTATTTCTGTCCCCCAAATTTAGCCAATCAACTCTACTTCTCTGCTGCCAGTACATTTCTTCTCTACTCCAATATTCCTCAATTTGGTTTATCAACTGGTTTTCAGTTATTCTATCCAATGGCTCAATGTTGTCTTGCAGATCAACCAACTTCAAATTCAACTCTTCAATTACTTGTCTGTTGTTCGGATAGTAGCTTCTACTCCAGTTTCTCAAAGCTCTACTACATCCTTTTAAATTTTTTTGCAAAGCATAGCTATCATTGCCTACCTTCATATCCCATGCTTTTATTATAGTCTCCCTACATGCCGGTTCTCTAGTCCACATGTGCTCAAATCTGAATTTTTTCCTTCCTTTACTGTTTTCACATTCTATTTTTAGAATTATGGGACAATGGTCCGAACCTATCCTAGGACAATGGTACACTTGCGTTTCTGGATACATCCTTCTCTAGGTATGGCTTACTAGAGCTCTATCAATTCTTTCTTGGACTATTCCCTCCTTTTCTACCATTTGACCAAGTGTACTTTTGTCCTTTGAAACTGACATCTTGAAGATTGGTTTTTTGAAGCATTTCTTGGAACTCCATAATTTTCTCCTGTGCTTTCAGCCTACCTCCAATTTTTTCATGTTGAGCAGCAATATCATTCCAGTCCCCTATGCATAACCATGGCAGGGAGTTTTTAGCAACTAGCCTTTTTATACTTTCCCAGTTTCTCTTCCTGTCAGGAAAATTTGGGTCTGCATACACCCAAGTAATATGGCTTTTGTTATTCTTCTCATCTGTAACTATCGTATCCAGCATATTCTTAGTCTTCATACTTACCCTAACCTGGACAACCTCAGACCACCAAAGTGCAAGCCCTCCAGACATTCCAGTAGGCTCTATATAACATGCATTCTTATACTGAACCTTCCTTCTCACTTTTTCTAGCTTCTCCTCCTTATTCTTTGTCTCCATTAAGAAACATATCTGGGGTTTATATTTCCTCAGGAGCCAGGCAAGATTCTGAACTGTCAGAGTTGGCCCTATCCCCTGACAGTTCCAACTCATGAGAATCATAGCTCCCAGGTGACTGAAGGGCAGTCACCAGACCCATTCTCAGATGAATTGCTCTCTTTCAGCTTTTTGTCAACATTTTCCTCAATCAAATTCTCCATTTCAGTTGTTTTCCTTTTTGGAGGTCTCCCTCTCTTCCTGCCCCATTTCTGGGGCACTATATCCAGAGTCTCATCTTCCTCTGTCCCAGTTGTATTCATCTTCTCAGAATTAGCATTCTCTTGTCCTTGATGAATTAATCCCAGTTGACGAGTTGTGTTCATCTCCATGTTGGCATAAAATGGTCCAGTCTGGGAGGTAACCATTTGTTGAGAATCCTGGCTCTCCGGGGATTCTGTTGTTGGAGCTGACATGTCTTTTATTCTCTTATCAGTTTGCACTAGAGTTCCAGGCAATAAATGTTCTGGCCTTGGTGGAAAAAATTTTACAATCTCCTCTGTATTCCTTGGTGTAGCAGCTCTAATCCATGGTCCAAACATCTGCTGACCAGTACTCATCAAGACTGGTTGTGTAGCTGTTCTGCAACTAATGTCAGAATGTCCCAGCCTACCACATATATAACATAGGTCCCCTAGTCTTTCATACTTTGCAGCTATCCATTTTTTGCACCCCAGAGATTTCTTCTGCCAAAACCCTGCTTTGATGGGTTCCTTGACATTTATTTTTATCTTGATTCTAAGGTAACCTTTGCAGAATTTTCCCATATCTCTTGGGTCTTCTACCTCCAGCACTTGGCCAAACTGTTTACCAATTACTCTGCCATTTGCCTTAGTCATTAAATTCAAGGCCAAACCATGGATTTGGATCCAAAATGGAACTTCTGTAAAGCTTAGCTCTTGCAAAGATTGTGTTGGCATCCATTTCTGTAGTGACAGTATACTTCCCATGATGTTCCAAGGACCATCAGCCATAACACGGTCGATCATTTCCCATTCCTTAAACACACAATGCACCGTTTTTTCATCCAGAAAATTAATCACATGAATTCCATAAATTTTCCAGATCTTCAACAATATATTCATAATTCCTTTCTGATTCAATTTTTTGTCTGATATGATTTTTCCAACTAGTGATATAGTCTGATCACCTGTTTCCAAATCAGGCTGAAGTTCCAGAACTATTTCCTCCATCTCTTCATACTCTAGATTGGGGAAAGCGTCACCCTCAGTTGTCTCTTCCATCGATTCTGTGATCTGCAATCAATAGGAGTACCAATTGTTATTCTATGACAAGCTACTCTTCTACAGTTGCAATGTTAGCAAAACCTAAAGATACCAGCTATTCCCGTCGGCTATGGTTCTAGCAGAGAACAAGAATCAAAAAATCAATCAAGAATTTTGGGAGAATGCGATCTTTCTTTCGCCCATATCTTACCAACAAAAATGATTCTACCATTCAATCGCAGATCATCTGCATTGTTCAATACCTTCAATCCAGAAATGTACTTGGCTTTGAACACCGATCTGAATCTAGACTTGATTCAATCGAATAGCTACGCTGAAAGTCGGTGTTATTATCGAGTCGATTGATTCAGAGCTTCTATTCAACTTAGAAATCGGAAGTCACAACCAAGAACAGTGAGGAATCAAGCATTAGCGCTTGAGGATTGATAGCGAATATTAAGAGAAGCTGAAACGTATTTTCAGCAGGAACTCTCATAAAGAGAGAGAAACTCTCATATAGAGAGAGAAATTCTTAGCCCTTGTTACAGGTCTCATCACTCTTTTCCTATCTCTAATACCATCCCTGGCACTGCTTGAAAATTTTCTAAAAAATTAAATATTTTAATTAACAAATAATCACTTCTGGATAATTTTTATGTTTGTAGCAAACTCCTTTCCACTAAAAATTCGCTAAAGATAAAGGTGCTGTAGAAATAATATGTATAACTCACTCTTGTTAAGTTGTCCCTTCTCGAAAAAAAAAATATAATATCTTATATTGTGTTTTGAGTAAATAAAAGAACCAATAAAGTAATTTCAATTGCAAATTAGGATGGTGGTATTTAGTAACAACAAACCAACATAGCAGCAAATTAAAATTGTAGAATTATAAGTATTACTTCACTTTTTTTTTTACACTCAAATTCTTTATAAGTATAAGAGTTACAAGTGTTAAAAATATATCTTTAAGGACTTCAGCTGCAATTTGGTTACTTTTAGATGTCTGATATTTTTTAGTAAGGCATTACTCGAACAAATGTGTTCTACCAATGATATCCCTTATATTGTCAGTTGAGTTGAGAATGTGAAGAGTATTAATTCACTTTGTGACGGTGCTTATCCCATTAAAACATAATGGTTCACACAAATTTGTGATCCACAAAAGGGAATGTATTGAGGCTTAAGTAGAAGGCCCTGTTTCAAAGGGATGCACTTTTTAAGCTTATTCATTCAACTCATCATCTCAAAGTCGAAGTGAACAATCACTTCGTTGACCCTCTCGACCATACATGGGGAATTAATAGAGCTCTTCATCAATCTAGTGTCCCTAACATTTTCATTATTGAAGGTTCGTGATATGAAAGTTTTGAGATTGGAAGCTGCAGCTGGTTATGAATGGGTGCTAGTGCTCCCCTAATTCCCTAGGAAAGTCGATTTTGTTTTGATTGTGATCAACTCCTCAAATAGAGTTATATGCAATTCAAAGGATGATGACTTCAGCTCACCACCCTCAGCTAAGGAATATTACAATTCTCTTAGCCTATGTTCAAGTGCTTGTTATCCCAAAAGGCACAATGCCAAGATTGTCCGCTATGATAAGCTTAGCACAGATTGTCATTGTAGACAGAAAGTCTCTCAATTACTGTGTTCTAGTTGTAGTATCTCTCCAGCATGTAGCTCCAACTCATCACCTAACTACTTCTCTTCTTCCACTTTTATCTACATAATTTTGTTTCTCGGTACCAAAAAGGTAAAATAAAAAAATTAAAAAAAATTCAAAAAGTAGAAGCCCATGCACTTTTCCAACCTATACAAGTTGGTTTTTAAACTAAAAACTGGTCAGCAATAACTCTCCAACTTTCTAGCTCAGTACGCTTTGGTCCTCCAGCTGATGAAAAGTACTAATGCACACACACTTTTAGCGGAACTGTGAGATGGCGAGGATTTTGGAGAGAGGTAGGAACAAAATTTGAAAAAATGCTAGGTGTACAGAATTTTTCTTACCAAAACTCTTCAAAATATTAAATATGTATTACAGTTTGACTAGATACAGGAAAGGCTACTCAGTCCAGTTAAATTTTTTTTTGCATCAAATAATATACTGGCATGTAGGATTTGTTAAGACTTTTTTACAAATTTTGATAAGTTTATGAAACTCAAAAAAGCATTTTATAATTAGTGCTAGATATACAAAAAAAATTGTATAAAAAATTATACAGTCTTACATGATATAGTTTAGTTATAAGCTGATCGTACTAGCATCCAACTAATTTCTGTCAAATCGGATTTTATACAATTTTTAACAGAAAAAAATTAATATGTTATATTAAATTTCTTATATTTCGACGGTGATGGTATTGGTAGGAGAGAGGCAACATATTATTTTCTTTTTTTCGATAATATCACTAACTGAAATAATTTTTACTGAAACTTTACAAATCTTGTGTGGTATGAATTAATTAAATGCTAAAAAATTAAGATGTCTTATTTTTTAATTGTTAATTAAATTGCACCATGTGGGTTTCTATAAAAAAAAATTTATAATTTTTAAGTATATTTGACACTACTGAAAAAATTCTCTTCTTTTTCAGAAGAAAAATACAAACCTACTCAGATCAATTTACAAAAGATTTACTAAATCTTATGTGTCAGTATGTAATAGAGTATAAAAAAAATTAACTGACACCAATGAATTTTGCAAAATATAATTAAGCCTGCCATGTAAAATTTATAAATTTTTTTATTAAAAAAAAGCTTTACTAATTATTATTATTATTTTTTTAAAAAATAGTACTGGGAACCTATACCTTTGATAAAGGACTCGAGATAGTGGACACTAAGGAAAAGAAATTGAGTGGGCTGGGAGAGAATGAAAAGAAGGTGCCGGAAAACACTCTAAAAAGAATTTCTTAGTAGGTAGACGTAGATCACATCACACAATTTCATATTTTTATTGGGATGATTTTAAAAATTTCTTTTATGCAAAGAGTCAAACACAAAGGCAACGCGTACTGATTTCCGTTAGTATTTGGACCAACTCATTACGAGTTATAAAGCTTTGAGGACTTCTACTGATCAAGTTATAGTTCAACGACCAATTCGGTCGAGTTTATAAAATTTAGGGGCTGCTATGCTATGATGGAGCAATAATTAAATTGGACTCAATAATGAATGTAGGCTGTCAATAATGTCCCTAAGGTCACATGTAACGGATAAAGAAGCCGCCAAACGAGGAGTAATGGAGCCCAGCTAGGCCCAAATTAGATCGGTACTTCTTTTTCTTTTCTTTGTTTTCACTTTACCTGGTTCTAGGATTTATTACATTTCCTACCTACGGTTGATTAAAATTGTTCTTGCCCTCTATAGTTTTAGAAATCACACTTCCCCCTCATTCTTTAACGTCATTAGTCGATAGTACTTTAGACTATCAAATAGCTATTGCGCGGTTTGAATTAACTGATAAAATAATTACTGAAGAATTTTAATTTAATTTTTTTATAATTATTTTTTTATCCATTTAAGCCAAAATTATTTTTTATGTTATCGACTAATGATCGACCAACAGTGACAGAGAATAAAAGGGGAGCTTGTAATTTTTGAAACAATAAAGAGGTAAATGTAATTTCGATCAAATATTTGGGGAAAAAGTCCTTTTTTGAGCTACAAAAGTCACGCAGAATTGTAAGAAAAACTATTGGACAATTCTGATTGGAGAAGAATCCATCTTTAACCAAGCGGACCATATTATAACTGTACCGGTAGTAGATTGAAATAGACGTATAGGCGGGTAGGTGATGATAGGAACAGGAACAGCAATATAACAGCAAGTCAGCGGCGTCATCGTACGTTTCTGTAGAGGTTTCCAGCTTCCACATCGCTGGCTCCAAGCACCAACAAACAAGTTGTTTTGTCTCAGAACTTCTCCCCGTTTTCTCTTCCCATTGGACATCTCCCATGCGATAAAATAATGCCTCCCCATCCCATGTACACTACATCTACAGGGTGACAAAGAATTTCAGCATTTAAAGTTAACCTTGATATCACGTTAAAGGTCTATGTGCACCACCAGCCATCAAATTTACCCTTTTTGGACGAGTTAGTCCCTAAACTGAAACTCAATATAGCTAAACCCTCAAATTTTTGAATTTGGAGTGAGTGAGTCCATTTGTGACAGAGATGCCCATATGACTAACACGCCCTTAGACTTATAGCTGACCTGTAATGCGTTCTACGTGAGAGAAGGTGGAGGGATAAAAGAATTTCAAGGGCATGTTTGTTATATAATTTTAATTATATTTACACTTAGGCATTTAAATTAAATGACGATTAAAGTGCAAAAGTAGGCCAAATTCATGTTCTTTATCATTTTTTTTATTTCATCAGTCCAATATTGTTTGCAATATATTTTATGTTGGGTCATCTCAAATTTTTTGTAATATTTACATATTTAGTAAATTAATTTATAATATTACCTTTCAAATTACCAATTTAGTGTTTATCTTTTTCATCTTTTTCTTAATTTACGTGTAAAAGATAAAGGGAAAAAGTGGGAAAAACACATAAATTTCTTTTCTCTTTCTTAATCTCTATGTTAAACCCAAATGTTTTAACCAAAATGTTTTAACTCTAATTGAATGAATAATGTTAAGTTTGGTAAAAATGTTTATAACTTAAGAGTAAAAAAGTTGATACTCTCTAAGAAACGTTTAGATTTAACATAAAGATTAAAAAAGAGAAAAAAAAATTGTATACTGTTTCTACTCTTACCCTTCACTTTTTACACGTAAATTAAACAAGATTAGAAAAGTAGATATTAAAATAATAATTTGAAGGGTGATATAATAAAATAATTTACTAAATATGAAAATGTTGTAGAGTTTTTGAACGGCACAAAACAAAACATTATATTGTTACTAATGTTTCTGTCTCGGTACTTTTAGTATTAGACCAACTCAATACGTAACCAATAGTTTTAGTAAAATATTGACAAAATTTGTGCATATTACGCAAAATAAAGTTTAAAAAAATCCATGAAGAATGTTTTAAAAAGTATCATGTAAAAAAACAAGGGCATAATACTCAAATAACCATCTTTTTTTTTAGATGTACCTTTTAAACTCCAAAGCTTTAAGTTAGAGTATTCATGAACTCTTATAACTCTGTAAATAAGCTAAGTCAACCCAAAACTCTGATTCCGTAATAGTGTAAGGCCCTAATTGGGACAAATGAGATCAAGAGTTTAAATTCCTCTTGTGTAAAATGACTTTGGTTACAAAGTTTTTTTTTTTTAAATAGAACTAAAACATTAGCATAAATTCACCAAATACATGTGACTAAAGTAGCATTAGTTATAATTTGTTAGTGTACAAAAATTTA
The DNA here is from genome assembly GCA_005392925.1 of Aquilaria sinensis. Lineage (NCBI taxonomy): Eukaryota > Viridiplantae > Streptophyta > Magnoliopsida > Malvales > Thymelaeaceae > Aquilaria > Aquilaria sinensis. Next base: position 223,855 of record SMDT01002626.1, on the reverse strand, counting down.
CTGGTAAAAAGACTTAGGTGTTTAATTAAGTTGTATTAGTATATATCCATGTAAGTGGAAAGAGGAAATTAATAGACCCACAACTAATGTTCAAAAGCATTCAGTATAAATTTAGGGCATATTTATTTAACTTAACTAAATTTAGCAGTTAAAAAATTAGTTTTCCCAACAAATTAAAGCCTAAAATTCTTACGTGAGCCATGCTTTTCATTATAATAAAAATATTTTAAGCAACTTTTTGACATAAGTGCGAAAATGTTAAGAGTGGCTGAAGCTCTCTCCAAAATCAAGTGTGAGGGGATTTGAGTCCCCACTATTACACTTTTTACTTTTTCTATTTTTTGTTTGGCTTTTTTCTTTACCCTTCCAGTTTTACTTTACATATTTTTCAAGCGTTTCGGTGTCATATACGTTTTCATCCTTCTTATCTTTTTTTTCTATTTTTTCTTCCCATTTTTTAATTTTTTCTAATTTTGTTTTTGTCTAGACATGTGTTTATGTTCTTCTCACTATAGTTTATATAATTACATTTATGTTCTTTACTATATTTGCATATGTTATTTTCTTTCTACGCATATGTTCTTTTATACATGTATGTATGTACATGCACATATATATATAAATTTGTACCGAATAGATTTTTCTTAACGTATGTGTTCTTTTTTTCACAAGCACATGTTCTTTGCTTCATTTGCATATCTTTTTTGTATGCATATGTTTTTAAACTACATGTATATTCTTTTAACGTAGTTGTTTACATGAATTTTTGTTAATCTATAAATGAAAATGTAAAAACTGGTTATGTATGAAGCTGTAAGTTCATTGATAGAATCATACGTACAAGGCCGCATATATGTATAGCAGTTGTAGAGTTACAGTGAAACAAGAAATCTATGTACACAAGATTAGCTACTTATCCAGCAAGTAACTTAGATAGAGTAGGAGTCTACTTCTTAACAGAAAAGAATGAATGGTAATGTGTATAGGGACATATAAGAACTTTTAAAGAATAAACGTCAGTGAAAAAAAGAACATACAAGAAACAAAAAGAATATATCAGAGTAAAAATTGCAGTAAAATGTAAAAAAGAGGTTGGAGAAGGCAGTCAAAGCAAAAATTGCCAAAACTCCCAAAAACACAGAAAAGATTCTGGAAAAGACAATTGAAGCAAAATTGCAAAAATTGAAGAAACCATGACTACAAGAAGTCACCAGAGAAGATGATCGAAATGACAAATCAGAGGAATCATGATTGGAGATGAAGATCAGAGTAAAGACCGTAGAAATTGCAATCATAAATGATTCACACGTTTTGCAATTGCCCAGCATGGAATTGTGGATAAAATGTGGCAGTGATTGCAACAGATGATGACTTTTGGAGGATAATCATGATGCTTTAATGGTAGGTGGTGAATGGTGGTTTTGGAGAAGAATCACAACAACTTTCAGAGGAGAAATGATAATGGTTTTAACTAGGGGTGTTCGTCCAATCCGGCCAACTTGCAAATCCAACTTTTCCGAACCGAACCTATCTGGTAGCAATATGAGTTTTATGTAACTTAGGGTCATGTTGGGTAGGAAAAATGTAACCCCGCTTAATTATGCGGTGTAGGTCAGGTTTCAATTTAAAACTCATATGAACCCTCCCCGAACCGCTTATTTCCCCAAATTCCTAAATGTCTAATTCGCAATCCCTAACATTCTACTTCTCCCAGTCTCAATTCTCTTCACAGCTCACATATACTGCTCTACTACTGGTTGGCACTTCACACAGATCACCGATGGCTCTACTATCTTCCTTTTCATTGCTCACAAGCATTACACACTGTTACCGCTTTGCACTTTTAGTGTCTGTTGTTCACAACTTATTTTTTCATATCACTTCTCCTTCTTGCTCTCTTTGAGTTTATCTGTTTATGGCGGTGGGTGGTTATACGATTGCTGATTAGTCTTAATCAGTGCTCTTTCTGCTCGATAATAGGTTGCACAGTGCCTTGCTCTCTCAATCTTTCTTAACTCTGTTAATTGAAAAGGGTAACACATTCTGCTCACTTTGTTAGTTGTTTTGGTCAAATTTCTTTCACTGGAGATATATTTCATTTGGTCAAAGGTTTTTAGCCTGTCGCATGGGAATAAATTAGCTTATTATAAGCTATGATTAGACCAACAAACATTTTGTTTAAACTTTCAACCTTTTGGTATAGAGAGTGTAAGGTAGCTGGTGCTCGTAATACCCATTTTTACTGCTGTTGTAGGAAGCTGAGCAGTTAATAGTGGTGGAGAGTTTCTATCATCAACTAGAGCCAATTAGAAGAAATGGAAATATTACGAGAAAAGGTAGCTTAAGTGCCTAAACTTAACTAGTTAACTTATGTTGTTCATTCAACCAAATTATTGGATTAGTAGCCAATCTAGTGTACATGTAATAAAGGACTGACTTTGATTAACTTATCAAATGTTGTAGATGACATTAGTTAATACTGAATGTATGAGCATTTACTTAGCTATTTTCATTATCAGTATGAGTGTTTGGTGCACAAGTTTCAAATGCAGGATGAAAAATGGGATGTGAAAGATATGAAAGATAAGCTGGATGTTTCTTATCAAGCTTTTAGAACTACTCTTTTGATTTGTCTTTCCTTCACAGTTTTTGTGCCTTTGTCATTCATTTGTTTAGTTGTTCCTAGTATTATTGCTTGTCAGTGACATAAATTTTGTTTGGATTGAGAAATTTTTTTCTAGAAATTACATTTTGAAGTCATTGTGTGTTTTTTACTTGTTTATAATTGTTTTGGATAAAAAATATTGTCTAGAACAAGGTTGTCAAAATCGCGATCCTGATCGTAGGATCGCACGATCCTACGATCCTGCTCGAACAAACCTATCCAACTCGCAATAGGATCGCTGACAGACTGGGATCGTTCAGGATCGCGCGTAGGATCGTAAAAACGGTGGGATCGTTCGATCTTACCGATCCTAGGTGATATTTGTTTATGTTGGGTTTAGGCTTAATTTGGCCCAAATTATAAAATCCGGGGTGATAGGAAACGGGCTACCATTGTAAATTTGTAATTGGCTCCTTTCTGGAGCCCAAATTAAGAAATAAAGGGCAAAAACAAAAAAGCCCAAAACTTAATTTGAAATTCATGATTCACGGACGCGTTTCTCGCCAGACGCGTTTCTGCTCGTTCACGGGGGCGAACTTTTCTCCGCCAGGCGTGCTCCAAGGCGGCGCTCCAGGCAGTCGTTCTTCAGACGGCGTTTCTCGCCAGACGCGTTTCTACTTGTTTGCGGACGCGAACTTCTCTATGCCAAGCGTGCTCTAAGGCGGCGCTCCAGGCAGTCGTGCTTCAGACGGCTCTCCTCTCTGCCAAGCGGCACTCCGGCAGTCGCTGCGAGGGTTTCATTGCCCGCCTCGTTCTGTCCCCCAGCCGTGCTCCTCCCAACTGTGCTCCTCCATTGCTCTTCCTCTCGGCAGAAATTGTGGGCAATTGTGGGCTCGTTTTCATCAATTAGATGGTGTATTAAGCTGCAACTGAAGGATTGAGGTTAGAATATGAGAAATTTTTAATTTATTGGTTAAACCTAAGTGTTGAACTTGAACAATTTGCTCGTTAATTACAAATTTAATTAATGCTACATTTTTTTTTTCATGAAATATGCTATTTAGACAATAAATTTTAGGTTCTTGTAGGATCTTACGATTCACGATCCGATCTTACGATCTCGATCTTGTATGGTGGAAAACGATCCAGGGTAGGATCCCGATCCTGACAACCTTGGTCTAGAAGGTGAATATAGAAAATCTAGTCATACTGAATCAACCTAATCTGGTTTTTATGCGAGCAAGTTTTTTCATTGAGTTTTGAGGTATGTTGATATGGTTGGGTAGTGGATTGCGAAATCTAGTCAATGATGTGGGTAGGGTCAGATTGAGTAGAAACCCGATATTACCTATCCTACGAACACCTCTAGCATTGACTTTCTTGATTTTTCGCGTTGGGTGCGAATATCCAGTGGCATAAGTCATAATTGCTGGTAGTTATAGCACATCTGGCAAAATGGTAATTTTGTACAATTTGTAATGTGTCCGCTAAAATGACCTAATTGTTAGTTTTTGTAGTTCAGGTTGTTTAGAATCTATACATTTACAATTGCACTGTGACTTATGTCATAAGTGTGGTTCACATAAAAATTACTCAAACATTTATTCATAAACACATAACACGGTTTCTTTTTTCATTCCTTACTTATTGCTTACTCCCTTCATCCCACCAATATTGTTTCATTTGATTTAGCATAGAGATTAATAAAGTGAAAAAAAAAATTGTATGTTGCTTTCACTTTTACCCTTAACTTTCTACTCGTAAATAAAAAAATTAAAAAAATAAATATCAAAATAATAGTTTAAAGGGTAGTATAGTAAAATAAGTTACTAAATATAAAAAACGTTACAAAGATTTGGGATCACTTCAAAAAAATGTAGTAAGATTGGTCGGACGAATTGAGTATTATATTACTGGTTTAACGTTTCTTTCTTTCCCTTATTTTATTTGCGGTATATTAATGCTATTAAATTTATAATTAATATGCAATAATAAACTTAGATTTTATTAAAAGAGCAAAATTGTTTGTAAGTTAAGGATAAAAAACTGGGTAAACATTTTAAGGATAAAAAACTGGGCAAACATTTTGATGCCGCCGGTGCTTTTCGTCATATATAGATACAGATAATGGTGAAAGTATTTCCCGAACAAAAGTGTTAACTACTTATTTTCTTTTGCATTTTTCAATGAAAATTTAATTTTATTCACCGCAAGAAAGAACAGCAGGACCAAAATTAGCTAATTGATCGGGGCCGGGGGAGGCATTAATTTTTAGAATTTTAATTCTGGACGTTGGGATATATAAAAGCAGGTCTCAATGATTCTTTATTAAAAGCATCCTGCCTGATTACGAAATAAAGTTTCTCTAATTATGACTCGCTTTTATTTATTTTCCCGGATTGTCATCATTATTTGGTCCTTCATGACTCACCTAATCAACAGGATACCACAAAAACACTGACGCCCGACGTGCCCCGCCGCACATGAACATGATGTCCTCGTACATTGCCCTTCTTTCTCTTTTCTTGGAATCTTGGTTTGCTTTTCCTTTTTCGCTAGTAATATTTTTTGGTTAATTACAATTTACCCATTAATGTTAGATAAAATTACACTTTGCATCCTCCTATTTTAAAAATATATACTTTACTTTATATCTTTTTAATACAATCTAACAGCAACTTTTAAAATATTAATTTAGATTATACAGTTGTCATTTTTAAGCAATTTCAATTTGTATAGTATTTTTTTATAATTAATTATAATTCAAAAAATACTGTTTTAAAAACTGAAAAAAATATAAAAATTATAATAATTTAAAATATCTATTAATTATAAAAAAAAAATCATATAGATTGAAATTACTTGAAGATAGTTACCATAATCTCTAAACTAAGATTTCAGAAATTACTGTCAGACCATATTAAAAAGGCAGGGATAACATGTATATTTTCTAAATAGAAGAGGACCAAATGTAATTTTACAGAAACCTAAAGAGAGAAATTATAATTATCCTAATATTTTGTGGTTGGCCCTTTTGCCTACCCAGCGATTATCAAATTCAACGCAAATCTATTCCGATTTAGGGAGATTTACAATTACCCCTGAGGTTTACCCTAACTTGTAGTTTATTACACCTATTTTCAAAAATCTATACTTTGCCCCTTATTTTTTTTACATTGTTCGATAATAACTTCTAAAATTGTAATTTAAATTGTACAATAGTTATCTTCTAGTTATTTCAATATCTTTAATATTTTTTTATAGTTAATAGATACTGTAAATTATTAGTTTTTTCTTTCTGTAAATGTATTTTTCTTCTTGTAAATACATATTAATATTTTTTAAATATTAGATAGCAGTGAATAAAAAATAAAAAATCATGAAATTACTTAAACATGAATATTAGCCAATTTAAATTAGGGTTTCAAAAGTTTTTGTCAGACATTGTAAAGAAAAAAAGGGGGTAAACTGTATGTTTGTAAAAATAGAGGAGATAAAGTGTAGGTTAGACTAAACCATATGGGAGTTTTTTGTAATTTTTCCTTTTTAAATTTCACAGCACCTATTAGGGATAAATTGCACCCATGCCCCCTAACCTTTTATTATTGTCTTATTTTGGACCATAACCTCAAAATCTCACATAAGAAGTCCTTAACCTTAATTTTTTGTTTCATTTTAGACCTTTGAATGACGAAATGCATTGAAATTGACGGAACTTGTCTCGTGGAATACCAGTGTGGACAATTTGCTAAGGTAGCACTATGAATCAGTAGTCATAAATGATATGGGAAAGATAAAAAAATAATGAAAAATGGGTATGGGAAATGGGAAAAAAAAACATCTAGGTTCCTTCACTACCTCTTTCGCTTTTTTACCCATCAGCGGCAGTGCCTCCCACCATCCGCCCAACACCTCATCGCTGCCTCTTCTCGGCAGCCCCTCACACCATTCGCTCTCCTGCCTCTCGCCATCGATTGCACATCTTTTGCTCGTCGTCGATTGCGCCTCCTTTGCTCACCATTCGCCTTTCTGCTGTTCGTTGTCCATAGTCCTTTGCTTATTGTCGAATCAGGCCTTTGCTCGTCGTTGAACATGCCTTTTTTGCTTGCTGTCAAAATCAGGCTCTTCAAACCTGCCGACCAAGGACGAAATCACAAAATCGATGAAAATAGACTTATCAGACCGGGCGGGGAAATAATCACAAAATTGTTCATTATTCTTCAATTTTGGCATCAAACAGCACTTTACCCCAAATCATCGGTCAATGGGAATTGAGTAAAAAGATTAAGCATTAGGGCTTGGGTATGAATCTCCAAGCTCCGATTTCACCATCATCCTCAATTGTCCAATTGGCCACCACAAGAAATGCCTTCTTCCATTTAGAGCAGTGGTAAAGCATCAATTTCCCCTAATTTTGGATTGAATTTAGAGCAACAATAGAGCATTAATTGCATTGACCTAAGCAATCGATGCTGATGCAACCGTCGAAGACGATTAGCGACAGTAAATAAAGCACCGGGTTAGGGATTTCAATTTTTTATTCTTTTTTTATTCTTCAGTTTCCACATCATTTTTATTGTGCCACGTGGTCAATCGTCCAAAGCTAGAGTGCCGTCATTTTTAACGTTTTCCGTCATTTAAGGTCTAAAACAAACACAAAAAAAATAAGGCTATGGACTTCCCATGTGAAATTTGGAGGTTGAGGTCCAAAATAGGACAATAATAAAAGGTTATGGGCCGTAAGTGTAATTTCCCCCACCCATTTGGCCTATCAATTCTTTAAAATCTCTCATTTTATGTTGAAAAGACAAATTCTGATGCTTTTCAAATCTCTCTACTTATAAGTAAGAGGACCCATGTTCACCCATTCTCTTACCTCAAGAGTTATCAATGGGTTAAATTTGGATCGAATAAGGGTATTCTTAGATTTTATTTGTTTCCTTGAATGTCCTACCCGCATCCAACTCATCACCTGTCGGTAGATAATTTTCACATTTATATCCTACTCATTTTGAGATGAGTTAGGTTGGATAAAACTCATCCACCCACCGCACTTTAACAACCACAATTTTATTAAATCATGTCATACCTAGTTATACATTTGCTACTGTTAGAAACATTCGTCATACCTTATCGATTAAACTAGTTTTTACTTGTTCTTAATTTTATATAAGTTATTCATTATACTTTTATTTTCATCACATAACCGATACTAATATGTCACACACACATAAGGTTGAAAATGGGTCGGGCCGAGCCCGAGCTTGCCAAGCTCGAGCTCAACCCTATTGTAATTCGATACTATTATAATTCGAGCTCGAGTTGGTCGAGCCCGAATTTTTGGGCTCGAGCTCAGCTTGAAAGGGCTAAAGGCTTTATTAATGTTACGGGTAGAGCTGCTGATCCAACCTCCATCGCTATCGGCTTCAGGTCCGCTATATAGCTACCAAATCACAAGCCTTGGTTATTCCCTGACTTCCTCATCCGCTTAAGCTGGCTCAAATCTCTCGATTCCGGCATTGCTTCAGCTTCAGGCGTTTGACCCATTGCTCATTAGTGGCTAATGCGACGACAAGCCAAGATGACACAATCGTCGTGCGAATCATGCCTGGGGCTGTGCGAATTGTGCCACCGATTGTTTCTTCCGGTGAATCATGCCTGGGGCTGTGCAAATTATGCCGCCGATTACTTCTTCATGCAAATCGTGCCTCGGGTTGTGTGAATCGTGCATGGGGCTGAACAGATTAGGACTTAGGAGTTAGGAGTGTGGTGCCTGGGACGGTGGGAGAACAAAAGGACTAAATCAATGATTCGATGAAAGTGCGAAGGGAAGGGAGTAAGGGAGTGGGCTTGGGGACTGACTAATGTTGAAGGTAACTAATGGGCTTGAAGATAAAAAGGCCTAATAGAATAGATAAAACATGGGGTCTGTGAGGCCTGTGAGCCTAAAAGGTCGGATAGCATCAGGCTCGAGCTTAACTCGAAATAAACTTGAGCTCAAATTTCGGCTTAAGCTAAAAAAGGCCCGACTCAAAAAACCCTTACTCGAGCTCAAGCTCAAGCCATCCGAAAAAACCCCGGCCCCTGTCGCCCCCCATACACACACATGTGAATTAGATGTGGGGCGGATGAACCACAAACCTACATTCTACCCAAACCCATAAGTGGGTGAAAAAGAAAAACAATATCTGACCCAAACTATATTAATTACAAAAAAAAAAAAAACTCAGCCCATCAAATCGGATGATACCAGATTCCCCCCGGATTGAATATCCGTTGACATCCCTTCTTACCTTTGTTTTTTTGTCTTCTCCCCATACACTTTACATGTGTTCCTTACTTTTTCACATAACACTTGGAACATGGTAAAGTAAGTTTAATGGTAAATTGTTGAATTTCACAAACTTTATCAATGAAATCTTCAATACTTTCAAAACAAAACCACGATGTGGATAGCTTGCTTTATTGTTATTTAGTTTTTTATTTTTTGCCTTTCATGAGAAAAGAATATAATTGCGGAACTAAATTAATAACTAAAAAAAAACTTCTTCTCATTTTTTTTATTTTTTATTTAAAATCAATTTCATTTGAAATTTAATATTCTATTTATCTAATAAGTATTTAAAATTATAATTCTTCTACAAATTATTTAATTTTTATGAAAATTTTCCTTGTATGCCTTAAAAAATTAACAACAATAATTTGTTGTTTGTAAATAAAAAATTTTGAAAGTAATTTTGGGCTTTTTAAATTGTATGGTCAAAACAAATTTGATCCTAAACTATACTTCTTACAAGGGAATTAGATCAATTTTAAGAAAGGGTAAGAATGCATTTACCTTTAAATTTTTTAAAAAAGTATACATATTTTACAATTTTAAGAGGGGGGACTCCTGCAAATCTTCCTTTAGTTTCACTCATATCTGTAGTTGTGTTGCTTGCTGTCAATTTCAATTGTGGGTTGGTGTTGGTTGCTCGAAGGAGGTTCTTGGAAGCAGGATTGTTTGAGGAAAGCTGTAATTGCACTTAACTTTGGGGGCAAATAAGGAAAAAAAAATTGACCTCACATTGAGTTAACATGTCCAGCTGCAAAATATACTTTAACTTCATGGTGTTAAATGGAACCAAACAAGCATTTAAATGTTGAATGTTACTTTTATATATACTTCATAGTAATTTTTTTCATAAGTAACACTCTCATATTTGTTGAAAAATAAAATAAATTAGTATTAATAGATTACCATTATTACTAAGAAATGTGGCTGTCCAAGGTAAACAAATATATAAATTCAGCATATCAAAAAAATATATATGTAAATTCAAGTTGTAGTTATAAGTTACAGCCAGGTTCCCATTTTTCTTAGGAAAAAAAATAACTGGTGGCATGTGAGGAGAGAGAAGATACAATAGTGAAGGCAAAAGAGAATGTGGATAGCATTGCTCTATAAATAATTTTGAATACCAAAAAATAACAAAATCTAAATTTATGTAGGTTCAAGCGTTTAAGTTGATGAATGCAAATGTCAATAAGAATGAATATGTTGATGGAATCAAGTAAATAAATACATTTTGTTAACATTGTATATTAAGTGGGAAAATAGCTTGTGGTAGCTCTTTTTATTCATCATCATTTTTTTTTGTACATGAGAGAGAAGTTAGGTGACGAATGAAGAATTTGAATTGTACCTAGATCTATAGTGTCTACTCATTGGTGTTTTATTTTATGTGCTCACCAAAATAGGCTGAAATCCATAATTTAGAGAAAAAGACTCAATAGGAAACCAATTCTCACATATCTCGCTATTAGCGATGTTGTAATCTTATTCAAAGGCGAACTCTTATTTTGGAGGCAAGAAACCATGTCTACATACAAAGATTCATGAAAAACCTAGGTACGTTCGATCCATTTATCTTAATCCTCTATTAGCTTTCTCTCACTACCTTGCTTGCCTTAATACACAAACTTTGAGGCTCCTAATATTATATTAGGTTGTAGGGCCCAACTTCTCTTGTATTTTTCAAGCCCATGGCCTTGATCAGTAGTGGAACCAATATTTTTTTGCTCGACGGATTAAGGTAGACAACGACTGAGGAGGCAAGGCCAAACGCAAGCAATGCAATAGAGCCATGGAGTAAAGGATGCACGTGGTCACAGTTAATAGGCATTCAGGGATTTGGGAGTTCTGCAAGAAATTTATAAATGAGAATTAATAGATCAAAGGAGACAACACTGTCTAGAAAGAGAATGAATGAGGCCAAAAAACAACATCGTTCTACTTAGGGGAAATATGCACTTCAGCTACTTAAGGAGAATTACACACAAAGTCCCCAGACCTTGGTCTACATGACACAATGCCCCATTTTATATTATTCCACCATATATAGGGGCAAAACTTCACATTCGATCCCTGATGCTTTACAAAATAACTAGGTTAGTGCCTTTTTCTGTCAGTAGCCTTGGTTAGATTAAGTGTGGAAATGAGCAAAGCCAAACTTGAACACCCCAAGCTCAAAAACTCGATTTGTTAAGAATTGGCTTAGCTCGAGCTCAACAAGCTTGGTAAAAGGGCTCAAAGCTAAACTTGAAAATGCCCAAACTTAGTGATTCGATAGGCTCAAAGCTTGATTTAGATTGTGGAGCTTGGTTTAACCTTTATTGAGATTCGTTTGGCTCGAAAAAAGCTCAAGTATGATTTTAGGAATTAACGTAATTATTTATTTTATTAAATTAAACATATTATATTAATATTATATTAGGTTTGTTACTCAGTGAGAGTTCAAGCCGAGCAATATTAGAATCGATTCATTAAAGATTTAAATCTAAATGTGGCTCGAGTTTAGATTCAAGGCTCGTTAGATTTGGTATAAAGAAATCAAAACTGTTAGATAAGTGTTCAGCTCATTTCCACCTGTATTAAAATTAAATCTTAAACTTTCCACTAATAACTACAAGTATTAGTTATCACGTCAAAGCTCTAATTGTCATTACCAATTAATTTTGGTTTTAGCAGTTTAACATTCTACCCAAGGCACCACATAAATGGGAAACAAAATTTTACGTATAATCTATACGAGTTGGAAAGATTGGGAAAGTAAAAATAAAAATAAAAATCACAAGATCTTATTCTGAATCTGTTAAAGATGTGCCGTTGCTTTCGTCAGAGCGATCAAAACATTCGATCCAACGACGTCTGTGGAAATGGAAATCTTAAAAAGTAACACGACAAATCAGCCTACATGTTGCTTTTCTTCAACAGAATAAGAGTCTACTTGTATTTCAAATCCAACGAGTCAATGAGATCGACTCCTGAATCTACCGACTGGTCTAGGGAAGAATACTTGGTGGTTGGTAATATCCCACTTCTACACCATAAAGGTAAAAACCAATTATCTGCAACCTTTTGAATTTTCATCGCCTCCTGTGTTTGGGTTTTTTTTTTTTTTTTTTTTTGTGATAAACTATAGCCAGTTAGCGAGTAGCGACGCAAAATAAACCCTATAAGCCCAATGGTTTGGGTTTATGTTGCCCACTCCTGACCCATGTAAAGGAATAAGAACTCTTATCCTATAAAAATGGGCCAACTTCCAAAACTACAAAAAGTGCCAAAAGGCCCAGGTAAGGGAATAGTGGGCCTTACATCTGTTAATAATGGGCCAACTTCGAAACTTACGAAAAGTGCCACGCACCCCTGACTCCTCTCCCCCTTCTCTTGAACAAGAAGAAAACTCAAGGTAAACCCTTCTGAACTGGAACAGATCCCATTCTCACGACCCAAAATCGGAGTGCTCACCAAGGTCGTTCCCGATCACGGCTGAAGGAGAATGTTTCGGAACCAGTACGATACTGATGTCACCACATGGAGCCCCGCCGGCCGACTGTTCCAGGTGGAGTACGCAATGGAGGCGGTCAAGCAAGGCTCGGCGGCTATCGGCCTCCGATCCAAGACCCATGTGGTTTTAGCTTGCGTCAATAAGGCCAACTCTGAGCTTTCCTCTCACCAGAAGAAGATCTTCAAGGTCGACGACCACATCGGCGTCGCTATTGCCGGCCTCACCGCTGACGGCCGCGTCCTCTCCCGATATATGCGCAACGAGTGCATCAACTATAGCTTCACTTACGAGTCGCCACTCCCCGTCGGGCGGCTCGTCGTTCAGCTCGCCGATAAGGCTCAGGTTACTGGCTAATTTTCGTGCTATTCTATCAACATTTTCTCATGTTCCTCGGGTCACTTCACCTAGTTTTGGTTTTACTGCTGTGGATACGTCAGTAGCTGCTAGACTTTTAAAAGTATAATTGTGCTACTGGAATTTTTAAGATTTTGTTCGAAATTGCAATTCCATCTATGCTTAAATTTGGTTAATTTGTTATCTATGATGCGTGAGTATGATGTTGGCTTCAAGCTTTGAACTATTTTAAGGTTTAATTGATCGAGTTGCTGTTCTCATTAAATTCTTCGCACTCGATTAGAGGTAATGCAGTTACTCGAGTGATAGTACAGAAAAAGCTGAAGAGCCCCAACTTAAGTTAGGAGTTTGCTGCTTGGTTGATTGCAACCTCGTCAGCTGTAATTCTTAATCTGTTGCTGTAATTGTATGTTGTAGGTGGCTGCAAATATCAATGCCTCTTAGTCCCAGTGATTTTGGACTTCCACTAGCGAAGCATGCTTGCTTGAATTATTCTGAAGTGTGGATTCGATTTGAGGATTCATGTAAAGATTTGTTACTTCTTCAAATAGTTATGTGCATTGAGAAAGCTTCTGCTATGGTTTAAGTCAACCCAAGCGCTAAATCCCTTTCACACCACTCAGTAGCAGTTCTGTCAGACAGTGCACCTGTGTTGTAGTTCAGGCTCTGTGTCTGGTTGTCAGAGCCACCAGTGTTGTCTGATTTTTTCTGCTAAACTAGTGGATGTTTTTAGTGATAATTCTTGTGTTCAAAGTTTTATGATTTGAGAATATATTTCTGAAGTATCATTCAGGAGATTTTATGCTTTTGGCATGTACAAGATTCTTGTAAAGAATGTTCATTAAGTGATTGAGAGGTTTGCTTCACTCATGCAATGCATCTTCATATTTAGAATGCTGTCTGTTGTCACATTTGTAGCATTTAATGTGTAGAGTGTTGTTTAGAGGCCTAGCATCATTGTTGATTTGATACCATCAGAATCCTGAAAGCTTTGGCACATACTGGCAAGATTTTGTTAGTGATCATGCACATTTTCAAGTTGGTCTGATCAGATATACTATAAATCTCATTTGGACAAAAGTACAATATAGGATTATTGTTGGCATAGAGCATTTATAGGCCTAGCAACATTGTTTATTTGATACCATCAGAATCGTGAAAGCTTTGGCGCATACTGACAAGATTTTGTTAGTGATCATGCACATTTTCAAGTTGGTCTGATCAGATGTACTATATATCTCATTTGGACAAAAGAAGTACAATATAGGTTTATTGTTGGTGTGTAGCATTTATAAGATTGTCAGAAATTATTGAAGTGATTTGGAGGTTTATTTGGTGGACGTTGGCTTGCATCATCATGTTTGGGATTTTTTTATGCCATACACATTAAATAAGATAAGATAGATTTGGTTAACTTCTTAATTGCCTGAAACTGAAAAGGATATTATAGTACAGTTGCAGACAAATGGTTCACTCTCATGGGTATTTTTTTCCCATGGTCTCGAACAAGTGAGAGAAATAATCAAACTCAACTAGATGTGGACTCAAGTATTACTTTACACCAGGAATCAGGTCAATTGCATGGCTGGCTCCTTTCTTAAGCTAGCAGGCTTTTAGAATATGCAGAGTCTACCATTATTTCTTAGCAATATTGATCCTTGTCATCATTCCCAGTAGAATTCACATGTTAGAAAGTGCTGTCTCTTTTAAAGTTCCTGTTGTCCTTATTTTCCCATCTGAATCAAAGCGGTTATTTTAGGATCTTCAGAAAGCCATTGGTTCCTTTTGCTTCTTGTTCAATATCTGCTTGTCTAATTAAACATTGTGAACTTTTTTTTTCATGCAGGTCTGCACGCAGCGTTCATGGAAACGGCCTTATGGTGTCGGTCTGTTGGTAGCTGGTCTGGATGAATCTGGAGCTCATCTCTACTATAATTGCCCAAGTGGGAACTATTTTGAGTATCAAGCTTTTGCTATAGGATCTCGTTCACAGGCTGCAAAGACATACTTGGAGCGCAGGTTTGAGAACTTCATGGATTCATCAAGGGAAGATCTTGTGAAGGATGCGCTCATGGCAATAAGGGAAACTCTACAAGGAGAAACCCTTAAAAGTCCCATATGCACAGTAGCAGTGGTTGGCGTTGGAGAGCCCTTTCATATATTGGACCAAGGAACTGTACAAGAATTGATTGATGCTTTCGAGATAGCTGGAGAGAAAGAGGGGCCTGCCGCTGAACCAGATGCTGATGCTGGTGCTGGTGATGACAGTTCTGCTACTGCTGGGCAGGCTGACGGTGCTGATCAAAGTTCTGCTGCCGATGAAGGTTTGGCGCCAATGGAAATGTAATGTGTTTGAAGCAGTCAAAGTTACATTACGTTTCCATCTTGCTTTACGAGATTATTTGGGATGTGCTTGCTAAGTTTAGCTGGGAACCACGATGGCGTTGTTGGGTCGTTTGTTTTTCTTATGCTTGTTATGCACGTCTTCCTTGCTTCATCATGCAAAGCTAGCGTCTACTGAGACTCGGATTTTTAGTTCGGCTCCATACCGTAGATACAGTGATTGAAGTTGTCGATATTGAAACTGATTAAATTTCCTTTATTTTCCGTGGAATTGGAGTAAATCCAATAAGGCTTTGTTTGGAGAATCCGCCGTAGAAGAGTAATATGGGAAGAACGATCACTTCTGAAAATTGAAAAGAAGAAAGAAAAACTAAAGTGAAGTTGACAGTGTCTGAAGCCCCGATTTAGAGTACCTGGAACGGATGAATTTGACGGCATTAACCATCTTTTTATGTACATAATTTTGAAATGTTAACAATGTTTTCCCACGCAATTGTTTGAAATTTTTTATTCGATTTTGTTTCTGGATTCATCAATGTTGCTGGATTCAACAATTTCTGAATTATTTTAAGCATAGCTGCGCATGGAATTCCATTTGGAAGAGCTCCCTTGTTGGTTAATTGAGGTGGTTTTAAGATGAGTCTCAATCTCGCTCTCGGTCGTTGGATCCGAGCCTCAGCAATTCATTATGACGTAGGCGAGGATGAAACAGTTCTCTGAATGGACTCACTTTCTGGACGGTGAGATTATCTACAGAATAATTCAACTCAAATCCTTTGCAGGAACGGAGTCGTATGATTAATGAGAAATCTGCCTCAAAGCTCAGTACAAATAATGTCCCAACTGAAAAGAATCGAGTCATTGAGGAAACCTCAGTTCCGGAACTCAGGAAGAGGAAGGCCCTTGGTTTGCATCTGCTTGTACATCCATTGCCAATTCTCTGGGGTCACTTCAGCCCCGAGAGAACGAATAACAGAACCGCCACCACATGAACCCACTCGGCAACAATCTTCAAGAGATAATCCCTTCACTAATCCATACAGAAAACCACTAGCAAACAGGTCCCCAGCTCCAGTGGTATCAGCCAGTTTCACCTCCCCGATTGCTGGGACTCTTGCAGTCTGAAAAAGTCACGAGAGGGTCTAGTTGGCCGGTCTGTGAAAAATAAAAAGATATACAAAGACAACCAAAACACTTCCATTCTAACAGATAAGACATCTCTAAACAGAAAGTTGTAGTACTTTTCTTTTTCTGACGCTTAAAGAAGTTGGGAGTATATGTCTGAAACAGATTGAAGTAAAGGAGGTGGTTGCTGACCTCCTTCCCGTGTTTCGCCATGCACCCATTTGATCCTAATGTGACTACAGCCCATCTGCAATAATTGGCCAGAAACTCTAGCGCTGCCTCATGACTGGCATTTTCTTCACCCCTATGGTAATTGAAACGTATAACAACAGCTTAGAGAGAATCCAAACAGGAACTTAGAGACGGAATACTTCATAAGTTGAAACAGGATGCTCCTTCATATTCATCCCAAAGAATGCAGATACACTGCAGAAAAGCCACCTTAGAAGTTCTGTTGCTTCATCCTCATTTGCAAAGCATAGGTCTATATCTCCTGACTCCAGTAACTCCAGTAGAGGTTCTCTGAAATTCCGAACCATCTGACAGGAAAAGGCATGGGATCAAAATATCTTTACCTCAAAATCTCTAGTATTCAATACATAAAAATGAAGAAATCTGAGGAAGAAAATGGTTTGGCTTTAATTATGATTCAGCAAATCCTATACCCCAATGCATCACTAGCATCACCAATACTTGGCTTAATGGTTAAGACTTATGGTAGTTACCATGAGATCCAAGGTTTAATTCCCCACTCCCCTCTTAGCCTCCCTCCTATGGACCCAAAATAAACATCCCGATTTTTGAGGGAGCAGAAGCAATTTCATTTCATAACATAGGTGAGATGCACTCCACTATGTGCAAAATAGGCTAGGCAGTCGATGGATCTCTTTATTGTGCTGTAAACTCTGAGCTTGCCTCATCCTGTATAGATTTAAATTTTCCTCAAACTACAAGTGGGCAATGTCCCACTCTTCATACCTCGAAACTGGCCAAATCCAAGGAGACAGAAACACCCTCTTGCTTGGCAATTAGTACAGCAGCTCGAATAACTTCCAAATTGAAGATAGAATATCGCAAAACCAACCACTGGGACAGGACATGTCATTGTAAGAGTAACAGTCTAGTTAAACCAAACAAAACTAATTACAGAAGAATGTCACAGAGATAATAGGTATCCACATTTGTAGTTAACTGAATAAAGCTTCATTGCCAAGTGCATTTTGCAAATAGCAGCTGCCGTCATTCAGTTACTCTATGAATACTTGTGGAACCAAGATGAAACAAATATCATAAGGTACAAAAGGGGGAAAAACTTGTGGTAAAAACCACGACTACAAAGTGGAAGAAACATAAGTACGTTACTTCTGGTCAAGGATGTCTGACCTTGGAACCTTTGAGGTCCTCCCTAGTTAATTCATCTGCCTGAAAATAAAAAATAAAAAGAAGAGAAAAGAAAAGAAAAGATTTCATCAGCAGATATGCGTAAGCGTGAGGATCACCCAAAGTCCACTAAGCATCCCGTTTTTGAACCTGTAAAATTACACTTACAAAAGGGAAAATTAGAAACTTTACCTGAACTTTTACAGCATTTGAGAGACATGGTCGCATTGTACGATTACCAGACGCATCAACTAGGCAAACACACTGCACCACACAATTCGCTGAGAAGGTTTTAGCACTCGGCAGTTAAAACATTGTCCTAAATTTTTGAAGCTTGTGTCAAGAAAGTCTGTCACCTGAGCTGTGGGGCCCTTCTTCATCCTCAACCTTGAAATATTTACACCGCTAAAGCTCATATTACCTGCAAACAAGCGGCCCTGCTCATCATCCCCACATGCACAAATTATACCTGAGGAAAGACCGAATCCCGCACTGAGTCCTCGGACACTATTGGCTACACTTCCTCCAGCCATGGTCTTTACTGGGGATGGGTCACCGGGGGAAGATAGGATATGTGTCTTCACCTGACTAAGAATATGTCCCAGTTCCCCAAATGACACCTAGACAATGTAGAAAAAGGGGAGAAAAGATATGATTTTTCAGTTACCAAATACAGTATGCGTCTCCTCCCAACACCGTTGGCGCCAAGATTGAAAGAAAAACGTGAGGATTATTAATACGGTAAAATAGCATAGCCATCAAAACATACTGTGAACTACGGAATAGTATGACAATTTTACAGAATACCGAGACAAGATTGCCAGGTGAAGAATAGAGAATAGAGAATAGGTCTGTAATCTAGTCACATATGCAAGTAAATAAACACAGGAATAAATGGTTAGAGCATTCCAAGACCCAAAATAGCAATAATTTTTGTAACAGAAAATGTCGGTAACCAGTTCCCAAGCCCACATTCATCAATGAACGGAGAAACAGTTCCAGGAACAGAGCCTCAGAATCCGCCACACCAGGCAAAAAACCAGACAATAAACTGAATCACAGCTAATATGGTTGATCGCATCCTGGAGAATGGTTATAGTAAACGATTTCCAAGTAAGAGAAAGCTAGAATCGGAGGAGGTGGAGTTGACGTAGGTACCGGAATGGAGCCGCCGCGCTCGCCGGGGACTTGGTCAAGCAAAGACCAGTCAACGCGAGCGAGGTGGTCGATGAGGGCGGCGGGCTGGAGACCGAGGACAATGGGAGGCTGCGCGTTGACGCCAGAGTCGCGGTTGTCATTTCTTCTCAAGGGTTCGGCTCCCATGGTCTGGTTCTGGCTCTCCCCGGTCGCTCTCGGTCGTCCCCACAGGAAAAGCTCCTACTTCCTCGCCGCTCTTTACTGCTATTTATAGGTGCCGGAACATATGCTCTCCAACACCTTCTCTTGAGTGTACCATGTACCCGTATCCGTATCCGTATACTAGTCTCTAGTAGAAGGAACCGTACAAACCTTTTTTTTTTTTTTTGCCCTTTTTGCTTTCACTTATTCTAGTGTTGAACTAATTTTGAAAAGAATTATTCATAAAAAAAATTGCATTTTAGTTCACGGTTACACTAAAAACACCATAAACTATGAGGCAGATGAAATAAATAATACTTTCGTTGTCCCAAATTTTTTATAACATTTACTTTTTAATAATTAATTTATTATTTTTTATTTTTAATATTCTAGCATATAAATGAAAATTTTTTATATGTAAACGATAAATCAAGACCTATAGTTTTTAAATATATATATAATTTTTTTCTAAATAATAATAATAATAATAATAATAATAATAATAAATTTAAGTCAAACTAATCGAAACAAAGTCAAATAGAACAAAGAAAGTGGAATAGAAGGAGTACTTAGTTTAAACTAAATGAATGAAGATATATTCTTGTATGGAACAGGAAAAAATACTAAAATTAGAAAATGTAACTGGAAAGTAGTCAACTTTGATTGCTATTGTTATTGTTGTAATTAACAACAACAATAATAATAATAATATTTTTACAGTTGCACCCATAAGGATAGTTTTTTTTTACACAAAATTTAAAATAATCTATTTATAAGAGCAAGGATGAAAGTAAACAATTCTAAACTTAGGGGTAAAGGAGTTTGCCACATGAACCCTAGAATACCTTAGCTACAATTAGTCTATTTTTGAGTACCTAATTTGTATATAGTACGGTGTCATTTTTCAAACTCTAGTTTTATCAAATAGTGTCCCCTTGCATTAACGTTTTACCGACAAATGTGGTACTGTAAAGATAGTTAGAAAAGTTGTTTGCTAATGCATCACCAAGCCATTAATTTTTTATGGCAAGTTGTAACAAAAGTGTTATAGGTGGACGATTTCATTGGCCTAGCCATTAGCCGAAGATCTTACATTTTCCTTCTTGCTAGGTTCCTAGCACTAAGAACGGGCACCCTATTCTTCTACTCGTTGCTAAACCATCAACGGCGACTTGTTTAAAAATTGTGCTAATTAACTCATGCCACTACACATATCTTATTGTCTCCAGCAATTCTAAATTAATGCCGACATAATTTGATGCCGTTTCTTTTGGACTAGACCATCAATTCATCATAATAATCCTATCAAATTTTATTCATTGTATAAAATAAAGTTTCGATTTTAAACAATATCTTGAGCTCATTTAATTACCATCCAACAAATCTTAAACAAAGATTGAGCTTCACTTGCTTATGTTCATGAACTATTTATCATTTGTCCACTCGCCGTTCGTTTCTATACCCAAAAAAGAGAACTCGCCATGTGTTTTGTACGAATATACTTGTTTGTATATTTACTTAACACATGTTCGATCTTTTGATGTAAGTGTCATTTAACTTTTATTTCAAATAACACTTTGGAAGTTCTGCCCCATTTTCTTAAAAAAATCGTGGAACATTTTGTATCTAGTAGACTTGTGAATTCATTATATAATAAAACCAAGCTTACGTGTAATCATTTCTTTATTTTTTTTTCTGAAGTATGTAATCGTTTCTTTATTGAATGAGTGGTATCCTCTAAATTCATATATGAAAAGAAATTATGGCTTCTTGTAAGATTCGATTATCGGAATGTAATAAAGACAAAAGTGATGGCGCTTGGGGGGGGAATGATTGGTCCGACATGTGCGCGTCGGAGTCACGGGTGGGCCGAAATTGCGGGGAAATGCCCCTTGACTTCAGCCTTTTCCAGATTGGATTGGTGGAGAATCATATCATAGCATAGGCCTAGCAAGACAGATCCGATCTTGATCGTTTTCAATTTTTTTTCTTTTAATATTTACGAGTATTTTACACTACTAGACTACACTAGCGTAGTGTGGCCGTACTGCGACTGCACTAGCCTTGTCTTTTCTCAGCAGCTCAGCCGCCCGACTCACATGGGCAGGCCAATTTTGTAGTCTTTCTAGTAACTGCCTTCCCTTCACATGTATGGCTTCGGCTGAGGATGATGATATGGCGGAAGTCACGATCTCACCTTCACCTTCCCGTGGTGGCGGAAGGCTCCCTGTCGAACCATCTGCTTATAAGAGGTGGGAATGGGACAACTCCTATGTTCATATTTCACGGATAACAAGAGAGAACCAAGAAGCTGAACCAACTTTAGTCGTTCCCAGAACAAGAATGTTCGATACAAGCACTAGAATCCTGGGCAACAGAAGAAAGAAGCAAAGTTGGAAGCTATAACAAGCTACCCTAATAACAAGTTGATGTATTATTTTGGGAAGAGAATCTCCGCTCTTCATGTATCCGCAAAAACGAAGTAGTATTTCCCTTGATACAAGACCTCAAGCTCTTAAAACCCCTCAAAAATACCTACCCATAATTTCACTTCTCAGTAGTCTTTGGGGCTTTATCTGCCAAGACATTGTCAGGCAGGATTAGTTCTGGGGGAGTTTCACGGACAACACCCAGCATCGAATCATACTCTTCATCCGGATGAGCAAACTTCTTACGGAGGACCTTCTCAAATTCAATCTCATCAAAGGACTTTGAATTTTCAGCCGCATGAACCTGTGCAAGGTTCACATAATTGGTAGCTGACTGGGAAATAAAGGCTATCTCTGCTTCAGTAAGCTTCCTGAGGAACTTTGCAGGGTTGCCTCCCCACACCTGATGCACATAAATTATAAATTACAAATTTCAAGTTAGGTAGGCTAATAAATTTTAAAAATATGTAAAGCAACATCTAGGGAACAGGAAGAAAATGACACCAGTTTAGTATTCAAGGAAAAGTTTGAACCTTAACTCCCTTTCTTTTTCCTTTCTTGTTCCTTTTTTTTGAAGAAAATAACATATGATGCAGTGTAACCAGAGGGAAGTTGAAGGAAAAGAACTGATATACTCTTCAGGAAAGCAACGATCAACTAATCAGACTGAATCTCAAAAGTCAAAACCAGGGTTGACCCTCATTAGCAGAAAGATGTCAGAAAGATGCAAAGGTTTCAAGGGTATCCTGTGGATGAGCATTCTCCTCATGCATTAGCAGAAATAAGTGATGCACTTGTAACACTGACCACTCCACTAAACCATAACCTGTGGTGGAATGGTCTTTGAGCTTAGCAGCATTCCACCACGAATTAAATAACAGTAGTTACTACGGGTATAAACCTTCTATTATACCAATAGGTTGGGGGGAATCAGGTCTGTCAAGACGATTTAACCCTGTGCAAGCCATATGTGCTCATGAACTGTTATCATGAGGCTAAACTATCAAGCACGTATTCAATTGCTCCCAGAATTTTGTACATGATCAAATATGCATAATACAGTAACACATAAGAGTCATCCAACACTAAGCAACATATTGAAAATGCAACTTTTCCATTGAGCAGTTAATAGTTAATCATCAATGTAACAATAAAGAAAAGAGAGATTCTGCAAGATTACCTCCCCTGAAGGGATCTTTGTATTCTGTCTCACAAGGGATCCAGCAGCTACAATGGCATGTTTTTCCACAACAACACCGTCAAGCAATGTTGCCCCCATGCCAACTAATACCTCATCCTCAACAGTACAACCATGTAAAACAGCACCATGACCTGCATCAAGACTTCAATCATAATCCAGAGAGAAGAACAATAAAACAATCAGTTTGGACATAACAGGAAAAGTGCTACAACACACGACACTCACCTACAGTGACATTGTCCCCAATGATAGTAGGTAGAACCTTCCCACTTAGATTGGACTTCGCCACATGCACAAGGGAGTTATCCTGTATATTCGTTCCAGATCCAATACTGATGCTGTTCACATCGCCTATGAAGAAGTGGAAAGGAAGCGTGTTATAGCTCCATAAACCCACAGTGCTCTGTAATTTAGTCATTCAATACTGAAGGGCAGATGTTCTTAAAGGAAATATATTCACACATTCACTGTGTCTTGAAACTTACAAGGTCAGCATCTACAGAGATGCAGAAATGGAATAATTGGATACAGGTACAAATGCAGCTTACTGATCTCTTTTCCCTTTTCTTTGACAGTTGATCCAGACTTTAATCGAATGACAAAAGAATGCAGAGGTAAAGAAATGCTCAAAAGTCATTCAGCAAATTACTAACAGAAAGGCCTCCTAAAAAATCATTTGCTGAAGCCACACAGAATGTGTATTGTCGCACAAACATGTGTAGATACAAGAGAGAGAGAGAGAGAGAGAGATCAGCAGCCGCATCCTATCCTGAAACTATTGACCCAAACTCTTGGTCTTCAAAAGTTACGCTACTTTCTCTCTTTCCAAATCAGCAACAACTGGGGAAAGATTATACGGCCTTTTGTAACTAGCATACCAATTACACATACCACCAGCAAAACAGACTCCATACCATGCAATGTAAGTCTTCAATTAACAATCATCTTTGATTTCCACAATGCAATGGGGATGTCTTGTAAACAAGTTAAGCTGCTCATGGGCTATCCAAGATCACACGCAGCATGGGCCCACTCACTGACTCACTGAGCCTAGCAGAGTCAAGTCAACTTAGAGCTGGATTAGCTACTCGAGTAAACCTTTAGCAGACCAACAATCAACTTGAGCAAGCTGACATGCCTAATCAAGCTTAATAAAGTTTTCTAAAACTAAATTTTCTAAATATCCTAAATAAGACAAACAAAATTTCAGACCTTGCGTTGACATGTTATAACTGTTAGGCTTCCTTTATTGTTTACATTTCCACTATATGAGCAAGGCATATAAAAGTGTACATACACGGATTTCCATTGCTATGCATAAAGAACCTAGAAACTTCATTAGACTTACGCTTTCTCAAAAATAATGTCTCAAGTAACCTTATCTAACTGAGAGATGACCAAAGGCATACAAAATGTTATTGCATTTTATCTTTTATCTTGACCTTTTCCTTGAAGCAAAAATAGGTCTCCCATCAGCATGCAGTTTTACAAGATAAAAAGACACCAAACTGACTGAAAAGATCTTACCTCTCAAAACACATCCATACCAAATAGATGATCCTCTTCCCACTTGAACATCTCCAATTATTGAAGCACTTGGGGCAACAAATGCATCCTTATCAATCACAGGAGCTTTATCAAATATGTTCATCAGGGTCCGATGTCTAGACACTGTAATGAAGAAAATAATCAGTTCCTGGGGCAACCATGAAGCAAGGGAATAGCAGTGAATCAATCAAGTAGAAGTTCAATGTGCTCAAAATGCTCTCCCAAAAGCTAACTAAAGCAGGGAGTAAGGTTTGCATATACACTGGATGCAATCAGGCCTAGTGCTTTAGACTGAAATCTAAGGCCAAATCCAGCCAATCAGTAAGAATGCATTGGCAGAGTAAGAATTTACTGAAAGCCCAGATAAACATCAGAGGTTGCAGCTAACTCACATGGTGTTGTGCTATAATCCCAACAAGCAAACTAACTTGGTATGGGTCGATAAAGTCTTCAAACGAGAAAGCTCATACGGCTGACACATTGCCACTACAGATTAGCAGAACTACAAGGATAACTAATGTTGCCCTTTCTTCTTCTTTTGATACTCACAGTCAAATAATTTACCGGAATAAGAACGAAGGTTTCCGACACAATCTAGCATTCCCCACTCCCAGCACCCGAAAATGCGCACCTAAAAACTTGTGAAATATGAAGCAATCAAGATCAAATTGCACGATTTAGTTCAGCAGAGCAGAATATCAGGCACGTCAAAAATTTCAAAATGCCAGATTCTAATAACCTAGACTGAGATACAAACTTTTTCGCTTTTTCTCAAAAGAAACTAGGGAGCGGCGAAATGGGAAGGAAAGCGGATATCCAAATCTTGCAGACAAAATTAATTAAAAATAAGAAAGGGAAAGAGAAACGAAAAGGAATTACGCTGTTCTTGGAAGTAGTAGTTGCCCTGGAGGCGGCAGCCGAGACGATCGAGGGCCTGGCCGCTCTCGCGAATCCAGAATCCGACGGTGTAAATGGCTCTTCCTAATGTTCCCATCTCCGATTGGCTTACCGATTACGCCGTCCGTTTGAAATCGAAGCCTCCCGTCGTCCGATTGGCTGTGATTTGGAAACCCAGCTCGGAAGAGGGAAGTGATGTAGTTGCAGTGGTTGGGTAGAATATCCGCGACTTTCGTGCGGGTAAACCTGGAATTTCAATTTGCCTTTTTTGTTGTTGTGGGGTACTAGGCACAATTAGGGGGGCTAAATTTTTTTTTGTTTTTTGTTTTAACCGAACCGATTAATCGAATTTATTCAATTTTTTATTTTTTATACTAATAACTGAATAGGTTAAATTATAGGAGAAAATTAAAATAATTAAAAACTAAAAAATTTTCAGTTATTCATTTTTCAACCGAAATAACTGAATTTTACACATATACATTTCAAACCTCAAATATTCATAACATATTTTAATTTAAACACATATTTCAATCATATATCAAACATCTATAATCTATTCCAAATACAAGCATCACATTCATACAAATAGTAAACATCCATCACATACATAATCCTTTCCAAATCTAAACATAAATATTAGTAGAATAAAATTTTAATTATTTTGGTTAACCAAATTTCAATTAAAGCAAACCGAAAACCGAACTGAACTTATATATTAACTGAAAATCGAAATTACACCTGAAATTTATAACCAAAAATTAAAAAAAAAATCAATTATTTCAAATATAACTGAATTTTTGCTCACCTCTAGCAGAATGTTTGATATGACAAGAAAAAATATAAATGAGATATTCTACAACTTAATATATCCTAGATCTTATCCCATTTATTCGCTGCAAAAAGAAGTAATCTCTTGTACAAATCTGAATTTAAACCTTAGCCAATGGCCATATGATATGGCAATTTGTATGTCAATTGAGTTAAGACCTAATCAGCTCATTTTTATCTTATCTGTCTAGCAAAAATGATTTTAATGTTTAGACCCATAACAAGTTGTACTACCTCTGCTCCACTAATCTTGCTCCATTTTCTTTTTTGAGTGGTCCTACCAATCTTGCACAATTTCTTTATTTGATAAGTTTTTTACAGGAAATTTACTATATTACCCCTATTCCAACTTTACTTTTTAACTTAAGCATACAAAACAAAAAAATTTCAAACTCCTCTAACCCTGATTCTTGATCAGCCTACGTGGACAAGCAATTGGACCTCGTTAGTATAAATTCTGGCGAGCATCTAGACACTGAATGGAAGGGAGGATTTCAACAAAAGAGATATGGCGACGTTTATGCCAGGGGTTACCGTAAGATTAAACCAAACCTCGTCGATGAAAGAGATGAGAATTAAGAAAAGAACAAAGGTAGTGTTAGAGACGAAGAGGCTGGCGGTGATAGGGGGCTTTTACGGCGGTCAATAGTACTCAATCATCATGTGAAGCGCCAATATCAAAAGCATCCCTTGAGAAATTTGGGCCCAGTAGTACTCGATCATTGTGAGGTGATGACGGGGTAAGGGGCAAGATTGGGGTGAGGCAGCAGCTGATCAATTTCAGAAATTGAGGTGAAGCAATGATAGATTAATTGTAGAAATTGGGGTAAGACAATGGAAGAATAAAAAGGCAGAGTTGGAAAGATAGGACAAAACAACAACTTTTCTAGGGTTGTGTGCAAATGGAAACAAAGCAAATGTGGGACAAAAGGAGTATAAAAGAACAAATTTTCCATTGTACAGTAAGTATTGAATACTTAATAAAACTTTTTTATCTTTTTGCATGATAAACTAAACTAATACAATTTTGGATCAAACGGCTTATGACTTGTAGGCGCCCTTCACGGGGCGTCGGTTATTACTATCCTAGAAATGATGGAGCCTCTAACCAATAATAGTGCATTTCAAGTATGGTGGTGGTTATGCTTGTCATTGGGCTGCACAAGCACCACTTTAACTGCCACTTTGAATTTTGATAGTCACAATTTTGTGGTTGACTTTGTAGGCACAAAACAAAAACAAGCCAACACCCAAGACCAATACCAAGTCTAATTCACGATAACGGATCATAATATGAAATATACCTGGATCAATTGTTTCCCGCCATTTTTTATTTTTCCTTTGCATATTGGCCTTAGATAGGTTGCTATATTGCATTGATTATACAACTCACAATCTACGTGCGGAGTGCGAGAAAATATCGCTTTTTAAAATTTAAGTAAATGTTCAGAAATAAGAATGGAAGTAGCTTTGGCAGTTGAGAGAGGCAGCAAAAGCATGAGAGCAAATGTGTCGACCCAAAATAGAAAGATTACATCTTGGCTTACGATGATGTTCAAATGTTCAGTTTTCTTAACTAGTTTTAACTAATTAACATGAAAGTAGTTATTACCTTAATTTTTTTTCCTTTTTTTTTTTATCTACAACCAATGTTACTTAAAAGTTAATATTTTATTTATAAAATAATTACTTCAATCATATTTTTTTATTAAAAATTAATATTTGTGAAAAATATGTTAAAAAGAATTTTAGACTATTTAAAGTGTAGAATCCCAGTTGATATATAAGTTAAGCAAAGTTAATAATCACTATATGTAAAAATAATTGTTAATAAATAAACCAATTAATAATAACAGAGCTAATTATAGATTGGCACTTCCTTGAGCTATTTAAAAGGTATTAAAAGAAAAAAGTATACATTTTTTCTGAAAAAGAAGTATGTATTGTATCCAATATCCACAGCCACAAAGAGGCAAAAACAACTGTACATGTTATTACCTTACCAAATAAAAAATAGTGCACATATTGGAGCAAAATTTAATAAAAAATCTTAACAAGTTCGTGTCAACAAGCTAGTTAATTAGTATAATAATGTAATTCTGGTTGAATTATAGTTCCGAAATTGGGAGGGTGTACTTGACCAAATCCTGACCCAGCTATCACCACCTATCATGTCCTTGGTTAGAAATGGCTTAGCTTATAGGCTTGTTAGTTGTCTTGACCACCCAACCCTATCCTTCTTAATAGCTCTAAGTCCACAACATCCATACTCTCCATAATACACGTTACTATAAAATCACGTATGAATCAGTATTTTATGAAAATTAATTAATGTTGACACATGATATCTATATTATTGTTTTAACAATAAATGTTTGTGTACCTCTGTTTGGACACATCTCCCCAATCGTCCTACTCTCACTCTTGTGGGAAGATAGCTTTGGACATGTACGTTAGGGTGAAGATAACCCTAGAATAAGGGCCCAGGGTTTCCCTAATATCATTGTTTTGACTTTGGTTATCTTGCAGCCCAAGAAAGTAAATCCTGTATTCTCTGAGGAGGACATCCTCTTCTAGGCAGTGATTGCTCCATTTCCACCCAAGATGGTGTGCAAATGACATTTCTGCAAGTGCAAGTCAATATATCCAAATCTAATTAATTAGATAACTATAACCTAAGCTACATTATGTTTCAGCTAATTATGTTTAAGTTGGTATATTAACCTCAAATAAGGAGGTGGCATTGCCAAAAATGAAATCAACAACTCCTTCAATGTAACAGCCTCTACAATAATGCCTTCTAGTATCATCCAATAGAGTATCTTGGTAAGACCAAATTCCACACCCAAAGAAAGCCACACTGTCTCCCGAAACCTTCAACACAACTACTTTAGCACCAGCTCCATGTCCATTATGTATGTGTGTATGTGTGTGTGTGTGTGTGTGTGTGTGTAGTTAAAAAAATGACTGTAAAATATCTAAAAAATTTCCTTATATAGTATCATATATTATTATTGTTATTATTTTGTAATCAGAAGCATGGTAAGTACATATTTATGTATAGTATCATATATTATTATTATTATTTTGTAATAAAAAACATGGTAAGTACATATTTTTATGTGTGTGTGTGTGTGTTTTATGTATGACCTGAATGGTAAGATATCGAGCAAAGAAATCAAATGCCAAAATGGCAAATGTAAGAGAATCGCATATATTGCAGTTATCATCCCATGATATTACAGTGACGTTGGCATAAGTTCCACTTATTATAATGAAGGGTTTGTTAGCCGGAACCATAATCTTCTCTTTATAGACACCGAGCTGAACATTAATGAACACGAGCTCATAGTTAGCTAAATGAACTGCATCAATGGCATCTTGTATCTTGGTTTAGTCTGCTTTGCTGGATTGGTCCATTACTATGAGCCGACCTATGGATGTATTAACACTACTACCACTTTTTGCTCCCACACTTAGCACAAGAAACATTATTAATGCCAAAACAATTGCAGTATAAGAAGGTGAGCAGAAGGTAAAGCTGTAGCTGCGAACGATATATATCTTCAAACTTTATTTGCAACTATATAATAGATGTGGTGGGATTAATGTTTTGACTTGTTAATCCTTGTGTGTGTGTGTGTGTTTATATATGGAAATAGAGCCATTTTTATGGGGATTAAGTATAAGAAAAAATAGGACAAGTTCAAACAATTAGAGTGAGGGAGAGGGTATTGAGTAAGGAGGTCTAAAACATATGCTGTCGATAAATTAATTAAGTTCAATTATTCATTGCATGGAGATTGATCAGGTATAGGATTAGATAGACAAGATAAAATTGTGGCCTATTTTTATTCATATTTATTTTGTCATGCTTGACATTAAAGCCAAAACAGAGTACTCCAACTGAGTTGGCTGGGATTTATTGGTAATTTATAAGATCAAATTTGTCAATATAATATGCATACATATGATACATACATATATACATATACGTGTGTACCCTAGCCATCGTTCCCCATTTTTTCTTAGTATCATTTTTCTCTTATCTTCTCAGCTCTTTTGCCTAAGTTTTGTTACCAATCTAAACTTAAGTGGTTAATTTACTAGTATTATTACATCTGATTATTCACCATCATCTATTTGTATATATTTTTCCATTGTTTCTTCCGCTACAAGAGAAATGCAAAAAATCAATCGACAAATTGGCTGCCAATTGATTAGTATTTTATTTTTTGGTGATCAAAATAATTGGTCACCAATTAGTTGCTAAAATATTGGTCGCCAGGTAAAGGTAATTGAATGATGACTAAGTTGGCAACTAAAATTATCGATCGCCTTTGGTCAGCAAGGCTAATAGATTGAAGAGCATAGGAAAGAGACATAAAGCTACTGGCTTATGTGTTGGGTTTCGGGAGCCAAACAGCGCAGCGGAATTTAACCGAAACCCTCTAGGATCCAAGTGAAACGGGGTAAACCGGGTGTTCGAAAATTTTCATACCTAATTTTCGGTTGAGATCTCTCACTCAACTGTAGAGTCGAATCACAAAACCTGAACAGTTGACGTGTTCAAGCTCTCTATGGTATCCACACGAGCCTCTCGGGATCACCACGCTTCCACCACGTCCTGGCAGATGCGTTTCTCTTGCGCTCGCAGTGCTAGCTTGCGTCCTCCAAGGAATTGCAAGAGAAGAGTGCGGCTGTCCTTTTTGGGAGGCTAGGGCAAGGAGACCTGCGAATTTCTCACTTAAAAGTTGTATTTATAGTGAGACTCAACTTCCAGGCCTAATGGGTTTCAAAGCCCTAATCCAATTAGGATTTAATTTCGGGCTTAATAATGGCTCAACTCTTGGGCCCATTATTAATACGAAATTAAAGTGAAACCATAACCCAAATAATTAGCCCATGCACTCTAATGATCCAAATAGCTCTATGTGTGCGACCCAATAGGCTCTTATCACGTTGGCAATGATCATAAATCACATTTATGATCATAAGCAATGAGCGGTGTCTAGCAACACATCATTGCTACCCAAGTGACAAGATTGTCGATGATTCGACTAAACCTTTATGATCATCACCGATATATGCCATTGTCCCTTTGTCCAAGATATCAAGACTAAGCACGAGACATGGAATGTGTCACTCTCGTATAGCCCAATCTTTGGTTTCTTGATTACCGAGTAGACTAACTTAAACTGATGACATTGATATCGTATATCAACTCATCCGAGCATGGCCATGCATTTTCTAAGTCTCACTCTATCAAGGGGCCCGAAGATATCACTCCCGTTACATAGGAGGGACAAATCCCATCTTGATCATACAAATCCCTCCGCATGATATGTGACATACCCAATGACCTCCTTCAAGTTCACTCAGTTACGAGCAACAAAGGAAAGTATCAAAGTATGTGACTCACATGTAGGGAACCTTGATGATCTTAGGTCGAAGGACTACATATACCCTGATCACTATGGGAATCACTTATGACACTCATATAACGATCCATGTAGTGTTCTCATGGTGGGTCGGTCCAGTACACAAGTTCTCCAACTTGTACCCATATGTAGACTACATATCTCATATTAGTCTCCACATATGCTAGTCGTTATGTATTATTGCAACCCGCTCCACAATAATACTAGACCAGGGACTTTTAAGAATATCATTATTCTAGGGTTACAATTATGTTTGTTAAGTTACGCAGGAACAAAACAACAAACATAATTGCTGGATTAATGCCTTAATAAAATATCATGACTCAATGTGCAAAAATACAATCATCTCATAATTGGCTTTTGGGCACAACACTAACATTATGCATAGAATAAGTGAGCTCATATGCGAATAGTTTTTTTAGAGCACTAGAAACATAAAATTTCAATGCCACCCTTTTTTTTACAAGTAAAATTGATCTAACATTATAGTAGATAGTAAACAAAGCCAGAATTCAAATCCGACCTCGACAGAAAAATTGGAAAAGCCGCAGAAAACAAAATTCAAATGGCATCTTCAAAGCTACTTCAAAAATCAAGTCCTAAACTGAAAAGAACAAAAAAAAAATGAAATCCAAAACAAAATCAAAACTTAAGCTTGGTGAAAAACCACTAGTTCTTCCCCATTCTTCCCCATCTTGAACCTCTCCTCAAACCACTTCTTCATCTCCTTACAGGCCTCGATCTTCCTGTCCTTACTTTGCAATAGCGTCAACAGTCACAATGTCCCCTGCTTCGTTGCACCTCCACTTTTGTTTTCTGCTAAACATGGCTACTTTCACTCTTGTTGCCTTCAGCATCTTTCCCATCCGCTGCTTGAAAACAATGCTCCACCACCAAGGTAGCAAGGAGATTCGTCCTCATGGAAGTCAAATTTGACATTGTATATGAACATGAATGATGACCAAAACCTCCACTTGCTCTTCTTGGCACTAGATGATCACTGCCATTTTGTCGTCTCGAACTTATCAGCGGTGAATCCATAGCCCTAAATGGCACCGCAACCCATGCCCATGAAATCCTACCTACTCCATGAAGCCTCTCCCTCCACCTCCTCCATGTGTTGTCTTAGCAATTTGAAAATCATTTGGGCCATATTGGATTCCTGCAACATTAGATCAAATTTAACACAAACCCAATTATAAACATCAAAAAATGATTGGAAAAGCATATAAGAACAATCTTAAACAAATAAAGATCATAAGAGGCTGAGTCACCATAAGAGTCCCATGATGAGCTTATTGAAGAGAGAAATGAAACCACCCAAATTGGTGAAAGAATTAATAACAAGGTGAATGAGGGAAAGTAGTACCAACAACAAGACAAGCGACCGTATTGCGGTGATTGATAATTTTGGTCACCAATTTGACTTCATAACTTCCACCCATTTTTAGGTGATGAATAGGTCTTGGTCACCACATATGGTCACTTCTTGCCTCCTCTCTTATAGCATCATTTTTTTCTCCTCATCTACAGAACTTTATTCTCACCATTAGTAAAAGCACCTTTTGATTCATCTGATGCATTACGAATGGTATATCTTGATAATCTATTTCAGTGTTAGTAAATCAAGCGGAATGTGAAAAGAGGCAAAGCACAGGTGGGTGAGACGTGGATCGGGGGATTATGTCCTTTTATTATTATTTTTTATATATGTTTGGTCATTGTCCACATTTTTTGCTTGGAAAGTTTGTTAGTCTATCAAGTGCTAGTATGTTAGTTTAATAGAGTTCATTTTTTATTTGGACTTGTTTTTCAGTTATTTGTGAGTTACAATCCTGTATTTATCCTGATTTATATGAAAGATTTGACTTGATCTAATTTTTTTTCTTCTCATTTAGTGTCGTAAGGATGAGTAACCCTTTTGATAGTTAATATTATGTCTCTGTTGTTTTTTAGGGTCCTATGTCATTAGTTTGTAAAATGTCGTTTGACTTACTTTTAATTTGAATGAAGTTTTTTTTTATATAAAAAAATTTATCTGTATATAACTAGATGCACAAAACGTATTTACTTTTGCAAAAACTAGATAAATCATTAGACACATAATTTAATCAAATTTTAGTAAGAGATTTTGAAACATATACTTTATTTGTCCCAAGTTATTTGCACAATTTATTATATATAATAATTAAATTATAATTTTTTATTTTTAATATTTTAATATATAAAAAAACATTTTTATATATAAATAATCAAAGGATAGAGACAAATCGAGTATTACATTTTATACCACACCTTGAGAATGACTCTGACTGGTCCAAGAATTAACTTGAGAAGGCTGCCGGGCTTTGTCTCTGTGTCCAAAGGTTTTTAAAATTGGGCCTCCAATACCGCAGTCTTTCTGCATGGACTTGGAGTACATAATTTGATTTTAGTTCCAAAGAAACCATTTTTTTAATGGGAAAATAGTGTTTTTTTTTCTTGCAGAGAAAAAAATCTATAAAAAAATGTTTATTTCAATTCCAGTATAAGAATTAAACCAATTCCAAAAGGAGTCTATGTACTGAACTCTAAACTTGTGGCCCAACTTGCAAACAGATAATGCACACGATTTTGAGGGCCGAAGCTTGAGAACAACACAAATATCTTTTAGTATAAAGCTTTTCTCTAGTCATATTTTTTTTTCCTGATACTATATTAGGCCAACTCAACCCAACACTTGCCCAACCCAATAGGCTGATGAGCCCAACTTGCAAACAGATAATGCACACGATTTTGAGGGCCGAAGCTTGAGAACAACACAAATATCTTTTCTCAAGTCATATTTTTTTTCCTGATACTATATTAGGCCAACTCAACCCAACACTTGCCCAACCCAATAGGCTGATGAAGCCCTAATCAGCATGGAGAAGGGTCTTGTTAGCCCAAAATTAACGGATGTTGCAAAGATCAACACTGATCTGACGGATCAATTTGATTCTAATATGTCAAGATTCGTTCCCATTGTCATTAAACAATAGTATTTCATTTCTTTCGTGGAGGAACTCTACAAGAATATAAGTCTATCACCATCAATGATTAATCAAATTAAAAGGAAAAATGAAAAAAAAAATACAAAATGAAGTTTATTTGAAATCATAGTAATTTGCAATATCGAACAAAATCTACAAAGCTAAGTGTGTCAAACCATAATGTCTAGATTCTCTAGAAGGCAAGAAAGAATGCGAGGAATTGACAAGTTCCAAGCCATGTGACAATGATTTTACTTGTTGCCTTGCTGCCATGTTCCAAATATAAAATGGTCTCTTTCATCCGCTGCATTACGTTACGTCTCCGGCATGGGGGTATTTTTTGCTCTGCCTCTAGACTTCGTTTAAGTCTTAACCCGAATGAAGTGCTCTCTTAAATTTTGCATTTCAATTTATACATAGGCGTTGGCATTTTTCTTTTACTGTACTTTACAAGAAGATAATTTCCTAGGTTTTAATGGCAACTCTGGCAATTAATAGCTGGACTGATGTTTGCTCGGTATGCCCACTTGTCGCCCCGTATGCGTTATTGATGAAATTGAAGTTTCTCCTTACTAGGGAGGAACACACACTCACACGAGTTAAGGGTATGAAAGCTTATTTCCTATTTCATCTACCTAAAGATGCCAACAGAAGATTATAAATGGCCTAAAGAACTCAGGTCTTGTAACTTGACTAATTCACATGAGCCAGTCCTTTAATTCAAACTCGGTTTACATTTGCCTCATAATTTTGCAACTAATTACATGTTAGTCAAATCACTCACATAGTGTAGTGTCGGCTAGGGATGGTAACGAACTGGATATTATCGAACTATTTGAGTTTGAGCTTGAGCTCGAATTCACTATTAACGAATCGAGCTTATTGAACTTCGAATTTGAATCCGAGCCAATTTTGAGATTCGAATACTTTATCGCATCAAGCTCGAACCTATCAGTGTTTGGTTCGATAGGTTTTCGAGCTTATCGAACCTTATATAATATTAATATAAATGTGTTTAATTTTTCCATTAGAGTCATTAAATATCATTAAGTTATACTAAATATAATTACTTTTTACTTAATTAAAATTTTTATTCCCTAAATCCTTAATTTATAATTATCTCTCTTTCAGTTTCGAACGAATCGACAGAACCCAACAAGCCTCGAGTTCATCATTCGTCCGCCCTTGGTTAGTCAACAACCATCATCCGGAACTCTTCTCAAGAGCCCTAATCCCCTCCTCGTCATTGATAGGCCGACAAGAATCGCAGATTCTTCATCTTCATCAATGACAATCAATGACTTCAGAGAAGAGAGATCTGGCGTGAGAGTGTGACAGTACAAACCTCACCGAATTAGTATTGATGGCAGCTTTGATCTTCTCTGTCATGCAGTTTAGCACTTTTCCTCTGTCGCATGATTCGGCGCCTCCCTCGAGTTCATCATTCGTCCGCCCTTGGTTAGTCGACAGCCATCATCCGGAACTCTTCTCAAGAGCCCTAATCCCCTCCTTGTCATTGATAGGCCGACAAGAATCACAGATTCTTCATCTTCATCAATGGCAATCAATGACTTCAGAGAAGAGAGATCTAGCGTGAGAGTGTGGCAGTACAAACCTCACCGAATTAGTATTGATGGCAGCTTCGATCTTCTCTGTCACGCAGTTTAGCACTTTTCCTCTGTCGCATGATTCGGTGCCTCTGACCTCCTTTGTCGTGCAATTCGGCACTTCCCCCAAGCTCTTCCAACTTCCTCAACCGCTGATTGTTGTTATCTCCTTTGCCGCCAGCACGCCCCCCAGACATGACGAACAAACCTCCCTCCGTCGCCAGTCTGGGTATGTCTTCAATTCAACGTTTCCCTCATTTTGCCCAATGTACAGATTATAGTTAATACTTGGATAGAGGGTGCTAATTTTAATTCGATTATTGCTATATTTGTTTGATTTTGGTTGTTAAAATTTTTTGCTTGGTCATAACAATTGGGAATTGGTTGTGTTATTGAGATTGGCTAGTTCAATTTGCTGAGATTGGTAATGGGTAAGAGTTGTGCTATTTTAATTTGCTAAGATTGGTAATTGTGATGAATTTAGATGTTGTTGTTACGAGTTCATCAAGCTTGAACTTGAGTATGCCTAATCAAGCTTAATTTGAGCTCTCGCATTGAATGTTTAACAAGTTTTTTGAACCTCTTGAATTTCAAATCGCGCTCGAGCACCATCACGAGCCGAACTTGATCATCATTTCTTTAAGCTTGTTAAGTCCGAGCCCGAGCACCCATAAGAGTAAAACAAGTCGAGCTCAAGCCTGAGGGGTTCGAGCTCAGCTTGACTTGAAAACACCCCTAGTGTCAACACTCTTTTTAAATCTTGCGTAAATTACAAAAGCTCCCATGTGGTTTGATCTAACCTATGTTTTACTTCATCTATTTTAAAGAACCTACACTTTACCCCCAACCTTCTTTATAGTGTTTGACAAAAACTTCAGAAATCCTAAATTAAACTGTCTGATAATCATGTTTTAGTAATTTCAATAATTTTATATTTTTTACAACTAACTGACATTTAAAAAATATTGATATACATTTACAAAAAGAAAAATGTATTTGCAAAGAAGGAAAATTGATAATTTAAAATGTCTATTAACTATAAAAAATATTAAAGAGACCAACATTACTGGAATATGACTATCGTATAGTTTAAATTATAGTTTCATAAGTTGTTATTGGACAGTATAAAAGAATCAATGGACAAAGTGTAGATTTTCAAAAATGAATGGGGCAAACTGTAAATTAAGGTAAACCTCAAGGGGAATTGTAACTTTCCTTTAAATCTTTAGCAACATTGGGGACTAAAATAAATAATAATGAAAATAATATGGATTAATTGAGTATTACACCATTCCCAGAAAAAAATGAAATCTCTAGAGGATTGACAAACCAGAAATGCCAATCAAGCTTGGTGCTTCAACACTTGTTTCTAGA
This sequence comes from Aquilaria sinensis, assembly GCA_005392925.1. Classification (NCBI taxonomy): domain Eukaryota; kingdom Viridiplantae; phylum Streptophyta; class Magnoliopsida; order Malvales; family Thymelaeaceae; genus Aquilaria; species Aquilaria sinensis. Next base: position 186,541 of record SMDT01002626.1, on the reverse strand, counting down.
TGTGGAGAAGTTCCATCTTGTTCAAATATGCCTCTGGGATTGAGTTTCGAGGTCTTACTTCTTACTTTATTCTTTCCATGCATTATCTTCTTCATCATCAAAATCTTCAATGTTTTGGACCTCCTCGGTGACTTAGAGGAGTTATTAGTTTGGAAGAAACAGAATGGGAGAAATTATAAGATAAGAGAAAAAGGAAGGAGGACTTGTTGCCAATCATGGTGATTATATACCAACAGAAAATGAGATTAGTACTTGATGGAGAATTTGTGAAAAACAGGTAGATTGGATGACGAGTATTTCATTAAATTAGTTTTGTTGGAAATAAATTCTCCAACCACTCATCACATGCAATGGAACAGGAAACATGATCAAGTAAGCGCACACAAATTTAATGTAGTTCAACTCTTAACTAACCCACATCAAAAGATGAGAGATATCTACTCGAACAAAATATAGAAATTATAGTAAATATATGTCCTTGATGCTCACGCTGGTCTATAAATCACCACACACTACTAACAACCCAAATATCTTACCTTCACATAATTATAAGATATGAGAATCACAAAAAATTTCTTGTTATAACCATCTCCGGCCTTTGGACCTCACCTCCATTCTGAAACCCTTACATCTTACCTCTTCACAACATTTGGCTTTTTTCTCATATTTAAAACCTTAACACAATAAGCCTTTTTATATGTCACATATAAACCCAAACCACAACAAAATAGAAAAACTAAGACCAAATCATAAACAAAATCAAAATACTTAGGCTTTTTGAATTTGAACTAACAAACCCAACAATTTCCACCTTGGCTCAAATTTTCACCATAAACATGAATATCATGAACACATGATCACGATCAGAAATACGAAAACCACGAATATCACCAAAACACAAACATAGCAAAAAATGCAAATGACTAACAACACGAAGACGGCTAAAAAAACTAACATAAAAAACATCAGCATAAGTTTATACACCATGCTAAGAACGCACCATAGCTCCACCATGCCAGGAATAAATCATAAGCTCTAGTACCATTTGTTGAAAAAAAAAAATTCTTCAATCACCCATTATGCAAGGTGGAACAGAAAACATGATCGAACAAGCACACACAAATTTAACGTAGTTCCGCTCTTAACTAACCTACAATCACGGATGAGAGAAATCCACTTGAATAAAATATAAAGATTACAGTAGATGTATACCTTTAGTGCTTATGCTGGCCTATAAATCATCTATGCACTACTGAAAACCCCAATATCTTACTCTCACACAATTACAAGATATGATAATAACAAAAGGCTTCTCGTCTTAATTCTCTTTAGCCTTTGAACCTTACTTCCCTTCTAAAACCTTCACATCTTGCCTCTTGGTTTTTCTCTTATAATCAAAACTCTAACACAACAATTTTTTTTATAGGCCACATATAAACCCAAATAACAACAAAATAGGAAAACTAAATCCTAAACAAATAGAAAAATTAAGACCAAATCCTAAATAAAATTAAAATTCTTAAACTTTTTGAATTTGAGCCAACAAACCGAACAAGTTTGGAGTTAGAACTTAGAGCGGGTGACACAAAAAATAATAGTCTATAGACCTTTTCTTTACCCTTTTTTTGCTAAATGGAAATATTTTTTTCACACACATTTATGCAATAAATTTTCAAATAAAAATTTTAACCAAAATTGAATTTTTTATCTATTAGTAACAATTTTTTGAATTACTTTGCATTTAAGAAAAAGGAAATATTATTTGATAAAATTAAATTCATATAAATCATAGAGAAGAAACTTACAAGGAACTTCCACGAAGAAGACATAAATAATGAACATGAAGATCAAAACATATGTCAGGGTGAAGATCCACTAAGATATAAGTCAAATTGTTGTTACTTAAGTTAACTGATTTATTTTTACTTTTACATTTTTTAAAAAAAAAATAATTTCATTTAAAAGCCAATAATATGTAGATATAATAATTCATTTGAAAGTAAATTTTCATGATGTTGTTAAATTTTTATGAAATTTTCTTTTTTAATGCCTTAAACTAGAAAAATTATAAAAATTTAGTAAGATTAAAAAAATTATATTTTCAATAGATTATTGCAGCTACATAGTATTGAGTTTTAATTAAAATTAGTTTTTAGGTGAAAAATATATAAAAATAAAAATAAGTCATTTTAGAGTTAATTGACTTAAGTTAAAACGAACTAGGTGAAATTTTCTTTCTCTTCACAAAAAAAAACAAAAACAAAATAAACGGTGTTTTACTTTGGACCAAATTGGTGATGATAGGTGGGGTGGCACGCCAGTTGGGTAGATATGCAGCCAAAGAATCTGAAGAGGAACAAGAGAAGAACAGCTCCAACTCATTGCTTAACAGAGAAGAAATATATGAAAAATAACTATTAATTTCAAAGTAGGAACAAAAACAAGATCCCAACAAAAAATCTTCTTCAAAGCTAGTCCTTTTTTAAGACCTGGATATGAATCGGGGAAAGACAACGCGTGTGAGTGAAAAACTCACCCAGCTGATCATTGTGATGGGTTCTAATATGAGTTCAACGATTAGATGCGACTGTCATTGTGTAAGAGAATTCATTCTCCTTATCATAAAGAAAGCAGCGGGGAAGACAAAAACTAAGATTTTCTTTTCCATGATTCCCTAGGATGAGCTGTATGAATTCGTAAAGTTATTAAGAAACAAAAATTCTTCTCACTTTCTTTTAGCTTTGCAAATGGTGCAATGCTTTGCTAATCCATGATTGTTTATATTTCAACCCCCTTGCTAAGCGTACAAAAAAGGGTCACAGTGTCTACATGAGATGACTGGACTAACTCATGATAAATTATAAAATTAGAGAATTAAAATAGATTGAGTTTGAGTTAAAGGACTAACTCGTACAAGCTAGTCATGTTAAGAGGCCCTGAGGTGTTTAGGCCATTCTAGACGCAATAGATAAAGAAATTCTCATGTTCTACTGGCCCATCCACCCTTTTAATGCACGAAATTTCATACATTAAAAAAATATGAAAATTGATGTAAAAACTCATCTATGTAAAAAGTCGAAAATCAACAAGTATTACTTTTGAAATTATACTAGCAATTAGTTCTACAAAAATTATGAACATGTTTTTAAATCTGCAAAATAAATTATTCCACTAAAATACGAAAGTTGTGCTTCAAAAGAAAAGACAAAACTTAAAATTCAAAAATCTCATTTATATTCAAGAAGGATAGATCATAAACTAATATTCTAACCACATTAGAGTATTTTTTTTGTTAAAAAAAACATATTGTAGTTGAATCCATTTAATTTAAGAAAAGATTCTAGTAAAAGCCGATTCTCTATTGACATCTCAAAGTCTAACTACAACTAATTCTGTAACTAGTGATGAAAGTATAAGTACTCAAACTCAATTCGACATGACGGGGGTAATTAACTAATTATTATGACTTCATTTGAAAATAGCATTTAAAATTATTGTTAAAAATTGAAATATATTTTGAACAACTTTGATAAATTTTTCCATGCCTCTAATATTAAAAGTTATCGTTAGGTAGTTTTTACTTCCTTTAGCACCAAACCTGAATGTTTCCAAAGAAAGTCCATACTAATGAGAGATACGAATAGTCGATGTATCATTCACTTGTTTGGTTTTTTTTTTTTTAAAGAAGTATTTATTTTTAAATTATTATTTTGCTTATGGTGCATGTTTGTCTTAGCAAGTAAAGAAATGCCTACTTTTATCTTTTACATTTTTTTCCATATTCTATTCTTTCAAGCCTACTGTCCTATTTACGGGGAAAAAGATTTGCATAAACTTTTTTACAATAACATTACTTTTGTTTAGTTTGAGATATTTTCACTGCAAAATAGGAGAGAATTTCTTAAAAAAATAAATAATAATGAATGAGAAAATGTTGTGCGAATACTTTCGCGTCAAATAGTGTACTACTACTATAAGCTTTATGAAATAAAATACAAAGAAATACGGCAAATTACAAAATTGATTTTGCGCAATTTGTCCAATAAAATACGCATAAAATGCACCATTGATAAACCTTTAATTAAAGTTACAAATTGGTTCCTAACCTCCTCTTCATTGCACATCGGTTCTAAGATTTTAAAGTCTGTACATATTAGTCCTCGGTAGTGTAAAATTGACAAATTTTGGTGTAACTATAAAATATTAAAATTTAAAATTTTGTTTAAATTGTTCAACAATTAGGTTTCAGTAAACTTAAACTATGCCATAATTTTTTCAGTTAATGATTCATTTAAATTATTAGTTTTTTTTTCTCTATGCAAATCATGTCTCTGTGCTAGCTCAGTTTTCCTGTAGGGTTAAGGGTCAATATGCTACGCTTTATAAGGGTTTGATTTGTAATGATAGTTATAATTTTGGGACCAATAGTGTAATTTACCTAGTAAAAATGCAAAGGATTGGTCAGTGAAGAAAGATTGACATGACAAAATAAAATACAGAAGATCGAGAAAGAACAAATTAAGGTTACAGTTCATCATTACCAATAACCAAGCCATGAGAAAAAATTACTACTATGAATGAAAATAAGCCGAGCTGAGTTTAGTAGTAGACTTATTGTGTTTAACTTGAAATATCTATCAAATTTTATATTTTGTTAATGCTTGGATTGAAAAAAATAGGAATGGGCCAAAAAGCTTTTAATTAATCGAGCTTGTGTCAAACTCAAGCTATTTGCTTAAATTAAATATTTACTTAAATTAAAAAAAAACTAAAATCAAGCCGAGTTAAGTAATAAGTAAATTGAGTTTTGTTTGAATTTCATATTAAGTTTAAAAAATTTGTTCATGCTTGACCTAATAACAATTTGAACGAGCTACAAATGAACTCTAAATCAAGCCAAACTTAAGTTGTTTATTAATTTTTTACCCCTAATTATTGCTAGATTATTTTGCAAAAATATTTTTTAAAATGATAAAAATACAATTAGTATTTGAGTTCTAGACAATTAATCGACTAACTAGTTTAAATACCTGGCATTGCCACAAATTTAAAAAGTTCGGAACATGAAAAAAGAAGTTACAATAATTTTTTTTATTTTAAAAAATTGGTAAAGCATAACATGAACTATAAAAATATTATATTTTGAGCTCAACATTTTTAAGAGTGGAAAAGAAACTAAAAAAATGTGTGTACTAAGATAGTGGGAATGAGAAGGCTCTAATCCCATTAACCCACCTAAACAATATAAATTATTAGGATTGATATAAATCTATTAAAAAATTTCAATAGGTTTTTGTTTTTCAATCACTAATAATGATATACAATAATCTAGATAAAAAAGAACAATTGATACAAACTTATACTCATATTATATACCCAAAAAATATGCAATATTATGCTATCAAATTCATTGAAGTATTTTATTATAATAAACCTATAAGTGAACCTAAATTTAGATGAAACTCGATTAACCAGTATAAAATTCTATTTGAATAAGGAAACAACCTAACTTGTGTTAACACAAACATAAATAACTTGGCCAAATTGATGAAAATACAAATTACATAAATCATCTAGAATCAAAATAAGGTAACTTTATGTTTATTAGAAAATAGAACCATATGTAGATTGAAATTAAACTTGGCTTGTCCACATAGCCACTATAATCATACAGATGTTTTCTACTATCTGTACAATATTAGGGAATTTTTATGCGCATCATCCCCACATGGTAGTAAGTAGGGAAAGATATTTATCCTTTTAACCTACCTACCACAAAATAAGAAAATGGATAAACACTGCAATTTAGTTTAGCCTTTAAAGCAAATGAAATGATAGAGTATGAAATAATATCACATGCGTTATAAAAATGACTTGAAATGTTTAACACACAAACAAAAAGGTACTAATGGAGAAAATGAGAGTAGAAATCCTATATTGTACAGATTCACTTTCATGCATACTTATTTGAATTTAAATTGAATAATAAAATTTTTTGACAAATTCTAAATTAATGAAAATCACTTGCCCAAGATTTTAGTTAGTATACTTTTTTTATGATTAACTACATATGTATCACTATTTCATTCTTTATCTGACATATGTAAAATGCCTATATAGTTCAAATTCGGCGTTGACTTACGCAAATAAAGAATAGCTTAAAATTTTTAAGAATGTATCCAATCGAAATATGTGGAAGATAGAAATTTTATCTTAATTAATGGTGCAATTAAAGAAAATATATATTTTTCAAATCTTCAAAATTGGATTGGTACTAAATATGACTTAAATTAATTGGGGAAATTTTTTTGACTAAAGTTACTTTGGGCTAAACCTGACATATAAAAAAAATTTGAAAAAATAAATAATACTTGTCTGAGTAACAAAAGCTCACATGTGGCTTCCTCAGCATTTGTTGAAATAACATTTATACTCCTTAATTATATCACATTTTATACACATATAATAGATAAATATTTTAACTATTCTGGAAATAAGTACAACTTTTCTTAAGGTTTAAGTGATATTACACTTTATCTCTTCATGTTTGAAAAATATATACTTTGCCCTTTATCTTTTTTATATTGTCTATCAGTAACTTTTAAAAGCTTAATTTAGATTATATAATAGTTATCTTTCAGTAATTTCAGTATGTATTTTTTTTAGACGTAATAGATATTTTAAATTATTATTTTTTTCTTTCTTTAAATCTAAAATAGTTTTTTTAACAAGGTAAAGTTCAGGTTAGGGGCAAATCATACATTTCTGAAAATAGAAGTGGCAAACTTTAATATTCCTTAAACTTTGGGGGCAAACTATAATTAACCCTTACTAAAATGGACAGTTGCTTCCCAAAATATTTTATTTTACACAAATAAGCCCGAGAATACTACAACCAATAACGTTATTTAAAGTCCATCAAGGATTTTTTTTTTTTTAAGTTCCTTAACAGATAGTCGACAATATCAAATCATTAATTCTTCTTTGGTTTTTAATTATATTTTATTCTCATAATATAGGCTTAAAATTATTGATAGGGCCTTGGATATTTTACAAAAGTAATGATTAAACAATAACTTGAAAAATATGAAAAATACATCATGCAATGAAATTTTCTTAATTAATTTCCGTTTACAGTTTACAGAGCAGTTCCTACTTCATAGTTCATATGTGTTAGCTTTTCCTTCTCTTGCTCATTCAAATTGCTAATCCACCTACCAATAGCCACCGCTCTACATGCTTGGAGTTTTGATGGCCAACTACAGTTTTAGTCTTGCCCCAAAAGTTTCCAGATATTGGCTTTTCTTTTGCAACTTGTTTTGTTTCACCACTGTAAACAAATGAGCACGTAGTGGCGCCAATGTGATGCAAAGTTCAAACAATGCACAGGCCACACATGCCACTCTCTGTTGAATCTACTGCCACTCCACTTCCAAATCAGTGCCAAGTTTTTGCTCGTATCTCCATTGAAGCTATGTGAATTAAACTCGTTATTAACACAAATAATATATTTATACTACGCAATAAGGCATCAGCTTTTGAATGTTGATTGAATGCTTAACTGTATTGCCTTTCTGGTGGATCATATATGTATGGTAAATTAAACTGCCGAGTCTTGCTTCTGTTTATTGTAGTATTTTTTTTTCTAGTGAATCTTTATTTTTTTTTTCCACTTAAAACACGCCTTCAAAAAATTAAAAAAAGGAAGCAAATGAAATTTGAATTCGAAAAAGCTTTTATGAAATTCAATGCCATTGAATCTGTAAATTGAGGAAAATTGTTGAATTTTTTTAATTAGAAACATATCAAATTTGAATTTCTGGTTACAATATAATTACATTTGTATGGTAAATTCAATCGTTTTCCCACCATTAAATTCAAATTGGTATCTATGAATTTAATTGATTAATATTTACTTTAAATGAAATGATCTTTACTATTGTAGCTACTGATTTTTAGGGATATTTTAGATGGAATTAGACTAATTATAATTGCCTTAAATGCTTTCCTTCAAAATCAGGGAAGTGCAATCATTGTATTATTCTGGAAATTCAATGTATCATTCTAGAAATCCAGAATATCATTCCATACATTCCTTATATTAAACTGGAAATTCAATGTATTAATTTGGAAATCCAATGAATTATTCTATACATTCATTGTATTACTCTAGAAATCCAATGTACCATTATATAGATTCCTTGTATTAAAATAGAAATTCAATGTATTACCCTGGAAATCCAATGTATCATTCTGGAAATCCAAAGTATCCTTTTATACATTCCTTGTATTAAACTTAAAATCTAATGTATTAATCTGGAAATCCATTGTATTATTCTATACATTCGTTATATTAAACAATTTAACCACGTGATACATACCATAATCAGACCCAAAACCCCAATAATACATTCCAAATATATCAAACTGCACCACAAATGTATCATTCTGAAAAATATTGGGTTGCTACTTTGTTCCCATTTAAATCAATACATCCAATACTCAGATCAATACATTTCATGCTCATATCCATACATGCCTCGCATATTACAGAATCAGACCCGAACAACACAACACACACATAGAACAATACAAACTGAACTTAGTTGTATTGCAAATCAATACAAAAAACAAAGGCACAATCAAATTGAAAAACACAATCTGAACACGCTCACAATACACCAATTTTGGTTTCATATGCAAGTTGATGAACCGATTGATTTTTACCAATGAAAAGCGCAAATTGTGAATCACAAATCGTGAATCCCCCATATGGCAAACTACCCACTGGAGCACATGCGTCCTCCCTTGTTCCCCTCCGAATGCAGGCACCATTGCACCTTTTGCGACACCATCTGAGATCCGCAGTGGCTTCCCCAACGACGACACAACGACCCAACAGCGGAGGACAAGAAAAGTGGCTCCAGCGGACGGCGCGTTTTCTACTCTAGTTTTTCTTTTCCGGGAGAGGGGGCGAGAATGGATTTTTGGGAGGCATAGATCGTGGGTTTTATGGTTTATTGGGAAGTTATTGCATAAAAGTAGGACTCTAAAAAGGATAACTGCTTGATTATCTCCAGATATTTTGCATGTTCCATCTTTTTCAAAACCTCCTAATGGAAGTTAACTCTCTGGGACTTAATGGCGTTAATTGGCGTTAATGGCGTTAATTGGCGTTAACCAGTAGTGTGCACAAGATTAAATTTTGAAAATTCTTGGATGCACCGTGTGGACATACACCCGGTTAGGAAATGTGAAAGTTACGGTTAATGAGGCAGAATATGGAAACATGGTTCAGTTAGGAAGTCACGATTAGTGTAATCAATTTACCATTTATATAATATTCAAAATGGATATTTTTCATACCAGTTTGAATTGCGGCAATTCCCTCCTTGACGAAGCTCAAACTTTTTTTTTGCATCCAAGAATTCTCGTTATTCGAGCATTAGATAATTTTTTGGTCCATAGAGTTCTTTTTTTTTTTTTCTTTCTGAAAGTTCGTATAAAATGGTGTTTGACCTAAACGAAAGCCCAGTAGTTGAAGAAGTGTATAGTGGTGCTGAGGCGGGGAAAGGCGAAGGGGAAGTAATTTGCGGTTGTGATGAAGAAAACAATTGCGGAGTAAACGTTCAATATTTTGAAAAGGGAAAAAAGGTCGCTGATGACTGTGTGAATTATGGAGAAGAATTATGAGGTTTTTATCTAATTTATATGCTTATATGTGTTACACTATAATTTCGTAATGGCATTAAGGATTTTTTTTTATGCAGCATTCGATGCTGAAGGAGATGAAGAAGTGGATGTCGATGGTGGTGATGAGGGAGTTGGAGTCGAGGAAGGTGAAACTGAACAGTGTTTAAATTCTCGCAATTTAGGATAGTGTGTTTGAATTCTGTGTGAAATTGTTTTCACATTTGTCTGCAATTTTGTATGTAACTGTGTGGCATATGTATTAAATTGTAAATATTATGTATTAAAATATGATATAGTTGTAAGCTAATGGTTGTATGCATTATAAACCAGTATATTTTTTATCTATTTTCATATTATATTGTCGACTACTATATGACAAAATGAGATAATGGGTTCGAAGATGTATCTTTCGAAGGTGTTGGTTTTGAGAGTATGGAAGCAGCATATTCATTTTTTAGTCGGTATGCGGTGAATAATGGTTTCAAGGCTCGTCGGAATAAGCTTCGTTGGAGGTAAAATCAAGTAATTTCTGTAGAGTACTGTTGTCACCGGCAAGGATTCTAAAAGTTAGCGAAGAATAGTGTAGAAGCACCTTCTTTTCGTAAACATTCTTTGCGTTGTGGATGTGGTGCATATATAAGGTTTAAGTGCAATGAACAGGGTCAGTGGGTATGTGATTGTCATGTTCAAAAGCATAACCATCCTTTTCTGCCAATTCAAATGCGACATTTGCTGAACACTTGCAAAGAAATGTCAGAGGAGCAGTTTGGGACAGTTATGACATTGGTGAATAGTGGAATTCGGATAATTGATACGGTTAGGGTGTTCAACAATGAAGCAGGGGCCCCCGAGCAATCTGGGTTAAAGAAGAAAAATTTTTACAATAAAGTAGCAATGGAAAGGGCTAAAATGGCTGCGAAAGGTGATGCTGCGTCACTCGTTGAATGTTTCAAAGAGCGGGTTAAAACTGATCCTGAGTTTTTCTATGCGATTGAAATTGATGAAATGGGTGGATTGAGTAATTTCTTCTAGCGGGATAGCCAAATGAAGGCTGATTACCTAATTTTTTGGGATTTTGTGTCGATAGACACGACTTATCGGACAAACCGATACAACATGTTCTGTGTACCATTGGTTGGTGCAAATCACCACCGGCAGAATGTAATGTTTGGTTGCGCTTTCTTAGTAGAGCAAAAGGCCAGGGCGTTTGAGTGGCTATTGAGGACATTCTTGAGGAGCATGGATAAAATCGAGCCCAAGACACTTTTCTCGGATCAAGACTATGCATTTTTACAAGCTTTCGATAGAGTGTTCAAGGAGACAAAACATAGATTGTGCTTGTGGCATATAGCGGAGAAGGCACCTACCAAGCTTCGTCATTTGTATTGTCGTCCTGGATTTCGAAACAAGTTCATGAAATGTCTATATGATTGTTTGACGGAAGAGGAGCTGTATCAGACATGGAATGGAATGTTAGATGATTTTGGGTGCACTGATGAAAGTTGGTTGCAGTCATTATGAAGGGTGCGTGAAAAATGGGCTTCGTGTTTATGTAGGGATGTTTTTTCTGGAGGTACTTTTCATAAAATTATTTTTATTGTTTCATAAAATTGTATATGATCTATATTGTGTTCTCAGTATGGTAGGCAATGGATGCATCTACTGTTTATACGTATACTTCTGTGTATAGTATGTATGTTAATGGGTGGTGATTGTTTTCTTCATTATGTGAGTATGTAGTAATGATATGTGCCTCTGGTGATGCAGGTACGCTTGCTACTCAACGTAGTGAGAGCACTAATAGTGTGTTAACATCGCTTGCTAATAAGCAGACAGGTCTTTTTGATATTTTCAAAGCTATTGAGTTTAGGGTGAAGGAATGGAGGCACAATGAGCTTGAGAAAGATTATAGCAACTATGCGGAGTATGAGGTAGCTATCCCAAATGACTTGTTGATTATGCTTCTAATGTTTACAGTTTTAGAATTTTCAAAGACTTTCAGGAGCAATTGAGTTTTGCTGTTGGTGCAAAATTTAATCTTGTGCACACTACTGGTTCCATTGAAACATTTCAAGTGTCGTTGGGTCGCCGTAACCCTTATGAGTTTTCGGTCACGTATGATCCGATGACAAAGTCAGTTGATTGTTCTTGCAACTTTTTCATGTAACAAGGTTTTCTGTGTGCTCATGCTATCCGGGTGCTAGATGTGAAGGGTGAGGAGCAGATTCCCAAACAATATATTCTAAGGCGTTGGTCTAAAAATGCCAAGTTATACTTGGTCGAATGTGAAAGTAATGAAGTGGGATAAGAGCGCTTACAAAAGTTCTGTTGGCGGACAAACTCTATGCGTGAGTGTATTAATCTTCTTGATCACTGTGTTAATGATGCCACAGCAAGGACGCGTTTCAATGACGGCCTTCAAGTATTGAAGCGAATGGTGCTGCAAATAGATCCTAATGTCGGCTCTAGCTCTACTACGACTATTGGGACAGGGACTCGTATCCGTGATCCAGAGTTTGTGAAAACCAACACCTTTGGCCGGAAAAGGATGAAAAGTGTAATTGAGAAAGCTCAAAAGTCAAGAGGAAGGAAGAGGAAATAGAAAGTTTTACTTAGTTATGTTTGTCAAAATGAGTGACATGTGTTCAACAATATTTTTTCTTTCATTTTTCCTATTTTTCTCACTCAAGATGGATTGAATATTCTCTATGAATTTATTTTAATCTTTCACAGTACGTTATTATTATTTTTGAATACGGTTCTAATTATTCTGCAATATGTTTGTACGATTATGGCATATGATTGTATCATTGTGCCACATGATGTCAAACGTCATGTACGAAGTTGAAATATCTCTATAACATTTTGGTAATAGGGACATGTTAACCTACATACCGCAATGAAGCTATATATGAATGTTACCAAGTTAGTAAACCATCCAATATTTAGTTTACTATTTGACCGCATGGTATTATTATTTTGGAATATGGCTTTTCCATTCTGCAAGATACGTGTACAATTCTAGATTAAGAATGTATCATTCTGGAATATGTCTGTACGAATATGGAATATGGAATATTTAGTTTACGAATACCGTTATGTACTTTAGCTGAAATATGTCTCCAAAAATTTTGGTAATGGGGACATCTGAACCAACAGGCCAAATAAACCCATATCAATGTTACCAAACAAGTAAAGCATCCAGTAATAAACTAGGAAACCATCTAATATTCAAACACTAACATAGATAAAAAGAAAATATCTTAATACTAAAAATTTTCTTCTGCAGCAAGTTTTGCCTTCCTCATCACCTCAACCCTGATTCTATTGGTTTCATCCTTTATAATTTCAGCTGCAATCGCCCGCCGGTAGTAACGTGATGTCTTGTCCTGTAGTCAACATACAACATAGGTATGACGTCTAAGTTAAGTCGATATTGTAATCTGTACTCACATTCACAGTACATAACAGTAAACTTACCGGTCCAAGATCACTGTCAAACTCTTCCCTTCAAACAGTTCCATATTTTTCATAGCAAACACACCACAGTCTTTATTATTTGACAAATATGATTTGCCTTTCATTCTTTTCTTCCATTTTGGTGTCATATGTCCCCATTCAAAGTTCTTGAACACCGAGCGTTTTGGGTGTTTAATTGAGTGAAGGTACTCCATTAAAAGGATTGTCTGTAAATATGGAATTACTCACTTTGCAAGTAACATAGAGAAACGTAACATATAATGTGTATAATGCCTTACCGTTTGGCCTTCCAGCTCACCATACAATCTGAAATCCTCTTTCAAATTGTTGATAACATGAATTATTTCGTCCTTGAAGTCTATGCAGACAACATAGTAATGTCTGTGTTGTAATATGGGTAGGAAAACCTGTGGTAAAGTCCAATGTTACTTCTCAATGTGGTAAGAATAAACAAAAGATGGCAAGTGTCAACCAATATGTCTAGTTTTTTTATACCAACTCATATGGTGTGATGGAGGGAACCTTATTCACGAGCAGCCAACCATTAATGGTTTCAGACAATCGCACAATGGTGCTCTTGTTCTCACCTTCCTTTTCACTGCTCAATTCAACTCCAACATGATAACCCCCAATAACTAGTTGCATTTTATACATAAAATCAGAGCTTCAATAATACATACTATACTGACAATTAAATGTATTCTTACACAGAATCATACATATCATATACAGAGTAATACATGTCTTACCCACATGTGTTCACCCGACAACAGTCAGTGTAAGATGGTTTGCTACTAATACATGTATGCTCACACAGAATAATACATATTATGCACATAATAATACAGTTGTTCACCCAGATATGTGCACTTAAGAACAATCGTCTTGGAACTAATCGTTCACGCTCCTTTGCATTAAGGGCCAAACACCATGCATCCATGATCGTAATGTCTATTTCGCTTTTATCTCGCAAAGTGAGGAAGCACTCTCAAGAAACTACATGGTTGTGGCCATCATCATATAGTAACTCCCTAGTAACAAACAGAGTTGTTAGACAATGCACGTTCATACATTATACTTTTAACATTATCACATATGAAACCTTACGATTTATCAAGTTCGGCACGCATCCCATAATCTACAAGGACTACATCATCATCGAGGATTTGATACTTAGCACCGTCCTTCCTCATTCCTTGCATGAACGGTGACCGTAAACATGCAGCCTTGACTTTCTTTCTATGTGGCCTCATTGTTGGAAGTTTGGCAGTAGCATTTCCTAATGCATCTTTATCCTCGACATCTTCTACCCCCACAATTGTGTCTCCTTGAAACCTTGATCCAAATCAAAATCACGTTCATCATGTTGTTCATTCTCAACTGCAATGTCTGCAGATTCCATTCCCTTCATTCTTTCCTGCCCTTTGGCCTGCTTCATCCATGTCCCACATTTACACATTGCCTACATTATCTTAACATGTTTAGTATAACTTATGGAGATAATAACCAAAACTATGCATTAACAAATACCTGTAGACCCGTACAACAGCTGACAACAAGCCTGCGTAATTTGGTGAATCATTTCTAATGACTCATTCGTAAACTGGGTAAATTGAGAGCTGCTAACATTGCCTTCCTCTATTGGCTTCAGAAACGGATGTAATTCCTTCTCCATCTGTGGGAATTGACTGCTCACTCTCTCAACTTGAGATCGGAACCGTTTGTATGCCTCGCTTGTCTCTTTCTCATATGAGATAAGGAGATTCATTTCACTCTCCCAAGACCCGGAGGAGTTTGGCATATCCACCGCCTTTTTATCCCCTTTCTGGCCTAAGTATTCAGCTACTTTATTTGCTTCATCAGTATCATTAGGCGGAGCCAACCGGCCGTGGCCAAATCCACCAATCTTTCTCCTTTCTTGCAATAGCCGCCTCAGTACCGCATCATGTGTCCATCCAATTATACGCAGTACTTCTCTAGGGATCATCCGACGATAAAAAAGGACAACCCGGTCAAGATATAGCATATGTATGGACAAAACGATAATCTTCTATCAGTTTTAAACATTTAGGATACAGAATAATACAGTTAGCACGTAGTTCCACACATACTAGATCTATTAATACTCATAAACAAAAATGTATACTCATAAACACATACAATACGTAGATAAGTACATATTGTATCTACATTACTACATTGCTCACCCAGTTTAACATAATATCACAACCGCAATTGAAAGTAAATGATCAGAGATTCAAGCTTACTTGTAGGAAAAGGAGGCACTCATTCAACATCTGTGGCCTGGTTTCCTGTTTCCACTTGTACATTTCATCTCCCAACTCTGCCAGTGTAAACGCACAAAAGTTCATCTTCGGGACATCCTCAAAATTTCTGATAAATCTCAAGAACTTCTAGTTACAATGTGCTCGGGAAGCAGGTGCCAGTAACCTTGAGACAATATAGACAATGAAATTTCGCTTGAACTCGTCTCCAGCATCCTTATCTTCCTCCACTGCTTTGTCGATTGCAGATACATACGGTCCATCTTTGTTCTTTGTATTGCATTCTGGCCACTTTGCTGCAAATGCCTCCCGGACATTTGAATATGTCCTAGGACCAAACGGTATGTTTCCATTTGGCAACCCAAGAACCAAACGCACATCATCATCCACCAGCTCAATCTTGCTAGAACCGAGATCAATACTCATGTTGATTAGGTTAAACCTTTCAACCATCCAATTTATCAGATCCTTACACACCCACCTACATTGCAACCTTAAAATGCCTCTGAACCCCATGTCTTCAACAACACGCATGTGTTTCTCAGATGCTAATAGCGTTTCAAAAACCTTAATGATCTGTCGGGGTGAGCAATGTGTATTAAATCTGCATGAAACAATGCAACTTAGTTAGTTAAGGTAACACTTGAAATTTGTAATGTAAGATCATCCCCCAAACGTATAATCAAATTTTAAACCTATCACTTTTCCCCTCATCCTCTTCTAATTCTACTGTTTCACTTTCCCTTGCCCCCGTTGACTTGCCCTTATTGTGCTTAGTTCGTCATTCTCTTACTAGCTTGAATATAAGCACAAATCAATATGAAAATACGTACTTCAATAACAATGCAAACATAAAGCAATGCTACTTTGGTACCTCTCCTCCCTCCCGCTCTCATCATCTTACTCTTCACTGATGATGTAAAAATGTTGTAAAAAATTAGTAGAAACTAGAGTGAGTAATGGATTAGTAGGCGATCAGAAAACATTAGCCTCAATGTATTAAACTGTCGATGCAATGTATTCAACTGTGCATGTAATGTATTAAATTAGAAGTATAATGTTTTAAACTAAGTTTTTGGTACCTTTCACTCATTCCACTGCTTTGTTCCTCTGAGTCTACATTGACGTAGTACTCATCTAACTTTGCCTTTTGCTTTGGCTTTCTTGAAACACTTCCCTTTTCCTTCACTGTTTCACTTTCCCTTGCCCCCGTCGACTTCCCCTTCCTGTGCTTAGGTCGTCCTTCTCTTACTAGCCTGAATATAAACACTAATCAATATGAAAATACGTACTTCAATAACAATACAAACATAAAGCAATGCTACTCTGGTACCTTTCCTCCCTCCCGCTCTCATCATCTGACTTTTCACTGAGGACGTAAACATGTTGTAAAAAATTATTAGAAACTAGAGTGACTAATGGATTAGTAGGTGATCAGAAAATATTATCCTCCGTGTATTAAACTGTGGATGCAATGTATTCAACTGTGCATGTAATATATTAAAATAGAAGTATAATGTTTTAAACTAAGTTCTTCATACCTTTCACTCATTCCCCTGCTTTGTTCCTCTGACTCTACACTGACGTAGTACTCATCTAACTTTGCCTTTTGCTTTGGCTTCCTTGAAACACTTATCTTTTCCTTCCTGCCCAAATATTTTTGCACATACTTAATTCAACACCCATAAATATCAAATCCACTATACCACATACAAACTACACTTAAATACATATGTAACCTACCGCAACACATATTATGTTAAACAGCATAACAAAGTAGGATACCTTTTCCATTTCTCGCTGCGCATCTCAGACACATCAGTTTCAGCATGTGATTTCCTATAAAATTTAACAACATTGCACAACTTAATTATTATACAATGAATTAACAAAGAATTTTTAACTTCCCAATAAGATGAATTACCTCATTTCCCTCCTGCCATGACCAAGCTTTCCTTTACCTTTAGGTTTTGAACTCTGTGCACTTCCTCCTGTTTACGCTTCTGCAACCTTGTTCTTGCCCGTCCAGACATTACTTCCTTTTCTCTTATACTTTTACACTCCTTATGAGGCCGCTTAACCCTATATAAATTATAATACATCATATCATCTCGTTAATAGTACCCCTACTCACTCATATTCTTATACTTTTACATACCCGATTATTTCAAATCTGAGTCATCGTTCTCTTCTTCACCCCCTTCCGTTATAAAACATTCCATTGAACTACCTTTACTTGCACCTCTGACTTGACGGACAATAACGGGGGTTTCCTTATATGGTACCCTGCATACCAGCAGACACTTTAGCTCCCATTCATATCACCACCGCACAAAAAACTAGTAAGACAAAATGAATTCAAAGGGTTCTCCATACAGTTGGTACTGTGAATAGTCTATCTCCCCTGCTCCCTCCTCACTAGACTCACCACTTCCATCTTTCCTGGCCATCGTCAAGCTGTCATTATTTACAGAAAAAAAATACCATTAACCACTATATCTCATGCACATGTGAAAATAGTAATGTATCATTCTGTATTAGTACATGTACACTATGCACATGCGAAAATAGTAATGTATCATTCTGTATTAGTTATGTATTAAACTGGTTATGTAATGTACCATGACAGAATTACACAACTGTAATAGCACATTAAACATACACTAATCATAATGGAAAACCCAACAATCAAATAATCCAATGACAGAATTACATAAAACACTATTGATAATCATTTTTTTATAAAACACACGATTTATCATTCAACGAACTCTGCATATCTAACTGGAAAAGTAATGTATCATTCTGTATTAGTTATGTATTAACCTGGTTGTCTTTCACATTAATACAGCTCCCACTCAGTCTCATACGTGTTAGATTCAGATCATCACAACGCTAATTTCAAACATTGTGTTCTTCCACCCACTAAAACAAATAGACACAGAAGCACACGGATAGGACTTTCACATATAATCAACCTTGCTAACATCTTAGATTCAGAACAGTACATGATAATTTCAAAGAACACGATTCATGAACCTTGCTAACATAACAAAGCATAACAATATTATATACAACAGCGAAGTTATTAAACTGAAAAAATAATGTTTCATTCTGTATTAGTTATGTATTAATCTAGTTATGTACTGTACCATGACAGAATTACACAACTGTGATAGCACATTAAACTTACACTAATCATAATAGAATTAATCACAACTGGAAAGGTAATGTATCATTTTGGTTATCCGTTGTATTAATCTGTATGTGTACTGTGCATATCCATACACTACTCATAATGGAAAATAGGACAATAAATTCCCAATGCATTGAACTGGAATACAAATGAACTAACGCGTAAGGCATTCTATTTCCCCTTCGTTGTCTCATACATGTTAGATTCAGATCATTAAAACGCTAATTTCAAACATTGTTTTCTTCCACCTACTAAAACAGAGATGTTCTCAGAACATACAAACACAATATTGCATCCAACATCTGCAAAAATACAAAACCAAACTACCCTACAAAACACATCCCAAACATGTTGGTGTACAATTATATCTCACGCACATGTGATAATAATACACGTATCACTACTGATAATCATTGTAACAGTATTCCCTAACAATGCCAGTGTATTATTCTGGTAAATCCATGTATTAAACTGGAATGGAAACATATTTATCAGGAAATGCAACCTATCATTCTGGGATTCGAATGTATTAATCTGTATATGCAAAAGGAAACCTCACAATCACATACATTACCCAACAACACCACCGTACTACCACCGTTCATGAACCTTGATAACATAAAAACACATCACAATATTATATAGAACATTCAATTTATAATACATGGAACCTTTCGTATTAAACTGAAAATGTAATGTATCATTATGGATATCGAATGTATTAATCTGAAGATGCACTATACCATTCCACACACTCCCTGTTCTAAATTGTGATAGCACATCAAACATACACTACTCATAATGAAAAACCCAACAATCAAATCAACACATAACAAAATTATATTAAACAGTATTCATAATCATAACTGCACATAACATTTTTATATAAAACACACGATTTGTCATTAATAGAACACTACATATCTAACTGGAAATGTTATGTATCATTTTGGTATTCCACTGTATTAATCTGTATGTGTACTGGATTAATTATTACACAGGATTAATTGGCATCTATTTTCCTAATTATTACAGTCTGTGCCACTTTACTTGTCTGAGATGGCATCTATTTTCCTAATTATTGCCAATGCAACAGAACCGCATCTGTTTCTCCTTCGTCGTCTTTCAGATCGATTCATATCCCACTCAGTCTCATACATGTCACATTCATATCATCACAAACACAATTTTCAGTCATTGAATTCGTCCTTCCTATCTAACATCTCAGATTCAGAATAATACATACTAATTTCAAAGAAATCACAAATCAAATGACGAGCCCATACAGTTTCTCGCTATTTAACAACTCTCAGTAGTTGACCCACCCTCATAACACAAAAAACATCCAAGATTTACAAAAAAAAAAAAAAACCAATCTCACCTTGGCAAAATCGCGAACCCCTGTCGTCCCTCTCGCGATGCCCGTTCCCTTTCCCGCCGGCTCCCCTCGTAGATGACGGACGGAACCTTCGGAATGAAATCCCCCACCCGATGGCAGCGTTTTCTCTGATTTCGTGACTTTCGGCAAAGCGGAAGTTGAGTTCAGGGAGGGCTCAATCGTCGGTTTTAGGGTTATGAAACAATTAGGAGGTTTTTCTATGGAATTCGGACTCAGAAGAGGTAACTGCCTCAATATGTCCCATGTTTCTTGCGCGTTATCGCTTTTTTCAAATTTCGTGACGGAAGACGGGTTAACATCATTAATTGGTGTATATTCTCTATTCTCCTTGAATGATAATTTGTTGAATTTTGACTTTATGTAATTAAATTCATGGTTTCTAGTTTTAAAACTAAATTTGACTTTCTATAATTAATTTGGATTCTAATTTTCTTTTCCTACTTTCAAACGATGCAGGTTAAGTGATTTGAGGATTGCTTGCCATGTATTTATTGCTGTAAATCATTATGATGGTTAATATATACATTATGGAGAGAACTCATATAATACTTGAGAACTCCTTAATTTTAGATGTAATAATTAATTTTTTGTAATATTATATATGGCAACTGTAAATACATGGCATTTAATTGCATTGTAATTTTGGGAGTAATTTTCTTTCCCCATATTTGGTGGATTTTAAGTGCATTTCTAACCCATATTACAGGAGTGATTTTATTGTGAAAAATGACTTTTGTGTAATTTTGTTGCCATTTTATTTATCAAATGATTGTCTGTGATATGTCTGCGACCAGGCAACCATAAGAAGGATACGCACCATTTCATTAAAATGATTTAAAGCCGTTAAAAAGTCCATTAAGTTTAGTAACGGATAAAATTTGAATACCATTTTTTAAGGGAATTATTGTACCGTCAAATTTTTAAAAAGTGACACATAGTAGTCAGTCATGAGCCAAATTAAGAAAAAGACATAAAGCTCCATTAGATATGTCTTACTTTATATATATATATATATATATATATATATAGGGTTTGTTTGGTCAAATCAACAATAATTTTAAATATAAGATAGTTTAGAGTTATCCCCGTAAACTTAACTTGATATTACAATTGCATTATTAAGGTTTCAAAATCTATATTTCATCTCATTCCTTTTATTCACTATCCAGCAACTTTTGAAATCATAATTTAAAATATTTAGTAACTATACTTTAAGAATTTCAAGTTATCTAAAATTGTTTTACAGGTAATTGGCATTAAAAAAATACTATTTCATATTTACATTGAGGAAAATTTAATAAATTATTATTTTTTATTAATTCTAAAAAAATAGTAAATAAATTGACATTACTAAAAGACAATTCCTAGGCAATTTATATTAGAATCTTAGAAGTTATAATGAAACAGTGCAAAAAATGAGCAAAGGAAAAAGGTATATTTCTAAATCTTAGGGTGTAATTGTAATACCAACATAAGTTGAGGTGTAACTGTAAATTATCATAAAATATACTACATTGGCCTCAATTTTCTTTGACCCATATACTATTTAATTACAATAACTAATATATAGTTTTTTACCTTCAAGATTATGACATAAATATAAAATTTATATTTGCAAATAATAAATGAAAACTTATAGTTTTTAAATATAATTTTTAAAACTTTTTCCAGTGATGAGATGAACAACAAAACTGTCACAGTCGGAATTTACAAGTGTCTAGTTTATCTATTATTTAAAGTGTTAGCAAGTTTCTTTTATGGTTAATGAGGATTGTGTGAATTGTAATAGCGAAAACTATTACGATTAGAACCTAATATCCTATTATTCCTGCGTGGTTATTGAAAATCTAAGGGATGCACGTAAAATGTAATGACTTGCAGTTTAGCTAATTTCTTTCTTATAATTGCTTTCCATTTTTTAGCATTTTACATATCTCATTCAAAAGTTCTTTTCCATCTTAGCCGTCTAAGCTCCACTTGTAATTAGGAATGAAAACATGAACAAATAGCTTAAGCTCACTTTGAGTTCGGCTCGATTTAAAGCTCGTTTGTGGCTCATTCAAATAATTATCAAGTTAAACTTGAACAAAATTTAAAGCTCAATATATAAATAAAACAAAACTCGAATTACTTATTACTTGACTCGACTCAATCTAATTTTAGATTTTTCCTTTAATTTGAGCAAACAGCTTGAGTGCTCATTCAAAGTTCATTCATATTATTTTCAATCCAAACACAAATAAAATATCAAGTTCAATAATTAATTTAAGTTAAATATGATCATCTTACCATTTAACTCAGCTAAACTAGTTTTCAGCCTTACTTGTAATTAGCACATCCCGCGGGCAGCTAACCCAATATCAAATCTCATCTCGTGCCCACACAGCACGATAAAGATGTACCATTAAATGTAACTTGGTGTCATTCGGGTTTCGAGAAATTGACAGTGAACTCCCTACCCATTAAATACAACAGAATACTTTTACTTTCCTTACCTACAAAATATTTCTAAGTGCCAAATAATAATAATAATAATAATTCATCTTAAAGTCTCTCGTGTCCAACACAATGGACGCATCTTCTTTTAGATTTCTAGAAAGTTTTCCAGACCCAACTCGGAATTATTATTCATTGAGGTCTGCTGGTTGGTTTATTTTGGCTTTTTTTTTTTCCTAATAAGATGTGGACAGATAGAAGAAGTTGCTTTTTTAGTTGCACATTAACTCATAATTGTAATTCATCTTCTAGCGATTGGCTAAATTTGTTTATTTGTTTTTCTTTATCACTCTCTGTGAGAAACAGATTCTATTATGCTTTGGAAAGGACGTAAATAAATAAGGGCTAGTACTAGTAACTTCAATTATTATGGCTGTGGGCCGGTTTGAGTATATGCTACTCCAGCTTGCTTCTCACTTGTACCGACGGTTGGTAAGTGGACCCCTATGTCCGGCTGGGTTGTCGCCGGTCAAACTTTTTTTTTTTTTTTATAGGTTTACGTCGCCGGTCAAACTTAAAAGAATTTTCCTTTTAGTTTCTTTGTACTTTTAACAGAGATATGGTTACGTACCCCAATTAAAATTTGAAATAAGTAGCATGGATTATAATGCCGTCAATAAAGAATGGATTGAAAGAAAACAACAATTCGCAAAGTAAAGTAGTGCCGAAAGGCATGAGCTTGGTTAGAGGCATGCGTGACAAAATCATTCACATAGACTCATACAGCCAGCTTTTGCGCCTTGAATTAATAATCACTTTTCTCGTATAATTGTATTTGTATACGAGTAATTATATTCAACGTGCCTGTAACTTCTCATTGTGTGTGTGAAAATGTTTCTCACAATTGATTACATGGAAATCACCCCCTCCCTCCCTTTCACTTCCCTGGATTCTGTTCACCAGCTGGACGCTTTATTGTCTGCTACTACAACTTAATTCTGATTAATCTCATCGAAAGTTCAAAGTATGAAAAATAATATTCCGTCCGTCCTAAAATAAATGCAACATTTTTTTACTGTTCAAAAAAGAAACGAAGAAAGAAACATTTCTTTTTTTAGTAAGTTTTGTATACTTATTTTACTATTTTACCCCTATTATCCCACGCACACACACACATCTTCTTAGTCAACTTCCTCATCTCTCTCACACCTCTCTTTTATGATCTTTGTTAGGTAGCAACAATCTATTAGGCGGTGATGATGAAGAAGAATTTGTTGGGCAGCAACGATGACAAAGATGGAGTTCTATTCAACGGCGACAAAGACAAAGATTGAGTTTGATTCGGTAACAATGACAAAGATCGAGTTCGATTTGATAATGACGATGAAGATCGAGTTCGATTTGATGGTGAATATCGAGTTTGATTTGGCGACAAGGATCTGTTGGGCAACGATGGCGAAGATCGAGTTTGATTCAACTTTGAAGATCTAGTTTAATTCCGCAATGACGACGACAAAGATCAAGTGGCTGGCGAGTGGTGGGTCTGGATGGTAGCAAGCGGGTGGTGAGTCTGGATGATGGCGGGTAGCCGATGGGTCTAGGCAATGGTGGATGGGTAGGAAGAAAAGAAAAGAGGACGGTAAAATTGTCTAAAAGTGTAAAAAACTGGACATGCCTACATAAACGTTTCCAGATAAATGTTTCAAGTATTTCGGGACGGAGAGAGTAGTATATTTTATTAATTGAACTATAAAAAGTAGATTAATAGAGTTGACTGGAGCCATGTTCGTTTGCAAAAATAGTTTTGAGTCAACAAAATTGGAGGAACTAAAATGAATTTTACTCATAGATAAAATAAGATTGCAATTATATATATTGAGAGTCTGACTAATCAGGTTGAACCAAAATGTAAATGAATTGCCAGTAAATAATACTATGTAATTGCGTCAATCACACGCTTAAGTAGTAATTTATGTATTAACTATTTTAGATTGATCTTCTTGCGTTCCAAAAAAAGGGTTTCGGACCTTTTTTAATTTATATATAAATTTGACCATAAGAAAAAGCTAAATAAAGGCGCGGGCGCGTGTGTGTATATATATTGTACATGAAGGGAAAAAAAAACTGCATGTAAAAAGCGAGTTTTACCAGGGCGATTTTTTTCCCTGGTTAAAATTTTTATTCAAAGGAAATTAATATAATTGAGTGAAATGAGCGGCGAGGAGCCGTAGTGCTTACATGTTGGAATCATTAGTATTTATTTAATTTGAAATTGATAAAAAAATGATAGTATAATAAAAAAAAAGCGTAATGACTGTGATGAAGGAAAGCTCTGAAAGACTGAAATTGTAAAAGTAACCACATAAGGTGCTAGAATCGGATGACTAGAAGTGCAATGCTCCGAATTAACTATGAAGATAAATTACTTGAAATGAGGTAAAGTAGCACTCCTGCTGCAGCCAACTTCGATATATTTTTTTTAGTTAATCATAAATAAGGACACAAGAAACATAGAAGTAGCAATATTATGGGTTAGAGAAATCCTAGATTTTTAGATCACAATCACCGAACAGATTGAGTTCATCAGGTCTTCCATATGTATGGGCTATGAGCCAACTTCGATGTCGATTCTGCCAAGTTTATTTGACCCAACTTGCTTGGTGGTGTTTTGGTCCTTTTCCTTTAAACTAGCTATTTTTTTTTATGATATATATGAAATGAAGTATTTCATGTGTCTGTTAAATTTGATATTAATAGTACTTTGAGAAAAAGACTCAGGATGTGAAATCCAATGATTTTCTTTTCTTGTGGTTTAGTCAAAGGTAAGCTGGTGTCTGAATGAGATATTTTTCAAGACAAACATAATTAACAACCGTTTAAGTTTACCAACCAAAAAAAAAAAGAAAGAAAAAACCTTAACAAGTGCTTAAGTAACAAAGCATCGAAGTTTGCCGATACACATTAACCCCTGCTTATCAAATACTGGTCAAAGGAAGCAACATTTTGCTAGTTGGAATCGTAATTGTGCTTTAAAAGAAGTATAGATGCAACTTCTAAGGGGCTTTAGTGGATGCTTCTGAATTTGGCTCGTATAGAATAGGTCCTTGATCCCCTTAGTCGTCACTGCCAGGTAAAAGACCCAACAAAAAAAAACCCTGAAACTTTTATGTTGCAATTTGATCTAATCGAGCATAAATTGGATTTTGCAATCTTAAGCTGTGTCTTCCATCTCAATCCAAGCAAAGACATTTATTTTCTACTATAAAAAAAATGCACAAAGGTAATTGAAAATTACAATTAAAATTCAATCGCCTTAACTTTTAGTCATTGTTCAGTCATTCATATGTGGGATATGAGTAGTCAATGGCTGGAAAGGCCAATCGCCCCACAGTTAGTCGTTTTTCAGTCACTAACCATTAACGATTTGGGGAAGAGCAGTTAAATTTTTCAACATTTTTTTATCACTCATTGTAATTGTTATTGCTGTTGCTTTTATGCATTTTTGTTATAGTGTTTCTAACCAAAATCCTTACTGTGAGTGGCCAGAGTAGGCTGGAAAGATCGTGATCATGTTGCTTTATGTTCTTGTATTTAAGCAATTTGAATCTAAGTTTTGAGAGGGGGGGGGGGGGGGTCTCACTTTACAAAGTTATGTAGTATTCACATGTTGAAATTTTTTTTTTTCAGACTAACCAATTTTAGAAGTCAAGAGTGTTTTTAGGCCTCAATCAAATCACATGTTTATCACAGAGTAAATTTCATAATGAGTCCCTTTATTTATTTTTTGTCCAATCCAAATCACATACCTTCATTTTATATTAGCAATATCTTTTACATTATACAGTGTATCCTATCGAAATTCTTTCGGTCATTTCGGTCGTTGTCTTTGACGGAATCTATGTAGAAAATGTTACTCTAGTCCCTAAAATTTCTCCATTCTAGTCCAACACCCTAAAACTCATAGAAATAACACTCTAACCTCATTCTTCGCAACACTCAAGCATAATTGTCTCTCTCCCTTTCTACACACCCAAAACTTCCTCTCCCCCTAACATCTCCGTGCAAAACCAAAACCAAGTAACCATCTCGGCCCACAGAGAAATCAAGTTCTTAGAAATCAAAACCCATCAAACAATACAGATGAAACCACCAGAAGAAAAAAAAAACAGAAAAATTAGAGTAATAGAATTGGTGAAATTGGTCGATATTTTAGGATGAAGAATCGTCACCAATTAACCAAAATCCTAACTTGATCCATGATATGATTTTAGGATGAAGAATCGCCACTTCCATCTATGATTGCTTCTTCGTCCCCTTCATCCGATCTCTTACCAGGATCCCTTCCGATGCATCAGCAACCCCTGCTTCCAATGCATCAGCAACAGCCTCCTAGTCCTGGTGGGAGTAGAATCCAAAAAATGCCAGTTATTCTCATTCTCCCTCCAAAAATTTGTAGCAGAAACAGTTGAGGAATTTGGGAAGAATTTGTTCCACATTTTTGGGTCTTACTATTTTGTCATCCTCATTGCTGAAGAGTTTGTGAATAGGGATTGTGAAGAAATTACTGAAGAAATTGTTAAGAAATTTGGGTCTCATCATTGGTTTCGATTGAAGGCAAATTGTGGACTATCCATTGGCATTCGGCAGAAAACTTGGCCAGCATTCAATAGTGATTGTTTCCATGGCACAATTGGTCCCATCCCTTGCAAGTTGCAAAGTCCTCCATCACCGATGACAATGATGTGAAGCCGGCGGTGGGTTCTGCATGGTTCGTCACGGTCGAGGAAGGTGTTGATAAGTGTACAACTCCTAATAAGCTTTGCTTCATTGATTTGATTCTTCCTTTTCCTCTCCGTCCACGATTTCTCAAGAAGATCAAAATTGTGCATAGTGAAAGATAGAGAGATGGAGAGAGACAAAGGGAGACAGAGGGAGAGTCTAGCCCCCTTTTTTCCGTTGAGAGGAGGAGAGGCTGTGAGAGGACAGGAGTAGGAAGCTTTTGGTTTGCGAGTTTGAGCGATTTTTTGGGTTGATAATCGTGCTTGAACTAGATATTAGAGGGAGAGGGAGAATTCTGCTTGAGTGGTGTGAAAAGGATGGTTAGAGTATTAAATTTATAAGTTTTAGGGTCTTGTGAGTAAAATAAATAAATTTTAGGGACTAAAGTAGCATTTTATCGTTTTATAGCAAAATTCAGGCAAAAATAATGGCTGAAATAATGAAAAGGACTCCGATAGAACGTAGAGAACATCATTAGCATAAATTGAAGATACGTGACCCAAATAAAATAAATAAATAAATAAATGAACTCACTGTAGAGTTTACTCATTTATTATAATTAGTTCCTTCAATTAAAAGTTTAATAAATCCTGTGTTAACCTAGCGTCCTCTGTAAGCGTAAGCGACCTGATTTCTTATCTTGGCATATCCTATATAAGGGATTTGGTTTCTTAATTATACATTTTATTTCTAAACTGGTTTTTTCTTTTTTTCATATTAAGGGAAGCGAAGACATCTGAGAATAAGATTTTTTTCTAATGCATTTTTAATAAATATTTTACCACATTGAAGATATAAAAGAATGAGTGAAAACTATTGTTGTACTATTTATGGAAATGGGTAAAATCCATATGTAGTCCCTTAACTTTAAGGATCGTCCTAATGTGGTCCCTTACTCAAAAAGTGGCACTTAAAGTCCCCTAACTCAACTTAAATGTCCTATTTTAGTCCCTACCATCAGTTCAAGCGTTATTTCAGACGGAAATTGCCTACGTAGCACCTAAATTGCCACATGTCATCTTATTTTATGGCAATAAATGACTACATTGGAAGAATACAAAAATTTATGTTAGAATTGACTCAAACTAATAACCTTAGGAACTTAAATGTATATTAGCCAACACTCCGTCTTCTTCCCCAAATCTTTGTCGGCGAAAGCGAACCAGACGAAAAACTCCCACCGATCGGGAACCAATTTTCTGAATCCCTACAAATTCAAGGGAAAAAGGCACCGAAATCAGAGATCCGAAGCATATCCGAGTGAAAACGGAAAGAATCAAGCAAGTAATTGAAACCGGTGTACGTAGGTATTGAGTTGGCGGACGAAGCTGGAGAAATTGTTGTGCTTGAAGTATTTGGGAAGCAAATCGCGGGCAAAAACGGTGGGATTCCAGCAAATCACCGCCTTCTTCACGATCCACGGCCCTTTCACGATCCAGTTTACAATCTTGAAGCACTGGTTCTAGAACGCGTCATCGCCGTGAACGAACCGGTGGATAAGCGAACTGGCAGGAATCGGTTCCTCGGTGGAGAAGTAGAAGACTGCGCTGTGGTGATCCTTTCTGGGGACCTAGAGATTGATGGCCAAAACGAGGAACTGATCGGCGGCGGAAGGTGAGAGTTAGGGAAGAAGATGAAATTAGGGTTATCAACTTTTTAAGTCCTTGAAATTATTTGTTGTGTCAAATCTAACCTAAGGTTTATTATCTTTCAGTCTCATCACTTATTGCCATAAAATAGGATGTCATGTGGCAGTTTAGATGCCACGTAGGCAATTTCCGTCTGAAATAACGCCTGAACTGACGGTAGAGACAAAAATAAGACACTTAAGTTGAGTTAGGGGACTTTTAGAGCCATTTTTTAAGTTAAGGAACTACATTAGTACGATCCTTAAAGTTAGAGGACTACATATGGATTTTACCCTTATGAAAATCTTTCAACATTTTCAATATCATCGTATCAACAAGAAAATAAAAAATAAAAAAAGAAAAGAAAAAACAAACTATTTCTACCATCTTTTCTCTTAGACTAGATAAAAGTGGGTCCAGATCTGTTTACGCTCACTAGGATTGACAGCGACAGGACAGGCGAACTACTCATGCCAATAATGTTGAGGTTCCCTCGCAATGGAAATCGGGAACGTGGTCACACAATCACCAATCAACCAATCTAGTCCCCATTTTTCTTTCGAAAGCAAATTAAAAAAAAAAAAATCCAAGTGAGTCACTTCTATTATTTTTATAATAAATGAGAAAGAAGTAATGCATATTTTATGAAAATTTTTAAATTACTTGTATTTAATTACGAAATTGCAGCTACAACAAAGTAAATTATTTTGTAATAAAATCACAATATAATTGAAAAAAGATGCATAAAAGTATATGCGTGTTACTGATAATGAGAAAGAGAGACTATTATAGAAATATTAGTTATATTTTCATTGTTTATATAAAAATTTAAAATACCAACGCATTATATTACAATAAAAAGGATACAAATTGAATTCAATAAAAATTAAGGCAGCCACATTGCAAGCTTGGCAAGTTTTAACAAAAAAATTGCAATTCAAAAACTTTAATTACCATATTTCTAACTTATATATTAAATAATTGTAGTTCCTATCCTGAATTTGTTATGTTACATTTTTTATTTAATGGACTGCCTGTTACATTTATTTATTTCTTTTTCTTCTTAAAAAAATTGATGTCCTCCTAAGAAGATGATAAAAACATTGAATAAATAATTAAATACCAAAATTTACTACTCAAAAGTATTGAAAGGACCAATTTGTCATCAAACTTTCAAAAGTATTAAATCTCTTATTGTTTGGGTTCAACTGTGTGGAGGTAGTCTCCATCTTTATTACTTAACTTCGCAATGTCATTGATGACAACAAATCTAAGTTTAGATGAAGTGGAAGCAGTAGCGAATTGATGGAGGAGCAAAGGCGGTGAATAAAGGAATAGAGTGAGAGAGCTTTGTGGCGAACAGAGATCTCCTTGATGGAGGTTTGTTGTAGTGGAACACGGGATTCGGTGGATGAGGAGCGAGAAGCTTGGAAAATGAATAAGAATAATAACGTGGCGGCACAAATTGTAAATAAATATAAAGTATGAGTGTGTAGCCTACTCTGGGAGTATTTCTATCCTTAATATGTATAATTAATTAACATATCAATTAGAAACCACTTTTGGTAATTAAAAACATAGGTTTTTGAGTTATAGTGCTTAAATTAAAAACTCCACTTAGCACAATTAATTTTTGCAAATGACATTATTTGATTATAAAGGGAGAAAAATCCTTCTTTCTAGCATTTTTCTCTTATCTATACAATTTGGGGGGAGTTTAGATTCAATTAAATGAATTAATGAGAGCCCATTTTCTCGTGATCAATGCGGATCAAAAAGGGCTGCCAAGGGGCTTTGCGGGCTCTAATATGAAGGAGGGCATGAATTTCGGATTATTTACAAGGGATCCTAAACATGCTTTGGTTAACCTCTCTCTGCCACACAAGGCTATAGAACCACAACCACAACTATTCAGAGAAGCCAATTCGATTTCATGCAGCTTTCTTCTAGCCCTGCTGGTGCCTTTCAAAGATGAATCTAGTCCGTAGAGACTCGATTCGAGCTACTTGGATAAAAGAATCCTTCCTGTTGCAACGCCACCATATTCGAGCTCCACCGTCATGCTTCCATACCATGCATGACCAACAATTAATCGATCAATATGTGGTAGTGATTGACTGCTGTTTGAGCGAAAAAGAAGAGATAGAATATTAGAGCTTGACTTGAAAGTGACACAACACTATAAACAATCCCAAATCCGAACCAAATTTTGAACGCATAATCTCTAGTTACTTTGATATACAAATTATCTGATCTAGCCCATGATTAATTGGAACTCGCTAATGCGATTAAATTAAAATGAACTCCCCCTGAACTACATTGCGTACACTTCAACTTGCAGAAACTTTGGGCCTTGACATAATATTCCGATCATAAACTTTTTGAGTAAATTTCATGAATGGTCCTTAACCTTTAGTCATTGTTTCTTTTAGTCCCTAACCTATTGAATATTTTGTTTTAATCCTGAACCTATTAAAATGTTTCATTTCAGTCTTAAATCTATTGAAAACATTTCATTTTGTTCCCAATTTGATGAAATTTGTTAACTTAAAGTATTTGTTTAATAACAACTTTTTAGATCATAATTTAAATTATCTGGTAACTATTTTACAATAAATTTAATATGTATAATAATTTTTTTACAATTAATAAAAAATTCAAATTACCTTTTTTTCTCTTTATCAATTGAATTCATTTCATTCAGAAAGAAAAAATTACTAATTTAAATTGTCCATTTAATGTAAAAAAAAATATTAAACTGTTTAAATTTAAAGGAAGATAGTTATCGAATATTTAAATTAGAATTTTAAAATTTTCTGTTAGACAATTATTCTGAATTAATGAATTTCATCTGGTGAGGGACCAAAATGAAACAATTTTAATAGGTTTAGGACCAAAACAGAATATTCAGCAGATTAGGGACTAAAAGGAAACAACAACTAAAGCTTAGGGGCCATTTACGCAATTTGCTCTAAAATTTTTTAACTTGTTTTAATGGAATGAAATTGCATTACCGTTAAAAAAAAAACCAGCCTTTTTGAACGTGTTTTTGGTCGGTAACGGGTAACACTGGTCAGCTGACCATTTTTGACAGAAGCCGCACGTGTGGACCATTATGGGCTCCCTGATATATGGAATGGAACGGAAACAGGAGCAGGGCGGTGACGCTTTTTTATTCCAAATTCCCGACTGGTGCCCGAAATGGTAGACGATAAGGACCTCTGCTCTCTAGTCTCTAGTCGACATAAAGAAACAATTCCTTGCTTAGTTGATTGATCAAAGTCATGAGACTCGACTGTCGTTGTACTTAAACTTTATTTAATATTATAGTTACTTTCTAAAGTTTAAATTTATTTTTGAGCAGTGAAACCCTGTTTTTTACGTAAAAATAAGGTTGAAAAAAACGTGTTTATTAAAAAAAAAAAAGCGGCAGACCAGGCCGGGTCAGGTACCAGGAGCCGAGCTCGCCATCCTCGTTGGTCTCCCTCCCTTAGCTCCTGGACTTGGCGGCCGCAACCGCCACAAGCACTGACTCCTTAACCGACTTTGACAAGTGCTCTTTGGACAGCCAGAAGCCGTCACCAGAGCACGTCTCCTATTTCTCCACGGTGGCCGTTTCAGACGCATCCATCGGCACCGCCAAACCCGAGTTCAACCCATGCTTTGACCCTGCCGCGCCTCCGGCGCTCATCAACAGCTTAGACCCATTCGTGGGTCTCCCAAGAAACAATATGGGTGGTGCGGCGTTCCCCAGCCTGAAGTTCAACCCATGCTTTGACCTTGCCGCGCCTCCAGCGTTCCCTGACCAAAATCGACCCGACCCGGCACCCCTTACCCGATCTGGTCTGCCACCCTTTTTTTTTTTTTGAATAAACACGTTTTTTTCAACCTCATTTTTACGTAAAAAACAGGGCTTAAAATTATAATTTAAATTATATGATCTTAGGCTTTCAATAATTTCAATATGTTTAATATTTTGTATAGTTAATAGACCCTTAAAATTATAAATTTTTTCTCCCTAAAACTACAAAAAAATATTTTCAAAATTTATGAAAAAGCCCTCCAAATCTGGTTGAAAATATTTTTTGCTGCTCTTGCTTCGTAAACCTATATTTTAACTCAGATCTGTTCTATTATATTAGCATCAATAGTTCTGTAAGGAGAAAAGGTTGTTCCACGTCCAAATAGAGCAAAAAAAAAAAAGTAAATTTAATAATTTATTCGCTGCCAATCATTTTGATTAAGAAAGTCCAAATTTACTAGATAGTAGGTATTGGACAATTTTAATTAAGTTTACAAGATATCAATTATTAACAAACAAAATTCCTAAAACTATTTCCAATCAGCGGCAAAAATGTAGGTTTTTTGAACAAAGTGGCAAAATGTATTCTCAACCAAACCTTGGAGGAATTTTTGTGTATTGCCCTTTTTGCATGTAAGAAACTAAACTATGCATACCAATTAAAAACTGGCACTCCTTGTCCACCAGTATAATAGTAATCTAAATAATTATAATTCTTTTATTATGCACCTATGTCTAATTAGACATACTAACTCATCCCTTAATCTTTTATATATAATGCATAAATTATCAAAAAAATTGACAAAAATACCCTTAGTTAAAATATTCTTTTTTACAAAAAACCCTAGCTTGCTATTGCTGTCTCCTTTATTGTCGGCGCCAAATTGTCATAGGTCATGATTTTGCGGTATACGTCATATGTCATCTTCTAAAAAATGAAAGTGTCTGAATGGATATCGAAAAATGTCTAAAGAAGTATTTAGAAGTGTCTGATCAATACGCATACAATTTACTCTCTTAAAAAATAACTAATTGAAACAATAAAAAAATGTCTGAATGAATGTGTAAAAGTGTCTAAAGAAATATTTAGAAGTGTCTGACCAATATATAGATAATTTACTCTCTTAAAAAATAACTAATTGAAACAATAAAAAAGTGTCTGAATGCATATGTAAAAGTGTCTAAAGAAAAGTGACAAAATGTCTAAAGCAATACGTAAATAATTTATTTTCATGATAAAAAAATATATATGAAATAATAAAAGAAGTGTCTAAATAGAAATTTAAAAGTGTTTAAATCAATATTTGAAACTGTCTAAATAATCATTTAAAAAATTACAAAATACCTTCGCCTTGCCCCTGGCCGTTCATTTCAGATCTCATGAGGCCGTTCATTTTTCGGATCTCATCCTCGCCGTTCATGGTTCATCGGCTTCCTTGGCATTCCTGGCTTCGTTGCATTGCTATTCGTTTCTCTTTGCTGGCTATTTCTCACTGTTTTCTTTCTCGACAATTTCCTTTGTCTTTTATTCCGGTCGTTGTTCACCATTTCATCTTTCTCCTCCAATCACGCACTCACTGCAATCACTTCATCTGCCACTCTTACATTTACCTCTGATCCGTCCACCACAGCCACTTCGCCTGCCACTTTTGGATCTTCATCGCCGCTCACCTCAGTCACTCATGGAACTTCGTCTGTTTTTCGTCGCTCCTAGATCTTTGGGCTCTGATCTTGCTTTTCTTGGCTGACAATTGCTTCTTCAGTGTTCTGATCTTCATTATGTCTCTCACCACTGTTGGATCTTCATGTTTCGATTTCGCTTCTTTTTGCCAGTGATTGCTTCTTTGGCGTTCCGACCTTCACGTTGTCTCTCGCCGCTCCTAGATCTTTGAGCTTTAATTTCGCTTCTCTTGGCCGGCGATTGGTTCTTTGGCATTTCGATCTTCACGTTGTCTCGCACCACTCCTGGATCTTCATGCTCTGAATCTCGCTTCTCTTGGCCGGCGATTAGTTGTTCAGCGTTCCGATCTTATTTCTCTTGGATCTTCTATTTTCCCTTTGTGCTCCGATCTCTCTTCACTCGTCGGTTGCTTCCAGCTTCTTCTTCCGCTCCGGCGCGATATTTGCAAGTTCGAAGAATCGAGAAGCAGCCGGGATAGGAGCAGGAGCAGGGGATTAGATTAGTTTTTAGTGATGTTGCGAAAAAGGGCTAGAGAGAATCGAGGATGGCGGATTTGGGGAAAACAAAACTGATTTAAGGTAGGGGTAAATTTGAAAATTATCCCTATGTCTAATTGCATATATGCGTACAGTAACCATGGTAAAATAATTATAGTAATCTACACCATGTGATAAACAATAACAAGAGACAAACAGTGTGATTGTAGCAAAAGAAAAAAATACACACAAATTAACTGAAAATAATTAAAAAATAAATATAAATATATCACTAAAAGGAACTAAAATCAAGATACAAACAGTGTGGCTGTAGCAAAACGAAACAAACACATATAAACTAACTGGAAATCATTGAAAAATAAATAGAAAACGTATCACTAAAGCAAGTAAGATCAAAGAAAATGAAAGAAGAAAATTAAAAAAATGTAAGTATTTTATGAGATGTAACAAATAAAATATAGGAATAAATTTTCTTATATAAATTTTATCTCCTTAGTTATAATCCTTTTATTTTGTTGACCATAAGAACTTCGCATAATCAAATACTCCGAATTACTAAAAAGTGACTAGTGAACAAAGCGACACATAAAATACTTCAAGTCCTAGAAACATAAACTCGTATTTATTAGGGACCAAAAGAAAAATAACGAAAACAAACAAATCAAACATGAATGAAACAATGCTTTCTTTTATTATTATTCAATAAGTTGCGCTTCACTGCGAGTTTTGTTTAACATATATTAGTCTCATTTATTCTTTAGTATTTTGTTTTTGTTTTTGAATGAAACAAACAAAAAGAAGCCACAATGGTGCAAATAACACTTTTTGAGTAGAATGAAAGATATTAGAATGGATGGACAATTTTTAAACGAAATATGGAAGGGAAGAAGACAAAGCAGATTACAACTTGAAAAAATAACACAAGATAACGTAAATGAATTGAAAAGAACAAAATTTAAACAAGATAACATGTCATGATTGGAATTTTTTGCTTTAATAATACCACTTGATGTGATCTTATCCCAAGACTTATTAAAAACTCCACGAGAACCATTGACTTCTAGCACAATCCGAGACCCAGAATTTAGAAAAAAAGTAAGAACCAAAGTTTAGGTAAGGAAAAGAATAACAGAAGTGAAGTGAGAACCAAAGTTTAGGTAAGGAAAAGAATAACATAAGTGAAGTGAGACGAGAATCAAATTGAGAAAGAGACATAATGCACCAAAGAGCCAAGGAGTTCAAGAAGAACAAGAAAGATAGTATGCACAAAACAAGTTATATTCATTCAAGTCTGAATTGTTACAAGTTGCATCCACTCATAAATATTGTTTCCTAAGGCTTAGAATGACCGAAATCATAAACCAAAGTGAAATAAAACACTAAATCCTACTTGAACTAGAATAATGCCCTAAACATACTAAAGAGCTCCAAATTGTGTTTGCCCTGAAATATATGTCAAATTCATCCTAAACACTCAGGCCCAGTTCGTTAGGCATTAATATAGCCCATTTAACATGTTTTTTTTTTCTTGTTTCGTGTCGGCTTGTGTGAGCAGATCATATGCAACCTGATTCATTAAAAGCCCAAAAAGCCAATACTTTCACAAATCGTCCCTTGCCTTGCTTTATCTTCTAGGCCGTCACTCTCATAAGCAAATCCACCTTGTCTAATCGTAAACCTGGGGTTCATTGTGAGGCGCCTAGTCATTATCACCATGAGACCTAGACCTAGCCAATGATGTGTAGTTGGTGATGTATGTGGATATCATAGTTCTGGTAAACTAAGCCACTGAGGGAATTTGTGATTAGCAGAACTATTTGATTCGTGATTTAGAGTTCAACCGCTTAAAAAATGACTTCGAATTGGTCATAAGGAATGACTTCATAATTCAGATATGCTTTCCCAAAAAATGTATCAGAATACGCACCGGGCAGACCTTGGTATGTGACATAGAGCTAAGATTTGTGTATCAGAGCCAAAGATAGATCCACGATGGTGATTAGATTTTATGATAGTGCAAGCATCGGTGGCTTGTAATATCAAGACTGAGGGATGTTAAGATGAGGGCCTCGTCGAACTTCAGAACTCAAGCTCATAGTATTGATCTATGAACAAAAATTAGGGAAGAGAGGCCGTGTAATTTGCCTCAATTATAGGGGCAAATAAGGCACAAAAAAATTGACCTCACATCTAATTCCTATCACATTTTGTAAAAACATGTTAATGTATTCAATTTAACCTCAGTTGAACAGGTAGTTAAAAATACTTAAACACACTCAAATAATCTAGAATGTACATAATTAAAATGCCCTAACACAGAAAACCCTACACGGACCCTCTAGGTGCACTGGCGTGTGAAGCCCTTATGTGTTATTAGTGCGCATGCGGGGTTTTGGGGTTCGCCTTGGGTCAAACCATTCCAACTACTTCCTAACATTAATCTAGGAAGTATTAGGTCTCTTTTGCAAGTCGTTCCAAGTTAGATTGCCTTCTTAGCCATGGATGCCTTATGAAGCTGCAAAATGAGCCCTCGGAGTGAACCTTGGAGCTCCCAAGTTTTTCTCCTTGTATTTGGTCCACTTGAATCCTTTAAAGGGTCTTTAAAGCTTGTTGGATCCCCATCAAAGTGTATCTTTGTTAACATTTTCATCAATCGCTTGATGGGTCATTAAAGACCCTGACAATAACAAAGTAGTTGGAGTAAGTATGGAGGCAATTATTTTAAATTATAAAAAAGTTTCTTTTAAAGAATTTTATAATATTTTTTTGACATAGGATACTTATGAATTAGGGTTTAGGGTTTTTTTGATATAGGATACTTATGAATTTTAATTCATAATTAAAAAACTGACATCATTAATTGGAAATAAAAAAATTATATAAGAATTTTTTTAATTTTTTAAGGTATATAGGAGTCCTAATTCTAAATGGATTTTATGTAGAGATAATAAAATTGGACTTGACCAGAGTCACTCGAGTCCAAGCTCGAATGACCCAATTTGATTTAAAAAAATTAGCAACTTGAACAAAATTGTACCCAACTTGACTTGAATCTAGATTTGATTTAAGCGAAACTCAAACTTGAAATGGCCTGAAGCCAAATTGATTCGAACCTAAATAAGCTGAACCCAAAATAACTTAATGTCTAATGACAGAAAAAACTTGACTTTAACCTAAATAAACCTAATAGGTCAATCTGCATTTAAGTTGAACCTAAAATAACTCGATCTGAGGTCATGTGAGACTAAAATTGACTTGACCTATATTGAACTCGAGCCCAGATAAAACCCACCCAATCTAAACCTGAATATCCATTCAACCTGAAATCAACTTGAACCTAAATAACTGAACCTAAAATAAAATTGATAATGATCCAATTAAACTTGAACCTGAATAATATGACCCAAATCTAATTGACTCATCCAATTGTTGCCCCTTATTTTATACCCCAATTGAGAATTAAGATTCATAAAGCCTTAAATTTAAAAACTATACAAGAATATTTTAAATTTTAAGGTATATGGAACCCGCAAGAGATTGCTCCTTTTTGGAGAAAATTACCAAAATCTCTCTAAGGTTTGATCGAACCTACAATTTCATCTCCCATTTTTCAGAAACTAACACTAGCTCCCTTAAGGTCAGTGAAACCAACATTTATCCCTTCCCAGAGTTAACCCCATCAAAAGACCTTTAAAAAGAAAGGAAAAACTCATTTATTCTTCGTAGTATTCTTCGTTCGATCAGGTTATCCCCAGACTTTTACATCTAACCAGCTACCCAAATTTACACACAAATTGAGGGCGTGTTCGTTCTATGCGGTTTTTTGACAATACCATCTCCGATTTGCCCTCTGACACTGTGTCTGTTCAATTGCCCTAAAATTGGTGATTCGGTGTTGCCATTAGGTCACCATTGCCTTGACAACCTTTTGCCCTCAACTTGACGATCTTGACAACCGTTCGTCCTCCTTCTCCGATTCGCCCTTGACCATGATTCACCATCGTTCTGCCTCCTCCTCCATCAATTTGCTCTCGTCATTCACGACCCCGACGCTCTAACGTTCGTTCTCCTCCGATTCTCCCTCACTGTTCGTGACCTTGACGCTCTACCTTTCGTCCTCCTTCTCCTTTGATTCGCCCTCGCCGTTTGCGACCTTGCAGACCATCTGGCTTCTCTTTTCCTCTCCCAATATCGACAGCCTTAATCTTTGGACGAACATACGGCTAAAGAGAAAGGGCTGATAGATGCGAATACTTAGGGTTTTTGGTGATGGAGAGAGAGAAGATCAATGGCTTTGATCTCCGGTTGAACAGGTGGTGAGAGAGAAAGATCGACGGCCTCGATCTCCGGACCCAACCCCGAATCAATTTCTACAGAAAATCCTAATTTGATAGCCTCTACCTCTATTCCGCTGAAGTAAACGAACTAGTAGGTTTCAACGAAGATGATTTTGTTCTTGGTGCCCTTAGTAGTGGGGTTGAGGATGCCCAGACCGCCACCGCGCGAAGTAGGGAAGGAGGTTGGCGTGGAAAGGGGCGAGGAAGAAGGCTAGGCTACCGGAGGCTATCGTCAATCGGATGAACGTTCTAGGTTTCAACGATAAAGTTAGGAAGGGATGGGTTTAATTTTTTTTTTTGTCGGTTAGAGAGTAGGTTAGGTTAAAGATGGGGTAAATCATTAGATGCAAAAGTTGGGGGTAAAATTTCTATGAAAGAAGGCTATGAGGGAAAAACAAGTATTTTTCTCTTTCCTGGAAAGAGGGTAATTGTAGATTAGTTTGGGTGTTTTAACGGATGTTAACAATGGAGGGGGTTTAGGGTAGGTCTTACTAAACCTCAGGATGGTTAAGGTCGAATTTTGAAAAATAGGAGATGAAACTGTAGATTTGACCAAACTTTAGAGGATATTT
This sequence comes from Aquilaria sinensis, assembly GCA_005392925.1. Lineage (NCBI taxonomy): Eukaryota > Viridiplantae > Streptophyta > Magnoliopsida > Malvales > Thymelaeaceae > Aquilaria > Aquilaria sinensis. The sequence goes on along the minus strand of SMDT01002626.1, from coordinate 146,756 downwards.
TTTTCTTATTTTTGTGAGTAGTGGGTAAGTTTAGGTTAGGTGCGATAGGGTGTATGGTTGATAAGGTTAAAGAATATCTCATGTATTGTTTCTTTGTAACATTGTAAGTATAAAAAAAAAATACTTCATTTATTTCACATTAATTGACTATTTTATCTTTTTTTATTAGAGTTTGACTTCAACATTTTCATATTAATATATATTGAAAAAAATTTTAAAAATAATATTTAGAAACTATAATATTTAAAGTTTTAATTTCATATAAAATATTTATATTTTTATAATAAATTTTTTTAAAAATCAAATCATAATAGTAAGAATTTGTTCAATCCTATATCCTATTGTGGTAATGATTATGAGCAAAAGAAAAAAAAAAAAAATAAATGTCCGTTAGGCAAGTTTATTTCGGTAAGGAGGTTGTTTAGTACTTTAAATCAGTCACTGAGATATCATACGGGGGGAGAAGAGAAGGGAAAGGGAGCGCTCATTTTGTGTGGCTCTGGGGCCAGTGGCTGCTCAGCCTGCGGAGGTCGCCGACGGAGGCGCAGAGCTGCGAGCGACGGCCGGTGGTCCAGATTTTGAATCGCCGGCGCGCATTTTCTAGGAATCTTCATTACATTCGTTTGTTCTCTTTTCTTCTCTCTCTCTCTCAGCTGTCGTTGTTTCCAAGGCATTGGTTATAGCTGGCGTTGCTGCGAAAATCTTCATTTCACCCCTTCGATCCACTTTTCCTTCATCCGATCTTCTCCGCCGTTGTGCTTCTCGATGAGTTTGTCCCCTCCTTGGTACGTGAATCTGCCTCCCCCTCTCTTCTCGCTGCCATCTCCGAGCTTCATAAATTCGTTTCTCAGATCAGTAATGTATTCATTTGCACACATTTTCACATTCCTTTTGATTTTAAATTGTTTAATCAAGTTGTCATTTTCGCTTTTTTTTTTTTGTTTTTTTAAATCTTTCTTGCTTAATTTCCCTTTTGTTTTGGCCGATTTAGTTTCTTGGCATTGTTGGGAACGGGATTCACATTACCTATGGACATGGTTTAGGAATTTGAGGATGGTTTATCTGGATTCCAATTCAGACAGTGCAATAAATCGTAGCTGTTTGTTACTTCTCCTGAAGGGTAATTAAGCCACCTGACGGTCGCTGTAATACCGACGTATGATTATGATTCTTGAAATGGTTGAAATGTTCAATTTCTTTGAAAATCAAGCCTGTGAATTTGATCTGTTTCCGAGAGTATATTGCTTTTCAGACTTTTCCCTCCCTCCTCCCTTATACAGCAGGCACTTTTCAGAACTATGATTTATTGTTTTCCTTGTTAGATCTAACTAATATCTGTGATCATCCTGCTCCTGTTACGAATTTCCAGTGGAAAGCTCTACTAATTTCAGCTCTGCTTAAATCTGTATGCTAGAACTGCTGCAGTGATAAAGATGTCTTTCAAAAGCATTTTTCGCGAGCTCAGGGAGATGAAAGATGGGCTTGGTAATGTATCAAGGAGACGTTCAGACAGGAAACATGGGTCTCGCCCAGGAAGAGCACATATTGCTCCGGAAGGCATTGTTTTACCATGTGATTTGGTTGAGCAAGGACAGTGGGGTAACTTGCTCCCTGAGTTGCTTTGCGATATAATTCAGAGAGTGGAAGCCAGTGAAACCTCATGGCCTGCTAGGAGATATGTTGTTGCTTGTGCATCAGTTTGTAGATCTTGGAGGGAGATCACCAAGCAGACAGTAATGACTCCAGAGCAGTGTGGGTTGCTAACCTTCCCTATCTCTCTGAAACAGGTAGGTTTATGCTCTCATCATATTCACTTGGTTATTTGTTATCTAGCAAGTAAGTTTCTCTTATTTGTTTTTCATTAGCCTGGACCGAGAGATTCTCCCATTCAGTGCTTCATTAGGAGAGAAAGGGCAACTGCGACTTACCGGCTTTATCTCGGTCTGAGTCCTGGTAATGATTGCTATCCTATAAAAGTTTACTCTTAGTGGATTTGAGTAGTGTTGAGGTACTGAAATTTTTATTTGCAGGGCATTTTGTCTCAAAGATTATGCATGCTTACTTGCTCTTACTTTTGCATGATGTTACAGATTTTGAATTGAAAGAAACAAAGCAATACCATTCTGTTCTAACCCTTTTCCCTCTTTTCCTGTTGTCACTTTTTTTTTTTATAAATTCTGCTGGGCTTTTAACTGCTTAGTTAAATTCTGCTGCACTTTGTACTTTAAGGTACTCAGTTGATCTGTGCTGACAATATGTTCAGGAATTATTCTTTGCAATGATAGTTCATAATACAGCTTATGGCAAATTCAGGATTCACTGATCCGATTTTTTCTTTTTAGAATCATTATTTATCTTTTTAAAAAATAAGAGCATTTCCTCTGTCCTGGACCCCTTTAAATTTTCACCATGATGTTCTACTGACTTTTTTTGTTTAACCGAGTTGCAGCCTTGTCGGGTGATGTGAGTAAACTCATATTGGTAGCGAAAAAGGTTAGAAGGGCTACGGGCACCGACTTCATCATATCATTAGGGGGAGATGATTTCAGTCGGTCAAGCAATATGTATATTGGAAAACTCAGGTACAGCTCTAATATTTTGGATTTCATCTGTTGTATTTCTTTCAAACCATTAATTGATTGGTTATCAATAGGTCTAATTTTTTGGGCACCAAGTTCACCATTCATGACAGTCAACAGCCTATTGATGGTGCAATCTCATCGAGTTTCCAACCATATCGAAAAGGTAGTATGAGGCAGGCAACTCCGAGGGTTCACGAAAGTAATTATACCATTGCTAGCATCTCTTATGAGCTGAACGTACTTCGCACCAGAGGCCCTAGAAGAATGCACTGCACCATGCAGGCTATTCCCAGCTCAGCAATTCAGGATGGGGGCACAGCCCCTACTCCTGTAGAGTTCACAAATAGTGTAAGCCAGCCCCTTAGATCCTTGGCTGAGCCAAAAGGAAAGAAGCCACTTTGTGATACGAGTTCCACATGCCTGATGGAGCATGTTGAATCAGTTCACAGTGCAAGGAGTCCTTTGATTTTGAAGAACAAAGCTCCTAGATGGCATGAGCAGTTGCAGTGTTGGTGCCTAAACTTTAAAGGGCGGGTGACGGTGGCCTCAGTAAAGAACTTCCAGCTGGTGGCAGCGGTTGAACCAAGCCACAACATTCCAGCTGCAGAACAGGAAAAGGTGATTCTGCAATTTGGGAAGATTGGGAAGGACATATTCACCATGGATTATCGCTACCCCCTCTCTGCTTTCCAAGCGTTTGCCATCTGCTTGAGCAGCTTCGACACAAAACCAGCCTGTGAATAACAATCTGCGAAATGGTTGTACATATTCTCGGTTAGAATAATTCAGGGTCTCCCCCTTTTTCAGGTGTTAGCAAGTTTGCTGCTCCGGGTAATTAACAGATGTTATGACAGCATCCTGCCTTAGGTTACTGTAAGTTTAAGAATCTACAATCTCAGGAAAAGGCTGTTCTGCAACGTCCTCGCGTATGTTGGTTTTTCATTTTGCAAGTAAAATTACAAGGCATGTCTTCGTTGAATTCTGTACCAACGCAATATCTGCAACAGACTAGAATATGCCATCCCAAACCGTTGTGTGTCGTGTCGTGTGTGTGTGTGTATTTTTGGTTAATTAGATCCGAAAGAGGATACACTAATTTAACTCGATGTTGAAAATGATCTTGGTAAGGAAAGTTTGATAGTGTAACTAATTTGTCTACTAGTTTGAAGATGATCTTTTCTTATAGAAAAACGGAATTAAAATAATTTTATTTGTCCATTTATTGTAGTAGTAGAGACTTGGCCTAAAGCTATTTTTGGCCCCTAAACTTACATGACCCAGCCACTTAAGCCCCTAAACATGGAATTGGTTGTAGTCAACCCCTGAACTTTGAAACACGGACAGTTTACCCCTTTTAAACCCATGTGCAACGCACGTGTTGTTTTTTATCCCAACACTGTCAAAGCGCCATTTGCTGGTTGAGGATTTTTGCAGGATGGTTGGCTTGTTCGCGCCAAAGAGCGTAATGTGATGAAGTTGTACAGAGAGAAGGAGTGGACAAAGAAAAGAAAAGGACAAGTTTGAATATTGGCAGAAAAGTGGCGGTCCCAGACATAGAAACGTGAAAAGGGAGAAAGATTCCTGGCGATTGCCAATCCAAGAAAAGTAAATAGGTAAAAGATATGATAAAAATTAGTGTATGCATTTTAATTAATGTTTAATTAATGTTTGTTGGAGGAAGAAAAGGAACAAATTGTTTATGTTCGGTTGACTAACATGAGTATTTGAGTAGTTGAGTATTGATGAGGGTTCCTAGAATCGGCCATGCAGAGTCTTTTAACACCATTGTTTTTTGTTGTTTTGCTATTATGGATCCTAATGGTTCATATAAAAAATGATCATCTTGTTCAATTTAATTAATGGTTGTGAGATTAATTTGTGTGCAGATGGATGATATTATTGTGAAAATTTATTATGGTGGTATAATGTTGAGGCAACCAGTTGTGAGATATGTTGGCTATAAGGTATTTGAGAAAAGAATTGATAAAGATTTGGTCACATATTGGGTGTTTGAAGACATATTGAAGGAATTGTGTTAGTCTTAGTAATATTCTATAGAGTTCTTGGACTAACACTTGATGTAGGATTGAAGGAATTATTTAATGATGCAAGTGCTGTAGACATGGTAGGTTGTGCTCTTTTGGGTGGGCACGTGGAGGTTAATGTGGAACATGCTGAGTATGTGAGTTTTATGGGCAGCAGTGACATTTCACATAGCTTTCACCCTAGTTGTATAAATGCTTCTGTTTTTGACAACTTGGCTGAAGCAACACACACACAACAACCATACCTTTGTGATGTTGGTTATGAGGATGAAGTAGACGCATTCCATTATGAAGACTTCAGAGAAAAGTCCAAGGATAGCAACGATGATTCGGAGAATGATGATGAAGACTTGAGAGAAGAATGTGATGGGGAACTTAACAATATTGAGGAGGGCATATTAGGAGGTGAAGATGAGGAAGTAGATGAAGCAATTTAGAAAGTGAAGGAGTTCTGTAATCCTTTTTCCTTTATAAGCAACGATACTTGCTTAGGAGATCAGTTTGAGGATATAGGAAATAGAAGGAAAGAAGAGCTTCACAAAAGATTGAGTGAAATCAATAGTGTTGGTGATGATCTATTTGATCTTGACAACTCTGATGTTGGAAGCTTTAGTTCAGCTAGTGATGAGGATAGGAATAGGACTCAGTCAAGGAAACCCATACAATTCCCTAGATATGTTGAGAATGCAAAGGAAGTGCATTTTGTTTGTAAAACATAGCTTCATTGATAGTAAGTAGTGCAGGAAGGCTTTAACGGAATACAACATAAGTGAGAGACGTGACTTTCAGTATATCAAGAATGAGCCTAGCAGAATAAGGGCAAAGTGTAAGTCAAAAGATTGTCCCTGGTTGTTTTTTGCAAGTGTTGAGAAGTTTGAAAAAAAAGAGCACTTTGTTGTTAAAAAATATATTGAGAGGCATGAGTGTCATAAGGTGTTTAGAGTTTTAAGAGCAAATTGTCCTTGAATTACGAAAACATTTCAGTCTTTAATTGCTGGGCATCCTGGAATAAAAACTGGATTTATATAAGAAACAGTTATAAAGCAATTCCAGCTTGATGTGACAAGAAATCAGTGCAAGCGAGCAAAAAGAAAGGTAAGGCACATGATAGAAAGAGATGTTGGTCATGAGTATGTGAAGCTGCATGACTCTGCAAAAGCTTTATTGTCTGTAAATCCAGGAAGCAACATAGATATTTAGGTTGAGCACAAAGGTCTAGGATGCCCTCCATTTTTCAAACGGTTTTATGTGTGTATTGCTGTATTAAGAAAAGGTTTCCTAGAAGGTTGTAGGAAATTCATAGGCTTGGATGGAAGCTTTTTGAAAAGGCTTGTAAAAGGACAATTACTGACGGCTGTCGAAAAAGATGCAAATAATTAGATGTTTCCCTTAGCGTGTGCTGTTGTTGAGGTTGAGTGTATATCATCTTGGAAATGGTTCCTAGAACATTTGAAGGTTGACATACAAACAATGGATGGTTCAGGTTGGTGTTTCATGTCGGATCAGCAAAAGGTATACTTCTTTAACATGTATTTATGTCTTGTTAATTCATGTTTCTTGAAGGTTTTTTTTTGTTAAGTGGATTTGACATGCATTAATTTTTTTTGTTAGTGCAATGTGTATTGTTTTGTTGTTGTCAGTTTTTTTTTCATTTTTGGCTTCAAATTACAGGGCCTGATTAATGCAGTTGAGAGCGTCTTCCCAAGGGCTGAACACATATTATGTGCTAGGCATATACATATCAACTGGTATTTAAAATACAGGGGTGAGGCATTGAAAGAAAGTTCTTATGCAGTGGCGAAAACGCCAAATGTGCATGCATTTCAGAAATGGCTAGATGACTTAGAAAGATTGAAGGCTGTCGCTAAAGCAGATGTAATGCGAGTTGACACGAGGAGTTGGTGTAGAGCATATTATTTACCAGGCATCAAGTGTGATTTTGTTGACAATAACAGCTATGAAGCATTCAACTTCATTCTAGTTGGGTCGAGGAGCAAGCCAATTATCACAATGCTAGGGGAGATGAAGGAATTCGTGATGGAGAGGACCATACAAAAAAGGAAGTTTGCTACAAAATGGACAGAGGAATATGGTGATAAAATAATGAAGATTTTATATGAAAATATTGTTGAGAGCTACAAGTGGAAGGTAAAATGGAATGGGGAAGATGGAAATGAGGTTAGGTTAAGAATGACGCAATATGTTATTCATCTAAATAAGAAATTTTGCAATTGTAATAGCTGGCAATTGTCAGGAATACCTTGCCCATATGCCATTAGAGCCATACTGTACAATAGAGATGATCCTAAGAATTATCTTGACAGGATAGACAAGAAGGATATGTTCTTGAACGCTTATAGGTACGCAGTTGGTCCAATGCCAAGAGAGGAATTTTGGGAGGATAGTGGACTAGGTCAATTGTTGCCCCTTCTTAATAGGCCAATGCCAAGTAAACCACAAAAGAAGAGAAAGAAATCAAGGAATGAGCCTATGAAAAGTAGGGTGAAGCTATCTTGCCATGGAAAAGTCATGCATTGCTTAATATGCAAGGAAGCTAGGCATACAAAAAAATCATGCTTGGTACAGGTAATGTTATTTAAAGGTTTAGATTTCAGGAAATCTTATTGAGTATGTTTAATGTGGTTGCAAATTTATGATATGTTATTATGTGTTTCAGACCTAAGGAAGTGTAAATCTCCCTCAAAGTTTTTCCACCACACAAAGAACTGTCTCTAGATCAACTGTTGGTCATCTGTCAAGCAATGTAACTACACCGACATCACACGGTTCAGCTTTAAAAAGGAAGCATTTTAAGGGACCTGGTGTATATCAAAGCCCATACACATCAGAAACTGTCCTAAATTTAATATTTTTTTCTATTATTGAAATGTAATTTGTGTGCCTACTTGTTTCGGTCAATAGTTTGCTTCAACTTACACAACATTTGTTTCATTTGTCAACCGGGCTTGCAAGATGAGATCATGTTTTCAAATGGAAGGGTTTTCAGGCCAACTGGTTAAGTTCACAAGCCACCAAGTGGAAGGGTTGCTTGAAATTGAGTTCACAAGCCACTGGCTATGTTGTTGAGTTTCTGTTATAGATTATGAAATTGATGTGTTCTGTTATGTTTCTATTCTGAAATCCCTACTGGGTTATGTTTTGTTATGCTTCTTTTATGTTACAGATTATGAACTGGTTATGTTTTGCTATGTGGAAAATTCATGACATCAGGTTTGCAAAGAAAAATCTGCTATTAAACTATTATACAAGTTCTTAGGCAATTTGAATTTTGCCTTGTTATTGTATAAATTACTGGAGAAAAAGCTGCCTCAAACACATGTTTAAGTTCACTTCTTTACTGCCTTTGCCTGTTTCCTAAAGTCGTTCACAAGTTGTAACTTCTCCAATAATAATCTCATCTACTTTAAACAACCATTGCACAAGTTCTATACTTGAATTTGCACAAGTTTGAGGGTAATAAACCAATAAAAAGATAAGAATTTGTACATCAAAAAACTTGATCATTCATTTCAAATTGTCATACCAATTACATCCACAAAAAAATGGGCACATTAGATGTGCCCACAAAAGATACAAAATGAGAACATTTCTTCATTACTAAGCCGCCATGTTTCTACATACACATCCAACAAAACATGCCAACAACAAATATAACACCTACACATAAACAACAAACAAAAATTATAAGTACTTTTATTTTAGAAAGCTTCTGTAGCAGCATTTCCATTTGCTGCATTTGGAACTCATCATGCTTTTCATGTGCTACTTCCTTCACGGACAAAAGTTCTGAAATTTGCACTTTTAATACCTGAACTTCATGTTCTAATCTCTTTTCCTTTTTTCGAGACTCAGCAATCATTGTCTTGGCTCGCTTTGGAAATTCATCATCCATCCACGCAAAAAATTTACAGTCCTTTTGCGTCTACAAAAAAAAAATGCATGCATTATATACCAGTCCAACAATCCAACTTTAGTTTCAAACAATAGCAAAGTCCAACAATTCCAACTCAACCAATACCCAACATTCATCGAACAATTATCTAATAACAGAATAATGTAATATGTAGACCAATAGAAGCTACAATATGCAAGAGTGATATAGCATATCAAAGTGGTGTAACAAAAAGTAATTGTTGACTTGAACTTACTGTTAGATCTTTCGCTCTGCCACCAACTAATTTTTTCTGGCCACTGATGGTGCAGCCATTGCACACCAAGAACATAAAGGCATGATTTCATAGAATTGAAAGATGCAATGGATTATAACAGAAGACAACGTTGAATATTTACCACTTTACCTCTCAGTTCATATAATAAAAGATTTACCATAAAAGCATAAAAGTCTTATATTTGAAAACATTGAAGATTTGTCAAATTAATTCTAGCAAGACAATCATCTGAACAAAAGAGAAAGTAAAAATGGTATCCAAAACTTCCAAACCTAGCATTACTATTAAAGCACCAAGTGGTATAGGTTTCTAAAATTTTTACCAGGTGTGTGTGTGTGTCGGTGCGCATACCATTTACATGTTTCCAATTGACTTATATTCTCTGAGACTAACTCAAAGTGTTTCTAGATGACCTGTTTCTAGATAATGTATATTTTCATGTGCTTTAACCCAAATAAGCTTTACATCTATGTGCTAATATATTCTGGTTGTTACTTACGCTTCACTAATGCAATCATCAGTAACTCTTAACATATCACACTTACCCCATAATAACGACATCTATAGAATCTTTTCATGTAATTTTCATTGTCTCGCCGAGTTGTCCCCCCAATTTGCCCGAATTCCATGTTTGCAGTTTGGGATGCCACCATCATCAAACCTCACCTCTGATGACGCTGAAGAATACTATATCAACATTGAAGAACAGGCCTTAAGATCGCACAAACCTTCAACCAGCTTTTGCTAACATATTCAATTTCACCCAAAAACCCTAGCTCTGCCACATGGCCTGAAAAGGTAAAATGTAAAACATTAAAAAATCCAATAGTGTAGTTTATTTAGGATATTTTCATTTATTATACTTGAAATTTCTCTTTGGTAAAAGGCATTTCTCTGAACCTAGAAATAATATTGATCACTAAAAAGGTTACTTGTTGATGCGATACCGAACGAAATCATATTGAGTCAAATATTCAATGTAAACAAGAATAAATTTGATATAATAACTCAAAAGGGTAAAATCCACGGTGGGTCATTTAATTTATTTTTGTGTCATAATTGGGTAACTTACCTTAAAATTGTCTTAACAAGCTACGATTCTTCTTATTGCATGTCCCATTTAGGTATTTTTCGTTAAATTTTTCATTAGATTGGATGAAAAACGTTGACATGATATAAAATAACCATAAAATAAACTTAAAATTACAACTTTAGTTATCAAGTTTTTCCAATTACTAATTCTAACCCTTAAACTTCAACCAAACTCAATTTTGTTCTCCCTCACCTGATCCAGCCTTTTAAAACCTTAATCTCATCTTTGCCGCCGCCATTTAGAAACTACTAGCCTAGCTGTTGTCGTCAATCACCTTCTAGCTATTAGTCCGACTGCCATGATCATTGCTGCCCTCCAGATTTTGCCGTACATCACTAATTTTTAAAGAAGATAATTACTGTCAATCATCATTGCTCAAGGAGAAGTGATTCCAACGATATCAGTTGTAGATTTGAAGGATAAAGAGGTAAAAACTTATGTCGGCAACGAAGAAGCAAAGACGTTTCACCCTGAATTTTCTTCTATGAACAAATCTTTGATGTCTCTAATTTCTTCATTGATTTATTCTCCACTGAACGTATCTTTGAAGCAGCAAAAATTACAATAAGCCTAGAAGTAAGAGGTCATCGGCGAAAGTGCAGAAGTAACCAATCAGCTTGGATGACGTGAATCTGATGGAGTTGGGGTGAAAAATTGAGGTAGATTTTTGATCATGTTCGGAGGAATTTTTTCGGGTTGGGGAAGATCAGAGAAACAAAATTCTTCAATTACATGTTTTACCTTTCAAGTTTTGGTCTCTTTGAGATCCCCTTATTTCTTCTTTGACTCTTTGTTGCCGTCGATTACTTGTTGTCTTTGTTTTTTACCTAGTTCATCTCACAGCCAGCAGGGCCCTATTCCTGGTTAGATTTAGCTGTGATGATGAAGTTTTCTGCAAAGCTGACACTGATAAAAGGGTTGGTTGAGTAAACCTATCTCTGTTTTTTTACAGAGTGCAAATTTACCACTAAATTATTGACTATAGAGCGATTTTACTATCAAACTTTTTTTCTTTTCAAATTTATTATCTATTTTTTTTTTTTGGAGCAAATTTGTTATTGTCCATCCAAAAACACCACAATGGCTAATAGAAGATGTGATGTGGCAAATGCAATGCCGAGTTTGGAGGAGTGATGTGGCAAAGAAATTGAAAAAAGTGTAAATTTACCACTATCATTTTGGTCATGGTGCGATTTTGTCATTGATATTTTACTCATTGCAAATTTGTTATCAATATTTTATGTTGAGAGTAAATTTAGAAATCAAAGGTTTAGAAAGAATAAGTTGAGGATTAGGGATATAGGTATCCTACAAAGTCTAAATAAGCATTTTGTTTTATGAATTGAAAGGAAATTAGTGACCAGAGATGAGTTCACAAGAAATTTGTAGAAATTCATACAAAAAAAAAAATGCAACTCCCACCCACTTTAAGTCAATCATCCAATTTAGAAGCCTTGATTTTCGTTTGTGAGATGTTAGAAGTATAAACATTATCCAACTTGAGAGTTAGTAACTTATACATATCATTATCCATGTCTCTACATTCATGCTGGTTATAGCCGATTTGAGCAAGAGAAACCGAATACCGCCTTTATAGGGAAATGCCAAAAAGGAAGCAATGCGAGCAAGGATATTCAATGCATAAAATTGCTCCAAAGTAATACTTCAATGGTAAAAATGCTCTAAAGTAATACTTTAGTGGTAAAATTGCTTCAATAGAAAACATGAATGATAAATTTAAGGTGAAAAAAGTTTTCTTTACCACATTACTCCTCCAACTCAACATTGTCTTTGCCATGACACACTTTCCGTTAGCCATGGTGGCCCATTTTTTTATTTTTGCGAACAATGGTAAACTTACTCCAACAAAAAAGATGAATTGTAAATTGAGAGAAAAAAATGTTTGATGACAAAATCGCTCTATAGCCAATAGTTCAATGGTAAATTTATACATTTTTTTTTATTGTTATAGTTTGATTGGGATATCGTTCTCACGAATCTATAGAAAGGTCATTGTAGTAGAAAAAAGAAATGGTTTCACTTGTTATTATTTTTTTGGAATTTTTTGATAAATTATGGAATTAAAGTGAAAATCTAATAGTGTTTTTTCATATTTGTTGTTGAGTTCATTTTTGGGCAACATACTAATTGGAATTAGAAATTAAGAAGTTTAAGATTTAGAATTATTGATAGGAAAAGTTAGAGGGCAATAAGTGTTATTTTATGGTTTATTTTACTATTATTTATGGCACATTAGCGTTTTCCATCCATTTTAATGCTCAAATTGATAGAAAGTAATTGATTGAGACATGCAATAGAAAGAAAGGTACAGTGCTAGGTTAGCATGAAGTTCAGGTATCCATTTAGGACAAGAAAATAAGCTAAGTAACCTCTAGTAGATTTTACCCTAAAAAATCCAAATGTAGAATGAATTCTATAAACTAACATATGAACACTTGATTTGACTAACAACCTATCCAAGTGGATGATGACTCAATTAGACAAAAAAAAATAAAAGGACATCACCACGATTCATTATTTGAAAATGCTACACCCTTCTATTCGTCATCACTTTTCATGCTCCGCTTGATCTACTAACACAAAAGCGGATCACCTGGATATGTTCTTTGTAAAGCATTAAATGACAAGACGATTCTCATATCATTGGTGATAAATGAGTTTTTTGGAAGATAAGGAAACAGTGAAAAAAAAACATGGTACTTAATCAAATGAAATAATGATAATAAATTAACCAACCAAGCTTAGATTGGTACTTAAAATTGACCAGAGGTGCAGAAAAGAGAGAAGGAAGACAATGCAGAAATGAAAGGGGGGAACAACGACTAGGTTTTTTTTTCGGTCACTGCATCGAATTCGAAGCCCCCTTGCTAGTATTGTTTTTTCCAAAACTTTCTTATATGTAATAGTTTTAAGAACTATTTAGTTATGTGTAAAATTCACAATGAGTCATCTAGCTTCTTTTCTTGTCCTAAATGTGTACTTGAATTTCATGTTTTCCTAGCAAGACACCTTTCCTCTTATTGCACATCTTAAGCAGTTAGTTTTCATCACCTTAGCCATTAAATCATATGGAAAATACTCATGTGGCCTAAAAAATATTAAATTAAATAATTAAATAACACTTCTAGCCTTCTAGCTTTTACTATCAATAATTCTAAACATTAAACTTTTAAATTTCTAGTTCTAATCAAAACTTCTATCTTTTTTTCCCTATCTCAACTAGAGGAAAAAAGGTAAATTCTACCGATAGTCTCTTAACTTATTTTTTTAATTAGAACCCTATCATAAGGTTGCCATATTGAAATACCATACCTCAATATGTGCATTCCAATGGAGCTCTTTCCATCAATTATGAAGTTAAATTGGACGAAAGTTATTGATGTGACATTAATTAATATTAAAATAAATATAAAATAACAAGTTTGGTCATCAAATTTTTGCAATCAATAATTCTAAGCCTTCAAAACTTACTAAAAATCAATAGCGAACCAAAAATTTTAAAATTTCTCCTTCCAACCATAAAAACATAAAAAACATCAACCTAAATTACAAAACAATTAACTGGGTTTCTTATAAACACCTAAAACAATTAACTGGGTTCCTTATCAAACCACTTCCATCTGCCGCTGCTTTCCTCGCCAACCGAATTAGTCCACTTTTGTTTATATCCATCAACTCACCTTTAACATCAAATCTAACAGATCTAATTTAATTGAACCATCTAATCTAGCTAACTTCGTCTGTCTCTTTCCTTCCCTCTTTCCATCACAGAATTCGCCATTGAAAAACCTCAAATTCAATCCAACTTGATCAAATTAGAAACCTAAATTTAAAAACCCAATTCTAGAAAACCCTAGTCTTTTCCAGACATGGGTTTGGCCATACAAAAAGAGGCCAGCAACCTTTATCTTTGAGGAACAACCAGGCAGCAACGAGGCCGAAAGCTGCAGGGGTGTAGCAAAAAATTCAACCTAGGGGCGGTGACAGCGACAACGGCTTGGCATGGGACAGGTTATTATCATGCATAAATTTACAATCAATAATAGAAAACACTAAATAATATTATATATAGACACATGAAATTTGAAAGTTTATAATAATTAAGTTTATTTCAAAATTTTATAACTCAAAATTCAATAGACAATTTACATATATAGACACATGGAATTTGAAAATTTACAATAATTAAGTTCAATTGAAAAATTCAATTTAAATTTTGTAGTTTTTTTTAATGATGTAAGTTGAATTTATAGAGTAAAAATTTTTATTTGAATTTTCTATTAATTATAAAAAATTATTATACAAATTAAATTTATTATATAACACTTACCAGATAGTTCAAATTATGATATAAAAAATTGTTATTAGACAAATACTTTGAGTTATGATATTCCATGCAATGGAACCAAAATAAAACATTTTTAATAAATTTAGGACTAAAATGAAATGTTTTTAATACATTTGGAACCAAAACAGAATGTTTAATAGGATAGGGACTAAAATGAAAAATAATTAAAGATTAGGGACTATTACGAATTTACTCAATAAGAAAATGAGTGAGACCTTAAAAGCATAAAATATACTAGAGCCCTTTATTAATTACAAAACTTACAAATAGATATTTAACTTTAATTCTTCTTTAATTTTATCTCATATCCAACAAGCCAATAAGCTGCCCTCTCCCGCCCTAAGAAGCTACGCCCCTATAGATGAGAGGAGCGAAATCGTTCACCCTACCGTTGTCATCCTTGCTTTCCAATCTCCGCTCACTCTTTCGGTATTTCTCCCTCAAGATCTTTGACTAGATTTGGCAACAATATAGGAAAACCTAGGCAGCAATAAAACTTTGGAGGGGTCGACGAGCTGATGGCATTTGGCTCGACGAAGGTTGGCCTCAAAGATGCCGAATTGATAGTCGTGCACCTCCTAGGAGGCATCAATTCTAGTGTCGGATGATTTAGATGATTCAAATCTGTCACTCTATCTCTCCCTGATGATCTCGAGCGGCGACAATGCTATCTCCACATCCACTGCTAACCCTTTGTCCACTTGCCGCCGATTTGCTTGGATTTTCGCCATTGACTTGCTGTATCCCCAAATGTCCTCTCTACCTCCAGAAAATCATTGAGCGTAATTGCGCTAGTGTCCCTATCCCATTATAAGTTCCACCATCTTCGGCACCGTCAACATTGATTCAAGCCGAAAAAGGCCCCTAATGGTGCCCTTTTCCTAGGTTTTCCGATCCCATTTCTCTGCTCATTTCACATTTCTGGGTTTTATTTGGTGTTTTGATGTTCTTGTGTTTAGAAGGAGAAAATAAAACATTTGGGTTCATTCTTGATATTTAGAAAGATTGGAGGGGTTAAAATTGATTGATTGAAAGAGTTTTAAGGACCAAAATTGTTATTTTGCATACATTTTAATATTAATTAATGCCACATCAATAAAATTTTTCTATTTTAGTGGTGAAATGAATGAAAAATACCTAATTAGGATGCACATAATTAGATAGGGTACTTCTATAGGAGAACCTTAAGTTAGAGTATTCATTTAGGATAAAAAGATAATCTAAGGACTAAAGGACCTTTGGTGGATTTTACCCGAAAAAAAACTCAACCCAGCCTGCTGGAATTCCCCCAGCCTTTATTTGTCCCAATTCTCATCCATCTCTGTTAGTTCCAATTCTCATCCAACTCTTTCGCAAATGCCTTTGTCTCTGAATTGGCATCCGATGCCAAATTATTATTCTTGGATTTCGGCAGTGAAATAAAGTTCACATCTCTCTCGTATGGAGCCCAATTTCCTAGGTATTGTTCCACTGTTCTTCACCATTTATTGGGGCTTTTGATGAGAAAAATTGGAACATCAAGAATAAATAGTGCATGGGTCTTCCAATTTTTGGATTTAGGCGACGATGGCAGATTTGGGTGACGGTGGCGGATCTGAAAGTTCTGGTGGTGGCTACGGCTCTGGTGGTGAGAAAAGGACACCCTCAGTACCCATCAAAAAGTCGTCAGAATCTCGCTATCGAGGTCTTCGCCAATGTAGCTCTAGGACACCCATTGCCGCTACTCTTGCTCCGGCTTGACAAGCAACAGCTGGACATGGAGTGGGAGGAGGCTTGGCTGAGGCGTAAGTGAAGCTTTAGCCTCAGTCGCCACCGTAGCAAGAGCATCTTCAACGATGATTTGGATGAGTTGTGCAAATGCATCAACCTGGGATTTGGTTTTGGTCTGAATCGCCTGTTTTGGAATTATCTAATTCTCTTCCAGCTTTTGGGTTTTACTATCATTTGACAGATCGAAAAGATTAGAGAGTTTGCAGGTGAAGGAAGAGTCAAGTCGGTGACCGAGTTCTCCGGTGTGGCAGTTCTCTGGTGAGCTGATTCAGCTCATTGGACTAGTTAGTGGATGAGATTAAGGGTGTCAACATTAGATTTAGAAGTTTAAGGTTTAAAATTATTGATGGGGAAAGTTTGAGAATTCAAGTTGTTATTTTAAATTAATTTTAGTGTTATATAATACCACATCAGCATTTTTCACTCGATTTAATAGTTAAGTTGACGAAAAGCAGTTTATTGGAATATGCAATAAAAGAAAAAGTACTATTATAAAACAACATAAAGTTCATGCACCCATTTAGGATAAGAAAATAAGATAAGTGACTCTTGTGGATTTTGTCTATTCAATCACATTATCTTATACTCTATTTGTTCTAAAATTTTTACTTCATTTAACTTGTTTTTTTAATGTATTTTGACTTAAATTTATTTATATTATTATTTGTTAGAAAAAATAAATATTTAGAAACTAAATATCTTGAGTTATCATTCATGTATAACATTTTTTCATTTATATATTAAAATATTAAAAATAAAAATTATAAATTAATTTTTAAAAATAAATGAAGTAAAAATTTTGGGATGAAATGAGTAATAGAAATAAATTATATTTTCAATCTTCAATTAGTCCTGAACTTTACTCTTCTAAATTTCTTTTTCCTCAGTTTCATCGCTAGTTACCATATGTACCCATCTTAGCGGTAGCCATAGATGCTTTATTATATTCATCTTTGTAACATTTTTTTAATTTTTCTAATTTGCATTGTTGCGCCATATAATTTCCGTGTCTACGCGCTATATCCTCTATTACATCTTAAAATATTAATATTCATAAATTTCTATAACAATTTTTTCACACTTCCAAATTATATTAGGATATAATAAGTTAATCAAGTTTATTCAATTATTTTAGCTAAAATTATACCCAAAAAAATAAAAAAAATAAAAAATAAAAAAAGAGTATGAACCTGCGCAGGGCACAGGCTAAACAAGTAGTAACAACTGTTGTGGAATGATAAATTCGACCGTTAAGCAGAACAATAAGTATGCTTGGCTGTGTTAGTGACTCGGTGTGCAACCTGCTTTTTCCCTGATATTAATCTGCAAAACCGTTCAGGTCCAGCGGAAAAGTGCCGATATTATGAGACGAAATAGAAACAATGCTGAAACAACACGTTCAAACAAAGAGAGCACCTTGTCTCAGGCTAACTTGCCTCCGACCCGTCAAGGCACGTTCTACGACCCAAAATGTATTGGAAACGCCGATGCACCATCTTATTGATGATCTATGGCGCCACTATGTTCCGTTAAGAACTAATGAATGGCCGTCCAAATGTTGGTCTTCTCCTGAGAGGGAGTGATCCTGCCAGAGCACTTTCCAAAATTGCAGGCACCGTAAAGCCTTGGCTCTTCATCATCTTGCAGACCCTTCTGGCATCTTCCACAAATCCACCTGCTTGAAGCCCCTCTACAATCCTCAAAAAGTCATCCTGTCCCAATTCTCCTTTCTTAGCTTCAAGAACCCCAAGACTCTGAAGTGCCTTCTTCTCATTCCCAACCCTTGAGTACATATCGCAGAGGCTCACATGAATCTTAAAGGATGGAGCCTCACCCTGCTCAGCAATTTTGCCCAGCAGCTGCTCCACCTCATCAACCAGCAGCAATTTGCCCAGCCAATCAACAAGAACCGAATAAGTAGCAATTCCAGGTTCAAAGCCATCCTTCTCAAGCTGAAGCAAAAGATCCGAGGCCATGTCTAAGCTGTTGTTCTTCGCGTACGCTGAAATCATGCTACCAGTGCTCCTGTCATTAGGTTTTAATCCATGTTTTATCATGTTGTCAAAATTACGTCGAGTGAGATCAGCATCCCCAGCTCGGCTAGAGGCCTCAAGAAGCAATGTACATGACTCCAGAGTTGGCTGGAAGCCTGCACACTGCATGGAGGTAAAAATGCTTCCAGCTCCTCTGACATCACCATGTTGGGCAAATGCCCCAAGCAAAGCAATGTAAGTATCCAGCGGGAGCTTCATGCCTTTGTCTTCTGTGTCTGATATCAAACTCTCACATAATACAGGACTGCCAGCATTCACATATGCCATAATCATAGAGTTGTACACCTTCATGTCTGGTTGGAAGCCATACCTCTTCAACTCTTTAAATGACTCCTCAGCACACTTAAGATTACCTGCCTTGGAGAACATATGAACAAGGGCGCTGTGAGTCAAAATATCAGGCTTCATACCACTTTCACCTATTTTCTTGTGGATCCTCTCAGCATCTTCTATTCGGTTCTCTTTAGCATGGGCGTCGATAAGCTTTGTATAGTCACGAATATTTGCTTCAAAGGATTTCTCACCCAACACAAGCTCTGCTATCTGCAATAAAGAAAATTTCAAAGTCCGCGTCATTGACATTTAGAATTTCTCGCTCAAATTCCTCACATTCATTTATTAAACCATGGATACAATTATCTTCTTACAAACTCTAAAACTAGCTTGTCTACTCAAGAATAATAACAAGGAAATATACAGGAAAAAAAATACATATTTGGAAGGTGAGAAATGGGCAAACTTTACACAAGAAGTTGTAGCTATACAATCTAAGTGGATAACAGTTTCTGCAATGGAATGTCCAAAGACGAAAAAGGATGAATGATGACTTGAAAGATCAACAGGAAACCAACTCATAATGTTTGACACTTCTTAACTTTTTGAAGTGCGTTTGACTAAATTATTCTCACATTGGTTATTGTTAAAAGGATGCTTGGAAAATACAATTAGAAGACCGAGGTTTCATCTGACATCAGCATATAAATGTATACATACATATATGTATGTGTTACAACAAGAAATATTGAGTCAATTCGATTTTTAAAAGTAAAAGAGCGCCAAACTTTATGGGACAGAGGTAGTTATAGATATAAACAAATCATGCCATAGATTCAATCACTCTCACAAACTAAAATCGCTGTGATAGTGTAAAAATCATGTCATATGAACAGAAATAAACCTTTACCTTCAAGTACAAACCCTTATTGTGTTGTTCCAATCTATCTAGCAAACTGATCCAGTCAACTCGACTAGGTTCTAAAAGTTGAATCCACTCAGCCAAGAGTGAAGAAGGGTCATCTGATTCTTCCACTGAAAGGATTTTCTCCAAAACCAATTTGCATTTCCCTGTAACTGGCTTTGGTTCCTTGGGCCAAATCATTTCCCCTGACTCATTCACCTTTTGAAACACCTTAGCCCACTTGGGATCTGATAAATCTAGTCCATAAATCTTGTACATAATCTTTCCCTTCCTCTTTGGAAGACTTCCAACCTTTCGTTTGTCCTCTGCTGCAACAGCATGACCAGTCTCTTCCTTTACCTCCTTCCCACCAGTAGCCCCTTTCTCTGCTGCTGCTTCTTCTTCCCTCAGGCGTTCCAGACTCTTGTAAAATTCGCTCTCCTCCATTTTCTCTCGAGCCCATTTGAACCTAAGCTTCCTCAACAAGTCCCCACGAATACCAACCTCACCAGCAAATCGACACATCTCTTTCACCTCCTCATTCTGCAGGAATTGCTTCATCTTCTCCTTCTTCCTCTCCTTATTCATATCCTCCAACACCATATTACTCACTTCCCACACCGTCTTCCACAAATCCTCGCTAAATTCCAGCGTCGGGGCTTCCGCCGAAGGGCCAAGCATCTGCTCAACTCCACCCTTTTCGATCTCATCGACTACCTTCCCAACAATAACCAAAAGCATTCCATCGACAGTCTCTTTATCGCAATTCGGATACGCTTCAGATATCTTCCTCCTCATCATCCAGACAAACCGGGACAGAAACTCGTTCATGGTAGAATCTTCCTCAACGTCGTTGGACTCGAGTTTCGACTCGATGCTAACGTGGCCTAGTCTAGATGCTACAGTCGAGTGAAAGTATCTACGAAGCGGGGAAAGGGGTTTAGGGTTCTGAAGCGGAAGTGAGGCGTTACCGGAGAAGGTAGAAGAAGAAACCGTAGCTGCAACGGGAGAAAAATCTCTGCAATGATTGGAGTTTGGAGAAAGGAATCTTGCCTTGATTCTGCCAAGGGCTTGCCTCGACATGAATCGCTTCATTTTGACTTGAAATTCTCTTCTTAGCCAATAAGTTGGGAGCTCTCCTGAGACAAGGAAATCGAGACAAAGCGGGGCAATCAGCTAGCAGTTCATGCTGAACAGATGTGATTTGTGCGCACCACGAAGGGAAGGAAGATGAAGGAGAAGTAAGTTCCTGGGGCCTGGCGGCTCAACTCCGACGGGATGCTTCCAGCTCGTGTAAGTTGGGTTTTAGCCCATCCCGTGCCTCATCAAACCAGGGTTTTACATCCCTTGCCCCCGAAAGGAAAAAGGGTAAACAAAATTTCGAGTTGGAACTTGTAAGTTTGTGACGGAGCCCCAGGTGGGCGTGGGCCGGCGTGGTCACGAGTTCATAAAATTCTTATGATATTATACAATTTTTTAAGATATTATTAAACATTTATTTTTTTTCATTTTTTAGGCATATAAAAGTTTGTAAATTTTGGATAACTTTATAAAAATTTTATTTTGAATGAATTATTACACCTGGATGATATTAACTTTATAATAAAATAATTGATTCTGAATAAAAAAGATGTAAAAAATAAAAATAAGTCATTTAAATTAAATTGATTTAAGTTAAAATAAATTGGGTGTTAGGTTTTTTAGAATTTTTACCAAGGTCAAAATAGATACTATTAACTGGGAAAATCCCATATGACCGTGAAAATGGGTTAGTGAAGGCTTTATATAGTGATGACTAATGAAGTCTTTCCACTCATTACAATTTGATTTGAGTTTGATGCTTTAATATATTATCAAAGCTCTAGGTTTGCTGTTGCCCCAACTATTGTCAAAATATCCCATGTTATATAGCCGAACCAGCGTATATGTGAGGGGGCATGTGTGTTAACTGACCCTTTTCCCTATCTTGAGAGCCAAATCTATATATTCTCTCCGTCCCAATTTTTTTGTATTATTCACTTTTCAACAATTAATCTATAATTTGTTATTTTCATTATTTTTGTATATAAATAAAAAAAACCTTTATATATAAATTATAAATCAAGACCTATAGTTTCTACATATACTTTTTAAATATTTTTTTAACAAATAATAATATAAATCAATTCAAATCAAACTATTTCAAAAAGTCAAATGAAGCAAATATAATGGAACAGAAGAAGTATGATTTATGGGGGTCAATGGACTTTTTTTAAAAAAAATTATTAAAAAATTATACATAATTTGGTAATTAGACCATTCTTAGATTTTCTAGTAGACCCCTAAACTTATATCTATTTGAATAAAAAGTAGGTCTCATCTATCTCAGAAAATATAAAAAGTAGGTCTTCGTCTTCTTTGTACAGATAATCTTTTATTGGAAAAAGTCCTATTTTGACCCCTTCACTTTCATATTTCTTCCCATCTTGACATTGAACTTTTTTCATTCCTTACTTTTCTATTCATTTATGGGAAAAGTTAAACACAATATAAAGTTAAGGGGTTAAGTAAGTATAAATATACAAGTTCATGGGCTATTAGAGCACTTTTGACTTTAAATTTCATATTCTTCTGAGAAGGCTTTTGAACTATATATTTGAATATTTTAATCTTTAGATTTTATTATATACCCAAAATACACTATACTCATGTATGTGTTGTTAAAATTAAAAAATTGTATACTACATGTATGTGGAGACCCTTTTAAAAAAATTCTGTATCTGCTACTGCCTATACCCTATACGTACTCCCCAGCTGATGATAGATAAATGTTACTCTCATTGAGAAGGTATGCTTGGCCTTGGGTGCCGATACTGGAACTTGTAATTTATGAGTTTTTATAATACATGAAATCCTGTCCTACATGGAACTTATAATTTATAAGCTCTGGCTTAAGATGCCCGAGTTAATGTTTTAAACCGCCAGCCCCAAAAGTTTATCTATCAGCAATTTTTTATCCAATTTCTAATGTGAATAAACGTCTCCTTCCATCCCACAATTCTTAATATTGGTTGGAACATAAAAATTAGAGTGTGTGAATTTTTATTTTTTATTTTTCCTTTTGATGGTAAGAACAAATAACTATACAAGAATAATCCTATACCAGGGAATCAAAGAGAAAACTTGAACTAGTTCAACATAATTATAGTCCTCCAAGAAGAAGATTTGTCATACTTAAATTTAATTTTCAACATATCAAGTATTTCTCTTCTGCCAAATATGATAAATGGTAGCCACAGAAGTGGTCGATCCATTTATTTGAGAAAGACTTATTTTCCCTTTAATTTCATGAAAAAACCAGCAGACCTCCTCTCAAAAAAGCAATGGTACTATTGGTAGATGCTGAATCCTATCCTGAGCCATCGCAAGTTTTGATTCCAGACCATCGGTGAGAAGTTGTAGTTAAAGAACAGATATCAGAGTAATAATTGGAGCCCTTTATGCCCCATATGGAATTCATCTTGTCCTGAGTGGTGGGGCCACCTATTTGCGCCAGCCATGCTATTACATTATGTTTAAGTTCTGAGCATATTGAACTCCAAACAAATTTGGACAAGCTAGCTAGCTAGGTTACTAATACTATCCCAATATCCCTCTTCATTCCCGGTTTGATGATATGTATATATGTATATATATAGCTCCTTCCTTGATCACCTTAATTGCTTCATCTCTTGTCAGCCTGATTATGGAGGTCTGAAAGAAGCATCATAATAAGCAAGTAGTTCCTTGTCTTCACATCCAAATATTCAAACCACCTTCTTCTTTCGGACTTGTAACTTTTTCCCATGCCACAAGAGCTGCAGGTCTACAAGAGCTCGCTCTTTGTTCTCCTTAATAAAGAACGTAATTGGTTCCACTAAAAATTTTCCTTGTGAAAATGTCAGTACTAAAATTTCACTTTTCAATCTTAGAAACTTATTTGAAATTTTATCATAGCGTAAGAGTCATTTTTCAAAATTTTCAAAAAAAAGGACAAAAATAAAATTTTTTAGAAAATGTTGAGACCAAATTACAAGTTCTTAAAATTAGAAACTATATTATATTTTAAAGTAAATGATGAAATGAGGATAATATGGCAAAAAAATAAAACGTCACAATAATTCCAGAATTACTGCCAATAGTAATTGTTTGTAAGAAAATTTGTACGAGCCAAATTAACTATTTATCAATGTTAGAAGTAGGGGCGGAAACAAGTCGAATATCTTATTGAATAGTTTAAGCTCAAATTTTATTTTTTTTTTAATTATTAAGCTCAGCATAACAAGCATTGGGTTGAGTTTTAAGCTGCACTTTCAATTCAGACTTTTAACGACTCAAGTTTCGAGCTTGATGTTGTTCGGCTCAAACTCTTATCAAGCCTAGCAAGTTTAATATTTTTAATATAGAAATTAATTTTATTTTTAACATAAACCATAAATTCTAATTTATATTCTTCAAAACGAGTTCAAACCTTAATTCGATTTAAAATCAAACTCTAATCTTGAATTGAGCTTCAATCAAGTTTGGAGCTTATCGAGCCATTGAACTGAGCCCAAACCTTTTAGAGCGATCTTTGAGCTCCCTTTTCCCAAGCTCATCAACCTCAAGCTCAAGCTTAAGCTAATCCAATTTTTAATGGGTCAAGCTTTGAGTTTGGAATGTTCAAACTTGACTCAGCTGGTTTCAAGCCTAGGTAAAAGTATAGTTCCCTTTTTCAAGAATGGTCTTGTAAAAGACATGTAATTCTTTGGTTATGTAAAATACATGTAACTTTTGCACAACATAATATTTATTTTTTTCTATATGCATACTCCATGTTTTATGTTTTTTTATAGAAAATATTGTCTTTCATACATATTTAGTTATATTTGAGAAATTAAGATGAAAAAATTAAAATAGATATAAAAAAGGCACAAAAAATTTATTTAATGTAATTCATCTTAAAATAACACTCTAACATATATATATATATATATATATAGTGAAAACGGTAATGGTATACGACACAGTATATCATGTGATATTTTTGAGATTTACAGGGTGTAGTATCCCTAATGGTAGTGGTATTTAATATCTTGGTATGTACTTATTAGGACTTTGTTGGGGAAAGAAATAAGTGTTGTTTAATTTCTTTGGATAGTCTGAAAGATTTTCAACCTCTTTCAAGGAAAATTAGCGTTTGAATTATAAAAACACCTTGTAAGTGTTCATTCATTACTTCTTTTTTTATCTTTTGTAATCTGAATTATTAGTGGTAAACGATTTGAAGTTGTTCTATAAAGAAAGGGACTTAAGAGGACTCAAACTCCGCTCTTTACTGAAAAATACATCTCTAACCGATGGAGCTAGTGGTGAGAAACTCATTTATTGTTCTTTGAGATATGCAAGTATTGATTTTATACCTTTCTCAAACACATTTCTATATCATTTAATTTTCAGCAAACTGAATAGAAAAATATAAAACATGGAAGTGTGTAGGATGGGCGCTACGTAATTTACAAGTTATCCGTCAATCATGAATTCAATTAAAGGGAGGTTAAAATAAATCAAACCTTTAACAAGTAGTTTGGATGAGTCCGATTCGTCTGTCTCCCATCTCTCTGTCCCCTCCCTGTCCCACACCCTATTATTGTGCCATCTGTCCCTCTATAACTTCAATCTAATTTTGCTCTTAGATTGTTAAACAGGACTAACAAAACAGAAGGAATCAGAACTTCTGTCAAACATAACAGGTGGCATGACGTTGAGACCGGAAGATGACGCCGACATCCTTGGTGGCCTGGCGCTGAGAATCGTTGAAGTAGGCCGGCAAGGTGATGACGGCGTTCTTTACGGTGGAACCCAGGAAGGCCTCGCCTGTCTTCTTCATCCTCATTAACACCATGGAGGAGATCTCTTCAGCCGTGAACTGCTTCTCCTCGCCTTTGTAGCTGACGAGGATCATCGGCTTGTCGCCGGATCCCAGCGGCACCTTGAACGGCCATAGATTCATATCATTCTGCTCTGAAGCGTCGCTGAACCTCCGGCCGATTAGCCGCTTCACATCTGAAGAAATGTCAGTAACAGCAAGTAAACGATTAAGCGGGCATAATATTCAGTGGAAGCGGGCAGCCCAGTCAAAGACTTCATGGATGTGCGGAGTCGCCAGGTCGGCGGAAGCGGCAATCTAATGTCCGGTGAGTAGAACTTCTGGAGAGGGTATTGGTCTGAGGCGATCAGCGATCAGAATTGTCAGTCAGAGTCTATTTTTGTTTGACGGAAGTTCTGATTCCATCTGTTTTGTTAGTCCCATTTAACAGTTTAATAGTAAAATTAAATTGAAGTTAAAGTGGGACAGATGGCACAATAATAGAGTGTGGGACAGTGAGGGGACAGAGAGATTGGGGACAGATGAATCGGACTCAGTTTGGATTCGCCTTTGATTTGATTTTTATCAAGTTCAGTTTTAGCCGACTTAAGCTTGAAGAAGTTCAAAATATTCTGTCAAGTCAAGTCTTCAAACTCATTCAATTATGGAGCTTCTGATTATTCTTATATAAAATGATTAAACTTACATTTTAAAGTTATATCATAATTATAAGTCCTTATTCATTTTAATTTAAGTTAATTTAATTTAAAAAATTTAGTATTGTTTTTATATTTTTTGTTCAGAATCAATTTCAGCCAATATTATACAAGTGTAAGAATCCATTGAAAAATATAATTTTTATACTATTATTAAATTTTATAAATTTTTTATTTTAATGCTTAAAGAAAGAAAATTTATAAAAATTTAATAAATATTATAAAAATTTATTTTCAAATGAATTATTACACATACATAATATACTTTTAAATAGATTATTGTACCTGCATAATATTGAATTTCAAATGAAATTGGTTCTAGGTAAAAAATATGTAAAAAATAAAAATTGGTCATTGTGGATTTAGTTAACTTAAATTAAAATGAATTGGGTGTAAGTTTTTACCTATCTAAATTTCAAAATTTAGGATTACAGTTAATTTAAAAATTAAAAAAATTTATACAGTTAATTACATTTACGCCTTAAAAATAGGTGAGAATTACACTAACACCCATAAAGTTTCACACTTGTAAATTTCTCTAGCTTACTTAAACAACATCTAAATGATGTAAGTGTACCCCTAAAGTTCCACCTCTTCGCTTATGATGAAATATATGGTTTGCTGCTCGGTGATAGTCGTTCCTTCTCAGTGTGTTACTCTGGCTCACAATGTTGCTGATTTTTGTCATTTCTGATTACAGGAAAAAAAAAAAAAAAGGTAAGATCGGTTCCTTGTTTTGGGGCAGGTACCATTATACTGAGAATTACTTTCACTTAACGCTAAGGTGCGATATGTATGATTCTATCGAACTCCTCAAGTTTCAAAACAGGAAATTTCTCTTGACTACGTTGAACTTGTCCACAGGTTGGTTTCAACCAAAGGTGTATGTAAGAACTAAGAAAATGGTATTAATTAGTGCGGCGAATCAAATTAGTGAGAACAAAACCAAGTTGAAGCCATGTCCTAATTGGTGGGAATGCCGAACATACGTGCTTAAATAATGTTTCCAAATCATTTGTGGAGAAAAACGCCCGATCTACGTTCGGAGTTGAGAAAAGTATGCGCACCCATGCCATTAGGTTGAAAAAAAATACAGTTATACTTTTGGAACATGCCACGCCATTAGCAAAATAACATGCTTTTCCACATTCTGCAACCATATTCTACGAAAATCCTTGATTTAAAGATACCGCACAACTAACGGTGGCCCTTGTGTTTTCAGCTCAAAATAATGGAGCATGCATATATATAGAAAGAGACGGTCGGAAGAGGGGATATTTGGCTTGGTTCTCATTGGAGATGCGAATGGGTGAGGTAGAGATGATAAAATCTAACCTGACCCGATAATCTAGTTTAACTCACTTAAACTTAAATTTAACTTGATTCGATTTGATTAAAAAAGTCAACAATCTAAACTAGAATCCAATTGAAGGGAAATTTGAGAAAACTCGAATAAAAATGACATAAACCCAAAATACCTGAACCTAAATTGACCTGACCCGAACCCGAGATGACTCAATAACTAAATTTGACAATACCCAATTTTAACTTTTATCCTAAATCTTAACTTTCCTATTTCATTATCTTCTATATTTAGTAAGTCTTATATATGAAGGTTTTCATGTTTAGTAACTTCCACTTTTTGAGACTTTTATATTAAGTATGTCCCATATTTTATAAAGGTTACTTTCGTAATTAGTAACTTCTATTTTTTGTATTTCCATATTTAGTAAGTCTTATATTTGGGGAGGAGACTTCTATATTTAGTAGCTCCATTTTTTTAGACATTCGTATTTAGTAGTTCTCATATTTTGAGAGTAGATTTTCATATTTAGTAACTTCCATTTTTTTATGATTTTTATATTTTTCAACTCTCATGTTTGAGGAAAAGACTTTTCTATTTAGTAAGTTTCATATTTGAATTCTTCCAAAACAAGTCACTTTTATATTTAATAAGCTTAATGATCTTGATAGGCAATTGTTAAAATTACAACATTCATCTCTAAACTTTAAAGTATAGTGCAATAAGGTATCTAAATTTTAAAAAATTTCATTGCAATTATCAGTAATAATTACAATATGAGTCCCTGAATTTATGAAATCTTTGCACTTTAACCCAAAATTTTTTAAATTTTACAGTTTAGTCACTAATAGTGAACTTGATTTTCATTTTGTAGTAATTTCAAAGAAAATTCATCGAAACATAAGCATAACAAAATTGTCATAGTGTATGTTTGAGTAATAGCTAAGTGAGGATCTGAATGATCTGTACAATAATAATTGAAGGGTATGCATTTAGAAAAATAATTAAGTATTACCAACAATGTTAAATTACCTAAATATGTACTAAACTATAAAAAGAAGATTTTTATGAATATTTTGATTAAATATATTTAAAAAATTAAATTAAATTAAATCACACAAAAAATTAAATTTTTTATTTAAATTTTAACAAAAATTGAAAAAAAAATGAATCGCTTAAATCATTTTAACTTATACACCAGTAACCCGAGTAAGTACAAAAGTTGACCAGAAACAAGACCTGAAGTTATATGAGATTGAAATTAACCAATCTGACTTTTAGTGAACCTAAACCCAAATAAACCCGGTCCAACACAACCCGAACTTGAAATTGACCCAGACCCCAATGAGCCATCTTGAACTGAATTCATACTAACCCAACTAGATCTAAACCTAAATGACTTGACATAACCTGACCCACCCAATTATCATCCCTAAGTGAGGGTTAAGGTGGCTTTAACTAATCTCAAACCCTTAGGACAAGTAATTAGATTCAGGTGGTATATATTTTGTAGGTAGGCGACTACTATCTATCACCCTATGTAAGACATATGTTAATTTTGTTATATGTTTTTTTTAGATTATTATGTATATTTTAAAAAAATGTGTGTATTTATAATTAATTAATAACTAAAGAAAATCATAAATAAAGTAATATAATACAATTTACATTAAAATTACAATTTTATTTTAAAATAAAATTACATTTTAAATATAAATATCCTAATTTGAGGGATTGTGAATAGCGTTAGATAGTAGCAATTGAACCCGTACTATCTTTTATAACTTTGTGGATAGAGGTAGATATAGGTTTGGGTTGTCGAGTTTAGGGATGCTAGTAGGGGCAGGTAGGGCATTTTCTTTTCATCCTTCATTCTAAGTTTCAATTCCACAGGGTAAAATCCATATTTAGTCCCCTAACTTTAAGGGTTGTCCTAATGTGGTCCCTTATCTCTAAAAGTGGCTATTAAAGTCCCCTAACTCAACTAACGTTTCCTATTTTGGTCCCTACTGTCAGTTTTGCCGTTATGTTGGATGGAAATTGCCTACATGGCACTTACTTTGCCACGTGGCATCCTATGTCATAACAATAAGTGGCTAGAATAAAAAAACAATAAATAATAGGCTAAAATTGATGAAACACATAATTCTAAGGACTTTAAGTGACATTAATCCCTAATTTCTATCTTCCCCAAATCTTCTTGAATTCGAGCTCGCCGTCGCTGACCACCTCCGGCCTACCCGTTGCCATGGCTTAGTATCAGCAGTTGCGGCGCCCATCCCTTTATTACCAAACCTCTGCTTCCAATTCTCTCTTCAAACCCCGAATCGATGATTGTCTGGTGATTTTCTGGTTTCTCTAGCGGCGAATCATGTCTTCCGGATTGGATGACCCAGATGAACTGTCGGTTCGATGATTCCAAAGCTGCAGCCAGCTCCGGGTACTCCTCCACCGTCGGACCCACCTCGCTGCTGAACGCTACGTACAAAACTGACCCACATGGTTTGGAATCCAGCCAATCGATCACTTCGTCTTCGGTGACGTTCGACGGTCGATCACTTCGGAATTCTCGATCGCTAAGCAATGAATCTGTCGATTTCCAGAATTGTTCAAACAAGAAAGGACCTACACCCCAAATGGGTTTCCCTGTCCGACCAGCGATGTACTCCAGAAATGGACGCTCGAGATCGTCGCTCGTGTTGAACATCAGCACCGCCGAATCTTCGACGTCCTCAATCCCCGGCAGCGGTCCCTTCCTGTGAGCCCCAGGAGCATTCGGCAACGGATCATTAGAGGAGAGAGTGAAGAAGTTAAAGACTCCGGCCATGGCAGCGGGTAGGTCGGAGGTGGTCGGCGACGGCGAGCTCGAATCTAAGAAGATTTAGGGAAGATAGAAATTAGGGATTAATGTCACTTAAAGTCCTTAGAATTATGTGTTTCATCAATTTTAGCCTATTATTTATTGTTCTTTTATTCTAGCTACTTATTGTTATGATATAGGATGCCACGTGGCAAAGCAAGTGCCATGTAGGCAATTTCCATCCAACATAACGGCAGAACTGACAGTAGGGACCAAAATAGGACACGTTAGTTGAGTTAGGGGACTTTAATAGCCACTTTTAGAGATAAGGGACCACATTAGGAAAACCCTTAAAGTTAGGGGACTAAATATGGATTTTACCCCAATTCCACACATAGTGTTAAATACCGCGCGGTACTGCAGTATGCCGTTTACCTTAGGTACACAGTATGTGGTATAAATGTATTCGTCTTTTGTCATTTTACCACGTGGTATACTACTGTATTTCACGATATTTCGCATGCCGTTTATTTTTTGTATGCATATTATCAAAAAACTGCAGTATACCGCAAATACCATGTGGTAGGTACCACAGTATTTTATTTTACGTTGCTACTCTTTTTTTTCATTTTACATCAAAATATCATAAATATATAGAACATTAAAACATAAATAATACACATATCATAAAATAAATATTTTAATTTTTTTATTACTTTTCTTAGTTAATATAAAAATTTAATGGATGGTAGCAACTTGATAATTCATCAGCATCGCCCCCAATACTTTTCAATAATCTATTCGGTGGCAAGCATCACATATTTCAGCTACAACATAGCGTTAAACAATATCCCCTAATTGGATTTTTAGTGCATACTACCCCAACTGAATATTACTCTCATTTGTAAATTTTTTTTATTCAAAACCAAAATTTCATAACGTGGGATGAATATGTTGCTTTTGCAGAACAAGCTAGAAAAGAAACATCATACTTTAAGTCACCTATGAACTCAATGTAGTATTAGAAAATGTATTTTTATTATTAAAATATTATTTTTTTCTCTTATATGAATAAAATAGTTTTTTTAGTATTATTTATTTTGCTCTATATGTAATATTTTTTTTATTTTTTTATTAAAAAATATCTTTTATCATATATATTTTATTTATATTTAATAAATTATGATGAAAAAAATTAGAATACATATAAAATGTGTAAAAATAAATTATTTGAACAAATTATATCATCTTAAAATAATATTTTAATATTTATTTTTTTATAAAAATGGTAATAATATGTAACATAATATATCTTAAAAATTCAGAATGTGGCATACCTAGCTGTAATATTATTTAACACCTTGGTTCCACGGTAGTACAGTAGACCTGTTCTTATGCCTGCAAAACCCAAAGTTTCAAGTTTCTCATAGCCCCAGGAGGAGACGGTCTGGTAATAACGAACAATAAACTTACAGGGTATGATTATACAGGGGAAAATTACCGACACCCCTTGAGGTATACTCTAACCTACACTTGTTTCCCCTCTATTTTAGATACCTACACATACCCCATCGAAAGTCAACTCTGTTATTCACCGTTACCAAAGAAAAGTGAAAATACCTAATTTTGCCCTTCTAACCTTCATTCATAGAAACTTATCCCCCAATTTAAGAAAAACAAAATCTAAGAGATCAAAACAAACAGAATTCAAAACCAAATCTAAGAACAAAAATATCAAAAGCCCTAATCAAGCCCAGAAACAATTATTCAAAGAATCAAAAGCCCCAATCGAAGAATCAATGAACTGTTCCCAATCAAAAGCCTCAATTGAAGAATCAAAAGCCCCAACCAAAAAATCAATAGCTCAAATTGAATCTGGACATTCCTTGAATCTGGCGATGATGGTAAGTCAAATCGGAGCAGGTGGGTTCTCTGGGCGACGATCAAGCAATGGG
This sequence comes from Aquilaria sinensis, assembly GCA_005392925.1. Classification (NCBI taxonomy): domain Eukaryota; kingdom Viridiplantae; phylum Streptophyta; class Magnoliopsida; order Malvales; family Thymelaeaceae; genus Aquilaria; species Aquilaria sinensis. The sequence goes on along the minus strand of SMDT01002626.1, from coordinate 114,836 downwards.
GCACTTGTGAGTTGCCGTCGGAGTATATTCAGGGCAGATTCGGAGTTGCCGTCGGAGCAAATTCAAGCAACAACCCAAAAAACTGACCGGAACGAGCGAAGATAAGGCTGGAACTATCGGAAACTGTCTGCAGATAATCACCGATCTGAGAGGATGAGATCGCAAATTAAGGAGGGATGAGATCGCAGCATCCAGAGGATAGATAGAGAACTGCGAAGGTTGCGCTTGGCCTCGTCTTTGGCCGAACGCCTGGGTACTAAGAATCAGAGCACGAATTGGAGCAGCGCCTGGGTTTCGTTCACTCCTCGTCATTTGATTCCGTTGCTCATCTATCCCTCTCATCGATCAACACCATCATTCCTGTTTTTGTGGTGTCGATTGAGAGGAACCGAAAGTTCTATCAAAACATAGAATGAAACAAATAGAAAAACAAATTGTAGAAAATTTGGATTAGAACTGGTGAATTCAGTCACCTAGTAGACGAATATTGACGGTGAAACAGAGATTTTCAGGTTTCAAATGCTGCGTTGAAATTTCAACTACTTCTCGGTTTTCTCCTTTTCCTTTTTTTTTTTTTCAAAATATTCTATGGATGGTTTCCCCGGGAGGAGGAAGGAAGGATAAGCGGAGTAATGCACTGATAACGGAGAAGAATTGCCTGTGCCACTAGCCGTTCACGATCTCCGATGGCGGATAATGGCGACGAGGGTGGAGGCGGAGGCGAAGGGGAAGCATGGAGGGAGACGCAGCTTAGCTTGTTAGATATAGAAGCTGATGGGCAAAATGTATAGGGAAGAAAGCTAGGAGGTCTGAAATAGTTATTTTTTTCTTTTCTTTCATAACCATGGATGACGAAGTTAATTTCCTATGGGGGTTAGTGTAAGTATTTGAAACAGGGGGAACGAGTATAGGTTTGCCTAAACCTCAGGGATCCAGGTAATTTTCCCATTATAGAAAGATCATAAAGATTCTAAACAGACCAAAAACAATATCTGATTGTATGTATTTCGTGAGATTCCTTATACAGTTAGCTTGTCACATCGTAAACTAACTGTTGCTGCCTTTAGCATAAATGTCATCCTCATCCCAAACCAAAGGAAGAGAAGGGCCTAGCAAGCAACTTGGCTAGATGATAACCACCACCATTAGAGTCCAGCCATACACATGCAAGAGGAATTACGAGTACTTTTCAGCAATCTTGATATTCTCTTGTCCAAGATCCCCATGAGCAGTGACTTCAGAATTCTCTCCAATTAATTTCACTTGGCTAGGGTTTAACTTGGTGATAGATTTTCATCTAATTCTTTTCCATTCAGCTATGATTAGAGTAGTACATTATTAGCCTGAAAAAGAAGCAACAAGCAACATGTTCTACTACAAGATTTTGCGAACAATGTTTGATGCGCATAATTTTAATGGCGGATTTATAAGGGTCTTGCAGTTGCAGAGGCCAAGCTTTTTTCCCCTAAAATGATTTAAGTCCTCATTCTAGTCCTCAAAGTTTAACGTAAAATACTATTTGGCCCCCTAATAAGATGCTTAAATTTGCTGGTAAGGGCTATAATTTCAAAAACATTTTATTTTAACCCCTGTGTGCTCTCCCAAATTTCTGGCTGACTCCACCACTGCACTTAACCGGCTGCTTTGAACTCTGTATAGATTCTATTGTTATCGAGCAAAGATCAAACTCGAGAAATCATTATCTAGATCAGTTCTATAAAAGACTAATTTGCTTCATTTTCTAGACTTTGTCAAAAGCTTTCAATTTTCTTGTGAAGAAGTTAGTGAAGTCCTTTTAGAATGTCAAAGTGCGAAAATGAGTCCAAACCATGGAGGAACAAGTGTAATTACCATAACATGTAAAAGTCCAGTGAGTGTGTTATACGAACATGTAACGTCAACACATTAAAATCTTCTGGTTCCCTAATGGCAAATGTAAATTATTCACACATATTAACTTGGGCCAATAGAGAGGACGGGGGAAATAGGGCTGGTTCAAACAGAAGTCTAAGCTAAATGACGGGTATAGAAGCTAGTTCTGTCGACTGGTATGCATTGAATTCTATTTGGTGCCAAGCTGAAATATGGTTGACAAAGAGACTTGAAAAATAATTATGGCTTGGAGATAGATGACGATTTTCGACACATATGCCACCTATAGGTTTTAGAAAAACATGGTAATTAATTGGCTAGTACAATGGTGAATTAATGACTTTTGTGGTTAGGAGGATGGGAAATTTGACAAAGTTCCAGAAGTCATTAATGTAGCATGACTTTCACATAAGTTGGCCAAAAGTTGCATTGTGAAGTTGAAATTGGTTCTTATGTTCACAAGAAGAAATCTATTATATATATATTATATGAAAAAATTTCAAAAACCTCCATTTGGTTTAGCCTAACCTCAGGAGGTAATTTTAAGTTTCCCTATATTATAAAGCAGAAGCTGGGGGTACTTTAGAAATTGTAGACTTAATTGATAAATTAATTAAGTGCCACCTCAAATTTTTATATGAAACTCAAAATTTACCCCTTAATTTGTTGACTTTCCCAATTTACATTTTCACCACAATCAAATTATATCAAGCCTCTGCTCATCTCACCAAATGCTTTGACATTTGCATAATTTGTAATTTAAATTTATTTATCAATAATCTATTATATATATTATAAAGCAAAAGCTGTGGGTGCTTTAGTAATTGCAGACTTAATTGATAGGTTAATTGAGTGCCATTTTAAATTTTTATATGAAATCCCAATTTTACCCCTTAATTTGTTGATTCAATTTTGGTTACTTTCCAAATTCACGTTTTTTACAATAACCAAATTATATCAAGTCTCAGCTCATCTCACCAAATGCATTGATATTTGCATAATTTGTAATTTGACTTTATTTATCAATAAAAAAATAATGCAAGTATTTTTTTTTTTTAAATTGAAGAGGTGAATCGGTAGTGGTGTATTGAAGGAGAAAAGAAAGTAGAGAAGGGTGTTCTGAGAGTTGTAGGGACATTAAATATTTTATTTTTAAACAATAATTAAACTTTTTATTTAATTTAATTTTATTTAATTTAATTTTTAAAGATATAATTATTATTTCTATTTTTTAAAAATCACTTAAAATTTAAGTAAAAAAATTAAATATTATAATAAATTATATTTTTAAGTCAAATTTTTAACACATGGAAAAAAAATATATAACAAAAGATGTGAAATTAAGTGATATTTATATAAAATGTCATTTTAAATGGTTTCTAACTATCTCTACTCATGTTTGAAAATTTTTCATGAAGAAAATCTTGCTATAAAGTCATTTTGTTGTAGTATATCTACGATAGTATGCGTCTAAATTTAAATGAAGATGAGGTTTGGTTCATGACTTTGATTTATATCTATATGTGTAGAATCATCATGAATATGATCGAATAAGATGATATATAAGTATAGCTTTTTTAATGTTGTTCATGTGTTATATGCATTAATATTTTACTAAGAGATTAGATCTTAAAACTCTGAATATCTAATTAAAATATTTATCACTTTTCATATAAGAAAAAAATTAAAATTAACTTTATTTACTTTAATTCAATTCCCATTCATATAAAAGTTTTTTTTAATTTTAATGTTTTTTTAGCAAAAAAAAAATCTGTCCTTAGGACAGGTATAGAACTAGTAAGCGTATAATACTACAAGACAAACACAGGATAGCAACTAAGGAAACAATCACTTTCAGTTGCTAATTACAACTGACTAGAGACTAAATGTGTAAGTTGCAAAAACCTTAATCGCTAGGCGGCAAGCGATTAACTAAAGTGATTGACGAACAACTGAATGATTTAGTTTTCCAATTTTTAAATTACAGCAAAATAGCGACTAAAATGTCTGTCACTACTAGCAGTTAAAGCCTTAGTCATTGGTACTGATTTATTTTTTTTTAAAAAAATTAATTGCTGAGATGTTTAGGTCTGTGTGTGTGTGTGTGTGTGTGTGTGTGTGTGTAAATGAAATGTACTAAATGTGGTAATGAATTGTGATAATAAAAAAGTTCAATTAAAATAAATATAGAATCTAAACATAATATTATTAATTAAAAAATGAGGAGAAAAATGAAGGAGAAATGGGGGAGAAGAAGAAGGATAAGGAGAAATGAGAAATGAGAAATGAGATGCTGGAGCTGAAGGAATGAGAAATTAAGGAGGAATGATAAATGAGGAACAAGGAAGAATGAGAAATGAGGAAGAAGATGTCGAAGTTGAGGAAGAAGAAGATGAAGGAGAAATGAAGAAGGAAGAAGAAGAAGGAGAAATGAAAGAGGAAGAAGAAGAAGGAGAAGTCGGAGTCGAAGTTTTAATTTTTTTAACTACTGAAGCATATTAGCAACTGAATAGCGACAAATTCCAAAAAATAATATAAAATATGCAACTAACTAGTGACTAAAAATTTAAAATTGCTAATTGATTAACAACTAAAAACTAGCGATTGAAATTTTTAGTTGCTAGTCAGTCATAACAATTACATGGCCCACAAGCTAACGACTGATTAGTGACTGAAATTCAGTTGCTAGTTTTAGTTACTCTATCATCGCTTCTTTCTTGTAGTGTGAATTGGTTATGCATAGTGCAAATGAATGAGGGTCAAGTGCGTAAGGCTATATTTGGTAGTAGAGGAAAAAGAGAAAAAAAAAAAAAAGATATTTATTGGAGTGAGGAAATGAGAAGAAATCTAAGAGAAATTTCACATGTAGTTATGAGTGTGAAGAGAGATTGTTGTATTAGTTATTTTGAAATATGGTGGAATAAATATCTTACGTTTGCTTGTATATGCATTTTTTTTTACTGAAACCACTTAAATTGTCTACCTCAATTTCTATTTTTTATTTATTTGTTACACATTTCTTCTGCCCTAGTCATAGTAATCAGTATTAGAGTTACTGGTTCAATCTTGACATGTTTGAACTAAAGATTCCTTTTGAAAAATGTTGCTAAAAAAGCAAAAGATGTATCTTAAAAAATCTTTTACGTGGAGTTCATAATCACTAAAGATGTCAACTACTACAACAAAGTTCTAAATACAAACATTTGATTGGAGTATTGATCACTTTAGTAAATGGAAGAGCTCCATAACTGATCTTTGGGCACAAAATGAAATTGCTGATGTGCTCGAAGAGGAAAAACCATAAAGTGTCACCAATGCCCAACAGAAAGCTCTCTTTTCAATTCGATTTACCCTTGTAGTACAAGTGAAGTATGATGTGTTTGACAAAACTTCACCAACAAAAATGATGGCAAAATTGGAAGCTACATATATGGAAAAGTCTATTACAATTAGGTTGTGCTCGAAGAAACAATATGGGTTGATGATGAAGGATAGAGTTGACCTTAGAAGCCATTTGAAAGATTTTAAAAAGTCGGTTATTCATTTAACTAGCATTAGTGAAAAGATCGAAGAAGAAGATCAAGTTATAACCTTGATAACTTCTTTATCAAGTGCATATGATGTAGTGGTCACTTCATTGATCGCTAGAAAAGCATCTTTAAAGGTTGAATATGTCACTATTGTTATTATAGGGCATGAAAGACTAAAGAAGTTTGAAGGAAAAATTGACAAAAATGATATATTGATGGTTGAAGGAAGAAGTTCTCTCAATAAAGAAGTAATTAGAATCATGGTTAATCAAGTTTCAAACCAAGGAAAGATTGAATTAATATCAAGTGTCATTATTATTGTCAGTAGGGGCACATAAAATATAAGTATAAGAAGATGAAGAAAGATATGGAAAATTTGAAGAAAATGAAATATAGAGGAAAGAACAAAATGAGGGAAAGTATTGTCAACAAGGTAGAAAACAGTAGCGATGATGAGATATTAGTAGTGCAAGAAAAAGCAGGAGAAAATTCAAAATATATTTGGATGTTTGATTTTAACATGTTCTTAATAGGGGGTGTTCATGGTACGGGTTAATGTAGTTGAGGGCCAAACCTGTAATCACACCGTATAGTAAATTATTTTAAAATTTAGAAATCGTAACCATATTGTTTTGTATACAAATTCGAAAAAAACTGCACCACATAAATGCGGTTCGATTGTAGCTTTTTCATATCACAAATCTGTCATACTAAATCAAAATGATTAATATAAGCACTTGACATAAATAACAAAATAAAAATACAATTCAGTCCATAAAACTAAAACACATAAAAAAAATATAAATATCAAATAAGCCAAATTTATCATTCTAAATCCTACACACGAAAGAAGCCTATTGTCTGTTTTCCATCACCAAAACATATAAATAAGAAACTCATTGTCTGCAATATTCCATCACCATAGACCGTCAAAGCAAATGCTCATTTCTCAAACCTCAATGCCTACATAATGATGCCAAAAACATCACCCACAACCAAACATAATAATATCAATTTATCATATTTAAATGAGTTAGGAAAATAAAAGTATAAAAAATATGCTTTTTTACCTAGAAGAGGAAAGTAAGAATAACATTCCAGTTACCATTGGTATTAGGAAGAAGAGAGGACTTAGGTGGTTTTGCATAAAACTTTGTGAAAATGCAAAATAAATTATATCAATAAAATATTCATAAGTATCAATATGGATTCGGCCTTCCTTTAAATATTAGATTTTAATTTTAGGTTTAAGAAGTTAGTTTAAAATGATAAAATTAGAGATCAAAAAGGAGAGAGAATTAGTCAAATGTGTATATAATTTTAATTTATATTGGATTAGGCCTCTCTTATTGAGCCAATGCAGTTTTTATTGGTTATGATATTAAAAAATCGTAACCGCACCATATGATATTTGGTTTTAAAATTTCTAAACCGCATTATAACCAGAACTCTATAAAACCGTATGCTGTAGTTTTGGTGTGAATCGGTTTATGTGGTTTTTTGGGTTGATCGGATTTTATGCACACTCCTAGTTCTCACCGTGTTTGTACAAGGAAAGAATGGTTTAAAATATTTGAGAAGCATGATAAGCCAATTTACTTAACTAATGGCAATGAAGAAAGGATTGAAGGAGTTGATACAATAAAGCTCAAATTACAAGATGAAAGAACGAGAACTCTTGGAAATATGAGGTATGTTCTAAACTGAAAAGTGGAAAACTCGACAAAAGTTCACAAGCCATTAATATGTGCTAACTTTTGCATGAGTTGACCAAAAGTTGCATTTATATAGTTGAAATTAATTTTTGTGTTCATGTCAAGAAATAAGGTATAAAATGGCTTTGAATAATAGGGATCAATGAGACTCAAATGTGTGAGGTTGCATTTGGCAGTAAAGAGATTAGAGAAAATAAGATACTTTATTATAGTGAGAAAATTTATGTGTGTGTGTGAAGATTTGTCAAGTAAGGAGAAATTTGAAAGAAATTTCACATGTAATTATGAGTATGATGAGTGATTGTTGTATCAATTCTCTTGAAACATGGTTGAATAATTCTTTTGCTCTTACCCGTGAATGCAACTCTTTTTACCGAGCCACAATCATATGTCTCAATTTCTCTTTATTTTTTTTTTAAAAAAATTATTTGTTGGACATTTTCACTGCGCCAATCGTAACATTTGACTATACGGTCTCGGCCTTTACATGAAGTCGTACTGCTTATGATGTCCACTGAAATTACCCTTCTAAATGTCCATCTTAACATGTGACGGCCTACTTAGAAATACTGAAGGTGACGACTAGGTGATTTAAAAAGGTTCACCTTAAAGTGAGACTGCCTCCCCGAGCATAATGCTTGTGCTAACTCCTAACATGTGATTAGCCTACTTATAAATTATAATCATTTTTAGGAAATACCATCTTCACCTGATTTGCTAAGTGACTCTGGCCCACTTAAGGCAATGAAAGGTGCTGGCATCATCTATAAAGAATATTAAAGGGACTTAAAAAGGAGGATCAGTTGCCACGTTTCTAATCAAAACGATGTCGTTTTAATGAGTTAAAAAAACATTTGCAATGAGTTTAACTTTGGAACAAGCTATCCAAATCTCCCCATCATCACGCTAAGCCATGAACTTCATATAACTTTCAAATGAGGCACCAAATGTTTCTAGTTGTTTCATTGTCTTGATGTGGCATGTTGCCTTTTCTTTTTATTTTCCTTTTTGCAATGGGCACATGTCATTACAATTTTGATTATAATTACAAGTATTATTATTATTATTATTATTATTATTATTAAGTCATGTGTTTGGAGCGAGCAAAATTAATATATCTTTCACATTTTAAATTAATTAATTAATGTTCAATACTTCATGCTTTTTTAAAATGACAACTAAAAATTTCTATGGATTATTCATATATTTAGGCTAAGAAAAAATGACCATTTATGTAATATAAAATACTTAAACCAAGCTTGCAGTGAAGTGCGGGCACCTCTCTAGCCTTAGGATAAATCCCGACTGAATTCAATTCAATAGTATATCAGTATAAGCCAAATAAGGACAGGAAATTGAGAGTGTGTAACCACAAAAAACGGCATTAGATGTTTTGATAAGCCACAAACTCCTACTAGGCATTTTGGACTACATATCTGTGTGTGTGTGTGTTTTTGTGTACATATAAGCTCATGTCCTCCAGTTCCTCAACAATTCAGGTGACCTGAAACTTGACAATACAAATGTTAGCAATATTATTTGTGATTCTCTGTATTGGTATCTGGTTTACAATGTTTCAGATATAAAAAATCATCAATATCACTTCATGATCAAAGTTTTTGATACCTTGAAGAAGCATCAATTTTTGTTAATCTTCAATTAATTTTGCCGGTTATATAGCAACAAAATTTGCTTTTGCCCCATTTTTCTGGCCAAGAGCACCATCGCATGAGGTCGGACAAACATCACATCGTTGTTACTCCCATTGTTATAACAATTATCACTCCAGGATAATTGTATTATACTCCTTAAGGAGATTATATACTACATCAAGTTGCTAAATTAAAGCAAGCAAATCAATTCATCAACCACATATTTGGGTATCTTACCGTATAGATTTACAGAAGGCAACCAAGGCAATAGAGCATCAATGCCAAAGGGTAGACCCAGACAGTGGATCTAATCATTAGGTATTATTTATTCTCAACGATGTCTGCTGGGCATAGATGAAGGGATGACGCTATGGGTGACAATGGAAAGACTCTTAGAAAAACTCATCCTTTTGAAACCGAATTCTCCGTACTACATTCTAGAAGGATACAATTGAGTAAATTCATGTTGCATGTTGCACCTCTTAAAAATATTCCCTACCAGAGAAACCTCACCATACCTCCTCCTTATAAGAAGCTGACATCGAAATCTCTTGCCATACCAACCTATCTCTCCCATTTCCATCCATCTCTGGGCTCCTCTTTTTAAGCTTCAAAACAATATCCAAGCTAGACCAGATCACAGCCTTCCTGACTTCTGAAACCAACTCACAAACTTGTTTTGTGTTTGTTTCACTATTACTCGTCTTGGACACATGGCATCAAGCTCAACTAACTCCTCCTCTGGTGCTGCCTCGTACTGGACAGCAAAGCAAAACAAACTATTCGAGAAGGCATTAGCCATAAATGACAAGGACACCCCAGACCGCTGGCAAAAGGTGGCAGCTGCTGTGGGTGATAAATCTCCTGATGAAGTACGGAGGCACTATGAAATTTTGGTCAAAGATCTCATGTACATAGAATCTGGCCAAGTTCCTTTGCCTAATTACGGGGGCACTATGAGCAATGGTAGATGAAGTGGCCACCGGCAGAGGTAAGAGTACTTCTAAGTGCTGACCTGTAGTTCCATTTCCATATGTTTCTATTCATAACTCTACCAACGATGTATAAAATGATGCCACAAAAGATGCCTTCACAAAAGTCAGTAGCATAAAATGTATATTTAAGGCTTCTGTAAAATGATTTGGGAGGTGCCCATGACACTGACACCCGATGTCTCCACTGCTCTAGCACTAGTAAGCATGTATTGGCATCATGCTAAAGATCTAAAGCAGCATTAGTAGTGTACGTTTACGTTTTCACTGGTGAAAATGAGTTCACTGATGCATGCTCTATGATATTGCATCCTACACATTTCCCCGAACATGTCATGCACTCTGCCTTTCCCTTCTGGTAGCCGGTAGCTAGACACAAACCAAACAGTACCAATCCCATCCAGCAAAGAGAATTTGTACTTAGCTTCTCTTTTCAATACTCCATCCAACCTCCAGCCGAAAACCCTCAAGAAATCTAAATCCTCTAAATCCTCGTCTCCAGTTTTTAAGCACTTGGGCCTACAAAGAATAAGTAAACTTACATATCTCCTTCCTTTCCTTTGCCTGTAATTGAGGTGTACTAATCCCGAGAGCTATGAAAACGGTTGTGGGTTTAGCTGTATGTTTAGCCAGCATTAAAATTGCCGAAACAATGTTCATAATTAAAAAGTCATGAAGCATTTTCGCTATAGAATCTGGAAACAGTTTCTCTGCTGCGTAACATATTCCTTTTTTCTTCCTCCTGATCTTTCATCTGTTGCAGAAACATCTAACTGTGTCTTTATCCCACTCTTAATGTTTCACACAGGATTGTGAAGTAACTAGAGCTCCAGCTGAGCCAACCCGTTTACATCTCCCAGTGTGAAGATCTGTAAAACAGAACTCTAAGAAGCATATCTATGAACAAGTGGTGGGCATGCATGATTCTACCTACTTTATCCTAGTTTTAACTTTTAAGTGAGTGCTGTAAGGTTTTGGTGAATGAGATTTACACCTTATGCCCATCTAAAGCCCTTAAGCGTCACAGAACCATAATCTGTAAATTCTATTTAAATTAATTTGTCTCATTTCCTTCATCTAATCAACCGAACCAGACGAAAGGGAAACAGAGTGCAAGATAAGAGATTACGGGCTTTAATTTATGAAATGAAGCAATTATCTATCAGATTGTTAGAGGTCGAAGCGCAGAAAAACAGTCTGGGCACAAACTCTGAATCAGAAATAGACAAAACGGAAATTACGTATAGTTAATCTTGTGCCAGAAAAGAAGGGGGGGCGGGGGGCCTATTCTGAGCGGCTGCAAAATAAGCTGACCTCTTTAACTGCGGCGATGAGATGAGATCATGAGATAAGATATGAGTGAGCGAATGAACTGACCGGAAAACGGAGGGGGAATTCTTCTGGCTGGAAAAAAACTCTGTAGCTGTTTGTAGAGACTTAAACAGAGACAGAGGAGGAGAGGAGAATTCTGATGAAAACCGAAGTTTGAGCGGTTCCTTGCTTTGGCCACGGTTCGGAACGGAAGGCGGGAAGATTTTACCGCCCTAAACAAAAAAATGCAGGGCGAAGCGTAACAACAATTGGAGATGCGGGGTATCGATCCCCGTACCTCTCGCATGCTAAGCGAGCGCTCTACCATCTGAGCTACATCCCCTTGGCTTCCGATTGATTAAAGCTAATTTTACTCAACTTTTTAATTTGGCAGGGCAATGTACAGTTTCATTGGAACCGGGGGTATATGCTGCATTTCAACGGTTACGATCGGTACCGGCCAAGTGACTGCCGTTCGCGCTCGTATTAAGATTCCATCTTAATAATAGTTATGGTTTTGATTAATTATAAAAGTTTTAGACTAACTCTTGAAAGTCTTCTTAAATTCATAAATTTATGTAAAGTAAGGTGACAAATATTTTTGGCCCGCCTTTCTTAACACACAGTCAACCTGTTTTTTTTTTTTCGATGACGGAACTGAGAGGAAATTCTCTAAACTATAATAATCATTAATTTACTTTCGTGTGTTGAAAATATTTTGAGGTGATGACATTTAATTAAATAAGACATGTAAAAAAAAAAAGTAATTAAATGAGGACAATCACTAAAGTCGTTATCGCCTAGCATGAGCATCCTACATGTTGGCAGGACAAGTTTATTATATCGATCGTCTTCCGAATTGGTCTTTTATTCTTATAGTCATTAATGCTATTGTGAAATTATCTTGAAAAAAATTAAACATGTGTAACTTGAAATATAGTCTAAAATTTAACTATTAAACCAAAGCTTAAATCCAAAAGTAATAATTAACAACTAAGAAACATCGATGAAAAAAGTATCATAAGTTTTTTATTTTCATTTTTTTCATCAGACACACTAAAAATATATTTTACCTTCGATGAAACGGGCCAAAAAAGAAAAAAAGAAAAACGAGAGATCAAACAAAACTGTAATCAGTTGGAGCCATTCTCGCGCCCTTCCCCTCAGACCACCAAACTAAAACTAACACCAACGAAAATCGCTCAATGAGAAAGACTCGCCTTCCCGATTTGGATCTGACACAAAACGGACCATCCAAAGAAGCTACAAATACCAACTTCCACAATCGACCACACAACCCAATAAGCATTTCTGCTTCAATTCCATTACCAAATAACCCTCACCGCTTTCCCAATAAGACCAAAGTGTCAGTTTGACGAAAAAAGAAAAAAAGTCAAAAAAAATTAAAAAAAAAAAAAAGCCACGAAGATTAACTATGGAGAAATTGGTGGTGTTTTTGGCTTTCACATTTGCTCTGGCCCTGCCGGTCATGGGCCAGCAGCAGGACAACCAGTTCTCTGGATTCTCGCTAGATGACTTCCAGGATCTCATAGGGAATTCGGATCAGGCGAAGCAAGCCGCGGCGAGCCTCGGCGCAGATGCCGGAGTTAATCTCGACGACGCGAAAAAGGCGGCTGCGGACTTCCAGAACCAGGCCGAAGCCCAGGGTATGAGTCTTGAAGATGTCAAGCAGGCCGCGGAGACCTCCTTCCAGGGTGCCTCCGACTCGGGTGGCTCCTCCTGGATGGACTGGGCCAAGGACAAGCTCAAGTAACATTATTATATATTACCATAAAACTGTAGGATTGAAATTTTAACCTTCTCTAGTTTTGTAGCTCATAAAACACTATATGCTATGTTTGTGTGTGTATTTTAGGGGCTTCGGCTTGGTTGATGGCGAGGGACCCTCGGCGGCCCCTGGACAAGCACCCGAATCTGCCCCTGAAACTGGCTCTGCAACCACCACGACCACAGCGACCGGCGGTGGATCTCCTATTGCTGCCTCGCCGACCGATGGTGCCGCAGCGGAAGAGGCCGATTATAAACTCTAAGCTGCTGATGGAGGGTACATGTATATATATGTCCATAATATAGCCACGGAAGAGGGCGTTGTTGAGGATATACAGAAGAGTAGTAGTGTGTGTGTACGCAACATTAATATTATAGGTCAGATCATCCACCCCGGCTGAGCTCGTTGGTCTACGACTACTTTTGGCACTCCATTAGTTAGCTACTTGGACGATGTAGCATAAAAAATACACTACCATAATTTGTAACTCTTTCCCATTTCTTGCGGGAGATTAGCTTAGTTTTTTCTAAGCATTTATTTAATTATACAATAATATATATATCTTAGATCGATGCCTCTTTTGATTAATACAAGCTTTGGTTCCATTTCTAATGTTCTCTCGAGTTTTTCTTTTTTCTTTTTTCCTTTCAAAATACATAGACGTCAATTTCCACATAAATTATAATGTACATAACTAATTCAATTGATGTTTTAATTTTTTTTCCTGTTCAACATAAATTAAGGAATAATGCTATGATAAGAACTTGCTACCCCATCTAGGGATGCGGGAGAAACATAGCCTTGGCCTTTATAAGGGGATCCAGAGGAATGTGGCCAATTAAAGAACCAAATTATGGGGCTGTGAATTAATCTGCAGATCTATCATTGTTCGCCCAAAGTCATGCAAGGCTAATTTGGCACCAATATTAAATCATGGCTGCCTCTTAATTTCCAGGCTAGCAAGGAATTGTTTCTGACGTTATGAATTCTAGAGTGAGAAGCTCTCTTCTCTCTAGATTTTGTGTTTTCAAAATGAGATTTGATGTAAAAATTCAAATTTCAATTGAGAAAATTCTTTTATTATTCTTATCGGATGGGGGGAAATTTGAGAACGTGGTAGAATTGTTGAAAATGGTCATTGATATTAGATTTCAATCAATTTCATGGGGGAAGAAGTTGAGTAGTCTATCTCTGATTGGAAGGAGAGTAGAGAGTGTGTGAGATGCAAGAGGAAGAAGAAAGTTCGGCATTCAGATGGGTGGGATTTGTCAGTAACATTCAAGGAAATTTCCAAAAGGTGATTTCTTGAATTGGCTGAACTAAAAAGATCCAATTGTTCCAGCATCATAATCTTAAAAGGCTTTAAATCATAAGGATGACATCGATTTACGTGATTGTTGGAATTTGCGGTAGACAAGGGATGGTGTGACGGTGGAGGTGATTGTGGGTGCAGGAGAAAGGTTTTCTAGCATCTAAAGGTGATATACTCGGCGACGAGAGTTTCGGCAGCAACGAGGTTTTTGACTTTAGACTTGTCTAGTGTCAGCATTAGGTAGGAGAGTGATTTGGAGAAAGTTTCAGTTTAAGGAGGTGGTTAATCGTCTGGCAGTTGTGAGGTGTGGTGGCAGATAATCACCGGTATCGAAGAAGACGGAAGTGTGACAAGTTGGCAGAGAATCATTTGGAGGGATCGATAATTTATCTTCAAGGAACCTAGGCGAGAGTGCATAGCAGTTCGACGAAGGAGCATCAAAAGTTGATTATGCGGCTGATGCAGCGCTTGTTTCCATTGAAGGTGGAGCATGGCTAAGGGAGGTGATGGTTGGCCTCCCCTCTAGCGGCGGCGGCGTGAACGTGGAAACGTCAAAGATTAAGGTTTCTCCTTTGCCTAATGGAGTGGGCCGGCTTGTTGGGCCTGGAAAAAAAAATGTTCCCCCATTTGAATCATTTGGGTCAAAACTGGTAGCAATGTGCCTCTTTGTTTTAGTGAATGGGTTAATTTTAATAAGGGTGATTTATTCAACCGTGTCATGGATAATTTTGAAAGGGTGGTTTCTTGAGCTAAAAATATTGGAAGTAAAGTATCCAAATTTTCTAATGAGTCATTGGAAAGTTATGAGGAGCTTGCATTGAGGATTTTGGAGAAGTTTAATAAGGTAAAGGATCTAATAAAGGGGATGAAAAAAGGTGAATTTTTGGACAAAGGATTTGGCATTAAAAAATATATTGAAAAGATTATAACAAAATATTAAGTAACTGGAAATGAGCTGTGAAAACCATTAAGTTTTTATTTTCTGCCAAGATAGGAATGCTATAAGGGTTTTAGTCTTTGGTTTTGCGAGTGGGCTTACTATTTGCTTTGGGTTTTTTGTTTTTGGGTTGTGGGTTAAAATTCCTTTTAGTTTCTTGGGGTGCATTGCTTTTGGAAGCCTTTGCTTGAGTTGGACTCTCAAGTTTTTTCAATTATTCGCTAAATTATCTTTTTCTCTAAGGTGATGTTCGTAATTCTTGTTTTCTTCTTTTTATTTAATAAAATCTTTCGTTGTATTAAGCCTAGTCTCATGCACATAATAATCCCGACATTTCTTATCCAAGTTATCTGGAATATAGGATATACTAAGCCCTTTGAAATACTTCATGCATACAACAAATAAAACTGTCATCCTTATGGCTTTGGCCCAATAGCTTAAGCATTAAGGACATTATGAAAAGGTCCAAGGTTAGAACATGACCTCCTTATCCCTTTCCTAAAAAAAGGGTAAAATTCACCATGGGTCACCTAGCTTATTTTTTTGTCTTATCTGGGTACCTTATCTTTATTTTATCCTAGCGAGGTACCTTTCCTCCTATTGCGCATCCTGTTCAACTACTTTCCGTCAAATTGGTTGTTAAATTGGATGGAAAATGATGATGTGGTTTAAATAATACTAAAATCGTTGTAAACTTTTCAAGCCTATGTCTCAAAATTTATTTTCTTGATGCACATAATGATCACAACATTTCTTATCCAAGTTATCTGGAATATAGGATATACTAAGCCCTTTGAAATGCTTTCATACATACAACAAATAAAACTGTCACCCTTATGGCTTTGGCCCAATAGGTTAAGCATTAAGGACATTATGAAGAGGTCCAAGGTTAGAACATGACCTCCTCATCCTTTTCCTAAAAAAATGTCATACAAAGTTGGAATTCCCCTCCCCTTACTTAGAATACTAATACATATACTTGTATGTATATTTCTAAATATAATAAATAAATAAATAAGACTGCCAATTTTTTACGATTGATGGACTGAATCATAGACTTCCACACAAAAAAAAACTGACATAGATCAAACGAAACTAAATTTCATTCGAAAAGGTTCTTCATGCTTAAAGGAAAGAGTCATCTAAAAAGAAAAGAATGCCAACTTTTGTGATACTGACGGAGTAGACTAGTAATTCACTAGTTTCGTCCGACCTGAAATCCATTAATTTGAAAGAGACTCATTGTCTTTTCAGGTAAATACAAGAATTAATTTCACATTTTATTCACATGATTTTAGTACCAGTACGCTCCAATATTGAGTGCAGTAGCGTAAATTATGACAATTTGCATATAATAGATAGAAGGTATGATATAAAGAGCCTGCTTGATGAGTCTATCAGTGAGCCTTCGGCAACCCCATTCTCACTGTCTGCATTCAACGAACAGATTATATAACTCGAGTGAATTGTATCCAATTGAATTTCTTAAGAATTGCAAGCGAAGGATTTGGGGAAGGGAAAACAGGGGCAACCAGAAAAAAAGCTATAAAACTATATATACATAGATGTGATCTTCCAAACCCAAATGAACACCAACTGAAATACATGTATCGCTCATTGTGAGAAAGACTCGGCCTCTCTTTCGGTCTCTAACCCAAAACGGGACAATCTAATGAAGCTATAAATATGTGCCAAGCTCCCCAACCAACCACCCAATAACAGTTTCTTGTTTTCCATTACCCAAAAAAACCCAAAAAAAAACGAAAAAGAAAAAGAAAAACCCGGAAAGAAACATAATGGAGAAGATGGGGATGGTGGTTTTGGCTTTGACATTTGCTCTGGCTCTGCCTGTGATGGGTCAGGAGGAGCAGGGTTTGGGATTATCGCCAGATGAGGAGCAAGCAGCGGAGAACCTGGCCCAACAATATGGATTTTCATGGGAGGAGGTGAAAAATCAGGCGGGCCCCCAGTTCCAGGCCGAATTGGAGGCTCTCAATCTTGAAGATATCAAGCAATTAGCCAGCAAGTTCGGAAAGACTGGCGCTGACGCTGACGCCAACGCGGGTGATGCCTCCTGGAAGGACTGGGCCAGCGATGTGTTGAGGTAATACGGTTAGCGCACAGTAAAGTTGAGGATTTAAATTTGCGGCAGTACATTATCTCTTATCTCTTATCTCTAACTAGAAGAATTAATTAAATACAAGTGTCACTCTTGTGTACGTTTAGGGGCATTAACTTGATTGATAGTGAGTTTGGAGATTATGAACCTGGGGCCCCAGGAGAAGCACCCTCAAGTGCCCCCGCAGCTGGCTCAGAAACCACCAGTGAAGCTCAAACTGCTGCCTGAAATCATCCAGCCACTGAGGATGGCGTGGCTTCATTGAACCCTACATACATGTGCAACGATATAGATTTCATTCATTCAACCCAATTAGTCTAAAGGGGGAGGATGTAATGTAGCATATATTGCTCTCTTTTTTTGGTAAACTCCATATATATCTTCTTATTGAGAAAATTAGTTAAAATTTTCGAATGATTTTATTGGATTATACCATCCCATATATGTATCTTTTGTAGATGGATGCCTCTTCTGATTAATGCAAGATTTGGTTACATTAATTCTACTGCTTTATTTTTATTAAAGCTGGCTAGCATCTAAAACTAGCTTTGCATCTCCACTTCCAGGAAATACCAGACAGGAAAACCAAAGCCAAAGAACTGCCAAGTCTTGTAAATTAAAGAATATGGCCCTGACGAGTAAAATTATCATGGAACCAATAATGAACATACCAATCCCGCGAGGTGAGGGAATATTGCCATCTTGGTGGCTCTCCGGTTATATGCTTAACTAGATTTGATTTAGCTACAGGCAGTTTGACCAAAACCAATGTTACTTATTCACCAAATATAAAAATTAAAAATGAGAGGAATGCCAGCTCCAATAAAAAATCAACCAATTTTTTAAAATAAAATATAAAATAGCTCTATTTTCTATTCCACTCTTTTTTTTTTAATACAAATACAAAATACTGCTTGGAAACCAATATTTCATCTATCTCAAAAACAATTGCAAAAACAAAGTACCATTAAAAATAATGCGTTTGAAAAGGCAAAAAACATACATTTCGAAAAGACATTTGATGCTACATATACAATAGGGTAAATTACAATTTGCTCTCTGAGATTTAGATAAAATTACATTTTACCCCTACTGTTTTAAAAATATATACTTTACCCCTGCCTTTTCAACATAGTCCAACAGTAACTTTTAAAATCTTAATTTTGATTATACAGTAGTCATCTTCAAGTAATTTCAATCTATATGATATTTTCTTTTATAATTGATTGACATTTAAAAAATACCATTTTAAAAATTGAAAGAAATACAGAAAAAAAACTGACAATTTAAAAAATACATTTACTGGAAAAAAAAATACTATGTAGATTAAAATTACTAAAAAATAACTACCTTAATGACTAAATTAAAATTTTGAACGTTGTTGTCAGACTATATTAAACAAACAGAGAGCAAAGTATACATTTATAAAATAGGGAGCAATGTGTAATTTCACCTAACTCTAAGCTTCTGAGGTAACATAACATCTTTAGTCTACAAAATCAATTTACAGTAAAAACCTTAAGAACCACAATTATTTTCGATATTGCTTCCACTTTACCAGCACGTCTCTCATCAAGACGGAATATTATGAATGACCATAACAAATACGCTGGTTTCAATCTACATAGAAAAAAATAAGAATGCCACTTTTTTACGGATCGCGTAGTGAATCAAAAACTTCTACAAAAATCATGAAAGATCAAGGGAAATCCAATGATGCTAAATTTTGTAAGCTGCAATCTGCATATGAAACAGATGGTGCGTCTAAAGAGCCTCCTTGATAAGTCTATCAGTCAGCGCCTTTGGCAACCCCATCACACTGTCAGTTGTCCCAACCTGCATTGCGCAAATAGAAAACAACTTGAAGGAAGTCCAATGAATTTCCTAAGAACTGCAAACAAAGATTTGTAAAAAAAGAAAAAAGAAAAAGAGAAGCACACTAACCACTTGCTTAACATAAGGCAGTATTAGTTGATGTTCAATAATTAAAGCTCCAGCCACCTTCAGCACCATCCCTTCCTCAATCTGAGCAAATACGAGAGCAAGGTGATAAGCTATTGACCAATTACTGATTGAACTCGAAATGACTAATAGTTATTATCTTCTGATTCTTAGCCAGTTGGTTAGGAAATATTTAACCAATTGGTTGGCCTACCCCCCAAGGACATCCAATATTTATAGACAATAACCATCACAACTGCATTTCGCTTTCCACCTTACTTACAATCATTCTCATTTTCAAATATCAATTATTTAGAAAAAAGCAAAACTTCTACACTACACTCACCAGCCTATCAATGACTTCATCCGGTATTTCATGGAAATGTATCTGCAGAACAAAAGGATCAGATGGGTTATTGTGGAAAGGGTATAAATACGTAGAAACAAATCCTTTGTGAAATGTGTGTGCACGCGTGCGCACACGTGTGTAGTGTGTGGTGAGCAAAAGAATCGACAGTTCTAAATCTTGAGACAAGGGTCATCTGACAAAGATAGTATCCACAGAAAAGCCAAGAATAAAGTTCAACAGTATTTGGGAAATGAGTCAATTGACAGAAGGAAAGCAACCGACAATTCAATCACAGTAAAGCAGGATTAATAGCTTAAACAATTATTTCTGACAATTGGATGCAGAGCGGGTGTAGTCAATCAGATAATTTGAGATGATATAAAATGTTGTTAGATTTCCAGCTGAAGCCTTTCCATCCCAGTTTTATTCTTATTTTCATTTTGATAGTGCTGGAATCCCAAGCTCTTGCAGCCAAAGCACCCCTTGCAACAGGTGGCAGGGATTGATCTGTGGCTTGGTCTCAACAACATGAGGCCCCCCCCACCACACTGCAACAGGGCATCGTTTTATTCTTCACAAGAACTCCAAACAGCACCATTTACAGCAAATCTACTTCTTTACAATGTGGGTGTGGCAGAAAGAGATTCAATGCAGCTAGAAATGATAATAAGCAACGGACTTCAAAACTATCAGGTTTATCTATCTGGGACAAATTTATATTCGAAAAACAATGGTACCTCCACTCTGTCCCATTCACCTTTCCGAACTCCAGTTTTGAGGTTTGTAACAACAACAGCTCCCACTGTTGCGGCATGCCCACCTGAATAGCCTGCAATTCACTGCCCATTCAGCAAACCTTCACCAAGTAAATGCTACCTAGTGACTGGGTTAGAAATAGTAAACAAACCTCTTATAAACTGTCGTGCCTCTTCTTCATTAGATGGTTTCTCCCTGATAACACCTTCATGGACCACCACCTTGAGAAAATTTCACCAAGTAAAAGAGATAATAATAATAATAATCAAAAACATAATAATTATAAGAGACACCTAAGAGCAATTATCCCATGTATAACAGGAAGAATGTGAATCAATAAGGGCCTATAAGCAACTCTTCTCACTGAATGCCATTTATGTTTGAGGATACACTGGACAAGTGATTTGGGCAATAATTAATTTACCAAACCCTTAGACGTGTCTAGGTAGGAACAGCAAACCATCACTTATAAACAATGACTGTTGGGTTTTCTCCGATGGTAAGCTAAATTAATGAAAAAAAAAAACTTTATTTGATACATATGAAATCATGTAGGAACTAAAAGAGCATATCAAAATAACTGAATTTTACTTGGTCAGAGGTAACTAATATTGTCGGCTTAGCTTCCTTTCTGCAGTCACCAATGGGGAGCCTTTGTAGGATGGCATCAGCCTGAGGACCTTTAATCAATTAACGAAAATACATGATAAGAAACTAGTCTCCAACAGGAGAAGCATTGCCAGATATCGCAAGTAACTAACGATACACAAGCAAAATTATGGGAACATAATCCACACATGTAAACACATGTGCACTACACAATGTCTTAAAGAATACAAGTAAGGAAGCACGCAAAATTATTCACATTGAAAATGCTTTGTTTTTCCAGAGTGGATGTACACTCAAATGAACTATACCTTTTTTCTATTTCCCGTTTTTCTTAATCTAATTATCCTCAGGACCTCAGCATTGTATCCATCAGCAATTGGGTTGGCCTATTTTCAGAGCCAACTAATTTCACGAATCAGTAAGCAGATCTATCTTCCCATGACTACCTCAGAAAGTTCCTTAGCAACACATAAAAATCTAACAAGTAAGAAAAGACAATCCAGTGGGCTAGGCAACAATTAGAAATGCAGAAGGAAGAGCCCCAGATGGTGCTTGTTTCCTAGTGTTGGATCCACAGATCACCAGGCCATGGGAGTGCTATTGGAACACATGACTTCCACAGCAAATCCAATTGTATCCTCAAACCATAAATCGCACTGGATGAAACAAGATGGTAAGAGGTGGCTGAAGAAAAACATACTGTGTCAGCTGTAATTAAAATTGTAGGCTCATCATCCATATCTTGGTTACTGATAGTTCGAAGTTTGGATATAATAGCATCAGCCTGAGACGTGATTCACCAGTAAATAAAAAATGCCCTTCCTAATTTCAACTAGCAGATAGAATAGTAGACATATACAAACAAAAAAACACAAGCACACACAATTATGCAAGTGAGGAGAAAGAAAATAAAAATCTCTCAAAATATCCTAGGACTTCACCTTCTCTTACCCGTACTCAAATTCATAAAAGAAATATCTTAACAAACACCCAAATATATCACAACGAAGAAAAAGGAAGACAGAACCTTCGCCTCAGCAATAGCCAAAACCAAATCCTCCGGCTTCTCCTTCCGAATACTTTTCTCGTCGATGTCTGCAGTCTAATAAGCATTTCAAATCTGAAAGTTTCCCACTTCTCCAATAATCCTATAACCAAATCCGCGTATCCAGAAGGAAAAGAAAGTCACGGAAAGAATAATTACCAGAACTTCGAATTGATATCCCATATCGGTCAGTATTTGACGACGAGCCACGGATGCTGAACCCAATATTATCTGCAAAATGTTTAGAAAATCAGTAGAAACGGGGCCCGATTTTCATGAAAGAAATTTGATGAAGCAAACCCAGATGTTGGTGAGCGTACCTTAAACGGAGAAGCTTCGGCTGCCATCGTGTGACTTCGACGGTGCAGCTAAAGAGCAAGGGTTGTTCGAAAGTCGCTCCTCTGGTGAAGAGAGACTTACCTCAAGTGCAAGTCGAATAACCGAAAAATTCCGGGTAGCCTAGGCCGAGTGCCGACTCATTTCGTGAGAAATCATGGTGATTGTGCGAGCGTGCCGCGCGATTGTCATTTCTTTTTGGGCCTAATTTTCGGTGAAATTATAATATAAGTTGCATAATTCTTTTATTTTAAATCACCGTTTTCACTGTCGCACTTTTCCTTTTACTCTTATCTGTTGCTTCTACTTTTATTTTTATAATTTTTTTACTTAAATTTTAAAAGATGTCTTTTTCTAATTTTCACTCTTATTTTTCATTCTTATTTTCAAGACATTTTGTGCAACTTAAATTATAATACGTTCTATATTATTTTAGAAAATACAAATTTACTATTCCATCCATCTTATCAATGTTGTTCTATTTGCTTTGACCCAGAGATTCAAATAATAAAAAAAGTTTGTGTTATTTTCATTTTGACCTTTAACATTTTGCACTAAATCAAGAATGTTGGAAAAGGTGAATACTATAATGATAATTTGATAATTTGAAAGGTAATATGATAAAGCAAGTAAATAAATATGAAAATTTTACAAAGATTTGAAACAACTCAAAAAAAAAAATGTAGTAAAATTGGTGGAATGGATGAAGTATTATTTTAAAGATAACTATATTTTGTACTTTAATATGCTAGTACTTTTCAAAGTAGTTGATATTAAATTTTTTAATTCTAATTTAAATTGTACAACAATTATCTTTTAATGAATTTAAATATTTTTTAATATAGTCTAACAGATAGTTAAGACTCTAAATTATCAATCTTACTGTGAAATTATATTTTTTTTCCTCCTCTACCTTACGGAGTGTAGGTTTTTGAAAAAAAATGGCCAAGTTATAATTTCACTCAAAAGCTTCGGGGTTTTTTTAATTGAACGATGAGTAAATGAAATTATAGTTTGATATGAACTTAGAAATTTTATGTTATCAACATTAATCTCCATTTTTCTATTATATAATATTTAACATAAACATATATGGCAAAACATTTGAACAAAGATAGTCTTTTAGCATGAACATACATAAAAATGTATAAATGTTGTTCGAATGACACTAGTCAATGAACCGTGCTTCGCAATGAGTTTTGTTTAGGCATATGTTAGTCCCAGTTTTGGGGTCTATCTTTGTTGACATTTTCATTAATCACTTGATAGATTATTGAAAGCCCTAGTAGTAGCTAAGTAGTTAGAGTGAGTGTGGGGCAATTATTTTAAATAATAAAATAGTTATAAATTTTAATTCATAATTAGATAATTTTGACATCATTAATTTGAAATAAAAAACTATATAAGAATTTTTCAAAATTTAAAGTATGTAGGAATCTTAATTCTCAATTAATAGAATTTATATAAAGATGATAAAATTGGACCCAACCTAACTCACCCAAACAAAACTCGACTGAACTGATTTGGCTAAAAAATCAACAACTCAAACCTAAATATACCAAATCTGACCTAAACATGAACTCAATTTAAGCAAAATTTGAACCCAAAATACCTTGAATTTAAATAACTCAAACCCAAAATAACTCAATGTCTAGACCCGATAAAACCCAACTTTAACCCAACTAAACTAGATGGGTCAACTCGAATTTAACTCGAAACCCAAATAACCTAATCTGAAGTCACATTAAACTAAAATTGACTTGACCTGTATTGAACTTGAACCCAATGAACCTAACCTAAACCAAGCCAAAGTTCAAAATCCACTCAATTTGAAATTAACTCAAACCTAAATAACCTGACCTAGACCTTAATTTATGATAACTCAATTAAATCTAAACCTTAATAATTTGACCCAAGCCTGACCCACTCATCCAGTTGTACTATAAGTATTTAAATAATAGATATTCTCACAATGCTTTCATTTACATAAATGTGACATTTTTTGCTCTCTTTTCTGCTCCCACTCTTATCCTATGCTTTGTGTCATCTATGTTGTGCTATTAAAGTGAATCTTCCTCCTAGGCATCATGTTTCATCTTATAAATTGAGAAACAAGCTTTGCTAAAGTTTTCCTATCCCAAATAAGGTACAACACAATTTGATAAGTGTAATGTTTACATTGATAATCACTCTTTTTTCACTTAATCACCTAATATTTTGTTAGTTCGTAGATTGTGTTTTGCATTTTGTAGGTATATTTCTTGCATATGGGTTTGGAAGGACAATGGAGAATTTAAGGGCCAAATTGAAAAGAAAACTGTTCTTGATGGGCATTATTTGGAAATCAAGAGAGAAACAAAGAAGAATAAAGAAAACAAGGTATGGAAGCAAAAAAAAAATGTGAACACATTTAAGTCTTGAAATGTGACTGCATTGCAAATTTTTCAGTTAAGTGCCATAATATTTTGTGGCATGAATTCTAGAAAGCCTATGTGTTAAAATGCCATCACATTTTTTACATAATGCTATAGTATGCACTACAACTTTTTATGGGGGAACACCTGCATAATTGTCTCATGGTTTAACTGAAATAATAGTCATTCTTATCCAAATATAGGGCTAAATCTCTCACATAATCTTACACTCATTGGACTAACACATAGGGACAAGGAGAATTTTCTAGAAGAAATGAGATACTAGTTGAAATTTTATATCTAGATCCATTCTCTCTAAACTCACTAGGACGAATGCAAGGAAAAATTTCTAGCGATTTTTCTCAACCATTTTTCTTCATCTCTTGGAGGATGCTTAGAGAGTTTAACGAAAACACTCTTGGATCTTAAAGATTAAGGCCTAGTTTCCTCAAGTTTAGTTCATTCATTTCTTTCTCTTTGTTGATTTGTTTTGGATTTGAGCATTTCTATCATTATTATTATATTTATTTTAGACATGGTGTAGTTCTTTTTATATCTTTAGGATATAGCTCTTGACTTGATGGTTTAATGCTATATTGAAGTATTTAATGAATGTTTACTCATAAATTGTTGCTTTACCTTTATGCTTATATGTTTGGTTTATGAACTTGATCACTTCATATACTGACATAGATCTTTTGTTCATCCTTACATAAAAAAGGGAATTACAGGTGGAAGTGTGGGTATTGTTTAGGTTAAAGGGACTGTAGCTTTGTGACCTAACACATTAGGTGAAAATAGGGTTTAGAGTTTAATCCACCCTAGATTACTACATGTGTGGTTTTATGCATTGCTAATTCTACAATGAGCTATCTAGATCTTGATGAAGCATAATTTAGAAGGTCGAATGTCCACTACAACTAAAAGTTAGCTCTTAAGTACCTTATGTAGTAAAACCATTAATTTAAAGTAATGAAGCGTAGGGAGAAAGTGTAGTTAATTTATCAACTCATTCTTGGTAGTTAGTAAGTTTCGCCATTGCATTTTAGGTAACTAACATTAATATTAGGTCCAATTTGTTTAGTTTTAAGGCCAACCTATACATTTGGCCCCTAAATTGGATAACTCGTACAAATTAATCCAGAACTCAAAACCCATTAAGTTTTGGCCTCTAAATTTTGTAAAATTTTGTGATTTACTCCAATTGGTACTACTAAAGACTAACGACGTTACTAGTGAGGCTAAGGTGGCAATCAAAGGCCCTAATGCTTTAGTTTTCGGACTTCATCCTCACAAGAGGTAGAGGATGAGCTGCTTATATAAGACTCGTCACCTTAATTGAGACCAAGACTTTTTTCTATTCTGTCAAGTCACACTAAAAGTGGATGAAGCTCAAACACACAATTTGAGGCCACCGTTTTGACTTTTGCCAAATGGAGATTTAGCATTTTAGGTTCTAGATCCATCGAATTGTTACAGATAAATCCCTACAACTTGAATTCTACTATAATTCTTTCTGCCAATTAGGCCAACTTCTAACAGCCACAATGCATCATTGTTATTTGGCTACAGCTAGCCAATTTCCATTAGTTAGAAAGCTAAGGCGTATCTAATGGTAGAATGGGCATTTGCATCTACACCGGCTAGTGCACCTTTGTTGTTCTAATTTGAAATCAACCACGTGAACTTTGTTCACCATCGCAAAAGCTTTGAGAATTGTCTGATTATTGGCCGTGAAATGTGCAAATTTGACATACAATCGGGTCTCATAGAAAGTGCCTTTAGAGAATATAAGTGTAGGAAAGGTTAAATGAGTCCTGTGGGTAAACTCTATGCATTCTAAGAGCCAATGCCTTGGCAAAATAGGTCGCAACTATCTTTATAGTGCTAGATTAAACCGCTACTAGCAATCTAACGTGGTTTACACGGTCCATTGAGAGAAAAAAGTCCAACAAATGGAGCATCATGGCCATTGATTGCCACCTCAGCATCACTACCAATGCCATCAATCTCCTACAATGCCAATTTGAGTATTGGAGTTACTAGCACACTTTTACAAAGTTTAGGGGCCAAAATTTAATGAGGTCTGAGTTGTGAACTAATTTGCTTGAGTTGTAAAAGTTCATGAACTGATTATATATTTTGGGCTAGTTTTAAATCCTGAAATGAAAAATGTTTTTGCTTAATAGGTACAACCTATTATGGGACCATATAAACTTTTGCCCCTAAACTTACTAGAAATTACAATTGGCTTTGTCTAGTAAATTCTTGAGAAACACTCCAATTTATAGGCAAATAAAGTCCAAAAATGAGGACCCAAATAAGCCCCACACATAGAAACACATTAATGAAGACCCTAAACGAACTTACTTAGTTTACTTATTTAGTCCCTGTTTGGTATTAGCGTTAGCAATTAGCATTAGAGTTTTGAAAAAACTATCCAATGATAATTTTTAACTTTTAGTTTTAGTGTTTTCATATTAGCCGTTAAAAAAATTATTCAAAACTCTAACACTAATCATAAAAGTTGATGCCAAACGGAGCCTCAATTTACTCATTTGTTTTGTTTGTGTTCCTAAATTGGGTTAGCTTAACTAAGGGTTCAACTAAAGGTTTGATGATCCTTTTCAATCAAACAAACTTTCTTTATAGTATTGACTCCTACTTATCCCAGTACAAGTGAGACTCATGCACTTGTGATCGGTTATAGGAAGGTAAATAAAGCTATCATCACAACTCGTTCTAGATTAATCAGGGTCCTAATGTGATTACTGAATATTGGAGATTTGAATAAAAAGTAAATTAAGTAAAATCTCAAATCTATTGACAATCGAATAAAAAAGATGAAAACTATTAACCCACGAGATGCTTGTGAATAAGTGATTACGTGATAATTAGCAAGGAATATCCCTTTTTTTTTGCTAAACAAGTGTATTGAATTAATAATTCATTAGAAACTTTCGATTAATGTCAACTAAGTACCATAAGTAAACTATTGTTGACAATTAAATATGAATAAAATATGAGTTATTATTATTATTTTAAGCAAGCTACTAGAGTAAACTTTGTAGAAACGCTGCTCTCTAGAAGCAGTGCTAGTGTATTGCAATTTGAGTTTGAGTAATAGCATAGCGTCTTATAAAATTGGTAAACACATCATTCTTAAAAAGTAATAAGAGAGTATTTCAATTAGAGTTCGAGTTACCTAGTAGTGAACAACGTCTTATAAAAAATATATATGTAAGAGAGGTTGAATCACTTCATTTTGCAATATGTGCACCCGCCTCAGGATTGTTTTATTGTACTCGAAAATTATGTACACTAGCATTGCAGTTATGCAATATGGTGCGAATGCTCGTATAATAATGATGTGGACGATACAATTACGATTGAGGATCCGGAAATTATAAGAAGCTATTAAAAAACTAAAATATGAAAACCAACATATATAAACCACACTAGCTATATTCAGTATTAACATATATGCGTCTTGTTGCTCGGTAGATTTGCTAGCTAGTTGTATTTGCTACGTAAGTCCAGCTGCCTTTTCAACTTAACGGAGCCGCAGATTCTTCAGCCTACATGAATCAATCACAGTCAATAAATGTGAGTAATTTTGGGCCTGACATACAAGAATCCTAATCTTTTAAATCTTATCTTTCATTATATATAATACTCTCTCTGTCATAAAAGTTTTGTTACATTTTTCTTTTTGAATAGTCCTAAAACACTTATACCATTTTCTTTTTAAGTAACCTTTTACATTTTATTTACTATTATGCCTCTGATTTAACTCATCTCTCTCCCTCACTCCTCCCAACAAACTTGACCTCCATTGCCCATCATCCTCACCGCCCCTGGTCACCCATCGTCCCCGCCGTCCTCGACCTCCAACACCCACCGTCCTCACTGCCCTAACCTATGACGCCTATTGTCCCCATTGCCCTCGATCCTTCCCTTCATCGTCGGCCTCGATCTCCTCTTTTCCATTGTCCCCTCGGCCTCGATCTCTCTTCCCTTTTGGCAAGGTTGCATTGCGAATTAGGGACGGAGGCACGATCGACATGGACGTGCTATTCCACTGCGAATCGACGATGAACGAGAGATCGACAACGAACGCGCGATTGGCTATAGAGTTCGATTCTCAGCGTAAGGGACGAGATGAAGACAAAGAGGGGCTGGGTTAAAGTGGGCAAATGTAAGGTTGAGGGCGGGGCCGAAAATGTAGAGTGGGAGGCTGAGATGGAGGACCAGTGGCGTTGTCGGAGAAATGACGACACCAATGGTGGGGTTTGGGACAGATTAATGTGAGGAAGAGAAGGAGAGGGTAAAATTAAAAAATGAGTAAAAAACAACAACAGGCCTAAAACTACGTGCAAAAGCAATTGGAGCAAAACTAACAAGACGGAAGGAGTATTTGACATGAATGTCATCAAGATCTAAATGACAAGACGGATCTAGATTTTTTTTTCCTATGGGTTCATATATAATTAGTTTTTTATGTTCAAATATACTTATAAAATGTGAAATTTTAATTTAGTTTTAATGTATTTATAAAAAAAAAATAACAATTTTAATTATTCATTCTTCTATTTTGTTTTATTATTTTTTAAATTAATGAAATCGTTGGCAAATTTTAACGGGTCAATGGATCCTGCATTAGTCTATGTGGATTTGTCCATAATAAATGTCCTATAACAAAAACAATGAACCATATTGGTACGTGATCATACGAATGAAAAGTAACATTAAAAATGCTTAGTAATGGTAACTTTATTATAGTTACATCGTACATAACTTTACGTTACATGAAATACCAAATGAGGAAAAAACATTTTCTAAATGAATTAAAAATTTTAGTAGGATCTATGAACCTCGCATTAACCTATGTAGATCCGTCCATAATAAATGTCTTATAATCAAAAAAATGAACCCTGATGGTAGAGTACAATTATCTTAAGAATGAAAAGTATAACTAGTTTTATTATAGTTATATCGTACCTAAGACTGGAAATGGAATACCACATGAAGATAAAACATTAAAAATTGTATGCATGTAAAAGTTGCTCACTAATAATGAGTAATGCTAAACATTTCTAATATTTGATATTCATGTTAGGTCCCGGTTAATTAGGAGTCAACTTCGACCAGACCTCATTTAAGAAATTTTTTTTTCTAAAATCCTTTTTTTTTATTAGCAATACTCCAAGTTGTGTCCTTACTTAGAGTTTTTAGTAATGATAGTTACTTACTGAGCCTTATTTCCAGAAAAATTAAGTGTTTCACATTAGAGGGTGTACGTACCTCTGTTCGTCATCAATGTAGGGGTAGCCTCTGTTATTTGCAGCGGCAGTGATTTTCTTGTAATTGGGCAAGGGGACTTGGCCGGTCTCAATCTGGTTGATGTCTTCTACCAGCATCTCGTAGTGCCTCTTAACTTCCTCCACGGTCTTGCCTCCGACAGCCCTCGCCAGGTTGTTCCACCGGTCCGGCGTATCTTTGTCGTATATCGCCAGAGCATTCTCGAACAGCTTGTTCTGCTTCGGCGTCCATGTCGACCCTGACCCCATTTTTCTTCTCAATTCTTCTTCTTTCTAGCCGAGTATTTGATTTCAGAAAATTTGACCTCGATTTGTACGAGCAAAGTGGGAGAGAGTTGGGTCTTTATATAGAACATAAAGAGGCAGTGGGGGAGGGGCCCGAGGGGCAGAGAGGAAAACCTCCCTTACTAAATTCTATATCCAAGCAGTTTCCGTTTTGAATTAGCATTTAGATGAGTATTAGAGATTTATAGTTATCGTAATTTTGTAATAATAAATCTTTCTTTGTAACCGAAAGAATAATAATTAATCATGCTTTATCCGTTTAAGAACTCATAATGACAATTTCTGAAATTTGTTCCCTAGATTAAACGTAAAGTTACAGATATTTTTTTTTTTTAATTTTGCATAGTTATAAGGGTTAGAATCGAGTGTAAGAAATCTTGAGATGAAGTATCTACTCTACAAAAAAATTAAAGAACTCAATTTACACTTTGATCATTTCTAAAATACTTGGGTTTTTATTAAAATGCAAACAATTTTCAAACCTTCAGCTATAATTAAGGATGTTCCTTGCAATTTATCAGCTGAGCTGGTCATGCGGAACTAAAGCTGTTGATATAAACGTGACTTGGACTGTTATTTTAAAAGTATAGGTTACAAAAGAAGTTTTAATACTTTCTTCTGATAGTGATGCTCGTATAATTAAAAAGAAGCGAAAAAGAGAAAACAGAGTATAATGTCGCCATTTTCAGTTGTTTTTTTTTTCTTTTAATACTTGGAGTATTAATTTGGCAGGGTAACATTAATCTTTTTTAGATAAAATTACATGCTAAGTCAGAAAATTCTCATAAAGTCTAAACCTACGACTCTGAAAACAGAAAACATCTCAGGTCTTAGTAAAAACTTATATTTATGTTGAGATAGATAGAAATTTTAAGATTTTACATTTCTACATTATTAGGTCAAATATTCTGAAATTTGTGTAGAAATGATAGTAAGGTAAAAATATAAAACTATTCTCAACTAAATCTTTATACAATCAAATTCAGCGCATTTAGAGTTAAAATACAAAGGAAATCTAAAGATAACTAAAAAATAAAATATAAATCATCTCTTGTTTTTTCTTTCTCAGGTTTTTTGTGTTGCTTGATTGCTTCCATT
The DNA here is from genome assembly GCA_005392925.1 of Aquilaria sinensis. NCBI lineage: Eukaryota > Viridiplantae > Streptophyta > Magnoliopsida > Malvales > Thymelaeaceae > Aquilaria > Aquilaria sinensis. The sequence continues at coordinate 83,453 of SMDT01002626.1, read as the reverse complement.
CAATATTACTTTGATAATTTTAGTTGTCAAATTTATGTAGATGTGGATATAAATAAAGAAAATGTCGAATGATACAAGTGTTTACATTGATGAGTTTTACCTCTTAAATAAAGAAATGGCAAGAGAAGAATATGATGATATGAACTTTAAAAAATATAATATTGATACTGTTATTAATTGGTCATAATGTTTCATATGTTCCATTGGATAATTTGAATGTTATTAACTTCTCAATTTGAATTGTGGATTATAAAACTTGTTCTTGTTGTATTGTATGTTTATGGCATGACATTTTTTTAATGGTATTTGAGTATTAATAAGTGAAAATATTATGTATATGAACATTCCAAGATAATTTAGATCATTATAATTTTTTCATCATTTTCAAAAAAATTTGTTTGTAGAAACTTACGAATCTACGACTTATTATGACTTTACAATTGTAGAAAAATCAAACCAACTTTAGATAAAAACTCACTTTGATACATTGCTCACATCTGAGTCTTCTTTTAGGGAAACTTTCACAAATAGTCACTAACCTTTAATTATCATTCTATTTTAGTCCATAACTTATTAATTGTTATGTTTTGGTTCTAAACCGATTAAAATTGTTTTGTTTCCTCACCAGATGAAATATATTAACTCAAAGTAACTATATGATGCAAGCTTTTAAAATTTTAGTTTAAATATTTGGTAACTATCTGTAGTAAATTTAAACTATATAATATTTTTTTGGCATTCAATAGAGAACTTAAATTTTTTATTTTTTCTTACTAATACAAAATTTTGATTTACAGAGATAAAAAAACTAGTAATTTGAATCATCCATTAACTGTAAAAAATATTATACTAATTAAATTTATTGTAAGACAGTTATCAAGCAATTTAAATTACAATCTAAAAAGTTGTTATCAAACAATTACTTCAAGTTAAAAACTTCATCTGATGAGGTACCAGAATGAATCATTTTTAATAGATTTAGGGCCAAAATGAAATGTTTTTAATAGATTTAGGAACAAAATAAAATATTTAATAGGTTAGGGGATAAAATAAAATGATAAGCAAATAAATGTTATGAATCACCCATGTAATTTACCTCTTCTTTTATAAATAAATTGAGCACCGAGAACAAGACCAACTCTTGTTGGTTGAACTTTCCTTTTGATACTCGAACAATAACTAATTATAATGTAATTGATGAAGGAGAAGGCAGAGCAATTACACTTACTATCAACCAAAACAAGATATTGGATGATTAGATATTGGATGATTGAAGTGTTGGACTAAAATATAGAAAAGGAGATACTATCCCAACTTTCAAATTTCCAAAATTGATTGGGTTGAAAGCAGTGCATGTTCGTAAAGCTGTAAACAAATCGAATGAATATGAATAATAAACGAATGCAATTTCTCTGTTTGTGCTCATTCGTTTATTAATAACGAACACAAACACAAACACGAACAATTAAAGCTGATGGTTGCCACCAATCTGAGTTGGAGAGAGTCTAGCAATAATTGACAGGGCAATAGGTGGTGGTAAGAGAGATTATAGGCTAGGGTTATGGGACCCGGTTTGGTGCTGTAACAAGTTTACACTGTAAAGAAAATGATTGATTATGTTTGAAAAACAAAGACAGTAGATTAATTTTGAAGAGGTTGGGGCTGGGCATAATCATGTGTGTATGGAGTAAGTTGACTCAATAAAAATATATGATATATAATACATATAATAATAAATACACAGCTAATATATAAATAAACAAATAAATAGATATAAACAAACTAATTAATTAATTAACAATAAACAAATGGCTTGTAAATGTAAATAAATGAACATAACCTTATTCGTGTTCGTTTGCTTTGTTTAACTAATCGAATAGAAAAATATGTTCATGTAAATAATATAAATAAACTCTTATCAAATGGTTCATAAATGATTCATCAAACACTCTATTAATTTACACCTCTACATGACCGTCCCAACTTAAACGAACTGATCTCCTATCTGTACCTATTTCCCCAGCGGTTTTAATCAACTGGGTATTCAGAAATCATATTAGATTGCAATTGGGTAGCCAGGTAAAGAATTCAGCTTTCCCAATCCCAGGCCTTTGGCCTATGGTTAACAAGTAGCCCCACTTTTTTCCACTGTGGTCTTTATCTGGTAGTCCATGGAACGATAACTGGAATGAAAATGCTATCCTGTTGGAAAATTCTCTCTCAAATATAAAAGATAATGATTGAATAGAAAATTTATGTGGAAGACCAACTTAGATGTAAGGACAAATTACAAAAACTTTCATATGGTTTGATTTAACCTACACTTTATTTCTATTATTTTAAAAAATTTACATTTTACCTATATTTCTTTTACAGTGTTCAACAATAACTTCTGAAATTCTAATTTAAATTATATAATAACTATGTTCCAGTAATTTTAATATTTTTTATATTTTTTTCACAGCTAACCGACTTTTAAAAATTACTGATATCTACAAAAAGAAAATATCTATTAACTATAAAAAAATATTAAAGGGATCAAAATTATTGGAAGATAATTATTATATATTTTAAATTATAGTTTCAAAAGTTATTATTGAATAATGTAAAAAGAAACAAAGGGTAAAGTGTAGATTTTTAAAAATAAATGGATAAATTAAAAGTTAAGGCAAATCTCATGGGATAATTGTAAGTTTCTCGAAACGTAAATCTATGACTAACAATTCGATACTATTATGTAATTTAATTTTAGTAATACTTAGAAACTTTTAATGCATGCAGCGTCGTTATTAAAAAAAATAATAATAAGCGATCTACAGTTTTACACTTAAAGGCTTTCCCTCTTTTTCTTTTACCCCCATGTGATGGTCAGATGACCAAAAATCTCCACCTTGACAAAACGCTGCAGCCAACTGGTGCTGTTCTGTTTCTCTTCTTAGACGTTTCATAACATCCGTAGCCAGTTCTGTCTTTTCGTTCGTATTCCTCCACAGAGGCAGAGAATATAGTCAATAGGCAAGTCTCGTCCTTTAACTTTTGTGTAAAGACCGCAGCTTGCCTTTCTTCTGTTTAAGTCCTAAAATTTTTTCTATTTTTCTGTTTCAGTTCTAAATTTTTTAATATTTCTAAATTAATTTTAAAATCTTGCTAAAGTATTAATAATTAGTCCTATATTTATTAAAATACAGTTACCATATAGAAATATAATTTACATAGAAAAAAATTCATAATTTAAATAATTTATTAATTATTAAAAAAATATTGATAGTTTAAATTTATTGAAAGATACTTATAAAATAGTTTACATTATAATTTTAAAAATTCGATTTTAGAGGAAGGGAAAGCGGTTTTTTGGTCCTAAAACTTTTTTAATTTTACGAAATTAATCTTAAAACTCCTTTATTAAAAAATCTTGAAACGTTTGAGTCACCATCTAATCCTAAAACTAGAGATTTTGCCATCTGTCATACAAATTGCACAGATGGCTCTAAAGGCCGTTATCTTCTCAACATGTCAACCAAAAAGGAGAATAAATGGATTTATGGTCCCTAACCTCTATTTTTGTTTCACTTGCATCACTAACCTTCAAATTGTTCGATCAAGGTCCTTGACATTTGAAAAACGTCCGATATATGTCCTTCCCTGACGGAGAACGCTACAATAATAGACTCAGCCTCAGATTTTTGGAGAAATTGCTGTTCTTATCCTTATCCTTATATTTTTTTATTAACTAAGACCTTAACTTTTAATTTTACCCATTGAAATCCCTATTTCTGGTATAAAATTTTTTGATTTCAATCTTGCAATTGTAGAATATTCAAGAACAACTAATCAAATCATAAAATCATGTTAATCTATCTATACCATTTTTTAGGAATTAAAAAAAATAATATATGTGTTTTGTAGGTCTTAAAGATAATTTAAATGGAGAATTAAACCTCTCATGAAAAAGATGGTTAAGTAAATAAAAAAATAGTGACTAGTTTTTAGCAACCCCTTATTTATTCAATTAATTGTCAATTTAATAAGTGTTAATAGGGGCAAATTGCAAAAGGATTAATAAAATAACCTTCCCGAAAGAAAAGCAAAAACCCAATTTTAATCCCTTAGAAACTCGTTCTCCGCCCTAGATACTCTAAAATTCTCCCATCTAACAATCCAATCACCTCCACCTGTCCGCTACTCTTGCATGGCTTTCTGGCCTCTAGCATTTGTGAAAGTCACCTTAAAATTGGTATTTTTCATAGATTAATCACGAAAGAATAATAGCCCCATGGTTTCAATAAATAATTTATGTTAAATCAATGAAATCAAGCTTATAATAAATCTAGTTTTAAATTTGTTCGAGAACCATAAACTTGATTTTAAGAAATCGGGGGGTGTTTAAGTGAAAGTGGCAGTAGGTGCATGTTGCACCAAGAATATCATTAGCACTCTAGCAGCAAAATCCCTTCTTCCTCATGGCTGTGTGACATCAGACAACCACCTAGCAAAATGCGATCCATGGATGGCAAACCATTGACATAACAGGGCAAATAGTGTCAAAGAAGGAAGCTACTAGCCATGAGACGGCACCTAATGACGTAACCAGGATTCGTGGCAAAGGGGGGCAGGACGAAAAGCCTGAATGTGAGCATATTGTTAACAAGTATAAATTTTTTAGCAATAATATAAAACATCAACTAATGTAATATATAAACTCATGAAATTCTAATGTTTACAATAATTTAGTTCAGAATTTAACATGACACTCCTTCAAATTCCTAAAATCATCAAGTATAGAATTCAAACTGAAAGTTTCTGCAATTTCTTTTTCAATAGACAAAAGCAAATTATCAACAAGAAAGTCATTCTCCATCTTGTTTCATAATCTGGTCTTCACAATTTTCATAGCTAAAAATGCACGTTCTATAGTGACAGTTGACACAGGAAGAGTCAATATCAAACGGATCAATCTGTCAATAAGAAAGTAATAACTTGACTTCCCCGTAGCTGCTAAGACTTAGCATAATTCAGCTATTGATGATAATCTTTCAAAGTCTAACAAATTACTAATATCAGTATAAAAATGTCGTAATTGAAACGGCATCAAGTCAAGTTCATGTCTTGAAAAATCATGAGGATAATATTTTTGTGCAAGGCTGCAAATGGACTCAATATCAAAGGACTTGAACCCGTCTTTTGGATTCAAACATGAACTTAACTTCAAAAGTTCTATAAGACGTTCATTGAACCTAGAAGAGATTTCTTGCAACTGAAAATCTATAGTTTCATTGAACACATCAAAATGATAATAATGCTCCACTGTCAAATCATCACGACAACGACTACTATGTCCCAAAAAATGTAGAGCACTCAGATCTGGAACATCAGTATCATCTTTTGAGCAAAATGAGCAAACCTTTTGAACCAAAGAATCCCATCCATCCCTCCTCAAGTCCTGTAAACACAATAAAGTAGTTCACACTAATTCCATTGATTTCACAATATCTTGACCCTTTTGTTGTAATGCTTGGTATAGACCATCAGTTATACCAAAAATCTCATACATCAAGTGAGCAATGAAAATAAATTCAAATGAAAGCATTCTTTGCAAAGCAGCTACAGCATCTCCTCTTGACTTATAATTAGCACCAATGTCACTAATATTTTCTAGAACCTTACAAATAGTATCAAACATATTAAGAACACTATTAATTGATGCAAAGTGAGAACTCTAACGGGTATCACCAGGCCTTTGCAAACTACTAATTTGGTTGGCACCAGTTCCAGTTTCAAGCTCATTAATGGCAACCAATGGCAACCAAGTGTGCAATGTTACTGGCATGAGCCACTTGCAACTCGTCCTGGTGCTTATAAAAGGCAGTAACAGCATTTACAATAAGAGATATATTTAGGAAAAATTCATGTATAACATGCACTTTTTTTGCTTTGTAACTAGTGTCAATTGTAAGCGATGGGCTAAACAATGAACATAATATGCTTGAGGACAATTATTGAGAAACAATGCTTACAATCCCCTCCATTCACCATGCATGTTACTAGCATTATCATACCTTTGACCACGAATATTTTGGATATTCAATTCATGATAAGAAAGAATATTACAAATCTCATAATATAAACTGACTGATGATGTATCATTCGCATGTAAAATAAAAAAAAAAATTGCTCTTGAACACAACCTTTAATGTCAACAAATCAAAGAACAAAGGCCATTTGTTCCTTTTTACTTTCATCACTTGCTTCATCCACAATGATTCAAAACATCGAATCATCAATCTCCTCACGAATTTTCTTTCTTACTTTTGTTGCAAATACACGTAAAATTTCCTTTTGAATTGTTGGAGATGTATATTTTGTATTGTGAGGAGAATTTTCTAGGACAACAGATGCCACATTATCATTATAAGATGTTACATATTCAAGCAGCTCAAGAAAGCTCCCTTAGTTTCTTGAATCAATAGACTCATCACAGTCTCTAAAGGAAATCCCTTGAAAAGATAACCATCTAACAACATTAATTGAAGTTCTAACTCGAAGTCTATTATTTTCAATCTCTTCCTCTAATTGTTTCTCTATTGCCCTATCAATATGATCAGACTGGTTCAGTATTGCTACATAATTACTCACAACATTATTGTGTGGGGAACAAAAGCTTAACCCCATATGTTTAAGAAATGAGCAATTCTTTCCATCTTTAACCTTTTTCCATTTTCAAAACCTATTTACAGTAAAAGAATCCCAACCATTTTATGCTCTTGATTTCTTAGTAAACAGGTAACAAGGCAAACAGAATGTAGCATCTTTTACTTTAGAATACTCAAGCTAAGGGAATTCAGAAAACCATGAATATTGAAGCTTACGTGGATTGTTTTTTAACCCAGAAAGATGATAATCATTCTTAATTTGATAAGGACTAGCATTTAAATATGTTCTTCTAATCTCATCTCATTTATTGACTAGATATGTCCATATTGGTGGACATAACCCTAGGTCACGCAAAATAGAAATATTTGCAGAATTTGAAGAACCTGGAGTTTGTTGACAATGTTAAACACTTGGAGGCCGAACACAATCCTCATCTCCAACAAATTCTAAAAGCTCTTCCACCACTCTTGAACATTGACTACTTTTGGGTTGGCCTTCACTTTCTAGTAAAACATTTTTTTTACAGAAGTGGAATAATGTCTTTTGCTGTAAAAATAAAAATTTAACACTTAAGCAATCATAAAATAGGAGAAAATTTTATATTCTTCAACTAATTTACTTAAAAACAATAATAAATATTCTCAAACTTACTCTTCTACTTGTTATGAAAAATCGGACAAGAACAATAATGAAAAGAAAATTTTTATCATGATGATTTGGGAATCACAAGGCAATTGGATTTAAATCATCCTTAAAATTATGCAAAAAAAATTATAATGATAATTGATAAATTTGTTTGTAATTAATACTAACTTTTGTCTATGTTTTTTTCACATGTTCTCCAATAGCATATGCAAACAAGTCAATCACATAAATACTAAGCACAATACACAATGTTCCATTACCATAATTCTTATTTTTCAATCAAAGTAGTATGAAGATTCAATTTCAAGAAACAAAAACAAACTTATAGAGGAAGCTATAAACCCGAAACTGGAAAACGTAGGAATTAGGACCTTACATCTTAGCTTTACTATTGACTGATTTAGTACACTTTATTTACAAATTCGAGTGATTAAGTGAGCAATTGATAAAGAAACAAAGAATTAAAGGAAAAGAAAGGAAAATTGAGAAAATGCCAAACCTCTATCGCGACTCTGACTCGGCTACCAAAAGTGGGACGCACGGGGCGGGGCAACAGGAGCTTTCTCCAAAAACTCAAAATAGTTAAACTCCAGTCAAAGTTAGAGGTGTGGATGGACAGAAGGAATGTCGGCAATAAGGAGAACAAGCTCAAGCTAGGTGGGCTGCTGCTGCCACCGGCGAGTTAGATCGAACTGAGAGGAGAGGGATGGAGTGTCACTGTGTCACCGTCAGAGCCAGGAGGAGGAGGGATTGGGGTTGCTGGGCACTTGTCCGCTGCTGAAAGGGACAGAGTGTCACTACGTTGCCGTCGGAGCCGGAAGGCAGGAGGGGCTGGGCCCCTGGGCCTGGGCGTGGTTCGTTCGTGACTCGTAGAGTCGCAATCTCCACGTTTCTAATTCTGTTCCAATTAAAAATTTTAAAAAAGGATAAACTCCGCAAAATTCCTTAATTAATTTTATATTTATGAACAAATACCTAACTTTAATATTGTTACAATTTTTATCATATTACATACTACTAATAAAAATTTTAAAAAAATCTAGGAGGGTAATAACCCCACCTCACACCAACACAGCTCCATCCTTGATGGCACCTCTGAGGCCATCAATCCATGGTTGTATGCTGCTCTAGGTGAAGGTGGCTGGTGGTGCCCTAGAACTTGAAAGTGAGAGAGGAGATGGTAGCATTTTCTAATAATGACAAACAAAAAAAAGGAAAAAGAAGCAAGCCTTTGAAGTTATGACTATTTCTTGGCTAAATTACAATTTACAAATAATACGAGTATAGAGTTTCATTAGCATTTCTTAAAATATAAAAGGTTAAAATGAGCATTATGCTCACAATAATAGGCTAACTGAGTAGGTAAAGAACTAGGGTAAATGTAGTTATTACAAAAAAAAAAAAAGAGTGCGTAGTTGTAGGATGTAGCAATCCTTGAGGGTGTTTATGCAATTTTTCCATCTTCCTTCTTGTTTCATTTATATATTCCACGTCAGTCTAAAAGATGGTCAAATGCCTGTCAAACCAACAAAATAATGGCTTTTAGAGTGATATGTGCAGTCTGTTTGCCAAATGGAAAAATATCTAGTTTGAGGACCAATGGAATTGACAGCTTAAACATTTTAGGACTTCTTTTGGCAAATTGATAAATTTTAAGGCTAATTTGGTAAAACTCAAAGAGTGTTAAGGCTGAGATATCCTTTCCCCTTAGAAAAGTTATCAGTCTTAGGACCCATTTGGAAAAGTAAAATATTTTAGGGCTGATTGTTTACGCAGTTTTAAAGTTTTATGAGTCATTTTGGAAAATGAAAAGTTTTAGGATTGAAATGAAAAGGTAAACAAAGTTTTAGGGCAAAAATTGACCTTTTCCTGTGACACTATATCAGGTCTTTGGATGCATCTCAGTTTGGACAATTTTCAATCATGTGGGAAAAGTCACTTGCGCACACGACACTCCATCTCAATGCATATTTTGTGTCGTCATACATGTGTATCGAATTCCAACACACCAGTGTTATACCACTTGTTAGGGAGATCTGAACCGGCCAACAAAACAAAATATCACTATCATATATGTATGAATCTCACTTTAGACAACTTTTAATTTTGTGAGACAAGTCATTTGTGCACGTCCTAAATAAGAGAAATGTAGGATTTAGGATTTGCATATATCGCATAGAGTTCAGGAATATTAGCACTTGGCAACAGTAAAATAGAAATTTCTAGTAACTTTTGTCTACAAAATGTTTTCTAGCTTTCGATTATTGAAATTCTATATTAACCATGCACAACCTGTTGCATCATTATATCAGTAACTTTCTGCTCCACAAGACAACCATAATGCTTATTCTTGTTGCTCTGCCACCAAAATCTGCTTTCTTTTTGTCACTGTGGGTTATGTCATAAATATTTCCCACTTAATTAGGAAAAATGATTTTATTCTAATAGTAGCGGAAGATTCTTGCCTCCACGGGCTTTTGTCTAGATTATGTTCCTAATCACTTCAGCTAATTGTCTCCCAAATCACTCTTCTGTTTGTGTGCAACAGGGGACCAATTGGCTGCCTCATGCTACTGATGGATTGCTTTTGGAGCAAGCTAAGTCTTCTCTTTTAATGCTAGCATTTGTCAATTGCTTTTGGATATGAACCAAGAGTGCTGGAAAAGCGTTCATGCTGAACATTATGTACACCATACAAGTCCCAACCTTTCAGACGATCAAAAGTATCAACAAAGAAGATTCATCCATCCGGAAGCATTTATCTCATTGATGAAATTAGAATCCTTATCATCCACGTCAACCATAGAATCTATCTTGGATCCTTCCCTTTCCATGTCAAAATCTTTAGGACAAAAACTTCCCCCCTTATTGGTTCACTTCCTTTGCAAGTTGGGTAGTGCAGTGATCCTGATATTGATTCTTAAGACCAGATACTCAAAACGTTGATCACCCACAAACATACCTGATGTAAATTGGGAATCAGGGACTGTTATTTGATGAGAGAGATCATTTTGAGCCTGATCCATCCGACTGGGCAGAAAATGAAAGGTGGTCCTGGTTGATGACAAGGAGTTCAACCACTTGAACATCAACAGGAAGACCTGGTAGAGTTAGGGCAAAAGCTAGTCCGCTCAAAGGAACTTGACCTTGTGGGGGTTCTAATTAAACTTCTTCAAAACTTAGGCTGTCAGGATCTCATAGGCCCTTTTGTAAATGCCATGTAATTAAAACACAACTTTTGAGTCAGAAACTGATCCCATAACTAAACTACAAATTTAGTACTAGCTTATGTTATTGCATAGGTACAACTCAAAACTGCCAAGTCTTATCTGACATTTGAAGTATTTTACCAATCCATGCCCGTGGATGTTTGCGTGCATCACTTTCATGGTGGAGTACGTCGATGTAGATATTTTCATGCTATCATTTGGAGACGAAGAGTTGGAATCAGATAAGCTTGGCCCTTCTCGCAACTTGGAGAAATTTGAAAAACTAGGTCCTTTTGGTCTGCTTAGTTATGTCCTCATATATATGCATAGTATATATGTTGATGAGGTCCTCATGCAATTTTCGCGGCTGAATTATATTCTCGTTTAGGTTGATGGAACCAGAACCTAGAATTGCAGTGAGTGAGAACAGAATTTTCTAAAAGAATGATTAAGAAAAGCTGGAGATGTTGTAGCCTACAAATAGGATAATAAACATATTGAAAGGAAGGAAAAGAAGTGTGGGTAGAACATAGGGTAGAACATAGCCGGACACATTATATTCCTATGATGCTGGTGGGAACAAAATATAAAACTTTCCTTGGCATATGGCCATAAAGATTGAACGAAACTCCTCCACGCTTTTCACTTGTTCTAACTTTTAATTTCCTATGTGATGCATATCATACTCGGGGTCCCGAATCTTCATCGTCGTGAAGTGGAATAATTTTACATGGTCAAGTAAACGGTTTGATTTGGGGGGGAAAAAAAAAAGGCAAATGGTTTGATTGATTTATGTTGCCCGAAAACCCCTCTTGTAAAGGACTTTGAACTGGATTGATGCTTAAACAGTTGGTCCGAATGTTTAAAAAGATTGGTGATAAGAGTGGTAAATTCTGCCAGGCTGTATAAGATGACTGGAATCTACCATGACCATCGTCCTGATAACCAGACTCTGATTGAAGAGGCCAGTTGGGTTGCTTAGACATTTTATATGCGATATGGTGGATGAAGATTCCTTTGCCTTTATGCCCTTCTTATCAATTTCATCACCTTACAAGGTGCCAATTAACGCAATTAGTAGTATAGATGTTTAGAGTACGACTGTACGAGCCAAGGCAACGGCCATGTACTTACTTTTTTTTGGGTACACATGAGGGAGGTTAAAAAAGAAGATAGTAGATTGAACCTTAGCTTCTCTGCAGCAATCAAGCCTCAACGTTAAGCCAAAGCTTGCTTGTATGTTTTGTTTTAAAATGATCTACTGTGCAAGGAAACCTGTAGAGTTTGAACTATTTAGAAGCATACTACTGTGTAGTTTCTCTCTACTCCAGAACCTTATAAGTCGAGGAGAAACCCACATGACAGATGAATGTGAAGGGCCATCTTCCTGGACTAATGCCATTTTGAAGCTGCTCTGGTTGGGTTTCAACTGGCGCTATAGTATCTTCACATACAGAACATAAATAATCACTAGAGATTATTAGTTTACGACTACAAGACAACCAGCCCGGTTCCCAGATGTTGGCACAGGCTCCAACTATTCAACTGAGGTCTACGGTGCCTCATTAAATCCTAGGACACAGTAAGACTATGTTCAAATTATATAGAACATCTTAGCTCAACTGAATTCTGCTATTCTCAGATTTAAGCAGGAGAAAATGTAAACTGTGAACATCATAATCGAATGGCTACGGAGGAGTATCTAGGTCATTGAACATCAATCTTGTAGCAGTGTGCACGAATCCAATGACAACACAACAATGATTCGTACCAATCCAACTGGTAAGAGGTGAGGCTTAAATTGAAACCAAAATTATGTTGCAAGCAATACAGCGCAAGTGATGTGAACTCATGGTTGCTTACGTTATCCTAAAATGTATGCGGGGCTGAAGAAGTGCATGCCCAAAAAGAAATCGAACTTGACCACATCAAAGTTCCGCAGCTGTCTCCAGATTAGGTGAACCAGCACTTGCATACACAGGGTGAAGGACATGCCCACCCTTGGGTTCAATGTGCACCCACTTGCGCCCGCTCAGCTTGTGAGTCTCAAATTTCACGCAACCCTCCTTCAAGGCAAAGAGTGTGTGATCTTTCCCCATACCTACATAATTACCAGGATGAAAACGCGTTCCTCGCTGACGAACTATTATGTTTCCTGGAATCACCCTCTGCGCAAACAAAACATACAACACCATCAATCACTGATACAAAGTCAGGAATTTGCAAAGCAGAACACCAAAAATGATGCATTCAGTAAAAATTTCAGGTCACTGCTTGAAACAGCAACCATCCAGTTACCTCACCACCAAACTTCTTCACTCCAAGGAACTTAGGTTTCGAGTCTCGTCCATTCTTAGTGGAACCAGCTGTCTTCTTCGTAGCCCAACGCCTCAAGATCAAGCTCAAGCCACCAGAAGACCCCTCTAAACCAAATTGAAACAGCCACATTAATCCAAACGCAGTACTGGATTAATAGCACAGAGAATCACAATTTTCATCCAAAATGGTACACACAATTACCAGCAAGACTGGCATAAACAGGAACACTGGTGACGAGCTCCTTCACGTTTATTCGCTTACAAATAGTTGTTGCGAAACTAAACATATTTGGTCTTCCTAGAGCTAAACCTGGGAACAAATTCGAAGAAATTCAAACTAAACATACAAACTTCTAACATAAGAAGAATAGTTAGGCAAAACAGACTAACTAACGCGATCCAGAGGGAGAGAGAGATAAATACCAGATTTAAACAGTCCTGATTTCAAATCTTTGTTGCGTCCGCCGTTAAGTAAAAAAAACAAACACAAATTTCTAGATAATCAGCCCGAAACAGGGGATTGGCAACGATAACGATGACTCTTACAGAAAAATCAGAAGGATCATCGGCAGTAGAGCTCTCCTAAGAAATAGTGGAATGGAGCACTTGACAGAGTCGAAGGACGGCTTGGGGCGGCAGATTTGGGTTTTAGGGGGAAGAAGTTCGGATCCGAAGGAGAGGGAAGACTGTGGCCATCGATGTTTGTTTGGGTCAAAGGCACCATTGATCCCAAATCTTTAGTCTATGTTGCAAATAGATCCTAATCCTCTTTTTTATTACATATTAGTCCTAAATCAATCATCATTGCTTGGTAGCCCACGTTTTAGATAGGACCGGGTTTAGCATTGAAACTCAATTTACATAAAATAAAAATTAATAGTTTAAATAATTTATAAAGTTTAATGATCATTAACTATACCATATTAACTTTTAAATTTATAATTTAAACTTTTTATCTTTCATAAATTTAAGCTATGTCACAATTTTTCAATAGCTAGCAGATAATTTAAATTATTAATTTTTCTCTGATAAATCGGAATTCTGTGTCTGCCTATAGCTGGGGCTAACATGAAACGAAATTGACCAATTTGCAATAAAATATAAGTTGAGGAACAATTTGTAATGACAATTAAAGATTTGGGACCAATGATACTATTTACCATGCTTGTTTTTTTATGGGGAACCAACTAGGAGTTCTAAATTGACTCCGTGTTAGTATTACCATACTCAATCTAGTGTGGAGGAGTGGGTCATAATTAATGGCAGAAGGAAAGTTAGTCGTTTGATGGCCTCCGTTGTGTTATGCCTGTCACATTATTTATAGTTGAGGGGTATTGTGGGCTAAACTGCGTGAAGAAGTAATTTTTTTTTAGCACATGGGAGAGAAATGTAGAGTAAAAGATTGAATCTTAGATCTTTCTGTAACAATTATACAACCATCAGACTAAAAATTTGGTTATTAGAAAAAGTTCTAAGTATTGGAGTTTACAAAATTCGGGTGCCAAAGTTGGATGCATTATGCCTCAATTTTGGAGAGTTGAAGTTTTTCTTACAATTTGTTGTGCCCTTGGTAAAACCATTAATTGATGGCTGTATTCTACACTTAAATATGAAAAAAAAATATAATAAAAGAATAAGTATAGTAAAAAGTTTGATTTAGCTTATTGCTAGGTGAACTGACCTCACTTCGTTGAACAACTCGAAGGCTAATTGTAAGAAAGCAAAGTTTAGAGACTAGTAGGATAAAGAACAACAGCTTTGAGACTTGAATTTTACACATTTGGGGAGGAGTCAAAACAATAAAATTCCATGACAGTAAAGCAAAGTATCAGAATTGTGGGACTTTTTCTGAAAACATTTTCCTTTTCTGAATATTTTCCCGGTCAATACTGTTCATTTCGACCAAAATACACACATTTTACAGTAGATCTACAGGTGTTATGAAACGGTGTTTTAGTGTATTTGCGCATGTAACACCACATGAATTTAAACTATCTAGTTACCAGATCATGTATACAAGCTAAAATATTAGTCTGGAGGTTGCTAAAATATACCTGCAACAATCTTTAAACTTGTTCTCAGGCTAACAATCACTTGGAAGGGCTAAATTTCACCTTTTCAAGCTTAAGATAGTGTTTCCCTGAATTAATTTGCGGTTTGAAATTGAATAATCACTTAAATAGAGGCATGGCTAGAAGTGGGTTGTCGTTTTAACGAAATCTCTGGAAAACGTGGGACATTCAAAATTCACCAGACATTTGTCATTTCACCCAGTAACAATAACATACAACATAATTAACCATTTCAATCACCAGAAGAGAAAGCGAGTGCTTTGCTTGATAAGATAATCGGACTCAGCGAGGGTCGAAGTCTTCATTTGGTGACCCTTTTTCACTTCTCTGACTCGCTATGACTACTGAAAAATATTAAATATATTACAAGACTGGATATCGGACACCTCCAAGTCCAAGCTCTCCAGCATATGCCAAGGACGAAAATGTCCCGACTAGTTGGATTCACGGGCCAAGAATATCAAATTCATGAGGAATGAAATCTTCACCGGGTCTGTAGCACTTATTCGGGGAATACAGGCTTAAGTTGGACACTTGACTCGTGTAAAGGCAGGCAAATCTCTCAACCTGCACCACCAATACACTTTGAGATTATTTGTTAAAACAAATAATACTAACAATAGTAACGAGAACAACAATACCATTATACAAGACCCTCCCTCCGTTACTCAATACCGATTGTTCCCCATAATTAAAGGGAATATCAAATGTAACATCATCATATGGATGATTCTTGCAATGGCATATCCCCTATCTATATTTCAGCAACTGAAGACTTACCTGATGAGCAAAGCGGGAATTCTGGTACCCAGTCTTCATGAGCTGTCCCCAGACACTGTGAAACTATTTACATTGTGAAAGCAGAAAAAATTTGTTACTACCACCTCCGTATTACACAAAATTGGCAAGGCAAAACCATGTGTACCTTATTGTGATACTCCCTTTGAGCCTCTTGATGACTATGCTGCACTTTTTCCTTTTGAAACTAGCAAAATGAAAACATTTACAACACAGCAAGTTCACTAACATTGATCCATATTATACTCTGGTTTACATGTTTGCTTTAGGGTCTACTCTTAAAGATTAATCTAACCTCCAATTCATCCAGAGTTGACGCTATTTTCTGCTTCTCCTCATTCTTCAAATTCTCAAACCTAAGCCACAAAACCCAAAGAGAGCATAACACAGGCATTTAATGCCAACCAAGATGGACATGAAAGCTTCTGCTCATCGGCTGGAAAAGAAAATAAACTAAAACGGTGGAGCCCTTTGGCTTTTGCAAACAAATGCCACATCAAGCATCTCACAGTTACCTGGGACCCACAAAAGTTCAATAGCAAACCAAAAAGACTCAAAACATGTCAATACACATTGCAATGGCTCAACAAAAACGATCCTAAATTCCTACTTGATCATCAAATATAAGCAGCAGAGTTGAAACACTACAAATCACCTAAAAATTAACAGTAGAGCAAAAAGCATAGTGGCTAATGCAGACCCTACCCTAGAGTCAAAATTTAAAATAGTTTATATCTTCAGATCTTTCTAACGAGAGCATCAAGAGTTCTAATGGTACTTACTCTAAAGACCACTTCAAATGGTGAATTTGGTCTTCTATCATATCGCGCTCATTCCTCAACAGACGAAGTTGCTGTATGCACATGCTCATATTAGTCACAAAGGGATAGGTGAAAAAGAAATCAGAAACTACTGAGAAGTGACAATTCCGATTAATTTTTTTTCTTTAAAAAAATTGATTTTTTAAATTGATCATAAATTCTAATGCTTAGCATGAAAACAAACTACTTCCAAATGTTAAAAGCATCTGGCAGGGCAACATATAGCTAACATTATGCTTCTCAGACAGCAAGTATGGAAATGAACTCACCTTATGCATACCCCTCGATTCATACAGCAATTGAACCTCTCTCTCAAGTTCTGGAACCACAAGCATTGTTCGCCAACCTGCCGATAAGCCATAACATATACAAAAACGCGTAAGCTTTCTTCTCAGTTTGAAGGAGCATATTTGTTGCAAGAGTGGGTTACGAGATCATCATCATGGATATGAATATAAGACCCTATACAATCAACAAAAGTTTTAGAGGTAACATAACATGAGGTTACATGACCATATTTCAACCTCCAATAATCTTTTCTTTTTTTATTTTTTAATATGTATAGCTGATTAAATAATAAAGGAAAGAGGGTGCCTTGTTTAAATTAGTGAAGAGGAAAATTTGCAATGAGTATTGTAAGTGCATATGGAATAACTTGTTTTTCAGTGGAATACTACAGAAGAATCTTATGAAATGCAATGAAGTACTGCAAAATTCGGATGCAAGAGCATCGAATGGAAATTATAAGATAAATCTCACCAAGAGCCTTCTTGCTGCGCAATATATCTCCATAGATATGATCCCCAACATAAAGTACCTAGAACACAATACAATAGCAATTGTAAGAAAATACAGCAAACACAGTAATTCAAAGACCACACACTTTTAGCATTTGTCAAGACAATAAATCCTACAGCTAGGTCTCTATTATGCCAAGTAACTCCTCAGATACTTCTAAAATTCAGTTATAGAAAATATATAAAATGAATTATGTTACAATGATTTTGCATAACAAAGAAAGAAAAACCTGTGAACTTGATTCAATTGACAGCAACTTATGCAGATGACCGACATTGCCTCCCTAAAACACAACCAAAAGATTATATTAGTGTCATATCAGAAAATTTTGTTTCCATTCCGAAAACAATCTATATTGTGGACTTTTGCAAGTCAGAAACATATTGTATAACTTCGTATACAACTTATCCCAAAAAAATAAGCCACTGAGGGTGCCAACAGCTTGCTACAGGCTAAAACAATTACTTGTGCAACCCACATGGGATCATACCACACCACCTGGGTAACATATGGTGTGATACCAGTATGTAACAGTAGCTTTCAGGCCAAAAAACAAAAAACTAAGACAACTAAGAGTGAGTTGAGTGCACTAACACGGTATATGTGCACTCACATATGCCATCCCAAACAATTTAGAGTCACATGCAATTTACCTGAAATACTCGACAACTCTTATTTGATACAAGAGTCAACTGCCTTGATGCAACACCTCCAACCTTCAAATAATGACCCGTTACAATTTTCAATAGCAAACTTTGAGGTGGGAAAAGGCGCAAATTTACCACTGACATATTGGCCATAGAGCAATTTTGCTATTGAACCTTTTTTTCGTCTCAAATTTACCATTCGTCTTTTCTATTTGAGCATTTCGATCACTATGGTTTTAGCCATAGAGCATTTTGCCGTCATTGTTTTTTTTTTTCCGTTGCAAATTTTCCACTGATGTTTTCAAGGGACAATGGTAAAATTGCTCCAACGGAAAAGATGGATGGTAAATTTGAGACCAAAAAAAAAAGTTCAATGGCAAAATCGCTCTATGGCCCATACGTCAGTGGTAAATTTGCACCTTTTCCCCTTTGAGGTTAACATTACCAAAAGGACAGACAATAATTACAGTATGATAACAAAAGCAAGTATATTTTTCCTAACCTGCACCAAGGGAGTGCCATTATCTGTATTAAGCAGCATCCCAGACTTGAGTTCAACCTCAAAGAGATTAGCACGGTTTTCATCATTGAAGAATCCAGGTTTTGCACTGCATAAATATTGTCCTCCCAATCAGGTCAAACATCAAACACAGAGGCAAATAACTAGGGACTCAATATCTCTGATCTCCGAAAAAATAAAAACAATCAACATCAAACTACATAACTGGTCACCAAAAAATAGAAATTGTATCATCATAATTTTTTTTAGAAAGCTAAGTGCATGATAGATACGTTCATAGAATTTGCAAAATGGTGGTATATCTTCTCTATCGCACTCTCTTTATTTACGAACCAAAGGAAATTTATTTTTCATTATTGTTGTTCACTTTTCAATTTATCTAATTTGAATGCCCTTCACCGAAAAAAGTTGCTCATATCATAATTCAATCAAATGGTATGAGGTACTTAATTTTGACCCAGAAGTGCACCCTGGCTGCTATTGCTTTTAAGTGTAAATATATTTACTTATGAAACATAGCTAAAGAGAAGGCAGGACCAACGGAGACAAATTTACCTCCCAGTGATGACAACATCGAAGTTCTGGAGCCAGCCAAAATTGCAGAGGTTACCGCCATGCATCAGTGATCCACACAGAAAATTCATGACAATATTTGTATAGTCCCATAAGCTGCATGTGAAGTGGTTAACATTGTCTAGTCTATTCATAAGTTAATGCATTCCGTGAAATACAAAGAAACCATTGAAGATGGCAAGATACTTCTTTTTTCAAGAAAGAAACTTTATTAAGAGGAAACAATGAAGAAGCCAAGAGTTTTAGTATGCGACTTGATACCTATTTGTCACCAAAAAAGTTGCACGTCCAGAATCTTGTAGCATTTTGAGCAGAGACACCAAAGAAGTATCTTCATTGATATACCTAAAAGATGAGATGAAAGAAAAACATGCAAGATGAATCTGGGTGAACATGTGCATGACAAGGAATAAATTCAACCATGAGTTGATGGCTTTCAGTTGTTGGAAATATACACTTAAATATATACATGGATATCCAGCATGATTTAAAACTCTGAACAACTGAAGCAGCACATTATCACCATCAGCTGATTTCTCCCCCTTTTCCTCTATGAGCTAAAAATACTTGAATGCTTACATTTTAGGATCCTTTGCCACCATTTGCTTCAAGGTTCCATCTCGATGGCACAGATCAATAGCAGCTCGAACATCTTTGTACAGATGAACATAACTGAATAAATGTAAAAGGAATGTTATCAAGACATGCATTAGAAAGCAAAACTCATAAGTAATAAAGCAATTCATGAATCATCAATGAGCAATTGAAAATTAAAGCATTCAACCAGAAGTTATTGGCCAAATGAAGAATTGAAGCATCTATAAGTCTAAGATACTTATCATAAGCATATACTACTATGCAATCACCGCTATATTAAAAGGACAAGAAAAATCCAACAAAGTGCATGCAAGATCTTGAAGAAATACGACTTAGAAAGTATGAACCTAATGTTATATGGCCTAGAAATTTCATAAAAAAAATAGAGAAAAGTTTCCCCATTGCCACAAAGCTGATCATGAAAGCAGAAAATATCCTTTTTTTCTTTTTAAGATCTTTAGCAAAGTTGAACAAAAAAAAAAGTCTTAGTTACTTGGAATATTCTGGAACTTTTCCAGGATTATTGTCCTTGAAGTCAACAAGTTGAGCAAACAGGTATGCCTCAGCAAGTGAGAAAAGAGTGTCAATGAGGGCATAGTCTGGCTCATCAAAAGCATCTGGTATCAGCCTGTACCCATATGCAGCAATTTTATCCTCCTTTGACATCTCTCTAAAACCATGGTAGGCTACTTTTACGTACTTATGGCGATCCATCTGCAGACAGCCCAACAATCATCTGATACATGTCAATGGGAGTTATTGGTAAAGTACAAGAAAAGTGTGAAAATGGAGTACCTTTAACATGTTCCCTCTTCTTTTGTCAATAACTAAACCCCTGATCATGTACTTCCAATCAAATTTCCATTCTAGCAACTGCACATAAGTACAATTTTAGAAGCAACCTACCATTGCAAAATTAGGCTGATTTGTATACACAATACACTAAGAATCTCACTGCATGACCTCAAAAAATTAAAACGAGTAGAATGTTGATAGATAGAAGGTTTGGTATATCATTTTGAGACATAAGAAGTGTGTGTGTGTGTGTGTGTGAGAGAGAGAGAGAGAGACTGAGATCAATGGTTTTGCCTAGAAAGTAATCATACTAGCATAAGGAACTACGAAGGCAGATAACCTCTTGAGGGTAGCCCAAATCATACACCAATTTCCTAACTGTTCCTTCATATGCCAGGGACTCAAAAGTTTCTGGCTTGTATTGTGCCAAGGTGTAATCCATATCAAAGCCCACAGCAACAATGTTCTTCATATTCAATGATCTGTTACAGAAAATCTGCTTTTCTATATCTATCTGATGTCCACCATCAGGGGATGACCATATGCATGGTTTCTCATAAACATTGACATAAGAGTTATGTTGGCACTGTGATGTTTGGTCAGCTAAAACTCTCCCAGAACTCTGGTCCATTGTGTAGCCAGCAGGCTACTAGTTTGCCCCTGAAGAAATTAAAACATATAAAAACTTGGCGACATAAGAATGATTATACCAATAGGTGGGTGAACTAAATAGCAGAATAACAGTATTTAGAACAAACCAACAAAACATCAAAATGTTCCAGAAGTGTGATTCATTTTTCCCAGAAGTAGGCAATTTTAGCCTACCCTGCACTCATGCACAGAATGCGCAAAACTTTGCTTGTTAACCATGGACTTATATAGGCCAAGATGATATCTACAACCATAAGAGACAAGTCTTGAGGATATTATTGTAGCCACTATTGGATGGAAAGGTACACAAAGAAATTAATAGTAACGTAAGAAGCACCTTGCATGATTACACTAACTTAGAGAAGTCTTCCAGACTCTTCCTGCTTGGTTGTGAAAGAAATCAACAAAAGCACATGTCCAAGTCCAACACGAGTAATGAAACAAACGCAATTCATATCTATCCTATCCTTCTCTTCCCCCGGGGGGGGGGGGGGGGGGGGGGGGGGGGGGGGGGTTTTGGTAAAAGTTTTTCGAGGAAGGGAACTTTGAAATTCCGAGGCTAAGTATCTTCCCAAAAAGGCCCCAAGAAACTTACCTCAAATTTCCTGGTCAAAACTAAAATCCACTACACCAACTCATAACCCTGAATCTGACCTTCCCGCCCCTAACCAGAGAACATTATATATATGAAAAAAAATTAAACCAGAAACTTACACCTAACAACTATTTGATAAACAAGAAGGTTCACATGAGAAACATGCACAGAGAACGCAAGAAAGCACATAATCAATCAAACTCGAGCTTGAGAAACAACAGCAGGTTCTCACCTGTGGCGTGGATCGCGTTTATTAGACTGGAAATGGGGAAGAAGAGAAGCGAAGAATCCGAGGAGAAAATGAAGCGACAGAATCGTGAGGAAAAATGAAATTGTGTCGTTGGGAATTGGAATTGGATTTCCCATCGGATTTTCCTGGGATGGGGACCTCAGGCGTTTCAATTCAGTGTTAAGAGAGAGAGAACCACGTGGGTCGGGTTTCGGGCTTCCGTTTTCGACAGAGGAGATGGTTGGCGAGCGTTTACTGGTCTCTCCGCTGCTCTGGCTTCGGAATCTTCTCGTCGTCTTCCCGGAATGAACAGTGGGGGAGACAGAGGGAACATGGCGCACTCCTCCCTCTCACAGTCACAGCTAGGGGTGAAAACGAACCCGCTACCAAGCAGGAACACTGTAAAATTGACAGAGCTTTGTTAAAAATTAGCTTAGTTTGGGCCTAGCTTAAATTTGATGAGCTTGGAAAATAAGGCTCGAAGTTCAGATAAAAAAAGTTTAGATTTGGCTTAATATGCTTAAAACTCGATTCAATGTTTGAACTCAATTTGAGGTTCAAGCTTAATCTGAGTACTAGAAATTAGAATTTTTTAGTTTAAGTATGTTAAAAACAAAATTAATATTATTGTATATTAAAAAATATTATGCTCGATAAGAGTTCGAACTAAACAGTATCAGACTTGAAACTGGATTTTTAAGAATTCAAACTTAAAAGACAATTCAAAGCTCGGCTTGAGGCTTCTTAGACTTTGCTTAATAATAGAAAAATTGAGCTTAAATTCAAATTGTTTGATAAGAGGTTTGACTTGTTTCTATCCGACTTGTTTCTATCCCTCACAGTCACAAATCTTAGGTTAAAACTTAAAAGTACCAAACTACCAATTAACCTTTATTTATCAGTTTTTTCAACTTCTAACCCTTAAGGCATAAGTCCTGTTTATTGATGCCCAAAAGAGATAGGTTTTAGCTGTTTTTTTTTTTTTTTACAGAAAAGATATTTCATTGAATTAATCCAAAGCACACAACAACCAAGCTTAGAGCAGGTCTTCCCACAAAACCCCGACGACAATGGAGGCCCTTCCTAGCTAAGTACTAGGATGCTCCATTAAGAGAACGACTAGCAAAAGAGAAAGAATAAGAGGAAAAAAAATCACCTAACACAAAAAGCACCAAAATACAAAATCCTGCCATGTTTGTCGAGCCTGGAAGTGAGGATTTTTCTCATAACAAGGCTAAATTTATCATATGTAATTTTTGAACAAACTGAAAGTCAAGTATATGAACTTAGGTAAATGCATCTGTGGTCCTTGTCCTTTATTTTTTATTCCAGTTGCATTCCTAACCTCCAATTTATTTCACTTAAGTCCCGAATCTGTTAAAAACTTTTCGTTTTCGACGTTTGCGTCCTTTTAATGGAAAATGAGACATCAGCCTAAGTTTATAGGGGAAATTACCTTATTGGTCCTTAACATTATTATTTTATCTTAATTGAGACCTTAAGCTCCATTTTGCATATTAAAATCCTTATTTTCGATACAAAAAACTATTCATTTCAAGCTTTTAATTGTAAAATATTTAAGAACTATTAATTGACAATAAAAACATAATAATCCACCCATGAAATGGTAGTGGCAGTAATAGTATTAATTTCTATTTTTTGTAGGTCCGAAAATAACTAAATCGGTTCATTAATGTCTTGGAAAGGAATGGTTTCATTAATGCCTCTATTAAAGGAACAATAACTTACGATATAAAAAATTGATTTAAACAAAACAAATAATGAAATTTGATGATGTCTCACAGTATTGAAGCCACTTCGAAGACTTATATGTGATTTTTGAGATTCAAAAGGATGCAATTAGGAATGTCAAAAATATCAACAATTCTTAAGCTCGGACACCTGGACTCAAACCTGCTTATATGTGCAATCTCCTAAAAAGGATACAAGTTTGATTAATCTTACCCGATTCTACTTGACTCTTCCTCAATTCCTATATTTATATTTTAAATATGAATTTTATTCCACACTAAAGTTATAGTGTAATATAATAAATCATATATTCCATCTGGCCAGAAAAATGATGCAATAGATATTGTTATAGGCAATCCTAAAATTCTTACAATATTCCCATTCTCCTAAAGTTTTTAAAATCAATTTACCATGCGAACCTCACTTCAATTTCATTTTAAAATTAATTTTTCTAAAAATTATAATTTGGTTTCACGTAACTTTCAAAGTTTTTCATTTTAGTTTCTATATTTGTCTAAATTTTGAAAATTGGCCCTAAAGATTGGTTAGAAATTTCAAGTAAATCAATAAGGTCTAAGACTTATAGTTTTAGCCACTAACATTTTAATAGGGGTAAAAATTTTATATATACTCTACCCACCTTAATCTTTGCACTCACCCAAACAATGTAAATAAAATGGGATGAAGGTAATATTTTTTTTTATATTGTGATAGTTTTATTTTATTAACTATTTTTTTATTTATATAAACACAAAATAAAAGCAAAAAAATGAAAATAACAATATATATAAGTGTCCATGCAACTGAGTTTTACCTGCCTTCAGTGGTCGATCTTATTTTCAGAAAGGAGTAATATTCATACAATTGAACCTTCTTTGCTGGTTAAAATGTTATTTCACTTAAAACCTTTGTCACATGTTCGTTTATATATAGGCCTAAATATCTATTACTCTAAACTATGGTGACTCAGACAATTTGCTTTCTAAACTATAAACTATAAAGTGAATCACTTCAAACCCTAAACTTTGATAAATCGGTTACTTTAGTCTCTTAACTCAATCTAATCCTCACATGAGAGCACATGATGTCCACGCTGTCCATCTTTAATGGAGCAACCGTTGTCGCCACCCCCTCATCCGCCCCATCTCTACCTTTCACAACCTCTTTGGCCTCTCCTTTACCTTCTTCTTCTCCCACCTTCACCGCTGAAGTAGCATTTTAACCCCTTGCACCATCTTTACCCTCCAACACCTCCACTGCTCATTTGATAGGCATCATCAAGTACAACGCATGGCATTGCTTTGAGGGCTCCTTTGACCACTCATTCAACAGCTCATTTGACCCCCATCTTTGCTCTGTAATGCCTCCACCACTCCTTCAACTGCTCATTCGACAGCCGCATTGAGTTCACCACCACCACCTTCTAATGCTCATTCATCATTTGCATATGCTTATTGCCCCACCCCTCTTCCAAGCTCCAATCTGATCATGTGGTAGTTCTTGTGGTGGAACGACGGTTACTACAACTAGGATGCGATGATGGAAGAGAAATAGTGACGATGAAGAAATTTGGCTCAAAATCGATTAAATCGATTGATTTGGCACTTAATTCCTTTTATTTATTCTTTAATCATTAATGGGATGAAGATGATGAATCAGCAAGGATGATGAACCTAGAATGAGCATATATGATGGATCTCCGATAGGTCAAAGGCTCCGTTTGTCTTTCTAACGGCATCTTTGTCATGAGCCTTCACATGAACACGTAATTTAGTTAAAGAACCAAATTGGCCGATTTCCCAAAGTTTAGGATTCAAGTTGATGTGGTTCATAGTCTAGGGCATAAATTGTCCAAGTCATCATAATTCATGAATGATAGTGCCTTGAGTCCATGTTTTTTATGTGGAATCAAAATAATCCCCCATGTTCTGGTGGTTATGAATCAAGTAAAGAGATTATCGTATTCCACATTTATTTATTTATTTTAGATTAGTAGCTTCCCTGCTCAACTTACTAACTGAAGACCATTACCAGTAACCTTTTGACCCCCACGCCCCCCGATAATGCAACTCCACTAACTGCCTAGCCCACTATGGCAAAAGTGAATGTATTGATGGTTATAGACCACTTAGTATAAAAAGCATAGAAAAATGAATGAAAATTTTTACGCTTTACATTCCTAAAACTATAATCACACTGCAACCTTTCTTCATTTCATCTGACGATTGTGAAGGATGTTGCCCCACTTCTCTGGTAGTAGTTGTTCCTCCTTATGAATCGTAACCTGCAAGTGTAAACAACACAGTTCTTATGCAATGTTACCGAAATTATGTATGTACAAAATCATAGCAATCCACCGTATAATATTTCTCTTCATGCACTTTGCAGATTTTCCAGGCACCAATTCAAGGATTTCCTACAATCTTTCATTCTTTTGGGCCAAGAAACAAGTATGACACCTTTTCTCTTATACAAAATTTGATGCAAATTGAATGAACAAACTCAATTCTAATCACTTTTATGTACTTATTGTAGGAAAGGAAACAACTAGCGTTCTAACCTCCTGTAAAAGACAATCATCAAAGCAACATGGAATGCAGGAAAAAAAAGGTAAGTCAAATAAAAGTTTCACATGGAAAATATGAAATAATATAGAGAGATGTCTGGGATAAAAAATGTTACAAGAAGATGTTTTACCTTTTACGTAATAGGCCCGTCGCCTTAGGTGGCGTGTGAGATGCATGCGCCAACCAGGTGGCAAAGCGCGTGCCACTGCCGCAATCATGACGGTCTACTTTCGCATGTAGGACAAGTTACGAAAGGGATAAAGTCACTAAAGTAAAGACAAACACAACAAAGAAAATACCACCTAGGGTTTCAAACCGTCACAAAAGGCTTTTTGAAAATGATTCAGTTTTTGAACAAAGCAATTTGACCAACATTCCGAAGTAAAGAAAAAGGATCAAAAACAAGTAAACATCTTTGCTTAAAAAAAAGACATATGACACTTTGAAACCAGATCTACAAAAATTAGTGCCTCTGTTATGAAAAGTGTTTAAGGGAAAGTTGAAGAAGATATAAAAAGGAAACGAACCATGAAAAATATTTTGATTTCTGAAAAAAATTTCACCGACACAGCGGCACTGTTGCAGTAAACTCATAACAGCGACGGTTAATAGTTGGAAAGTTCATATACAAGGTGGCAAAATCGAGGGAAATTCATATATCCAATGGCACAGCCACTGAAAACTTGAAACAATTGGCTGCGCAACCCCTAAAAATCCAGAAACATATGGACTTCCTAGAGAAAAGAGAGAGCTAGACAAAGGAATGAGAAAGAAAGAAGAGGGCTAAAATGTCTAAGGTGAAAATTACATTATTTATAGTAGATGAAATAGTAACCAAGTCTATTATCTTTATTTCACTTTTCACTAAACAACCTCGTCTCCTTAGCGCTTCTCATATAATCCCCATACTTTATGTAGTTACAATTTAGGTACTGCATTTTATTTTTCTGTCATGGACTTGCATTTTGTTTTTGTAAAATTGGGGCTAATTTTATTTTATTACATTATGGGCTAAATGGATTTACAGAAATTAGAGTTTTCTAGGCTTAATTACAAATGAGCTTAAGCAAATTTTCTTGGGCCTGGTAGTTTATTTTATTTGTTTTACTGGGTTTTATTGTTTTCAATCAACTACATAAATTTTGGTTAAAAAAAAAAAAGCAAATGGGTTTCAGAAGTTAACACCGACTTAGTTACATTCCTGTAATAAATGGGCTTTAATGG
The DNA here is from genome assembly GCA_005392925.1 of Aquilaria sinensis. Lineage (NCBI taxonomy): Eukaryota > Viridiplantae > Streptophyta > Magnoliopsida > Malvales > Thymelaeaceae > Aquilaria > Aquilaria sinensis. The sequence goes on along the minus strand of SMDT01002626.1, from coordinate 55,991 downwards.
CTTTCTCCGAAAACAATATAAAAGGGTGGGCTTAAATTATATTTAGTCATTTTTTTAAAACAAAATTGCTAGATATATGAAAACAACACGCATTCTTCCCCATAATTTTTACACTAAAAAAATTACATAGCCATATTTTTTGGTGGAAAGGGCCAACTTTTATTTATTTTTTCATCTTCCAATTCATTGAATTCGTTAATGTAATTTTATATTATTTTTTCAATATCTTATTTTACTTGTATCTTACTCGCTCCATTTTATAAAGGTTAGCATTTTCACCTTTTTATTAAAGTTTGACTTAAAGATATTTGTACTAATTTATATTGTAAAAAATTCTTAAAAGTTATATTTATACATTGGAGTTTTTAAAGTGCCATTTTTATTTAAAAATTTATATTTTTATAAGAAATTTTAAAAGACAAAAAAACATGAAGTAATTGCTACAAATAGCAAAGGAGACAAATTTTTATGAGATAGAGGAAGTATACCATTATTACTAGCATGTGACTATGTCACATTGCTAGCCGATAGATTGGAGCTTTATGATAATCCATATCCTATATGTCATGCACACTTATATTTATCATTTGATGTAACTGCTCAAGACAAATGAAATATAATTCATTTTTTGTTTCTCCCAACATTTTACTACAATCAAAATATATTCCATACAACTTTTATTTCCATCAACTTAATACCTATTATATACTTATTTGATGCATATTTCTTGCTTGAATAAGCTATTATTATTTGAAGACTGTAAGGTTGCAATTCATTTACCAAACATAAATTAACATTTCACTATATGATGTCATTCTGTTATATATCATATAAAGATCATTTATTTTGAAACAGTGATCCTGTCCGTTTGACGAGTTATGAAACATTGAAACTAGTAGAATAGAAAAATTGCTAAAACCCCTTAAGGTTTGCTTAAACCTACAATTTTATCTTCCACTTTTTAAATATCTACACTTTTCCCTTACAAAATTAACACTATCAATTACTGTTATGAAAGTAAAAAAGCGAATGCTTATTTTTGTCTTCCTAACTTTCTCCTTTAGAATCTATGCTCCCAACTTATACATCAATACAATTATACAAGTCACTCCTCGTTCTCTTCTCTTCTCTCTCTCCCTTTAGAAACTCAATCTTCTTCAACAACTTCTCTGATTGCCTACTTGATGGCATCTGCCTCTACTTCGATTCTCCGATTCCCTGCTCGATTTCATCTGCATTGCTCCGACTCTTCGATTGCCTTCTCCGATTTCGTCTGCCTTCTCTTAGAGATATCTAGGGTCGAATCCGACAGCCGATGACCCACCGAATGAACGGCAGTGAGATTCACATATTGGATGAGCGAATCCAATTATCGACGCTCCGATTCTCGATGAAGACCTTCAACTGAGGTCCATAGACGACTCTACCGTCGATTCGCCTCTCGGTACATCGCCGATTCGCCTCCACAGCCGCACGACTCGACTTCACCGCATCTTGGTCGCCTTGTCGTGGTTGCTCCACCTCTCGTCGAATCCCAATTGAATAGCTTCCTGATGGAGATTCTAATGAGTGCGGCAATCGGATTGTCGCCTTTTGGTCGACTCAACTGAAACGAAGGACTCCTTAGTCAAATAGCCGAAGAAGGCATAGAGGAGGGAGAGGAGGGAGGAGGGAGGAGGGACCGGGGTAGAGCACGACCGACTACTCCGGAAAGGATGGCTTGAGGGGGAGAAACAGGAAAAAAAAAACTTAAAGAGTTTATGTTCAATCTCTTAGAAAGCAAGGAGGACAAAGTAAAACATTTTTTTTTTAACAATCATTAATGGTGTTAATATGGAAGAGGTTAAGTATAGATATTTAAAAATTGGAGAATAAAATTGTAAGTTCAAGCAAACTTTAAGGGGGTTTGGTAAGTTTTTCAATAGTTAAGTTAAAATTAAGTTCAAGCCAATTCGTTTCGACTTTAGCCAATTGGCTACAAAATGACTTTTTTTTTATTTTTACATCTTTTTTACTTGAAATTAATTTTAATTAAAAGTCAATATTATGTAGTTACAATAATTAATTAAAAATATAATTTTTATAATCTTACTAAATTTTTATGAATTTTTCTAGTTTCAAGTCTTAAAAAAGAAAAATTCATAAAAATTTAACAACATCCTAAAAATTTACTTTCAAATTGATTATTGCATCTACATAACATTAACTTTCAAATGAAATTGGTTTCACACAAAAAAGATGAAAAAGTTAAAAAAAGTCAGTTGACTTAAGACGAAACGAATTGGCCGAACCGGCTCCCTAGCTCCCGCGTTCGGCGTTCCTTCTCTATTCGTCTTCCTCTTACCTCCGCTCCGTAAAATGATGCGAGTCCGCCTTTGAAAATTTCTCGCGATAGTCCGTTTTTCATTTCGTAGCAGGAAGGATCTATTCTAGGAGAAAATGAAACGGAAGCGTCGAAATTCCTTTATCGCTGCGACCACAAAAGCATTTCGCTCCCTCACCGTCTCTGGTTCGGTACGTCTCTCCTCGTCCTGTCTCGCGATCTTCTATTTATTTTCTTTCTGTTACTAGTGTTAATTTCAAGGGATTTTGGTCACTGTCGATCGGAGACTGTTCTGTTCATTAAGAAGTCGTACTTTTCTCTAGCTAGGCATAACTCTATTGCGTTCCAACTCAATAGCATAGTAGAGGTTTGTTAAGCACTTACTTTCATTTTAGGAGTATTGTTTTAGTTTGGTGGTATGATTTTAGGCGATCAGCAGTTACCGTCTCTTCGTAGCCTTCTGGATGGCGTTCCTCAGTTGCGCAAGAATTAAGAGTCATTCTGCCCAAAGTTCTTACCACTTACGCAAGAGATCCCCGAGAAATATAAGTAAAACCAAATGGGTCTCTAATATTAACATATGCGAAAATCATGGGGGTAAAAGCAATAGTTTCCGGCTAGTATTGGTGCTTTGCAGGATGCTGTTGAATGCCATAATACCCAGCTAGAAGTGGACAAAGCAATGTACAATTTGGTTATTTGGTTTGTGGGTCAAAAAATGAGATCTTCAGGTCTATCAAGTGAGGAGTGAAAGATTGTGGAACGGATTGCATGCTGTCACAAATACCTATGAATTGGTAAAAGAATCACTAGCATCCAGAAAGTAATGATCCACACATTTTGCTTAGTTGAATATGGTTCCCGTCGCTGAGAAACTATAGCAAGCAATTACTCCTGCTTATTTCGGACACCAGAAACTTTCCTGTATGGGCCTTCTGCTACATTGAATGGTTTCCCCTTGGATTATTTTGACTTGGTGTGCCAGAAGCCTGCACTAAATATAAGCGGCAGCACGGTTTTCCATCATCTGGGTGGATTTCTACTGAACGAGGCAATTCGCGTAGCTTGTTGAACAAATTCAGTGGATCATTCATGAGCCCAAAATCTGCATCAGGGTCACCAATTTGTGAAAGCTGAACGTGAGAGAATCCTAGAGATGGCAGGAGTTCATCTGGCCAATCACTATAGAAATGGAAGACTGAGTTGCTCATTGTTGTTGATTGCTTGTTCATGAAATCTGCTAAGAGAACTGTTTGGGCTAGGGCACACTGGTCGGCTATGAGCTTCAATACTTGCATGGCCTGAGAGTGGTACAGATAGTAGAGGATACCTTCTAGAACCCATACTGTGTTCTTTTCTAGCATGAACCCTTCTATCTGAAGCTTTTCAAGCCATTCATTCTCTCTGATGTCAGCAGCTACTCTGGTCAAGGATTTCGCAGGCACCCTGAGATGATCCTTACCCTCTGTTGCTTCTTTAATAAGAGCAGTTTTAACTTGCAACACTTCATGAAAATCTACTTCAAAGATGTGACTGTTCTTCAAGTACTTTAACCGGTATGCTCTTGTATCCATTCCTGTGCGTCAAAATCATGTCTAATTTTGTTACCTAATAGGATTATGAAGTAAATTAATTCCCAGTTAACGTATTTTGTTTAATTGTAGCTGTCTAATAAACTGTTATGCCTTCTCTAGTTAGGCACTGTGTAAACATAAGTTAAGCTCATTGTGCTTTGGCATGACCACTGAGGTGGCTGTAACACGGCATTTTCCTGAAAAGCATGGTTACCTGCTTTAATTGATTGTCTATACCCTATACTCTAAGGGAGTATTTAGTTTAAGGATTGTGAGAATCTGGGTTATTTAGAAAGTTAAAATCCTCACGATCTTCCTAACAATCTTGTGTTTGGTTCAATTTAAGAAAATAATTATCCATAATTCTCAGTCTCCAAGAAATCATTATCCTTCACAGTTATGCAGGATTCATTCTCCATTTCTCCTCATTTAGAGAGTAAATATCCTCAAAGTATTTACGTCTGCAAAAATTACAATATAACTCCCTGAACTTTCACATATTTACATTTTGGTCCTTTAAATTTTGAAAATTTACAAAATAATCCCTAAAAGAACACATTTAATCCCTAAATTTTTGTAAAATTTACAAATATATCCATAAAAATTTAAGAAATTACATTTTAGTCACTATGCCCAGAATTTAAAGAAAAATGTAAAATACCTCAAGCAAACATAAAAAATAATTAAAATCTTTATTCTTTGCGAGATTTGAACCAAACGTAGGAAAATTAAGATTGCATTTTTATAGGTTCTCACATTCTATGAATGTTACTCCCTGCAATCTTACTTTCCAAAGATTTGAGAATCCTTAAAACAAACTTGCCCTAAGAGGTTCAGATTTTTCTGCATTATGGCAAAGTGTGTTTGTGGACAATTTGCAAGATTTTCTCCACTTTTTAGTTCGCTTTTTATCTTAAAGTTGTCCAACATAAAACAGTAGTATAAAATTCAACAGGCTCCATTCCAATTCTAAGCATACATGTGGCAGAATATTTTTTGTTGTAAATCTACGTGACAGGGCATTTTTTTATTCTAAGCATACATGTGGCAGAAGTCTTTGTTTGACATCATATATGATCAATTTTGTAGGATTACATATTACTAACCTGCACCGAGGAGCACAATTTGAGATTCTGGAGCACTAAAGGAATCAAGAGCGGCTTCTATTTTTGTGTCAAACCAAAGAGTTCGCACCGCCAGTATCACTCCAGAGATTTCCCTTGCGTTGTCTTTGCGGTCTTTCCTCATCTTCTCATGTAGGCGTTGTAGGTGCGTCTCCCCCGCGAGCAGGCCTGCCAGAGGATCATGGATCACATGGTTCCACATGGCTCTTCCAGCTGCTGTTTGGCATGCTGACTGTTGCAGTAAACCCCATTCGTTTTTTATCCTCGCGTGCAGCCTTTTAACAGGTTCGGCATGCAACCAGTGCGGAAGCTTTAGCTCGAGCTCTTGTTGTTGGTCTTCTGCCCAACCGTTCTCTTGGTTCGACATATCTCCAGTATTTGCCTATTTGGGCTGAACAAGATAATGCATGCAAATGCAATATATTTTAAGCAGGGGAAGGGCTATGGGACTGGAGGAAAGGGGATCGTCTCTAGGGATAAGAAAAGAGAGCCACACACAACCAACCTTTGTTAAAGGCGCAATCGTATCCAGTTCCTATACGCTCGATGAAAAGGAGGGTAAGGAAGTAGTCCACGAGTGCCACTCTGTCTTATATCTGAAGAGTCACTTTCCAACTTGTCCTCTTCGGCTGACAAAAGCAATAATTAGTTGGCTGCCACTTGAAGTTTGGGGATTTATATCAGATGTCAATGCGTCCGATGTCGTGTAGTTGCGGAAAAGGCCCAATCTCTTGTCTCTACAAGTTCTGGCTTGTCCTTTTTTTCACATTTGGGAAGTTGTGGTTACGTCTATACTATATGTGTTGAGTTTGGGGATGATACAATGAAAATTAATCATACTTCATTTCACATTTATTCAGTTCGAAGATGAATAGCTAAAGCTGTTTAAGATTACGCGGATGTCATCACATTTTCAAACTCCATTCTACAATTATAATTTCTGCCAAACCTCAGATATACGTACATACTTTTGTTCTTGCTCGACTCAAAAAAATAATACAAAAATGATAATTTACCACCTTTTGCTTAAATAGCTACTAGATAATTTAAATTCATACAACATCATCAATGTAAAAACAATTACGTGCAGATTCTTATAAAACTAACATTATTGTTATTAGGAAACTGGTTAACATAATTGGTTTTTATATTACCAAAATGTTAACAAATGCCTTTTATGTATTTGTTAATTTATAACTAATGCATTTTAATACCTCCACTTCCTACACAGACACACACATGTAGTGCTAAGGTTAAATAATGAATTCAATACAAAAAAAAAAAAAAAGATGGCTTCTTTTTACTCTTCTTACCATTCTAGTATTTATTTTATACGTTTTGATATTTTCATTACATTATATAATTGCAATACTTTATGAAACATACTCCCTCCGTTCAAAAAAGGATGAAACGTTTTCTTTTTTGAGCTGTCTCAAAAAAGTTGAAACATTTTATTTTTCAGCAAATTTTAAACACCAAATTTACCATATAACCCTACTTTAAACTTCCCTTTTAAAATGTTTTATTCGGTCAAAATCCTTAATACAATCTCCTCCAACTCCACAGACTCACGCTCGATCAAGCCAGATTTCACTGTCCCATGACTCAATCAAGGCCAACGTATACAAAACTTGGGATCGACGGCGCCAACTTGGCATCTTGTCGAGATCTACTTTTATCTATGCTTAAACCCAGGCCTCGTCTTTTTTTTGTTCTTCATTTGCCTCCGCCATCCCAACTTCCTGGCGACGATTTGCTTTTGTCTAGTGCAACTGGATTTACTCTTCAGATTGGTCGGATGACGCTGTTCGGAAATCAATGACACAACATCGATTCGATGGCAAGGGCGAGGATGATTAATGATTGGTACTAGGACAAGAGTGATCAACGACTGCTGTGAGGGTGAGGGTGATCAATGATTGGTGCAAGGGCAAGGGTGCGAAAGTGAAGGGCAATCGACAATCGGTGCGAGGGCGAGAGTGAAATCGCTTGAAGGGAGATTCGCAAACAATTCGTGTACAGTGGCTGGTCTGAACGGTGGCAAGCCGAAAATGGGTCTGGATGATGGCGGGCGAGCAGTGGGTCTGGACTGTGGTGGGTGAGCGTGAAGAAAAGGAAAGGGGAAGGTAAAATTGTCCAAAAATGCAAAAGTTGGACTTAGCCTAAATAAATGTGTCTGAAGAAACGTTGCAAGTATTTCAGGATGAAAGTAGTACAATTTTTTATTGACCCTTGAGATGACTTGAAAGTTGAACCTAAGTTGACCCAATGAACCCAAAACATTGTATTAATATGACATAAATATGATGTAAATCCCAAATTTACCTAAAACCCAACATAACTCAACTTAAATTTAAACCAACTTGCGCGAAGTATACCTAATTTGTTTTAACTTAAATCAATTTAATTTAAAATATATATATATATATATATATATATATATATATATATATATATATATATTTATTTATTTATTTATATATATATATATATATATATATATATATATATATATAACCAATGTCATTTAAACACAACCATTATGCAGGTGTAATAATATGTTAAAAGTAAAATTTTTATAATGTTATTAAATTTATATAAATTCTACTTTTTATGCACAAAAAATTCATAAAAATTTAATAAAATTATAAAAAAATTTATTTTCAACAGATTATTATGTCTGTGTAATATTGGTTTTCAAATAAAATTAGTTTTAAAAAAATAATAAAAAATTATTTCAAATTAAGTTGATTTAAGTTAAAACAAATTAAATGTAGGTTAACCCAACATTTAGTGAACATCAGAAGCATAAATAATCTAAAACCGATATTTATCCAAAACCTAACATAATCAAATTTAACCCAACTCCCCCAATTTGTCATATATAAATATTAACTCATAAAGAAAAGATTGAAGTTCATCATTCATCACTAAAGTTTATATTAAATTTCTGTCACTTTTTCTTCAATATGTCGCTGAACTATTAAACAATCAAAACTGTCACACTTTTATGCCCTAAACTTTTTTTAATCCAAAGTAATCATTCATTCTATAAACACCAAGTATTTTCGATGCCTAAATTTATAGTTTATCTTCTTAAGTAAAATCCAAAGTCCCAAAAATCACAAAACATAACTGGACTGTTATATAACTAATGTAAACTTAACAAAAACGAAATAAGGATTAAGTACCAATTTTACCATTAAAAACTTGCGAAAAGACCATATTTACTATCATATTCACAAGAATACTAAATAACATACCAACATTACCCAATTAGACCATATTTTCCATTATCCCATTAATTTTGCCAACTAAGTTGACTCTCAGCTGTGGGGGGTCAAGTGATGGATGATGTGCTAGTATTGTGCCTAAAAGCCAATAATGAAATAATTGTATTTCCCACATTGAGTCATGATATTTTATTGAGATATTATTCTAATAATTGTATTTATTATTTGTTTCAGTATAACATAACTAAACATAATTATAAAACTAGAATAATAATATTACTAAATGTCTTTGGTTGAATATTATTGTGAAGTGGATTGCAAAAATACATAAAGACAAGTAAATGTGGAGATTAATATGAGATAAGGGTGATCAGTATTCAGTTTAAACCAAAAAAACTGAAAAATTGAAAAAAATTTGAAATTTAGTTCGGTTAATTCTGTAATTCGGTTCGGTTTCGGTTGAAATTGAATAACAAAAAAATCGGCTTCGGTTCAATGTTGATTTTAGAATTCAGTTAATTCGGTAACTGAAATAACCGAAATTTTTTATATAAATTTTTTTTATTTGTTTCATGAACAATAATGCTACCAAGTAACTCAAATTAGCTTGGATTCTTATTTTCTTTCTTTCCATGGACAATAAATCTTTTATATTGAATGGAATTTGAAAAGAAAAATGATATCATTATCTTATTTCATCTCTTGTAGAATTTAATTACTATTTTTTTCGGTTAATTCGGTTTAAACCGATCCGAATCGAAATATTTCGGTTCGGTTTGAATTCGGTTTTATTGACTAGTTTGGTTATTTTGGTTTTTTAGCATCAAAAATCGAAAACCGAATAAACCGACTAATTCGGTTCGGTTTAAACCGAACAAACCGAATAATCACCCCTAATATGTGATATGTAGCATACATATAGGTGCAAGTTGGAGAACTCGTATACTGGACCAGCCTGCCAACAGAACATTACATGGATCATTATATGAGTGTTATAAGTGGTTCTTATAGTGATCATTGTATATGTAATCCTTAAACCTGAGATCATCAAAGTTCCCTACGTGTGAGTCATATACTTTGATACTATTCTTTGTTGCTCGTAACTAAGTGAACATAAAACTGGTCATTGAGTATGTCACATATCATGTAGAGGGATTTGTATAATCAAGATGAGATTTGCCCCTCCTATATAACGAGAGTGATATCTCTAGCCATTTGATTGAGTGAGACTGAGAAAATGCATGACCATGCTTGAATTAGTTGATATAGGATATTAATGTCATTAGTTTAAGTCTGTCTAATTGGGAATTAAGAAATCATAGATTGGGTTATACGGGGATGATACACTTAAAGCCAATTGGATTATTTGATCATTGTCAACGTGATAGAAGCCTATAAGGTCACACACTTAAAGTCAATTGGATTATTTAAATGCATGGGCCAAATTATTTGGTTTTGGTTTTATGATAATTTTAGATTAATTATTGGCTCAAAAGTTGAACACATTATTAAATCTGAAATTAGGCATAATTGGATTAGGATTATGAAATCTACTTGGCTTGGGAGTTACACATCACTATATATAGGATATATAATGTTGTTTTGTATAGAGCCTCCATGGATGAAGTTAGAAAGAGTTCTAAAACTCTAGCCACACTCCCGTCTTGTTCTTCCTTGCAGGATGCAAGATAATATTATGAACACAAGAGGAACATTCTTCTTGGAACCTGGAGGAAGCATGGTGATCCAATTAGTTTGTGTAGATATTATAAAGAGCTTGAACATGTTAATTATTTAAGTTTTGTAATTCAGCTCAATAGTTGGATGAAAGATCTCAACCTGATAAGTATTAAAAATCTTCAAACACTTAATTTACCCAATTTTGCATGGATCTTGGAGTGGTTTTAGTTAATTCCACTGCACTATTTTGGCTACCAAAACCCTACATGATGTGGAGTGATGATGTGGCTAAAAGCCACGTCAGACATGTTAACCAACCAAAAGAAGGAGAGGAAATGTCAAAATGGGTTAAGAGGATGTTTGCCTGTTTTGAGCAGAAATAAGAAAAAGGTGAGAGAGCTAAGTGAAGTTCATTGCCCCTTGACCCTGCTTGCTAATCGGTTAATGGGACTACTGATTAGGTCTGTGCAGTGTCACATCAATGAATTGGTTAGCAAACCCATGTTAATTAGCATGCATTATCTTGTTGACTGTGTTTTGACTTAATACATTGTTTGTTGATTGAAGAATGATGCATGATTATAGTCTTGGTTAGTTGTATTTGTAAATATGACCTGCTTGTCGTGCCTCTCTATTCTTCCTATTATATGTTTTCTTTTCACCTTATTCCCCTCGAATGTAACTTAAGATTTTTATCATTAATATAACTATATACTTTGGGTGTGTCCAAGGAGGTGACTGCAAGGAGACAACTGAACAATGAGGAGAAGAAGCTTGCGAAGACTTTTTTCTTTTCTTAGGATTTCATGATATTCTCATTAGCTTGAGAATATTGCATGGTTTGGGCTATAACCATGTCACATTTAATTAGTTGTATACATAAGATGCAGGTTTTATATTTGTATATGATACATGTATAAGACAACCGAAGATAATAATTAGTGAAATCAAAGAAAAATCTATCAAATAAAATATTAAGTCATTAAATGTGATACCTTCCAAATGTTGACACGTGTCAAGACTTTGATCATTATTGGGTGGGTTTGCCATAGCAAAGTATCAATGTTCATTTTGGTAAGACATGATGGGATATCAATGATATCCAAATTGCTAAACTTTGGGTTTGACTTAAACTAAGTCATCTTAATAGGATTTGGGACTTAGAGGTATAGAGTTGGGTTTGACTTCATAAGATGGGATTGGACAAGTATTGTTCACCCAACTATCCAAGAGTTGCATGAGATGCTATTGGCAAGAGGTTGCTTACCTCAATAACTATGACATAAGAAAAAAGCAAAAGTTAACTTAAATTGTGGTCAAATGTGGATCTTGGCCCATTAGAATACCTTAGTACCAAGGTGTTCCTAAACAATATCGATGACTATTATTTTGAATAAAATGATTGGAGTATCATTTAATAAAAGTTCTTATTAAATAAATTAAAATACATGACTCTTACATTATATATTTATTGTTGTAGATTACCAAGGCACAAAACACATCAACATTTTCATTGTGATCAATCATTGAGAAAGAAAAACTAAATGGGACAAATTTTCTCAAATAGTACCAAAACTTAAAGATAGTCTTTAAGTAAAAGAGAAAGTTTTATGTCATAGAACAGCCCATTTTGAATGAACCTGCTGCTAATGTTCTAAAAGCTAAGAGAGATGCTTATAAAAAACATTCAGATAATACCTTGGATGTTACTTATTTCATGCTAATTATCATGGAATATGAGTTTCAAAAGCAACATAATAATATGAGGGGTATTCGATATGATTGAACATCTCAAAATATTCTTCCGAGAACAAGTTCTACATGAGAGGTTTGAGACCTCTAAAGTATTATTTTAGCGTAAAATGTCTTAAGGAAGTCCTGTGCATCCTCATGTGCTTAAGATGATTAGGTACATTGAGAATTTTGAGAGTTTGAGATTTGCCCTTTAAAAAAAGTTGGTTGTTGATGTAGTATTGTAATCGTTGCCCAAAAGCTACAGTTAGTTCATCATTTGTCATGACCTACAAGATGAATGATCTTGACAAGTTTCTTATTGAATTGCTCAATATGTTGAAAACTTTTAAGCAAAACCTTAAGATGGCTAAACCTGTTATGGTGGTTTAGAAGGGTAAGGGAAAGGGAAGGGGAAAAAGAAAGAGCAACAAGAAGAAGGATAAAGCTAAAGGAACATCTAATGCTAAGTTTTCTTTGGATGCATTGGAGGTGTCCAGTGGTGTGGCTAAGGCAGAAGGATGCTTCCATTATAAGAAACCAGGACATTAGAAGCACAACTACAAGTTTTATCTTGAAGAACTTGACAAAGAGAAGAGAGATAAGACTTCTACTTCAGTTATTTTTATCATAGAGGCTAATTTTTTTGCTTCCTTATCTTGGGTATTGAATACTGAATGTGGATATCATATTTGTGTAAATGTGCATGATTTAAATAGGAGTAGAAGATTGGCCTAGGGTGAATTAGACCTATGTGTGGAAAATGAAGCAAAAATTGCTACATTAGCTGTAAGGACTTGTTTTCTCACTTTTTCTAGTGGATTGGTTTTAGAATTGGACAATTGTTATTATGTATTTGCTATTAGTAGAATTTCTTTCTATTTATTGTTTAAAAAAGAAAGGCTTTTCATTTATAATAAGGATAAGTGTTTTTCCATTTATTTAAATGAAATATTTTATGGCAGTACACAACTTAGGAATGATTTGTATGTCCTAGAACTCAAGAATTTAACCTACAACATGAATACCAAGAAGGTCAAATTGAATGATTTGAACCTGACCCATCTTTAGCATTGTCGCTTGGGCCACATAAATGAGACCCGCATATTCAAGCTCCACAAAGATAAACTTTTGGACTTATTTAATTTTAAATTATATGAGACAAGCAAGTCATGTTTACAGGGCAAGATGTCATTAAGTGAAAGGGCTAATGACTTACTAGGACTCATACATAATGATGTATATAGGCCTACGTCTACACAAGCTAGAAAAGGCTTCTAATACTTCATTACTTTTGCTGATAACTTCAATAGATATGATTATATGTATCTTATGAAACACAAGTTAGAATCCTTTGAAAAGTTTAAAAAGTTTATGAATGAAGTACATAATCTACTCGGGAAGAGTATCAAAGTACTTTAATCAGATCGGGGTGGAGAATACTTAGACTGAAAATTTCTTGACTATTTAAATGAATGTGGTATAATATCACAACTCACTCGACCTGGTACACCTCAATGACATGATATATCTAAAATGGAATTATATATATCTAAAAGGAAAAATCAAATATTGTTAGACATGATTTGATCTATGATGAACCAAGTTAATCTTCTAAACTTCTTTTGGGACATAATCTAGATATAGTTGCTTTTACACTAAACCGAGTTTCATCTAAATTAGTTCAAAAGGCCCTATATAAGATATAGAGTAAGAGGCGTATGTCCGTCTTTTATGAAAATTTAGGATTACGAGACTTACATGAAATGTTAATCCTTAAACAAGTTAGGGCCCAGATCTGATAAATGTCTTTTTATTAGGTATAAAAAAAAACAAAGGGTTACCATTTCTATAGTCTTTCTGAGTATGAAGTATTTGTTGCTCCGACTAGTATTTTTTTCTAGAGAATGAGTTTATGTCTAAAGGAACCAATAGGGGTAAATTAAAATTCAATAAAATTCAAGAATAACAACGGAACATTGAACCTAAGATAGAACCTCAGCAGGTACCACAATATGTTGTAGTTCAGGAGCTTGTTTCTATGGCACATAAGCCACACAGGTCTAATAGGATTTGACGTAAACCTGAGAGATATGAATTTTCCATAATTCATATTGGTGATGTGATGCTCATTGATCAAAGTGAGGTTACAAATCTACCAATAAGTTATGTCGAGACCAAATTTGAGATACCATGCATTAAAACCAAATATGGACTTTGGTTAATTTATCTAAAAGGGTGAAACCTATAGGATGTAAATTGTCTTCAAGAAGAAGACAGACATGGATAGTAATGTAATTACCTATAAGGGATGATTAATTATAAAAGGATTCAAGCAAATTCATGGTATTGACTATGACAAGACTTTTTCACCAGTTGTCATACTTGAATCCATTCAAATTTTATTAGTTGTTATGCACACTATGATTATGAGATATGGCAAATGGATGTCAAAATGAATTTTTTTTAATAGAAAACAACTTGAGGATATATACATGACATAACCCAAGGGTTTTGTCACTCTAGAAAATACTAACAAGGTGTGCAAGTTGGAAAGGTCAATTTATGGATTAAAACAAGCTTATCGAAGCTAGCATCTTCATTTTGATGAAGCAATAAAAAAGTTTGCTTTTATTAGAAATAAAGATGAATCGCGTGTCTACAAAAAGGTTATGAGAATACTATTGTCTTTTTAGTATTGTGTGTAGGTGACATATTACTCATTGAGAATGTCATTCTTACGTTATAGTCTGTGAAGACTTGGTTAGGGAAATCTTTTCCTATGAAAGATTTGGGCAAAATGGCTTATATGTTAGGATTCATGATCTGTAGAGATGGATCAAGAAAACTGTTCTGCCTAAGTTAAACTACATATATTGACAACGTGCTAAAAAGGTTTAACATACAAGACTCAGAAAAATTATTTTTGCTTATGTCACATGATATAACTCTCTCAAGATCTCAGTGTCCTAGCGTATCCGAGGAGAAAGAATGCATGAGTAATATTTCATATACTTTAGCAATTGGATCTATGTTGTATGTCATGATATTTACTAACTCTAATGTCTTGTATGCCTTGAGCATGATGAGTATGTACCAATCAAACTTCGGTGAGAGTTACTGGTCAGTTGTTAAGAATATTCGTAAGTACTTGAAAAATAAGGGTACATTATTAGTCTATGAAAGTGATGATGAGCTCGTTGTAAGAGGTTATACTGATGTTAGCTTCTAATAAGATAAGAATGATTTCAGATCATAATCCGGTTATGTGTTTTACCTTAGTGGTGATGCTATAAGTTGGAAGAATTCAAAACAAAAAATGGTAGCTAATTCTATTATAAAAGCCAAGTACATTACCACATCAAAATGAAGCAATTTAGGTGAAGAAATTCATCACATTACTTGGAGCGGTTCTGAATATTACTAACCCGATAAAGCTCTATTGTGACAACAGGAGTCAAACCATAGGTTAAGGAACCGAGATCTCACCAATAGTCCAAACACATACTCTGACATTATTATCTCATTAAGGGGATCATTGAATTGGGATATGTGAAATATGTATGACCTTGACAAACAACAATGTTATTGATTTACTGATAAAACCCTTTACGCAATAAAAGCATGATAATCATTCTAGATTAATTGATCTTAGATACATGGATGATTGACTTTTATGTAGTTGAGATTTTATTAGTATTGTGCCCAAAAGTCAATTATAAGATGATTGTATATTGCACATTAAGTCATGATATTTTATTGAGTCATTATTCTAATAATTGTGTTTATTGTTTGTTTCTGCATAACATAATTAAATATAATTATAATCATAGAATAATAATATTTTTAAATGCCCCTGGTCGAGTTTTTTTGTGGAGTAGATTGTAATAATATATAAAGACTAGCAAATATGAAGACTAATATAAGATATGCAGTATACATATAGGTATAAATTGGAGAATTTGTGTACTGGACCGATCCGCTAAGATAATGCCATATGGATCGTTATATGAGTGTCATAAGTGATTCTCATACTGATTATTGTATATGTAGTCTTTTGACCTAAGATTATCAAGATTCTTTATATGTGAGTCATATACTTTAATACTGTTCTTTGTTGTTCATAACTAAGAGAATATAAATATGGTCATTGAGTATATCACATATCATGCAGAGAGATTTATAAGATCAAGATGAAATTTGTCTCTCCTATATAATAAGAGTGATATATTTGAGCTCCTTAATTGAGTGAAATTGAAAAAATGTGTGGCCATGCTCAAATCAGTTGATATGAGATATCATTGTCATTAGTTTTAGTCCATCCACTTGGAAAACAAGAAATCATAAATTAGGTTATACGAAGATGACACGTTCCATGTCTCATGCTCAGTTTTGATATCTTAGATAAATGAATGATAGTATATGCAAATAATGATCATAGAGGTTCAGTCGAATCACTGATGATCTCAGTGACACTGCTCATTGTTTATAATCATAAATGTGATTTATGATCATTGCCAATATGATATGAGTCAATAAAGTCACACATTTAGAATCAATTGAATTATTTGAATGCATAGGTCAAATTGTCTAATTTTGGTTTCAATATAATTTTGGATTAATTATTGACCAAAAAATTGAGCCCATTATTGAGCCCAAAATTAGGTGTAATTGGATTGAGGTTAAGAAACCTACTTAGCTTGGGAGTTACGCATCACTATATATACGATATATAATGTTGTTTCACATAGAGCCTCCCTTGATAAGGTTAAAAAGAGTTTTAAAACTTCGGCGACACTCCTATTTTGTTATTCCTCAGATGAGGCAAGCTAATATTGGGAGCACAAAAGGAATGCTTTTACTGGAACCTGGAAGAGGCATGGTGATCCAACTGGTTTGTGTAGATACCATAAAAAGCTTGAACATGTCAACTGTTTGAGTTTTATGATTCGAATTAATAGTTAGGTGAAAAATCTTAACATGATAGGTTTATTCCATTACACTGTTTAGCTCCTGAAACCTTATATGATGTGGATGATGATGTGGCTAAACGCCACATTGAACATGCTAACTCCCCAAAAAGGATGAAAGGAATCGTCAAGATAGGTTAAAGGGATATTTGCTTGGTTTGAGCAAAAACAAAAAAAGTGAAAGTGCTCAGTGAAATTTGTTGTCCCTTGACCCTACCCACTAATCGGCTAGTGCGACCATCAAGATGATGAAGGTTTAGGTAATTTTCTTTCAGATATAAGAGGGCAGGGGATAAATGATTGTTAGTTATGAGTATTTCACCTCATGGCACGCATTTGTGAGCTTCATTAGATATCATGGTTTTCAAAATGTGAGTATGTGTATCAATAGATAACTTGGACTATTTTGAAGGATTTTGAAGACATTAAGCCGATATGTGATGAGGATTTAGCCATCAAATTTTTTTAGTTATTGTGTGATAAGGGGTAATGCTACTTTTACATAGGAGGTGATTTTACATATTTACCTCTTACCCTAAATCATGTGTCTCTTTAGTACTTTTGTTGTCACGTCGTTCTTCTACGTTAAGGAGCCCGCCACTGTGGATTTGTCGCTTCCTTCGAAGTTGGCCGCTTAGTCCGGTCAGATTCGTCTATCGACTACCTTCGGTAGTTCACCTTCAAGGCGTCTGCGTGGAGATCGATGGAGATCGAAGGAGATCAAAGGAGATTTATAGAGATTGAAAAAGATAGGTTGGTGAAGGAGATCAACGGAATAGGCGAGCAAATGAGAGATCAGCAAGCAAAGATGGTGGAGGTGAGACCTACGAGTGAAGGAGAGATCGGTGAGCGAAGATGGCGGAGGTAAGTGACCGCAAATTACTTGCATATCTTTCATTCCTTCTTATTATTTTCTTGTTTTGCTTAGCTTTCTACAGGTTGGAAAGCGTTGCGGATGTAGTGGTTTGGAGCGGGATTGAGCGAGACGGAACTTGGGCATGCAAAGTTGATGCAGAAGAAATAAGGTGTCAGTGACGCATCACCAGCGTCACGAACGCTCTTCCATTTTTTTTCGAGTGGCGACGTGTCGCCATAGACTAGACCCGATTGGCGATGCGTCACCAACCTCTCCCCTGTTTCTCCCGAACCTTGGGTTCTGATGGTCTCCCACGCCTTTCCACCTGATGAGCTGTCTTTGGAAGAAGGATTTTTATCCCTTTAGGGTTTAGAAATCAGAAAGAGAATAGAGGAAACCCTTGGGTATAAATAGCTAGAGGAAATGAGGAGCCCATCATCAACATTTGTACACTCTTCTTCTCATCTCTTCTTGGACTATCACCATTGGAGAAGGTTGGAAGCTTGAAGAAAGAGACTAAGAGTCAAGGAGACTTAGACTACTAGAATCCATCTTAGGTTTCTTCTTTTCCTTTTCTTATTTAGTGGATTTTTATAGATTATTTGTTTATGGGTTTAATGTTAAAAGAAATGATGGATTGTAAGTAGATTAATGCATCTATTTAGGATGATACCTCTATTTCTTGCTATTTAATGGATCTTTGTTGATTTCTTATGGATATTAATCTCTTTGTATCACCTATCTTTGTGCTTAATGTTTGTGTGAATGATTGGTCACTTTACACACTCACAAATTTCACTTTGCTCTTGAGCAAGAAAGAATGGAGACAGAAAAGAGAAGTGATGTGTAATGAATACTGTAGGTTAGAGGTAACTTATAGGCTCATTAGGTGATTAAAAATGAGGTTCTTGGACTGCATTACCTTGGATTTAAGCAAGAGATTGGGGAATGTCTTGTTTGTTCCTAGGTAAGCAATGACTTAGCTTGAGAAAGTGGTTTTTGGACTTTAGACTCCTACACCACATAAAGGGGGTAAATATTCTAGTGCTGCAAAGACTTGGGTAGCAAGAAATAAGGAGGATTCCTAGGGAGATGACTTTCCTTCTTTAACCACTCAGTTCAATCTCTTTTAGTAATTTGATTGTTAATTTAGCTTTCTACCTTTGAGTTAATTAGTTAATTAGAGGAGTCATTTATTCTTGTTTGTTTTCCTTAATCACTTGATTCACCATTTGACCATAGGTTTTACTTAGTGCTTTCGCTCTAATAGTCAAGTATCTTAGATAACTAATATTTATTCCTTGGTAAAATCACATAATCTCTTGAGACAATACCCTTCCTCATTCTAGCTCACAACGAAATTTATTGTACGCTTGCGAGTGATAAAATGTTATGAATTATTAAACTCTTGTCTTCACAATAGTAAGATTGGCGAACAGAGGTAAGATTGGCGAGCGAAGACGGAGGGGGTGAGATCAACGAGCGAAGATAGAGATGATGAGATTGGCTAATGAAGGAGAGATCTGCGAGCGAAGATAGTGGCAGTGAATTTGGCGAGCGAAGACAAAAGAGACGAAGACTGCAATTTGTTTTTCTAAAAAAAATTATTATTTTATTTTTTATTTGTTGTTGTTAAGACATATATTTTTCTTTAGACAATTTTAGAAATTTATTTAAACATTTTTTTATTCATTAATTCATACACCTTTATTTATCTGTATATTATTTCAGAAACTTTAACATTTTTTTAAACACTTCCACATATTTATTTAGACAATTTTTTATTATTTCAAATAGTTTTGTTTTGAAGATAACAAATAGTTATTTTCTAAAAATAATAAATTGTTCAGAAGTTGATTAAAACACTTTTATATATTTCTTTTGACATTTTTTAATATTCAATTAGACACTTTTAATTTCACATTATAATAAATTATTTTTATATTACTTTACAAAAACTACCATATATTATATTAGACACATTTATATTTTATTGTAGACACTTTTCTGCCAAATAGTGGCTTTGGGCAGTGATAAATGATGTGGTTCAGAAGCCACGAGCGACGTGACCAAGAGGCAACGATCAACGCAATCCAGAAAGCAATAACGCCGAGATCTGGAGGTGAGTAACGGTGTGAGATTCATATGCGAGCAGTGGCGCGTTTCGGAGGTGAGGGGTGGCGAATAACAATGAGATTTGGCAGCAAGCGGCTATGAGATCTGGAGGCGGTGATTGTTTATCAGATGAAGCAGCAGTGATGTTAGCGGCGACAGAGGTAAGGTTTCAGGGGTGAGAGTGAGTTTTGGTCCAAAGGTAAATTATTTAATTTTTTTACTAGGTCATGGGATATACATAAGAGAATTACAAGTAGATTAATATGTCTAATTAGACATAGATATAATATAATAATTACATAAAAACTGCAACAGTAAAGACTTGAGGAAGACTCGTGGAGTTGGCCGTCGAATCAGAGAACGCGCTTAACTTATTAATCCTGGTGATCAAATCAAGGATTTTCCACGAGAAAGCCGGGAGGCTACTGACGAAAAAATTCGGCCACCTCACCGAATTATTCCTGATTCGCGAACCATTATTCTCTTCTCTGTACATAGCAACGGATCCGACTGTTCGAATCACTGACGAAACAGAATCTGGAAGCTGAGCTGAGTGCTAGAGCATGGCTTCCCACCACAACTCCGGCGACAAAGTCGATTGTTGTTCGCCCAAGTTCGCGCTCTTTCTGCTCGGAGCGGTGGCTTTGGTCTGCTTCGCTGGCTTGATGGCTGGCCTCACTCTCGGCTTGATGTCGCTCGGCCTCGTCGACCTCGAAGTCCTCATCAAGTCCGGCCGCCCACAGGATCGTATCCACGCCAGTGAGAGAATTCTTCTTTTCTCTGTTCGGAAATGGAACTTGTGTCGTTATTACGTTTCGAAAATCAGTTCCTAGGACTTAGAATAGCTCTGGCTCAATTTTTTGACTTATTTCCTATCTAAGGCCCAGGAACGAGATGAGCCGCGTCTATCGAAATCGAAAACTTACTTTTGCACGCAAAAAATCGAATAAAATGTGTACAGCTTTCATCTAGGGGAGGCTAGAATGATGATTAAATATCCGTTTAACATTGGCAGCCAAAATATTTCCGGTGGTGAAGAATCAACATCTTCTGCTCTGTACACTGTTGATAGGCAACTCTTTAGCCATGGAGGTGATAGTTTTATCTTGTAAATGTGGCAGACAATTGGCTGTTTGATGGCAATCGTGTTTATGGACAGCTCTTCTTCTGTTTCAGGCTCTTCCTGTCTGTCTAGACGCTCTTGTTCCTAATTGGGCAGCAATTTTGATATCAGTAACCCTGATACTCATGTTTGGAGAGGTTCTGAACCGACTTATTGAATCAGGTGGCATTTTTTTAAGAGTGAATATAACTATTACTGAAACATGATACCATTTTAAGTGCAGATATTGCCCCAAGCAGTCTGTTCTCGTTATGGCTTGAAGGTTGGAGCTGCCGCAGCACCATTTGTCCGGTTACTTCTTTGGTTGTTTTACCCTGTTGCATATCCAATCAGTAAGGTATTCTATCAATATGACAATCTAGAATTCTGGGTTACGTGATTACTCATGAGTTTATGATTCCATTGTGCAAGTCAAGTTGGTCATTATGCACCACCAAGCATATTAAAACTGCAGCACTTTTTGTTCTTTCTTTTTTCCCCAACATTTAAGGATTCTTGTTTTGTGTTCCTAATAAATATGTGATTCCTTAGGTCTTGGATTGGATGTTGGGTAAGGGACATGCTGTCCTTTTACGGAGGGCAGAGCTGAAGACTTTTGTCGACTTTCATGGCAATGAGGTATTCGGATTAACTTTGGAAAAAGTTTAAGCGCTGTATTTGACATGTAACTTTCTCTTTTCTTAGAATTTTGTAGAAGCAACAGGATCATCTTTGTTTTTGTTAGGCACTGAAATTATCAACCCCTTGTTTTACTTCTCGGGCATTTGATTCACAAACATGTTTTGTTTTGCAGGCTGGGAAAGGTGGGGATCTTACTCATGATGAAACAACTATCATTGCTGGGGCACTTGAGTTGACAGAGAAAACAGTTAAAGATGCCATGACACCCATCTCGAAGGCATTTTCCCTTGATCTGGATGCAAATCTCAATTTGTGGGTTTTTGCATGATTCTGCTATTTCTTTTGTAATGTTTAACCTTTTCTTCATGTATTTTAGTCTTGCCCTGTCTTATTGCAATTCAGGGAGACATTAAATGCAATAATGAGCGCGGGTCATAGTAGAGTTCCCGTTTACCATGGCAATCCAACCAATATAATAGGACTTATCCTTGTAAGTTCACGTCTCTCCCTACAATTTGCTTTTTGTATTGTTCTTGTTCAGGAGACTTAGCAAGAGATGTACGTTTATTTCTGATGCACTCGTTTTTCAGATTTATTTAGCTATAGCTTCTTTTATGCTTTTTGTGTTTCTTTTCCAAGCATTGATGGTGTTTCTCTACCTGTTTTTCTTGGGAGCCAAGATGATATTTAAAGCAGTTGCCATGTTTGTAAACTGTCATTTTTTAGCTACATGCTATTGAAAATACAATACCATGCATTTACGATTAAGATCCCTGACTTCCTCAAAACCATTATCATTTTAATATGTACCCTTGGTTGATGATTTGATGAGCTGGAAAAGGGAAATGGTAAAAGTTCCTTTAATGTTATTGTTAATTTTGGTTAGGTGAAAAGATATTTATATTTGTCAAACTTATTAATGTGTGTGCTCGTGTGCGTGTGTGCACATTTCATATGTATGTCCCGAAAAATTTTAGGTCATGCATGCTGTGATTTAATTGGTCAAGTTATATTCATGAGAAAGTGGCTTGTGCCATAGGATACTGTATAAACTTGCTATTTTGCTGTATTACAGCTTACTATAGAACAAGCCTTTATTGACCTAGCTTGCAATGATTGGGCAAACTGTTTTGAACTTGACGAGGAGTTGCATCATGTTGCTTGGCCGAGAAATATTTCATTAGCAATTCAACTTGAATTTTACGATCTTCATCCATCTGAGTGCCTGCATAGCAATCATCAGGTTCTCTGTTTCTTTAGGGCACTGAGTATTCTTTTCGCTCTCCCCTTTCTTGGGACATGAATTGCAGGTTAAGAATCTTCTTTCTGTAGATCCAAAAGATGCGGTTCCTTTGCGAAAAATGATCATTAGAAGAATTCCTCGGTAAACTCTCATTTTCTTGGTTGATGCTTTTTTATGGCACAATTTTTAGGGAAGATATGATTGCCCTCGCTCACTAGTGGATTGCCTCTTGATAAGTTAGCAGAGGTGTGTGTTAATTTTTGGCATTAGGCTGGAGCTATCTTAACTGCCTTCTGTTTGTTTTCAAGGGTGTCAGGGGACATGCCACTTTATGATATTCTAAATGAATTCCAAAAGGGTCACAGCCACATTGCGGTGGTTTATAAGGATGATAGAAAAGACAAAATT
Organism: Aquilaria sinensis; assembly: GCA_005392925.1. Lineage (NCBI taxonomy): Eukaryota > Viridiplantae > Streptophyta > Magnoliopsida > Malvales > Thymelaeaceae > Aquilaria > Aquilaria sinensis. The sequence goes on along the minus strand of SMDT01002626.1, from coordinate 32,990 downwards.
AAAGATGGTCAACTACCTGAGTTCAAAGGCAGATGTAAGAAGCCAAGACATAAACCTGAAATATCACAGCGAAAAGGTAAGGAGCAGCAGCTGAAGAGGAAATGCCCTAGATTCTTTACTTGTCTTGCCGTAATGGTGGCTGTTTTCCCATTTTGGTTAGATCTACAAACCTGAAACTTTAGTTCTCTTGAGTTCATGATAGTCATGCCTTGCAATTTAACATCCTTATCAGGCTATGAGCTTCAACATCTTTGAAGTACGTATTTTATGGTGGATCATATAAGATTTTATGTTGGTATTATTGTCTTATGATGCTTTTGAGCTGGTTTCCCGATTCTAATTAAATTTGGATGGAAAAACTTTACCTTGATTGTATGCAGAAGGCTCTCTTAGCATAGACAGGCATACATATACTTTGCCTGATTGCTCATTTGAACTGAACATATAGCCTTTATTCTTTGTGTTGCCAGACAAGAGTGATGATGGTTCACCTGCAACTGACCAAAATTTGGAAGTTATGGACTCGAAAGATACCCGGGCACCTGTGACTAACAGCAATGGAGGTCAACAGAGGAAGAAGAGTCCACCAGGTACTCCTACCTTCAAAAAGCGACACAGAGGCTGTTCCCACTGCATTCTGGATATTGAAAATGCTCCTCTTCCCACATTCCCATCTAATGAGGAGGTTGTTGGTGTCATTACAATGGAGGATGTGATTGAAGAACTTCTTCAGGTAAACCGGAAATCCTTGGTATGCTTTAAGCAAGTCACTCAGCAGTGTTGTGGCCGTCTGTCTTCTGTCTTCTCTTGTTGCTTCCATTCCCGTGACCATGTTTTTAGGGAATGAGTTCACAAATAGATATGTACTCCTGTGCACATTTTCCTCAAATTTCTGGAAGAGCACCTCACTACATAGTTCTGTAACTTCATTGACAATTATTGATCTGTTTATCTAAACTTTTGCTTATGCAGGAGGAGATTTTGGATGAAACTGATGAGTACGTCAATATCCATAACAGGTAAGTCTTCTCATTCTCTTCTTGTCTCTTTGATTCCGTGTCTAGTTAAAAGCTCTTTTCATATGAATGTGCTACTCCGGTGAAATTTTCACTTCAATCATGAGTTGTCTCTGTGAACAAGGCAGTGAAATAATCATCGTAATGAATATTGCCAAACGCAGGATAAAGATTAATATGCATAATGGGCAAGAAAATGATTCTGGCTTGGATTCTTCACAACCTTCTTCCACAGTAGGCGCTTCTGAAACAGCTCAAATGTCGAAAACACCTACAGCTGCTGATGATCAACATTCTGCTATTCCTGATCCTGCTCCCAAGTCAGACTTGAGCAGTACACGATGACAAGTGATCCCGCTGCAGGGCATTACCTGGCTATATAACCACTAAAAAAGAAGATAAATTTCTAGGAAAATAGGTTGTAAGATTTAGGTAAAATGCAGACAGGCTGCTGTTAAAGGGACATGAGGTAGATGACATATAGTGAACCCTGAACAGGGTGCTTGTTTTTTGAAATGGCCTATGTACAAGAATGAACCGTTGCATGTAAAGCAAGTGGATGTTATGCGAAGCCATTGCCAAATCCTATCCAGTTTAGGATCCTTCCTTCAAATTCTTAACTCCACCTAGCAGTAATGGGTACTTCTCTTAATCTCTCGTCTGAGGAAACTGGCCAGTTATATCGGAGGAAGAAAGGCACTAAAGATCAGATCATGGAAGAAGCTTCGTCAGCCGCACAGACATATAGGGCAAAACTAATGCAAAACTCCCATCTGACGGAGTAGTTTCCTTCAGCTGAGGATGATCTCCTGGATGTCGAATCTGATGAGGAAAGCATGGAGAACAATGGAATTCCAAGAGTCACATTCCCTAAAGCGGACAAGATGAAAATTCTAAACCGTGGCTCCAACCGTTAATTGTCAAAGCTTTTGGAGAAAAGGTAGGATTCAATTACCTTCTTCCGAGAATTTTAGCAATTAGCACAGCGGAAACCCCATGGTTTGTAGGACCGTATTACTTAACAGTTCAACCGTGGAAGCCTAACTTCAGGAATGAAACAGATACCATCACTACAACAGCGGGTTTGGCGAGGCTCCCTAAACTTCCTGCTGACTGTTATGAAGAAGAAGCCCTTCGTAGCATTGGTCGAAAACTGGGGAGCTCCCAAGAATTGATCCGACCGAAAGAGACTTGCATGCACCGAGTGGATGACTGCACCCGGACGTGCGTCCCTCCTCTCGTTGTCTTGTTTATTTACAGTTTTGCCACTGTTTTGGGTTTTTTTTTTTTGCTTTTTCTAGTTTTTCTTATTTCTTTTATTCTTTTATATTGTTCCTTTTTTTTTGTTTTGTTAGTTTCTTTTTTCATTTTGTATGCTACATTCGTCTCAACTTTCAAAAAATTTATGTTTCAAAACTATAAGTCTTGTATTTTTCTCAATAGTTTTTTTAAATTGTTTTAACAAATATTAATATAAATAAATTTAAGTCAAACTTAGATAAAAAAAAAATAGAAATGGTGCAAAGAACTAAGATCAAAGGAAGTATTATTTTTTTATTTCCAATTTATTTTATTTTCCTTTTTTTTTTTATTTTTTTCAATTTTATTTTCAGTTTTCATTTTTTGTTCTCTTTCCAATCATTTTTTCATTGTTTTTTGCTTCTCATTTTTTTTGTATTTAATTGTTTCTATTATTTTTTGTCCACTTTTATTCTTTTTCCTTCATTTTATTTTTCAAAATTGTTAATTGATAAAAAAAAATAAACAACTAGTCGAGACAAAAAAAAACAACTAAAGTAAAAAAATATATAGGAATTGCAAAGAGTATAAACAAAAGAACATATAGAAACTAAAAAGAATAAATTTATAAAATAAGAAACAACAATGCGTAAAAAGAATATATAGAAATTGAAAAAAAATTATAAAAGAAAATAACAATGCATAGAAGAGCATATAGAAATTTAAAAAGAACATAACCAAAGAGTATGTGAATTAGTAGTGTTTTGTTAAACTAAGTAGATGTTTTTTTTATATATTAAAGTATGTTAGATAAATTGAAAATAATAATCAGTTTAGAACAAAAGAAAAGATAGTATTTGATGATAAAATAATAGAAAAAATAAGAACAAACCAAAAATCAAGAATGACATATAGGAACTCAAAAAAATAAAACAAACAAACAAACAGCAATTTACAGATAAACAAACATCAATGCATAAAAGAATAAACAATATTTAGGGGGGAAAACATATAGGAATTGATGAAAAACACATGGTGAATGCTTTAAATTAGATGTAGGCAAGATAATACTAGCCAAATATCCCACTCGGCCTACAAAATGGGCCTTGTAAGTGCTTATATAGCCTTGGGCACCCTTACCTTAACAAGCTAGCTTTTGAGGATGAGTTCTACTTAAGGGTATGTAAGTTGGCTCATATCAAATGGTATCAGAGTAGTTCGATCTAGACCTCTACTCGCAACCAATATGAGACCATTACGAGCTAGGCGAATGAGCCCAATCACACACAAGTGTTGCAATGAGTATGAGACCATTGTTTCATGACCAAAGCAGGTGGGTGCAATGGGTACGAAACCACTATAAACATCATAATGTCATCCAACTCTCTATTGCAAATGTTCAAGCATGGATGATAGTGTCGGAATTGCAATGTTTGCCCGGGCCAAGTCCAAAGCTAGCGCTCGGGGCAATGGATATGGAAAAGGCTACCCATCAATAGAACCACTATAAACATCATAATGTCATCAAGCTCTTTATTGCAAATGTTCAAGCATGGATGATGATGTCGGAATTGCAGTGTTCACCCAGGGCAAACCCAAAACTAGCACAAAGTCATATCACATGGAGAGGGCTGTCTATGAAAAAAGCTACCCATCAATAAAATGAAACCGTCAGGATGTCAATAATAAAAATGTAGTAGAATGATAGAAGCTAAATATCCCACATGACCTCCAAAATGTGTCTTGCGGGTTCTTATATAGCCATAAGCACCGCAATCTCAACAAGCTAGTTTTTAACCTTTGGGTATGAACTGTAACTAGGGATGTGTAGGTTGGCTCGTATCACAAGACTTTCTCTTAGAGAAATACTAGCAACTGTTACTTTTACGTCATGTTTAAAGTAGGGAGGTCAATTGGCCGGCGACCGCAGTGGTGGCAACCGGTCATTTCCGTTTAGATCGTGCGACAGGAGTAAACTAATTTACGTCAAAACTCTTCTCGCACTTTTTCTTTATCGTCAAGTTTTCGCTATTTTTCAAAATTTCATATCATCACTTTCTCTTTAACTGGAATTCGAGTATTTTTTTTTTCTTCTTAAATTAACAAATTTGGTGGGTAGGGGTGGCAATGTCCCTGCCTTAACAAACAGTTGAAACTTGAAAGCTCATCTCCAAAAGCTCACCGGTTATTTCAGCAATTTACCACCAATCTGGGTGTTCTAAAAATTTCTTCTTTTTTAAAGTTCGAGTTTCTCTAGCTTCACTAGAAATCTCTATGACAGATCTTAACCCTCTAAATTCAAGGACTTAGCTTCTGCTGAATTTGGGGATGAATCTAGCTCCAGGTTCTCTTCTTTGGTGGCCTTTATTCTTTTACGCCCTTGTTAGTTGTTTTTCAATCCCATTCGTTTGATGTTCTTGTCTGATAATTTGCTCCGTTTGACGTTAGTTGCTTGAAACAGTAGCATTTATTGAGGCTTTAGAAATGGCAATCGCTCGTTTGGCTCGCCAAGCCAAACGCCCACATGGGGTTTGCATAAAGACGATGGCAGTGACAATTCTGGGACTCTGCTTCATCTTTTTCTGGTCCATGTTTTCTTCTCCATCCTCTTCTGTGACAGTTCAAAGAGAGAGCTTCGACGACATCGCTGAACCTGTCCCCGCCAGTACAAAAGTAAGAGGTTCTGGGTCTCAATCTAATAGGAAAGATGAACAGAAAGAACTTGATCCAGGTAAGCAAGAAAAGAAGGCCGAAACTTTATCTGGCTCAAAGGAGAAAGAAGAAAAAAAGGTGAATACTTCTTCTTCATCATCTTTTGGGGCGCATAAACCTGGGAACCAGAGACAGAGACATATGTCAACTAGGAAAAGGGGGAAGGATAAGCCAAAGTCAACTAGTGTAGTGTTAAAGGAGAAGCAGCAGAATCTGCAAGAAGGGTCTGACTCCGAAGATCCAGAGAAGGAGACAGAGGATGAGGACGAAGTTCAAGTGGTAGTAGATGGCAAGGAAGAAGCGCTGGATGGTGAAGGCGAAACAAACGGAGACACAGAGGGCGAAGATGGTATTTATTCGGTGGAACCAGTGGACCAAGAACCTCAGGAAAATGTAGAAGAAAAGAACGAGGGATCAAAAAGCGGAGGAAGGAAGAGAAAGATGAAGGGTCCGGTTTTCGATCCGAAGGCACATTACAGCTGGAGATCGTGCAGCGCAAGGAGTAAGCACAATTACATTCCTTGTATTGACACTGAAAGTCTCATTGGAAGGTTAAAGGGCTATCGTCATAGTGAGAGAAGTTGCCCGAGAGCACCTACAATGTGTCTGGTCCCTCTTCCCCATGATGGTTATGACTCTCCCATGCACTGGCCTGAGAGCAAATTGAAGGTATTGTTAGAGAGATTTGGTCTATTTCATCATGGTATATAATGATGCAAGGTAGCGCTAATTGATCTTCAGTTGTGATATCCACTGCTTTTGCAGATATTGTATAAGAATGTGGCACATCCCAAGCTTGCTGAGTATATCAAGAAACATAGGTGGTTGGTGGCTTCTGGAGAGTATCTTACTTTTCCTCAGAACCAGACTGAATTTAAGGGTGGAGTTGCTCACTACCTTGAATCCATTGAAGAGGTAAGATTTTTGTAATTTTCTGACTGACTAGATGTTGAAGTTGTATCAACCATAAATAAATTGAAATCAGTATAAAGCAGCTAATAGATTCCCCAGAGAAGTTTTTTCTGCTGCAATCCGGTCCCTGAAAAGTCATAACCAATGTTATTTGGTGTCTTTTTGCTCATGTATTTATCACATTCTTGTCCAGTCTTTCATGATTAAGGTTAGGCAAAGTTCATGACACATGGCACTCACTTTCAGTGACATCAGATCATGCAATACCAACCTTAATAACTTCAAAAGGATCAGCACAAAAGATTTTGTTAGTGATAGCTGGTATAAATGATCTTGGATCATGCAATTACCAACCTCAATCATCTTTAAAAGGTCGAGGCAAAAAAAAATTATATATTCTATTGCTACAATATTGCTAACTGACTAGAAGCTTCCGGTTATGTAGAATTAAAGCTCATTCTTTCACCCATCTAGAGAATCTTGACGTTCTACTTTTATTGGTTCCAATAGATGGTGCCAGATATTGAGTGGGGAAAGAACATACGAGTAGTGCTGGACATTGGATGTGGAGACTCAAGCTTTGTGGCGTCTCTTCTTGATAAGCAAGTTTTAACTTTATCATTAGGTCTGAAGGATGACCTTGTTGATCTAGCACAGGTTTCTCTTGAATGCGGTTTCCCCACCATTGTTGGCCCTTTCTCAAGTAGAAGACTTCCTTTTCCTAGTGGTGTTTTTGATGCCATCCATTGTAGTGAATGCAGCATTCCATGGCATTCTGTTGGTATGGACTTCTTTGGCATTTCTTATTTCTGGTTGCACATTTTCTTGGTCATTTCAGTCTCCATTTTAGCTAAACTAATAGTCTTTATAATTCCAGGAGGCAAGCTTCTTCTGGAGATGAATAGAATTCTGAGGCCTGGTGGATACTTTATTTTGTCAACCAAACATGACAACGTTGAGGAAGAAGAAGGTTTGATCTTCTCGATCTTTTACATTGATTCTACTGATTGTTTAATTTTGCTAGACGTGTGTGCGTGTGCGTGTGCATGTGCATGCATGTGTGTGTGTGTCAGGAGGGAGGGTGATGACTGATTGCTTCCTTCTAAAAAAGCATTTGATATTGACTCCCACTTGTTGTTCTAAGGTGATTTTTGTTTCCTGTGCGACTTGTATGTCTTGCAGAATATTTGAAATGTGCTTGCTATTGGACATCTATCCATTCATGCTCTTTGGTCTGAGAGGGAAGACATCTTGATGAATGTATCATCTGCTTTTCTAAAACTAATTTATTTACAACTTTGCCCCTCAATCTCTATACAACCTAAACTAGGAAGCAAGAAATTACAGGAATGGAAGTTGTCCAGGTTTTATTTCTTATCATTGGCCATCAGTGCAGCAAATGACAATGCTAGTTGGTTGGTTGTTTTGCAAAACACCAAAGATTGTTGCTATAATTTGGCTGTTGCCATACCATTTTGGGGGAAATTTTTTTTTTTATGGAACTCTTAGTTTTGACATTTCCCATGTAGCAAGATGTGCTGTGTTCCCCCAAGAGTTCGTGCTGTTTCCATGTGTTAGCTCAAAAATCCTATTCAGCTCTAACAGATACGCATAATGGAAAATAAGTGTCTGATAGTATCTCTAATACTATGAATTTCCAGCTATGACCAAAATGACTGCTTCTATCTGTTGGAACGTGTTGGCACATAAAGCTGATGAAATCACTGAAGTGGGTGTCAAGATATATCAGAAGCCTGAGTCAAATGATATATATGAACTTAGAAGGAAGAAAAGTCCACCCATTTGCAAGGAAAACGAAAATCCAGATGCTGCCTGGTAAACTATGCTGAGCTTGCTTTCACAGTTCCTTACTGTTTCAATAATTGGTTTTACGGGACTTGATTCATATTCATCTCTGTTTGGATTTTAATGGTAAAAGTTTTAGTGCCAATATAAGCAGATATGGCCTCTGAGGTGCATACATTAGTGGGGCAATGGTGTCCTTTTATGTGGTAGGGGAGTTGGTGAATGCTAAGACTCTCATTCCCAGCGATGCAATTCATAGGAAAATGTCAGTGAAAAATTAACCGGTAATGGGAGATAAATATTTTTGGTTGACTTATTTTTAAAATTTTGAATTACTACAGAAATATTTCTCACTGAATTACTGCAGGAAAATCTCTCCTGAGTTTTTGTGTAGACATTAGCTTTGTGGGTTTGTTGTTAGTAAGATTGTCCTTGTCTTTTACTGTATAGTTCTTTATCCAATTAATGTTAATTTGGTGGCTGTGCATCTTTTGATAGGTATGTTCGTATGAAGGCATGCTTGCACTTGATTCCGTCTGCAATAGAGCAACATGGCAGTGAGTGGCCCGAGGAATGGCCCAAGCGGCTTGAAGCTTACCCAGAATGGTTGGGAGACAAAGAAAAGGCTATTGCTGAATTGAAGCACTGGAAAGCTGTTGTTGAGAAATCCTATCTCACTGGAATGGGTATTGATTGGTCAACTATCAGGAATGTAATGGACATGAAAGCCATCTATGGAGGGTATGCAGATGTTACCTCAAAGCCATTGTTTGAAGTTTTTAGCAACTAAAGCGGTGTTTTCTGTTTGGTTGAGAACAGTAGCTAGCTCTACTTTTCTTTTCTGCTAGCGTTGTCTTGTATTACAAAACTGTAGCGTTCCTTTCAAATGTCAGATTTGCTGCTGCACTCGCAGAACAGAAGATTTGGGTGATGAATGTGGTACCTGTCCATGCACCCGACACACTTCCTTTCATATATGAGCGGGGGCTTGTTGGCGTTTACCATGACTGGTGCGAATCATTTGGGACCTATCCAAGATCATACGACCTTTTGCATGCTGATCATTTGTTCTCCCGGCTAAAGAACAGGTGAGAGAAGCAAACTCCTCCATCACAGTTTCATCATGCAACCCTGGCATTTCTGTTTTAAAGTGCCTGCCCATCTGTTTCCAGCCATTCCTTACAATGGGGTTTCTGCAGGTGCAAGCAGCCTGTTTCAATTGTTGTTGAGATGGACCGTGTGCTACGCCCTGGAGGTTGGGCAATTGTCCGAGATAAGGCAGAGATACTAATCCCACTCGAAGGAATACTAAAAAGTTTGCACTGGGAGATCAGAATGACATATTACCAAGATCGAGAAGGTATCATAGGCGCGCAAAAAACCACATGGCGGCCATAAGATGTTTGTACACAAGCCTGTGTCACATCCCCTTCTATCTGTGAGCGAAAGATCTTCAGGCGTAAAGGGGAGTGCACGGGAGTGGAGTTGCAAGAAAGAGCTCTATAACAACTGTGCATTTTTTGCTACATGACAGGTGACAATCAAGAGGTTTGTGTTGTGCTGCAGGTTCTCAACTCCACCCGAACAACTGACAAAGGTGTATAAGGATTCTTCAATTTTGTGGGATACATGTAACCATTACTTGTTCATCCACACATAGATTTGTTTTTGCCCTTCCCTAGATTTCTTGAGCTCCAATTCTTTCCATTTATGCGTTTGAACTACTGGAATGGCAACAGAATTATTTATTTACTATTGTCAGACTTGTTTGTTTGGCCAAGAGGATAACATAGCATTTCAACATTTTATTTCACAAAGCACTCGAGTATTTTTTTCGCCTTAAACTGTTGGCTCATAAGGTGCGAGTTCCAGGACTGGGTCGTGTGGCCCAACACTCTGGGCCACATAAAGCAGGCCCAATAACCCACTAAGAGCCCGATGCTAGCCCATTAGGTAGGTGGGAGCCGAGCCGTTGGTGCTCTCCACGTACTTGGGAGGAGGCCATCCCTTTCAGACGACACCGTCCTCGTTAAGGCAAGTCCGGGATAAGGTCTGCCATGTCATATTCCTCTGCTGGAGATCATACGAAGCCATGCCAATTTTTTTTAACAATAAAATATATCACTGAAACATCTAAGTCATTTAAGAGACAGCCTAAAGCCCTTGTTGTCCCCTGAACTTTGCCAAATTGAACCTTTTATTTCCTGAATTTTGATTTGGTTCAATTCACCCTTCAAACTTTGTAAATTAGCACTCTTTACCTCCTCAATCCTATTAATTAGAGAATATGTACTAAAATAAAAATAAAAATAAAACTGAAATACTAACTAAATCATTTGTTCCATAGTTGACCTTTGTGAATAAACAATAAGTATAAATACTTCAGTTTCACATTTAAGATTGTTCATCTTTCCTTTAATTTTATATATAAGTTTGTATTAAGACTTCATATTATTCACTCACAAGAGTCAATAATTGAACAAATGATTTAGTTATTCCTTCAAATTTTCTTTTATTTTTAGTTTAATATATATTTTTTATTTAGTTGAACTAATGAGCTAAAAGGGTCCTAGTTTACAAAATTTGAGAGATAATTAAACCGAATCAAAATTCAAAGGATAAAATGTCTAAGTTAGCAAAGTTCAGGCGACAAAAGTGACTTTAAGCCTTTAAGAGACCCATCACCCCATTTTCAGGTTTCTGCGACAGCAGATCATTACGGAGACATCGACGATCCCTCCTCTCCATCTCTCGCGTCTATCATGGAAGCTTCCTCTTCTGATTATTTTTATTTGTTTTTCTGTTTAGAATTAATCTGAATAAATTAAATTAGAGGTCTCAAAGTTTTTTAATGACTTAGGTGCTGCATATTTGGCCGCAGATCCAAAGCTTTTTTCCTAGAGGCTGAAAGTGATTTGATTAGGATGGGTGATCTCGACATTTTTTGTTCTGAGGTTTGTGGATGGAAGATTTTTTGGGACAGCATATTTTTGTAGCTGATTTTTTTATGTGTCTTTTTCCCTTTTTCTTTATTTTTTTCGTTTGGTGCTGGCTTCTCAGAGAGAGAGAGAGAGAGAGAGAGAGAGAGAGATGATGATGATGGTTTGGCTGCTTGCATGACATGGCTTTTGGTATCGGCCACCAGCTGCTTGTGTGATGTGTCTGCCATTTGTTTTTCCTGCGATAAAGTAGTATTTTTTTTTTCTATTTTATTGGTGGAAGGAGAGTTTTTTGGGGACAAAGCTAGAACTTCTTCAGTCTGAAACTGTTTCAGCCTTGGAGTTTAACTGCGGAGATGAACATGGTGAAATGAAGATGGTTTAGCTCAGCTATTAGTTCTCTAGGGGCTGCTGGTCAGTGACTTGTTCCGTCTGTTTTCTGAATCATATAAAAGTTCTTTTTCCCCATTAAATCATTCACGTCCTCTCAAATTTCTTGGGATCTTGATCATTCGTGTTAATCTGTGTAGTTGGCTGAAGGCTTGAGAGAAGTACTCAAGAACTTCCAAGTAGAATTAAAAATCTCAACCTTCGTTTGAGACTGAAAACTGATTGTGCAATGCTTAGTAGTCAATCGTTGGAAAGCTGGGAGCTTTTTCCTTCCCATTTTTCCCGGTTTTGTCTCCATCAACATTTTACCTTTTCTTTTATTGGTTATACAAGAGTGCAGTTGGAGCTTCACGCGCTTTCTGTTAGGATTTTTTCTTTTTCTTTGCTTCTTTCAAGGAGTGCTGTTCCTCAGAATAAGGAAAGTTCTGGTTCATTTTCTTTTTGTGATTTTTTAGCTAGCACCTATTCTCTTGCCTTTCCTCTTGTTTGTTGGTTGAGCCTAGCTTTTGAGTGTTCTGGTTCTTTCCTTTATCAATTCCTTCTCTCTCTTTTTTTTTTTTGTTCCTTTTATGATGATAGAGCTAATTGTTTCAATTTTTTTTTTTATTTTCAGTTATCTTACCATCATGGACGCTGAATTTAGGGGTTCAGGCTTTTGCTGGCAATCTCATATCAACCCTATGAATATACCAATGTTATTATTTGCATCCCTGTGAAGGGTTTCGGTGGTTGCTGTCTCTCAGAATCATGGAGGGTCCTATAGTGATACAAGACGAGAAAAAGATGGCTTATGACAAACTCCAGATTGTGAGATACTCCCCATTTCAGGCCTGTACCCAACTATCACCACTGGCCTGGTTTGATTTGAAAGTCTTCTATTTTAGAATAAGCCATCTCCAGGTGGATGATTTAACCCCCGACTTCCTCACCGTCAACCATATCCCCCTAAGCCCTGATACCCTTTTGGAAGTTAATGGTGCTAGAAGTAGCATGCACTCAGATGGAATCTATTCACTCCTGAGAAGAGATCGTGCTGATAAAAGATCAGAAGAAGCAACATTTGTAAGCACAGATAGCATAAGATTGACGGGAAGCGTAAAATATCAGGTCTTCAATAAAGAGGCCCTTATTCTCTCAGGTGTCCTGGAGATGGGTGATAGTAATGGCTTCACTCAAAAATCAAATGATAATGTGAAAAGATGGGGCATGGATTGTGAGGCAGAGGTCACTGCGGGCACTGGTTTCCTGAAGGGAAAGAATATTGCAGGCCCAGAATTCCTATTGCCAACTATTGAGGTGTATGTTGCTGGTTGCTTCTGTGGAACGCCCATCATTTTGACTAAGACTTTGCAGCTTACCTTTCGGAAGAAGCATAATAGGAAGGGCATGTTAGATGCAATCCCTGAGTACGAGACAGCTGAATGCCAGAAAGACGGGCCATCAAGTACTGAACTTCAAGTAAATGTTCTGGTCAAATTTCATTTTCATCTTCTCTTTTATTCTCTTAATTCAATCTTCTTTAATAAGAATAGATCAATTGATGCTTGGGAAAGAAATTGTCTCTGGGCTATCGTTCATTCCTTTTCAGCACACTCACTTCCATGTTTCACCTGCTCTAGACGGTTAAGATCAGTGGTTTGTCCACATAAACAGTAAGCTTAGAAATTCATGATTTAATCAACTGAATAATGTAGTTGGCCCCCTTGGTTTGGCAGCATATTGCTCCCTTTCTCCAGGCATATTCGTTTGTCCTGTAATGTTTGTCTGCAATTGATGTAGAGTAAGAAACAGAATCTCTTATCCTTCATGTCAAAGTATGGGACAGTACACTGTTTTCGAGTAATTAGATAGCTGCGCCATTATGGGTTTTCTTCTATATCTTTTTCAACCAAAACCCAGGTGTCAGGTTCAAGCATAAGAGTCTTGTTGTGGCTAATGTCATTTGGCAGGCCCACCATCTCCTTGGTGGTTTCTTTTCTGTTTTTGTTGTACTGCTTTTGTACTAAATTGCCGGCCGTCAAAAATACCTGCAACCAAGTGTGAATAATGCACTGGTTGCAAATATTTTGATGTTTATTTATCGAGGTTCTGCATCTTATATACATTTCCACCTTTGAGAAGTTGTAGTGGAGACATTATACTCTTGTTACTTGGCTAGCACTACATGAATTTGCTGGTGTATTGAATCGAGTCTGTTGTGTCCTTTTTCAGTTGGCACGCTTAAGAAACTATAAAAAGGACAACCATGAAGACCGTAGCAACATGTACTGGCAGCGAACAGAATACCAAGATGGTGAAGACGGTGAGCTCTCATGGTTCAATGCAGGTGTAAGGGTCGGTGTAGGTATTGGTCTTGGTATTTGTATTGGACTGGGGGTAGGAGTCGGCTTGATGGTGCGTACTTACCAGTCAACCACCCGAAACTTCAAAAGACGGCTCCTGTGATTTCTCTTATCTGCTACTTCATAATCCAAATGCATTCAAGTTAATCCCACTTGCGAAGATCCATCCATTAACTGCAGATTTTGACAGTGGTTCTTTTTGTCTAGCTAACGGTAATTTATTTTTTTTCCTTTGCTAAGTTCTAGGATCTGGTGTTGTCTGTTTAGAAAGCGAAAATGTTGTCTGTGTTGGATCATAAACCTGTTGCCAAAGGTGGAGGCGTTGGCAGTCTCTGCTTTAGGGTCTCTGTAAACGCTACAGTTTGTGCTAACTGTACTTCCCCTGTAATGTAAATAAACCTGGATCCTTGGAAGCCAAGGTCTTCTGTTATCTTCTTCTCGACATTCATTTGGTATTTCTAGAACTAAAAAGCTTATGCTTTATGCTTAGGGTTTGTTTGGTTCCATGTCGTTTTTTATTCTTTTTCTAAATTTTCGTAACCAGTATAGCAAATGAAGCTAGTGTCATAGGTGGGCTTATATTTGGGACCCTTGTGTGTCCACGAAATAGAAAACACAACTTTACCTTGACTAGCCTATGCTTTATATTTTCCATGCAAAAGCTAATCAAACGTGCACAATTTGAGTAAATTGGAAAGGCAATTAGTTTACCAGAATGATACTTCTGATCTTTCCAGTGGTAAGTCACAATAGGAGGTAAAGACCTCAATGTTATCCAATCAAGTGATACAAGTAAAACTTGAAAGTATAAGTCGTCCAATACAGTGCTCACAGGTTTGGTTAGTTATGGTTATAAGCGCTTTCAAGGCGTCGTGCATGTTGAAGATGCATAGATTCTACATGTTCTTACCGAAATGAGTCGACTGCAAGAAACTCAACTTGCTGATGGAGGTAAGGAGACATGCTCTGGTGCCATCCCAGCAGCAGCATGCCCGTTACTAACATGATGGAGCTTGTCGCCTAATCCCAGAGGCGGGCAGATTTTAAATCATCTTGGATCATTAATTTGGAGAACTCTTCATGATTGTACTCCAACATGGCTTTCCCCCCGAATTCAGTCGGAAGGTTTTCCTCATTGAAATATGACCTCATGAGCTCCACACTGTCTTTATTTTTGGGATAGACAAATTTCACCTTCTGAAATGTTTTCGCATCCAAGAAATACTTCACAATCTGCAAGGTTCAACAAGATTAACCATCAACACCACAAAAGTGTCAATTTCACCTATCTCTGCCGATTCACCTGTCTTTGGTGATGACAAAGTGTTATCAGTATCTTTATCTATCGACATACATTGGTCAATCTCTACAATCATCGTCTATGATGTTTGGAAATAGAATTCAAACCTTCCAGAATGTTTCAAAAATCCTAGGAGGATTGTAGAGAAATGCTACAGCTAGCCTCTCGGGGTAGTGATTCTGCAAAATATTAACAGTTTCTCTGGCAGACTTGATGGGCACACTTGTGCTCATTGTCCACCCAGTGAAGTCTATTAGCCATGCCATCTGTTCTTGACCCTCTGGAAGGTTTAGCATAGCATTCTCTATCATGTACACCAAGTGACGAAGCTGATTGTCCAACGATTTTGTGTTCTGCAATATTTATCAGCAAGTCAACTTCAGAAGTTACAAGAGCTCAAAGATCTTGAACTAAACAAACAGGATTCATTACCTGCTTTCCAGGCCTCAATATAAGAACAGATCTACCATGCCGGTCATGAAAGCTTGCCCTGTACACTTTCCCTGTCTCACCTTCAGTAGCAACTTCATGCTGACAACAAAGGTCAAATTTGAACTCTCGAAACGGCTCAGCAACCAGCAGTATGAACTCTATTTTTATAAACATCAAAATGAAAAGAATATCCACTTACCCAACGAATTTCCTCAGGCTTAAAGGTGGATCTCCATTTTAGGGTCTCTTCCAGCATCTTCTTCGCTTTCTCAACATTCCAACTTCGAGCTTCCAGGCATCTCCGCAAGCAAGCATCCGTGCAATATTTCTCACCATGTCCAGATAGAGGACCCAACGCAACCTTAAGCTCCTTCATCTACTCCATTGCAAAGGCAACGTTAATAAGAATCAAGTAGAGAGCAAGAAAAGTGCCTCGTTAACTACATGCCCAACTCTGAACCCCACCCCAATGAACAGACCATATTACAGTCCTAGGCCATAAAAGTAAAAGATGAGAACAGGGATAGAGCTGTATGTACGATGTGAAAGCATAAAAAAAAAAATCCAGACAATGCAATAAGATCAGTTGGCCCACAATAGCGAATTCATTACCTTAGCCTCAGCCTGCTGTAGTTCATTCCCTTTGTCCTGATGGGAATGACTCCAAGGACGAAACATTGTGGAACAGTCAAGTGCTACCCAACCTATATTTCATCAATGCTTAGAAAATCTCTCTCGACGTGATCAGAACATAGCAACTGGAAGCTGCTTTTGAAGAATGTATGAAGAGAAATGACAGATTAACCATTCTACTGCAACAGGAGACAAGAACTAATCATAATATTTGGTGACTAGTCCTCTCTTGCCAAGAAACAGGAGGTAAGAAGCACATGCGGACTAAGATATACTAACGCACGAACAGGAGCTAATCAATAGATGCAACCAATGCAAACCAAATCCAGGAGGAGAAACAAAAAAGACCGCACTACAAGTTAATAGTTTAATCAAAATCGAAGCCTTGTTCACTTCTAAGCCTCATCAAAACAATCCCTACTTTCAAATTCCAAATCAAGATCGAATCTGTTTCTTCTTCATTTAAAAAAAAACCTACTTTCAGATTCCAAATCAAAAGGGAACAAACAAACCCGATAAATTTTACAAAAAAAAACAATTTCACACGATACAGAAGAACAGAAAGGTACAAGAATTTGAGCAAGGAACCGAACATACCTTCACGTTGTGAAGAACAGGTGGAATGGAGAGAAAAGAACTGTTAGATGATCCGCTGATTCTACAAAGGTCGCCGTCCACTGTCACGAAGAAGCAAATGGAAGGGAAAAATGACAGGTGGGTAGATCACGAAAAAATGGGGCATCGGAACAAGACCGGAGTTAGAAAGTGTGAAGAGTTAATGGACTTTTTTTTGCTGTCTGGTTTGTTTGTCGGCCAGCGATGACGACCCAGGCCAGTCACGGCTAGCGTCTGATATTTTGTTTTGCAGGAGCCGTACGGTGTCTGTCGTGTGGCCAGTGTTCGTGTAGTAGAAGAGCTGTGACGTACTGTCATCTGGGACTGACCAGAAAGTCTGCTGGCCAAACTTGGCCGTCTGTACATATTTTCTTTAATGAGAATATTACAAAAATCTCCTTGAGTGGTCAAATCTATTGTTTTATTCTTCCTGTTTTAAATATCCACATTCATCCTAAAAATTAACATTGTTATTCATTGTAACAGTAAGAAGTGAAAATGTCTGACTTTGCCCTTATAGCCTTCAATCACAAAAACTTGGCCCCAACTCTAAAACTTATTCAAGTCAAACCAAGTAATCTAAAGAAAAAAAAATCAAACTCCTCTCTGTTCAAATTAAATCAAGGGAGAATTTCAAAAAATCACTTGAGGTTTAGTGAATACTTCACTTGCCTCTCTTCTGTTTGGAAATCCTTCACTTTACCCCCTAAAGTTTAATAAATCCTTCACTTACCCCCCTTTCATAATATTGAGGACCAAAATGCCTCTTTCCCAAATTTGTCAATATTTATCTTTGGACAAATAATTTAGAAATTTTTATTTTGGTAATTAAAAATTTATAAAAATTTTGACAACACTTTTAACCATTTCATATCAATTTAAATATGTACTATCTAGTCAATTAATTAATATTAATAAATTAAAATTATAGTCTTTACAGAATTGTAGATTTTTATAGTAATAAATCATGTAAATATTAAAATGAATACTTAAAAAAATAAAATCTATTTATATGAACTTTTAAATACTGGTATATGAACAATAATACCCTTGTCAAATGTGAATACTACATTTACTTAATCTAATTGCCCAATAATTATTGTATAATTACTAGAAAATTTAAATTTTCTATTATTGATGAACATTTCACCTAGGTGAACTTTAAAAAAGGTGACAATTGTGATAAAAAGAGGGTGTAGAAACCTTATTAAGCATTTAAGGGCGAGATTATTTTGCATTAGTTTTAATGTATTGTTGTACGTTATTCTTATATAAAATTATTATTTACTTTATTTCAAAAAAAATATTATTTAATGAAAATTTTAATTTACTGAGCTTTACATTTTAAAAAGTCTAAAACTACTTGGAAAGTCATAAAAATATTCTAAAATTATTTTTTAAACATATTAAAGTGTAAGATTTTAATAGATTAATAATTTTAGACAAATAATCACTTTATATAAGAATGATGCAAAAATGATCTAATTCTAAAATTTACTTTAATTAACTTACATATTGTCCATTTTATATACATATAATTGATAGTTTCATATTAATTTAGATATTTTTACCTATTACTTCATACACTTTTATTTTCTAATGAAGTTTTACATGTCTATAATATAATTTATAATTAGAAGTTTTACATGTCTATAATATAATAATTACTTCAATTTGTAAAAGAAAGACAAATGTTAGCAAATATTTATATCATGTTATTTCAATGACAGACTCAGACTACGCCCCAATTTTTTTTCCTTTGTATTCCATTTTGTCATTTCAAAGCATGAAAATATGTTAATTTTATAAAGCACATTCTAAAACTCAATTTAAGTATCAATGTATAACTGAATATAAAAAAACTAAGTGGAATATTATGTCAAAGTCAATATGACGGTTTGTGAAAAATGGTTAGTTGCAACTTCATAAGTTAGGTTAAAAAGGTATTCATACTTGTGCCCTTTAGTTTCATAACCGATTATTACCTCCTTACTTGCTGGATATAACAAGTGTCATCTATTATTCAATAAATGCAAATATTTGTCAAGAGCATTATGTTAGATAATATCAAAGGTGAAACTATATTATTTCAACAGAAACATATAATTGATAGTTTTATATATTAATTTAGATACTTTTACTTATTACATCATACATTTTTATTTTTTAAGGAAGTTTTGCATGTCTATAATATAATAATTATTTCGATTATATGTATATAAAATGAACAATAGGTAAGTTAATTAAAGTAAATCTTAGAATTAGATCATTTTTTCATCATTCTTATATAAAGTGATTATTTTGCTAAAAATATTAATTTATTAAAACCCTACACTTTAATACGTTTAAAAAATAATTTTAAAATATTTATGTGACTTTCCAGGCAGTTTTGGACTTCTTAAAATGTAAATCTCGGTAAATAGGTAATTTGAGTAAATAATAATTTTTTTTTGAAATAAAGTAAATAATAATTTTATATAAGAATAATGTACAACAATACATTAAAACTAATGCAAAATAATCTTGCCCTTAAATACTTAGTAAGGTTTCTACACCTTCTTTCTATCATAATTGTCAACTTTTTGAAATTTCACCTAAGTGAAATGTTCATCAATAATAGAAAAAAGAATTTCTTTCTTTAAGTAAAGAAAAATTAATAATTTAAATTTTATAGTAATTATACAATAATTATTGGGCAATTAGACTAAGTAAATGCAGCGTCCATACTTGACAAGAGCATTAATGTTCATATACCAGTATATAAATGTTCATATAAATAGATTTTATTTTTATTTTAAGTATTCATTTTAGTATTTATGTGATTTATTACTATAAAAATCTACAATTCTAGAAAGACTATAATTTTAATTTATTAATATTAATTAACTGACTATATAGTACATATTTAAATTAACATGAGATGGTAAAAAGTGTTGTCAACATTTTCTAAATTTCTGATTACCAAAACAAAAATTTTCTAAATTATTTGTTCAAAGATAAACATTGACAAAATTGGAAAAAGGGCATTTTGGTCCTCAATATTATGGAAGGGGGTAAGTGAAGGATCTATTAAACTTAAGGGGGTAAAGTGGAGAATTTCCAAATAGGAGGGGGTAAGTGAAGTATTCACTAAACCTCAGGGGTTTTTTTGAAACACTTTCTATGATATCAGGGCTGTGATTTTGGACCTGGCTATTAAACTAGATATGATGAGAAATCTAGATTACCTGCCTAGATATCAGAGGCAAATGCTTCCTCTTGAGGCTATAAAGATCTATGCTCCTTTGGCTCATGTTATGGGGGCCAACTACTTGTCACTAAAGCTTGAGGATCTCTCATTTCATTACCTCTTTCCGTACTCATACCTTTATATGGACACATGGCTGCATGGTAATGAGACTGGGAATAAACCTTTGATCGATGTATACAAGTACCAGCTACTTCAGTTTTTGAGAGCTAATACCATCCTATCAGAGATGGTTCATGATACAATGGTGAAAGGTTGCTATAAGAGTCGGTACAGCACAATGAAAAAACTGTTAAAAGACAGTCGCAAGCCAGAAGAAGTGAATGACATTTTAGGTTTACGAGTCATATTGAATCCTAGGGGTGGAATAGAAATATCAGAAGTAGGTGAGAGAGCGTGTTACAGGGCAAGTGAAAGCATTCAAACTCTGGAAAGAGATGCCTCATAGAACAAAAGATTATATTGCCTGGCCCAAGTCAAATGGCTATAGCAGTTTACATATGGCTGTTGATGCGAGTGAAAATGGCACAACTAGACCCCTAATGGAAATACAAATAAGAACTACAGAGATAGACATGCTGGCAACTGAGGGAGCTGCATCACATTCCTCATACATGGATGGCTTTACAGATCCTAAGGAGTGATTTTGTTCTTTGCTATTTAATCTATATGAGACATTATTTGCGGTTGTAAATGCTACATGCTGAGTCCACTTCAACTTACATTTCCTAAATTCTACTACAATAAATCTACTTTTAACTTTTTGATGCTCTGTAGGTTATGATTTCTTCTTGGCTACCCCAAGCAAGCCTCTAAAAGATTTCCCTTCCCTAAGTCCTAAGGCTATCTAGCTTGATCAAAGGGATAAAGCATTTCAGCTTCTTGACAAGAATAATGATGGTAGGATTAGCATTGAAGAGCTGATGAAAGTGATGGAACAGCTTGGAGCCCTAGGAGAAAATGCTTGAGAGATGATGCGGCTCCTGGATTCAAACAGTGACGGTTCTTTAAGCTCTGATGAATTTCATTTGTTGCAAAAGTAGGCAAGAGACTATTGCTTTTTTAGATAGGTTATCATGTAGAACATGCCAGATTATTTGCTTACATACAACTTCTGAGCTTTGACAACTTCAATGCCTCCCTCTGAATAGTCCTTCAAAGTTTCGTTTTCATGCTATAGAAAACCATATTGTTGATACAGTTGCAGACTCTTATTTGTATATCCTTTACAATAAGTTGGTTAATATCCTAAATTGGATAGTTTCACTGTGTCTAATTCTTATCACCATTTCTGTTGATTGAGTTCATGCGTAATGTAGAGGGTCGAGATTCACAACATTTGCTTTTTTGTGGTGTATTCTTTGATCTTTTGAATCTGTGCGTTTACAATAAGTCATTGTTGATGAAGTTCAGGGGCTGGTGCAAGACTTAGGAATTTTTTTCTCCCTTGTCTTATTAGTTATCCTCAAATGAATTCAACTTCCCTATGCTTAGACTAAGAAACAAAAAATGCACAGCCACAACATATATGCTTCCAACTGTACTCGATTGATGATTTGAGAGGCACCTGAAAACTGGCAATGTTTTACAAGGTTCAGATCAGACACTGATGGTGTTTTAACTAACAAGCAAGTGAAACAACTCAAGTTGTCAAAAGGCCCTGGCTTGAAGGGACACCTAAATCATTGGCTAGCTTTGCACACAACTGCAATGTGAGCACCAAAACTGCAATTAGATTAAAGAAAAGTGGAGGAAAGAGAAAAGAGGAGAAAGGGAAGAGAAAGTATACCTGTCTGTATGCACAAGAATCACCATATGATTTTCTCAGTTCAACTACATGCAGGGATGTACGTATCTCAAACACCTGAAAATTTGTACATTAAGCGGAAGGAAAATAAGTAGTAGAACTATAAGATCGAAAGCTACCTCAGCCGTAATGGAAAGATTGCCCAAGTATCTTCCACCTCTCTGTTCTTGTGTTGCTTTCAACTGAAATAAAAAACACATATTGTTTGTTTACAGCTTTGATATGAATGAATATGATGGACAATTGGAGATAAAGGTATCCTTGGACATGTCACAATGTAAACTAACCCTTCCATTTTTCCTCTGGACCTGAAATCCCATCTCTATAACAATATCTTGGATCCTTGCAAGCAAATCTTTTGCTGAATGATTAGAAGTGAATCTGATCTTCCTTTCTGAAACGTCCTGTGTCCATGACTTAGATCAAAATCAACCAAGAAATTAAACACTCAAGCATATTTATCAATCTGATTAATTCCCTTCTCACCTTGGACTCGGATCAGAATCAATCATCAAAATAAAAACTCAAGCATTTTCATCAATGTGCTTAAATCCCTTCTCACCTCATTCTCAAAAAAACCAGAAAGGTCTAGATAGGACGACATTCCTATCAACTGAAATGCATTGATGGGACTAAGTGATCCTGGACTCTTCCCGGCAAACTCACATGGCTGGTATTGAAACCTATTGTTGGTTAGTTTTAAATGCAACAGGTCACAAAATGTCACCAAAGACTCTATGTTTGTATGTGAGCCCTTACCACTTCATCATGCATCAGGAAGGCTTCATCTTCAACGTGAATGTCTTCATCTTCGTCATAAGGAACTGCAGGATGATAGTCTTGCTTGAACCAGTCATTATTTTTTATGTTTGCCATAGTTATTCTAGTTGCAGGATTGGGATCAAGAATCCTCTTCATCAGGTTTCGGGCACCTGGTGATAGCCATTTAGGATAATGCGGGTTCCCTTTCAAAATCTAAAATACCGAATGAAATTGGGGAATGAGATCTTTTTATCAAAGTGAAAAGAAGACTAAGCATTTGAAAAGATACATACCTTCTGATAGAGAACAGCAAGATTTCTATCGTCAAAAGGGAGATACCCGATAAGAATGACATACAGGATGACACCGGAGGACCAGATATCAGAGGCTGCACCGTCATAGCCTCTATTAACAAGGATCTCTGGTGCGACATAGTTGGGACTTCCACAGGTTGTGTGGAGCAATCCATCCTCCTGAAGGATTAAATGAAAGGAAGATTGAAAGTGTCGAATAAAAAGTTAAAAACATGATAGGAGTACATTGGCATATAATGCTAGTATAAAAGTTATTTAAGATGTAGGAGCAGAGCAGGTAGGTGGGTTACCCTGAAATGTTGGGGCAGGGCACTGAGGCCAAAGTCAGAAATCTTTATGTTCCCTTGAGCATCAACCAAAACATTCTCTAGCTAATCAACATGGTCACATGTATGAAGAAGTTGATTAGATGAAGTGATCAAAATGTATGTAAGAGTGGACCGAAGTGTATGGAGTAAAGAAAAGGTGGAACCAACTTTAAGATCTCTGTGGAACACACCCTTCTGGTGGCAGTAACTCAGGCCGTCGATAAGCTGCTGGAAGATCTTCCGCCCTTCAGCTTCAAGAAGCTTTCTTTTGGATGACTATGATCAACATGAAAAAAAAAAAAGAAAAGAAAAGGGGGGGGGGGGGGGGGGGGGGGGGGGATTACTTTTGGGTGTTTTGAGTCTATACTAGAGGCATATATATGATATGCTGGTGGGAAGAGAATTCCTTACTATTGCATCAAACAGTTCTCCTCCGGTCACGTATTCGAGGACCATGTAAATTTTGGTCTTGCTTGCCAATACCTGCAGCGTGAATGGTATTCCATAGCATGCCAATTGAATATATCATTTTCTCTCTCTCTTTTTTTTTATAAACATTTATTTATTTATTTTTTTATTTAAAAAAAATGGGAATTAGTGGCACCTTATATTGCTTTATTAATTAGATTTCATAACTGGGCAGTGGATCCAAATAGTTGAATAGAAACAAAATTTAATCTTGTGGTCATCAATGGGTAAGGTAAGGGCCACGGGAAGTAGTCTTTTTCAGTTTTCTGGGAAAGAGAAGAATCAAAGGGAATTTATTATGCGCTGCTAGCTAGCGCATATTCTTATTATACTTATTAAAGTAGTAGTTGAAAGTAGCTAGCTAGATTTCTCCGATACTAGCATACCAGAATAAGCCCGTTCGGTTAGGGGTGAGAATTTGAATAGATATATATAGAGCTAATGGAGAAATGATTGAGAACGAACGAAAGTTGTATATGGTGGTTGAATATGTTGGATTTATTCCATTCATAGCTCATATTTATTTGATTTTGATGATAACAAAACATATTTATTTTATGTGTTTTAAAGTTTTACCTAAATATTTATACATTGGTCTCTTGTTGATAAAGTTTTGATCTTCGAAAGGAAAATTGTTTTTTAAGTATATTTGAAGTATTTACGGTAATTCAAGCATTACTTATGAAAGAAGAAATCTTTTTGGAGAAAAATTATTGAAGTTTGGAAGTGGGAAAAACCTAAAGCTACAGTTTCAACATGGTGAAAATATTTCAACATGTTAAAACTGAAGCATTTTTTTCGAACCCGAGAGCATTTTGGTTCTATAACAGAAAAACACTCGAGTGAAATTTTTTCAACTGGGTGAAACTGAATCAAATTTTCAAACTCAAAAGCATTTTGGTTCTGGAACAGGAAAACACTCGAGTGAAAATTTTTCAACCGGGTGAAATGTTGATTCTAGGCTTACTCGTGATTTTCCGGTTTGAAAATTCCTTGAAAAATCTTTTTAAAATCATGCCACATCAGATTGCCATGTGGACTAGGTACTGACATGTCATTAATGAGCAATCTAGCCGTTGGAGTTCAAATCTTGGGTGACGATACAAGACTGGAATTTCAACCAAGTGAAATTTTTTCACTGTCGCCCAGTTTCACTTGAGTGAAACTGGGCGACAAAAGTAAAAAACTATCAAATTTAACAACAACGGTCACCTACTTTCTTGGAGACTTTTTTGATTTTCCCAATTGTCTTTCAACGTCTCTTTGGCCCCCCAATGAGTATAAATACATGGAGAAATATCTTGGAAGGAACTATTAGCCATAAGATCAATGATTCATCATTAAATCCAAGAGAAAGAGCTTATCTTGATAAATTCATTATTGTGGTCGTTCTCTCACTTGTAAATCTAGCGAGAGTGCTATTGTGTGAGTTTATGAGTTTGTAAACATTTCAAGTTTTAAAATCTCTTAAATGTGGAGTGGTTTCTAGTGAGCATTGAAAAAAACTAGAGAGTGGTTTCTAATGAGCCTTGGAGAAAACTAGAGATTGGTTGGGTGTGAACTTTGAAGAAAATACCATTGTAATCTTGATTAAAAGATAGTGGAGAAAATCTCAAATGGGTATGCTTGAGGAGAGGACGTAGACTCCGATTGATGAAGTTGAACATCTATAAATCCCAGTGCACTCATTTCTTTATCCTACTTTATTTACTTGCTTTATTTGTAATTAGCATTACTTGATTTGTTGTTGATTTTTGTTTAAGTAAATTTAGTTGTAAAATTTGATTTTGCTAAAATTTTTAATACAACCAATTTACCCCCTCTTGGTTGCACTTGGACCAACAATTGGTATCAGAACTTAGTGATTTTTGTTTTCAAAACTTTGCAGTTTTAAAATCAAAAGATCCATGACAACCACTAGTTTTATGCATCTCGAGGGGCAAAGCACATCTAAGCCACAATTGTTTGATTATATAAATTTTAATTGGTGGAAAACTAGGATGGAGATTCATATTAAAGCTATTGATTATGCTTTATGGAGAATTATAAAAAATGGTCATAATATTCCTTTGAAAGTAGTTGATGTAAACAAGTACCAAAAGATTCAAAAGAATTCAAATCAGATGATGATGTTGTGTGCACCATGAATGCTAAAGTTATGAGTATTATATATTATGCATTAACCCCCGATGTGTTCAATTTTGTCTCTTCTTGTAATGATGCTAGGGAAATATGGAATAAGTTATTGGTGACATATGAAGGAACTTCACGAGTCAAGGATACCAAGATGCACATACTAGTTAGAGCATATGAATTTTTCACCATACAGCCAAGAGTAAGCATTCAAGATATGTTCAAAAGATTCAATGAAACTCTTACACCACTCAAGTTGCTTGGAAAGGAATATACAAATGAAGAGTTGGTGAAAACAATCTCTGGAGCTTGCCTTCTTCATGGAAAAATATAGTTGAAGCTATTAATGATGGTGGAAGCATCAAAACCATGCACATTGATGAGCTATTTGGGAAATTATTAACATATGAGATAAATGAGCAAGAGGAAGAAAGGTTTAACAATAAGAACAAGTTAATGGTCTTCAAAGTTAAAGAAGATGATTCATCTTCATTTTCTTCAAATGAAGATGATTCGGATGATGTAGCAATCTTGACCAAGAAGTTCAAGAAAATTCTCAAGAGGTCGAAGAATAAGGGTTCTAGAGGCAAAAAGAATGAAATCACTTGCTACAAGTGTAAGGAGCTTGGACATCTACAATTTGATTGTCCATTGAACATGTCAAAGAAGCACAAAAAGTACAAGAGAGGAAAGAAAAATAAACTTAGAGCTATGATGGCTTGAAGTGATAGTTGCTCATCCTATAGTGAAAGCTCATCATCGTCAAATGACATAAGTAATCAAGCCAATCTTTGCTTGATGATTGAAGAAAATGAAACATCTTCAAATCAAAGCTACCCTAACTTGTGTCTCATGGCAAAAGAGGAAAATGAGGTAACAAGTATTTATTCTAGTAACACATCATCATCCTTGTCATGCATATCTAGTTGTTCATATGAAGAATTATTAGATGCATTTCATGAGCTTTTCAAAAATTCACAAAGACTTGTCAAAAAGGTTGATGAATTGAAGGTTTTAAATGCCTCTTTAATAAATAAAATAAATGACTTGAAAAAAAAGAACATGGATATTAACTTATCCTTAAGACAAAAAATAGATGAATTGGAAAAGGATAAATTTGATCTTAGTCAATCTTTATCTAAATTTTTCAAAGGTAAAAAAAAACCTTGATTTATTGCTTAGTGCCCAAAAAGGTGTTTATGACAAAGCGGCTATAAGTTATGATCCTTTGAAAATAGGTTTATTAGTGTATCTTCATCATCTATAAGTAGTTCATTTATAACATATTATGCTTGTGGTAGAAAAGGACATTATTTTTATGAATGCATGGTTAGAAGAGAAAAAGTTTTTTTGGGATATAAATTAGTATGGGTTCCTAAAGGAACCAACATTGTTGAAGCTAACTCCCATGGACCCAAAGAGATTTAGGTACCTAAGACAAAAGTTTGAAATTTATTATAAGGTGCCAGAGCATGAAGCAATAATTAGAAACTTATACATAAAGTTCTATGCACAAAAAAATTAGAGATTTAGAGCACAATGAGAAGTGCTTGAGATTAAATCTCAAATTTTTGTAACATTGTTGATTTTCTATGGTTAATGGTAATTATTGATGTATTGAGCTATTTGGTTGTGCTATGTTGCTTAATGAGTATATATAAATTATTCATTATTCTTATAAGATATATGACATGCTAGATGTTATCATGATCATTGTGGAGTTGTTCCAATAGTTTTGATAATATAATTTTGTATGGAAAATATTATATTGCTAGTCTATTAGTTGATATTTGGCTATTTTGCTTAATCTAGAAAGGTGAATTTTTTTTTTTTTTTTATACTTGGACTAAGGAGGAGCATGCTTTCTTGTAAAAGTACCTTAAAGTTTGTATGCCTTGATTAAGGGAGAGTTTGTTGCATTGTTGCATGTTGTGGTAATTTCTCTAAAGAATTTTTCATGATTATTTTGATTACCCTTATGTCTTTTTTATTATGACAAAAAGGGGGAAAGATAAAATTAGAGAATTAATGTTCATACTTGTTGTTCAAATATTATATATGTCTTTTGAAAGGTTATTTTGTTATCATAAAAAAAAAAAGTGATTGTTGGATTTGTTTCATTCATGACTCATATTTATTTGATTTTGATGATAACAAAACATTTTTGTTTTATGTGTTTCAAAGTTTTACCTAAAGATTTATACATTGGTCTCTTGTTGATAAAGTTTTGATCTTTGGAAGGAAGATTGTTTCTTAAGTATATTTGAAGTATTTACGATGATTCAAGCATTACTTGTGAAGGAAGAAATCTTTTTGGAGAAAAATTTATTGAGGTTTGGAAGTTTGGAAGTAAGAAAAACCTGGAGTACTGTTTCAACAGGGTGAAAACATTTCAATGTGGTGAAACTGGAGCATTTTTTTGAACCCGAGAGCATTTTGGTTCTGAAACAAAAAAACACTTGAGTGACAATTTTTAAACTAGGTGAAACTGAAGCAATTTTTCAAACCCAAGAGCATTTTGGTTTTGGAACAAGAAAACACTCGAATGAAAAGTTTTCAACTGGAAGAAACGTTAATTCCAGACTTGCACGTGATTTTCCGGTTTGAAAATTCCTTGAAAAATCTTTTTAAAATCATGCCACATTTAATTGCCACGTGGACTAGGTGCTGACATGTCATTAATGAGCAATCTAGCCGTTGGAGTTTAAATCTTGAGTGATGATACAAGACTGAAATTTCAATTGAGTGAAATTTTTTTACTACGGTAAAATTGGGCAACAGAAGCAAAAAATTGTCAAATTTGACAGCAACGGTCACCTGCTTTCTTGGAGACTTTTCTGACCTTCCAAACGGTTCTTTAAGGTCTCTTTGGCCCCCAAATGAGTATAAATATATTGAGAAACATCTTGGAAGGAACTCTTGGCCATAAGATCAAAGATTCATCATTAATCCAAGAGAAAGAACTTATCTTGAGAAATTCATTGTTGTAGTTGTGCTTTCACTTGTATATCTAGCAAGAGTGTTATTGTGTGAGCTTGTAAGTTTGTAAACATTTCAAGTCTTAGAATCTCTTGAGTGTGGAGTGGTTTCTAGTGAGTCTTAAAGAAAATTAGATACTGGTTTCTAGTAAGCTCTGAAGAAAACTAGATATTGGTTGGGTGTGAACCTTGAAAAAAATACCATTGTAATATTGATCAAGAGATAGTGGAGGAAATCTTAAGTTGGCAAGCTTGAGGAGAAGACGTAGACTCCAGTTAGTGGAATTGAATCTCTATAAATTCCGGTGCATTTTTTTTATTATTTTACTTTATTTACTTATTTTATTTGTGATTAACATTACTTGATTTGTTGTTAATTTTTATTTAAGTAAATTTAGTTATAAATTTTAATTTTACTAAAAATTTTAATATAACCAATTCACCTCATTTTGATTGCCCTTTAGCCAGAATATCTAAAGTAATGCAGCAATTGTCGTTTTCGGGGGTGGTCAGGTCAGTGCCGGGTATTAGAGCTTGCTTCCACCCCGACCAGTGCTAACTCCACCACTTCCAATCAAATCTATTGACCTTTATTTCACACGCCACCCCAATCACTTTTTTATCATTCTTCTACATTGCTACAACGGCGATAACATATCCCCAAAGTAAATTATTGCCTTTCAAATGTGAATCATTAAAGGAATAGCTCATTTTGAGAGAATCAATGATTCATTTTGAGGAGATTAAAAATTCACTTTTAAAGGTTTGTTGCTGCTGCAGCAATTTACCGCTAATTCAACAAAATAGAATTTTCCGCTTTCTTGAAACAATTTGTGCCAACTCTATTGGTCATATTTGGAATACCAAAACTTACCCTCCAAACAAGAAGTTCAAACAAAAGAAAAGAAAGAAAAAAATTCTATATAAATACTAAAAGCTTCACTAGTCCTTTACTTTTATATGATAATTTTGTAGTGTAAAATAATTTTAAATACATCAACCGATCCATGTCATCGACTCCCCGATACTTAAAACGTCCATACTAGCATGCATGTATAGATGGCTCAACTGCACTTTATCTCCGTGGTTTCATCTAATTACACTCGTATTCCCATTGTCTAATATCTATTTTAAGAATTTTAATCTAAACTATTATATATAATTGTCTTCCAATAAATTTAACCTACGAAATAATTTTTATACATGAGCAATTTAAATTATTTCATTTCTTTCTGTAAATGCAAAGAATTTATTTTTCTCTGATGATACTGAAAAAAAATATACGGGAACTGAGAGTAGATCTTCAAACTAATTGGTGTGTAAATGTGATTAGAAATGGATCTGAGTGTGTACATATATACCTCATGTAATCTGACGACATTTGGATGCTTGAGGAGCTTCAAGGTTCTGATTTCTCTCTTGATCTGCAGTTGACAAATAAAGCTAATTACTGTTTATTTCCACCTGCGAGCTTCCAATTCCATAGAGTCTTAAGGAAAACAGATTAAAAGCGGCGGCTGGCCAGGCCTTGAGGAAAAGTACGTGCCTGATGAGTGTGGTTGAGCTCCCTGATGTTGGCCTTGTCGAGGATCTTGACGGCGAAGGGCTGCCCGGAGACGACGTTCCTGGCCAATTTGACCTTCCCGAAGTTGCCCTCTCCCAATGTCCTTCCCAGCTCGTACTGCATTAATATTCCCTTCTTCAGCTGGTTCTTATTACTCTCTTCCTTATATTCTCTCGCCATTAAACCAAAACCCAGAATTGAAGATGGGAGAAACAGCTAGCTAGGAAGGAGAGAGAGCTGAGGATGATCGATCTTGTTCCCAGAAAAGTATATCAATAGTAGATAAATTAATAATCCAGTGGAAGACGAGTTTCTGTTTCTCTGACGACTACCTCTCGCCCCCCATCACCCCTTGTCTCTGCAGCTGCAGTTTTGTCGGGATGGTGTAATATAGTGTAATAAATGATGCTAATTACCAGTAACTTATCTGATGGAACGATGTAAATACTTGGCTGTTGAGAATTTATCCAGGACGACCATTGGTACTCTGTCCGCGCCCCACAACCCAGTGTCGCTCGCTCTTTCTTCAACTAAACTTGGAACAATTAAGGATTTAATTATGAATTAGGTGGGTGGTTAATAAACGGAGCACTGGATAAATAAATTTCTTCCATGGAAATGGAATATCGATCTTCGATTCGACTCAACGCCCATCATCACATATCCCATGTTTTCTTCCCACATCACCGGCCATCCAATCCCATACCAGTACCTCCTTCAAAACGAACGCGCGTTAATTTACTCTAATTGTTTTTTTTTTTTTTGGCCTTTTCTAGAAGGTCAAACAATAGCATGTGTTGGTGTGGGATGGGAAAAATACAAAAACGAGTAGGCCTCAAAATCCACGTGAATACATTATATATGATACCAGCCAACCGTCGGCACTTTACTGTGGATGCAGCTGAGTGTTCCTTTTAATATAAAAGTATGGATATGGATATTGCTTAATAATAAATGTTGATTCAAATGGAGGAATAGTACAATAGAAAAATAAAAGAAGATAAATAATAAAATAAAATAAAGCATTGTGTAAATTTAGCATAATTTTTTTAGTACTTCTAATCGAATTTTATCACTAAAGATCATAAAGAAATAGAAAAAAAAACATATACCAGTTAAGAAGTAATTGAGGAACAAACACTAAGAAGCAATGTGCCTCAAAATAAGCAGGAAAAAGGAAGGCTATAAAGAATGAAATAAAGCAACTGCTATGACAGTAGCAAATTGACTTTACAAAAGAAGTTTAAAAGGAACTACAGTAAAATCAGCAAACTACACAAACACAATACGAGTAATCTAATGGTATACACAATAGATTTAACAACCAAAAAAAGCATCCAATATTAAAAAAAAACAATTCAGCCAATTTGAACCGAATAATTAATAAAAAGAGTCAATACACCATAGATAAACCAACACAAAAGAAGTATTAAAGAAGTCATTAGGTGAACTCATTAAATTATAAAAATAAAAAGCATAAATAAGGACACAATGACTTAGTTATTAAGTGAACATTTGATCTTGATGATTGCTCTAAAAATGAATTATTGTAAAAATTGAAATGAAATATAAAGATAACATCACAATTTAATTGGCTGACAAAAAAGCCTTTTCCCAATTTAGCAATATTGTTTCCACCAACTTCATGAAGTATTTGACAAAAATTATACACTACACATAGGATTTTTTTTTTGAAAAAGAAAAAACTATGAATTAAATAGTTTAGGTCTTAAAAAAAGAGTTCATATATATATATATATATATACACTTTAAATAGCAGGAGTTTTGTCATATTCATGCAAATTTAATGTTTTGTGACTTAGCTACTTTGACAATACTTAGAGCAGGATTTTTATGGAAAAAAAAAACAAGTTATAAAGAAAGAAAAAAAGAAAAAAGTGAGCTTCTTTCCTCGCTCATCAGCCCTCTCTTGTGGCCGCCAAATTCCACAAAAATAAACTTTTGTGCCCGCCATCCTTCTTCCATCAACCCACCATCTTCTCCAATCGCCATTATCTGATCAAGAACTCAAAGATGTTGACGTGATCGTCCACCACATACACTTTTGTCTGCTAGGCCACCGCCCTTTATTTTCTATCAATTCACAGGCAACATATAATCTTTCAACCGTGGTTTTGCAATCCATTTTAATGATGTTTCCTATCATCATCATCATCGCTAGCAAATCTTCCCTCAGCAATACAAAGTCGAAGCTTTCCAATGTATTGAACTGCATAGTTCGTGAACTTAGGACGTTAATCGAAACCAAGTAAACTTATCAACACCTTAATTTGAATTACCCCAATAAACACATTTCTAACACCTCATCATTCCCCCAAGTTTTCATTGTTACAAATACATCTGTATCAAATCATACAACAACAACAAAATAATGGGAAATCAACAATCAACATAAGATCCTAATTTACCATATTAATACTCAACAACTTGTACAACAAATACAAGAATGAAAATAATCCCCCAAACTAATAGATTTTGCATCGAAGTACAATTGCAATGTTTAAAAGGTTTATGGCCTAAATATGAAACTAACACATATGCAAGGCTTTATATGGAATTAAGCCAACGACATGTGGCCATGTGTCTTCATTTATGTGTAGACCCATTTATGACTTGCAACAGAACATCAACTATTTCACACCAACAACCAAAATGAAAGAGTTGAAATTGTCATTAGCTCGCTAGTAAAAGGACAATGTCACAACCACCCGTTCCTCTTCCGCTTTTATGTAGTATATAGATGATTTCCCCTGTAATTAACACCAACCTTTTCAAAAGAATGCCTACATGGCAAAACTGCTTTTCGGCATTAGAAGCGGAGCTTGAGGCAATCCATGAAGTTGTTAAAACTGCTATCCTTTTTAAGTTAACTAGTATTACTATTATCTCTTACTGTTCTCAACTGTTTTAGGTTTTTTACCAACTTCAAAATTAGGAATTGATATAGGTAAGTTGGGTTATGCAGATTGTTACAGACATGAAGAAGTTAGATCACTGCTCGTTGGTGATAGTTCCACGACAGAGTGTTTCTCCTGCACAGAATCTAGCAAAA